>CANSNZ010000085.1:310000-970990 GCA_947646795.1 Beta lomatogona | reverse complement strand
CCCAATTATTTTATCCTACACAAAAATTATTTCTCTCTCTTCTCTCTCAAAACTCACGGCACTCTTCTCTCTTCCTCTTCCACGTAAATTTCAGTTTTCTTCCTCTCAAGTTTTTTCTTTCTTCTTCTTCAAGTAACGCTTTCTTCTCACTAAGAAACGTCACAACCACCACCGAACACCAGTGCATAGCCGCTGCTCTTCCTTGGCCGGCGCATCATTCCATTTTTCTCTTGTATTGGTTTAATTCTTTTCTTCTTCCTCAAGTTTCCATTAAAGACTATGTTTTTATGCTTTATTTAATGTTAATCATGATTATTGATTTTAATTTACTGTTTTAATAAATAATATTGATTCATATGTATTATATATTATAAGAATAAAAATTCAGATTTGTTTATTAATGTTAGATTGAAGTTTTAATCATTAAAGCATGGATTTTTAGGGTGTTAATTATTAGAAAACCATAGTAGCATGTTGTATACTATGAGATTGATTTAATTTATGATTTTAAGCATGTATAAGTGGGTTTTAAGAGGGTTTTATGATTTTATAAGTTGCTGGAATTTCAGAAATTATTTTATTTATGGAGTTTTAATTACTAGTATGGTAGTACTATGCTAGGAATTGAAAGCAATTGAAGTTTTGATAGTAAAATCAACTTTTGAATATGTTTAAAGGGGATTTTAAAAATATTAAAGTTGCTGTCTTTTTATTTAAGAGTATTGATTTTAGTTTATATTGATTTTCTAGGCGGAGAATATTCTGTAGGAGACTTTTAAAGGGTTAAAAGTGGCTTGCCGATTAGTTTACACAAGGTACGTACATACTTGTGTGATTATATGATTAGTATCATGATTTAAGGAGGAAAAAGTTGTAGTATCATGTATAGGAACTTTATAAGTTTATATGTGATTTCTAGTATGATTGATTTTACATGTTTTATGCCTGTGAGCAAGCATGTTAATTATCAGATTTATTATGAGTAAGGAATTGTCATATTTGTATGGATTTATTGATGCAAGCATGTGGATGGGAACTTTAATTATTAATTCACATGGGGGAATTAATATGCTATTAAGATTGATTCATGATTATTCATGTGTTCCCTTGCAAGTATTATTTTCACTACTCTATGAGGACCGTGGGCCTTATTTGGTAAGTTGATAATTTATACCTTTGAAAGGTAAGTTGATTGTTGGCTAGGTTCAACAAATAAGTAGAACTGGAATAAAATGAAATTGATCTTGGATTGTAAGTTTATGATCACTTATTTTAATCCTAAGATAAAAGAAGTTCAGTTGTGAATGTCTGATTTGATATTTTTGTATTACTTGTGTGTTATAATAAGTAATAAATTGTAAATCACGTAAAGTGTAACTTGGATAGTAATAAACTTTATATTGGTGCACGTCTGAAGTTGGACAATCAGGAGTTGGGGTACATGGTGAGCGTGCCATGGCTTTTTCTGGGAATTGGATTGATCACCGTTCCTCTCTTTATTCAAAGGTTCCTCGATATCGCAGGTCATTATGGAATACGAAGTCGCGCCCATATTTCGTCTTCCTAGGGAAGGCTGGTTTTAGTTAGACAACTCGGTCCAATAACTATTCCATTTAAAATAATAAAAAGATGATTAAAGTTTAGTTCAATAGAAGTTATCTGCAGAATTTTACATTGTTATGTTATGATTTATCCTTGTTTATTATTTCTTAGTATCATGTTAGGAATATTTATGTATTGTTATGTAGCACTCAGCTTTGCTGATTACGTGCTTTGTTTGTATGTGTTGATCATGGCTTTGCCTTATTGATCCTGTGATGACCCAATTTTGGTGAGCAGATTCTCTAGAGCATTGACATTTACAGGTTCGCAGATGTAGCATCATTGGGGAATCTGGGAATGGAGAGCTTGTGTAAATTTATATCATGTTTTCTGCATTAGTAGGAACTTATTATTATAAGTTGTTTGAGTAGACATTATAGAGTGTTTGTTGTTGAAGTACTTATTTGGTTATTATTTATGATAATGAATATAAAGTTTAGTTAGATGTTTTACGCTGCAAAATTCTAAATAAGCCGATACGTTATCACACGGGCGATAATACATGGGTAATTCTCTAAGTTTTATATTATAACGGTTTCTGAAAAGAGAGAATTATCGAGGTGTTACATGGGGGCAGCAGGCGGGGGGCGGGCAGGGAGGCGACAGGGGGCGGGGGGAGGCAACGGGGGGAAGGGGGGCAGCGGGGAGGGGTTTGAGGGGGGGGGCGGGGCAGGGGGGGGTCCGCCGGGGAGGCGGCAAGGGGACGGGGGGATCGGCAGCAAGGGGACGGGGTTCGGCAGCAAGGGGACGGCAAAACATGTGAATTCAATTACTTACAACGGCATTTGCTATCTTCAAGGTCCCCAGATCTGAAATGGTCATTTTATTGTTTGAATCACGCCTATGCATGGAGCACTACCAATCAGCGACACGGTCAACTTTGACAGATGCGGTGTTGGAGGCAGAAGATGTCGTTGTTGATGTATCGATTGAAGGGTAAAATTTATCGTCAATCCACACCTGTCTCGCCCTCGCATAAGTGTAGGAACCCATATGATGGTAGTGGTTCCTGTGTTTTGAACCGTGTGCATGTTTCTCATGCTTAGCCTATAAAATCACATGGTTAGTTTGAAAACACATCTAATTGTATTAAAAGTAAATATACAAAGTCGAATATGGCCCCAAATCTCATAAGGCATGTTATCCGGTTGTCGAGGCTCTTCCTCTCCCCCGTCATTTTCTATTTCTACTGTCTCATTTTGCTTTGATTTTACAATTTTCCTCCTCTTTACATTCTTCTTTTCATTCCTCTTTTTCCGTTTCGTGATCCACCCACTAACTAGTTTGCTTTTGAAAGCTCTAAATCTTTCGGCCACCGCGGATAGGAACAACGCCTTTTTGCCGTCATTAGGAGTAATATGGAACAAATTCTATAGAAACAAGAAACCAACAAATAGTTAATTTCCATATAGATATATATCAATGAAAACATGTTGTTATTAGAGCTATATATGTCCTAACATGTGGCTAAATGCGAGAAACTAAGTACATTAAACATGAAAAACAAAAACCGACCCGAAATAGCCTTCATTTACCCAAAATGGGTTTCAAAGCATAAGAAGTGATTTTTCTTGGCTCTAATGGTTGTATATGTTGTTATTACAACTATATATGTCCTAACATGTGGCTAAATGCGAGAAACTAAGTACATTGAACATGAAAAGCAAAATCGGCCCGAAATGGCCTTCATTTACCCAAAATCGGTTTCATCTACCCAAAATGGGTTTGAAAGCATGTCAATGGATTTTAATTAACTCTAATGGTTGTATATGTTGTTATTAGAGCTATATATGTCATAACATGTGGCTAAATGCGAGAAACTAAGTACATTGAACATGAAAAACAAACACCGACCCGAAATAGCCTTCATTTACCCAAAATGGGTTTCAAAGCATAAGAAGTGATTTTTGTTGGCTCTAATGGTTGTATATGTTGTTATTACAACTATATATGTCCTAACATGTGGCTAAATGCGAGAAACCAAGTACATTGAACATGAAAAGCAAAATCGGCCCGAAATGGCCTTAATTTACCAAAAATCGGTTTCATCTACCCAAAATGGGTTTGAAAGCATGTCAAAGGATTTTAGTTAACTCTAAAGGTTGTATATGTTGTTATTAGAGTGATACACTCAAGTTATACGATGTTTTTATGGTAATTTAGGTGCACTTTGCTAAGGGATTTGTTCGTAATTGTTAAGGTTTGCATATAAATCATCCTTAGCGGAAGTTCGGAGTTTTGCGAGATAATTAGTGTTAATGTCATGTATTCCAAGCCTTCAAGATGAAATGGATTTGAATGATGTTTGATTGAGGTTGTCTTTGGAGAGCTTGGGAAATTTGGCATCGTAGCATAATGGGCAATCATCGGAAGCTCTAAGCACCAAGCATGCGAGTAACTTCAACCCCCATCAGCTATGGTCAGCGCACAACAATGCCACGCTCGAAACCAGCAGTGAAGCAGCATCGCAAGCCCAACAGCGAGGCAAAGCACAACAGCTCGCGACCCGCGAAGTTCCTCGCGACTCGCGACCCCTGCTCGTCGCGCCTCGCGAGCTGCTTCACGTCTCGCGATGCTCCTTTACCCAGCCAAGATGTGCGGATGACAGTGAGCTCATCGCGGCTCGTGATCAGTGTCGCGACTCGCGACGTTTTAGTCGGTTCAGCGGCCACGTTTTGTGCGGGGTTTAAAAGCCTCCCAAAACCTATTTTCTAAAAGAGGAAGGAGGACGAAGAGGAGAGCCGAAATGTAGGAGTTGGAGCAGCAGACTTGAGGAGAGAAAGGATACTCCTCTCTTCATCTTTCTTTCTTCATTCCTCTTTGTTTTTTAGTTTCTTCATTCCTCTTTGTTTTTCAGTTTCTTCATTCCTCTTTGTTTTTCAGTTTCTTCATTCCTCTTTGTTTTTCATTTCCTAGTTTTAGTTTTCATTTTCTAGTTTAGTTTTTAGAGATTTCAACTATGGGATTGGCTATTGCTATGCCGATTGTAGCTTGAACTATTCTTGAAGAAGATTAACATGAAGCTTCAAGCATTATTGTGAGATTTTTCCTCTCTATTTAGTTTCTTTGATTATGGTTTAATTTCTAAGATTGTGTTCTATGATTTTTGCATAATTATGCTAGGAACGTTACTAGTTTGATTGTGTAATTAATCTAATGCTAGATTTAAGAATAGAATCGGGTTGTTTTATTCTTTTATCAATTTGTAGTAAACTAGGAAGAAACTTAGATGCAGATTGTCTTGGTTATTTCTTTGGGAAATTGAATCAATTGTTGAATGTTTATCGCGTGTATGACATTAGCAGGTCTATTGGTCTCTGTGTTTATTGCTGCTATTGGATTGAACTTAGACGATGATCGGACTAGGTTATCCTTTAGTTAGGGTTTTATAGTCACGCTGATCGTGCTATTCAACTAAGAATAAGGAGAATGCGAGATTAGTTCTCGATAATAGATAATTATGGAAATAATTAGAGTTGAGGTTCAATGGTCGATAATGAATTGAAGTGGATGTTAATCGGATTCAAGATCTTTCCATATTGATTTCTCATTTTATTTATATGCTAGTTAATTGTAGTTTATTCATAACTCCTTGAAACCCCCCTTGTTATTAGGTTTCTCGGCCCTTAGCTTAATCTAGGTACTGGATCCCGCTAAATATAAAACTCGTCCGTGTTTTCCCTGTGGATACGAACCTTACTTCCGTTCTACATTTAATTGTAAAAGAGAGTAGGAGAAATTTTATCTTTGGTTAGGTGCACACGACAAATCTACACCCACCAAATTTTGGCGCCGTTGCCGGGGAGACGGTGTTACTTGTTTGTATTTAGCGTGATTTTTGGATGGTATTGCTTGTGCTCTTTGTTTATGGTTGACACTCATAGTACTAACGATGCATTGCAAGAGTTCTTCTCAATCAGTTTTGTAGGTACTTGAATTGGAGGTTGACATGGAGCCACCATTGTCACACATGGAGCACAAGCCCAATTATTGAGCTTAAGGTACTAAGTCGAGCTAACGACTTTAAACAACAGCGCTTCTCGTGAGGCAACCCGAGACCCCTTTTATTTTCTTTCTTTTCCTTTATTTCTCATCAAATTTCCACCACCACAACAAATTTTCTTACACCCACCGCCCACCCACTCAAAAGAACCACAACAAATCTTAATCCACTTTGAGCCAAAGTCCACAAAAGAAAACCCGTTGGGAAGAGTTCAACCGCTAGGAGTTGGCGGAATTGGAACGAAGAGATTGTTGTATCTTTTCGATCTCTTAAGCTAGTTGCAAATCTCAAAAATTTCAACAAAATTTGAATTTGTCATTTGTTTAAGTGATTCGAGGGAGAGGGTTGTGAGTTGATTTATGAGATTTGAGTTGGTGTTGTTAAGAAATTTGAGTTTGACGGATTGTTTGTCATGAGTTTTGAGCAGTCGATCTTCGATTTACCCAATTTTCTATTTCCCCCCCATTTTCAGTTTACTTTTTCTTCTAATTGTCGTCACATTGAGGACAATGTGTAGTTTAAGTAGGGGGGAGGGTATTCTCATTCTCATGTATCTATGTTGTATTTATTACTTTCAATTTGAAAAAAAAAAACAAAAAAAAAATTGAAAAAAAAGTGATGAAATGAAGCCCACTAAGTTGAAAACCCACAAGGGTGGGCGACTCAGGCAAAAATGGGGGACCGGATAGGTTGAAAACCCGAAAGGGCAACCTATGCAAAAAAGTGGCTTATATTGAGCGGGTAAGATGGTGAGATGAAAAAAGAAATGTGAGAAGCTAGCATGAAAACCCGAAAGGGCTCCTAGGCAAAATGAGAGATTAAGAGAGAATTTTGTATTTTGAAAACTCATTTGCCAGAGTAGGTGTCATAAGGTGGAAAGTGTTTTCGGGTAAGGTTGGTGAATCCATCCTTGATTTTGTGAAGATTTGTTTTGGCTTTCACATTCTTTTGGTTGATTGTTTGTTTTTGGGAGTGAGCATGGAATTTATCCTTCTTTGTCTTTGTTCCATGGCTTGCTATTCTAAGTTAGTTGTAGCAGTAGTAGGTCATCTTTTGAGGTTTGGGAGAGCTGATAGTTTAGTGTGTCGTGAGCTGACATTTTGATTCTTGTTGGTGTTGCTCGGTTAAACTTGTTGGTGTTGCTGGTTATTATTGTTGTCGCGTCTTTGTATTTTTCAGGTGAGCTCGAAGCTAAGTGTGGGGGAGTCATTGTCCCTTACGTTTAGGTTTTGAGCGGATGTTGTTAAAATGTGATGATGATGATGTAGTTGATGGAGAGTATAGTTTGGTGTCGATAGCTTGAGTGATGATTTATTTGGTGATTCTCACTTTTGAGTTTACTCGAGGTCGAGTAAAGTTCAAGCGTGGGGGTATTTGATACACTCAAGTTATACGATATTTTTATGGTAATTTAGGTGCACTTTGCTAAGGGATTTGTTCGTAATTGTTAAGGTTTGCATATAAATCATCCTTAGCGGAAGTTCGGAGTTTTGCGAGATAATTAGTGTTAATGTCATGTATTCCAAGCCTTCAAGATGAAATGGATTTGAATAATGTTTGATTGAAGTTGTCTTTGGAGAGCTTGGGAAATTTGGCATCGTAGCATAATGGGCAATCATCGGAAGCTCTAAGCACCAAGCATGCGAGTAACTTCAACCCCCATCAGCTATGGTTAGCGCACAACAATGCCACGCTCAAAACCAGCAGTGAAGCAGCATCGCAAGCCCAACAGCGAGGCAAAGCACAACAGCTCGCGACCCGCGAAGTTCCTCGCGACTCGTGACCCCTGCTCGTCGCGCCTCGCGAGCTGCTTCACGTCTCGCGATGCTCCTTTACCCAGCCAAGATGTGCGGATGACAGTGAGCTCGTCGCGGCTCGTGATCAGTGTCGCGACTCGCGACGTTTTAGTCGGTTCAGCGGCCACGTTTTGTGCGGGGTTTAAAAGCCTCCCAAAACCTATTTTCTAAAAGAGGAAGGAGGACGAAGAGGAGAGCCGAAATGTAGGAGTTGGAGCAGCAGACTTGAGGAGAGAAAGGATACTCCTCTCTTCATCTTTCCTTCTTCATTCCTCTTTGTTTTTTAGTTTCGTCATTCCCTTTGTTTTTCATTTCTTCATTCCTCTTTGTTTTTCTTCATTCCTCTTTGTTTTTCATTTCCTAGTTTTAGTTTTCATTTTCTAGTTTAGTTTTTAGAGATTTCAACTATGGGATTGGCTATTGCTATGCCGATTGTAGCTTGAACTATTCTTGAAGAAGATTAACATTAAGCTTCAAGCATTATTGTGAGAACTTTCCTCTCGATTTAGTTTCTTTGATTATGGTTTAATTTCTATGATTGTGTTCTATGATTTTTGCATAATTATGCTAGGAACGTTACTAGTTTGATTGTGTAATTAATCTAATGCTAGATTTAAGAATAGAATCGGATTGTTTTATTCTTCTATCAATTTGTAGCAAACTAGGAAGTAACTTAGATGCAGATTGTCTTGGTTATTTCTTAGGGAAATTGAATCAACTGTTGAATGTTTATCGCGTGTATGACATTAGCAGGTCTATCGGCCCGAAATGGCCTTCATTTACCCAAAATCGGTTTCATCTACCCAATATGGGTTTGAAAGCATGTCAACGGATTTTAGTTAACTCTAATGGTTGTATATGTTGTTATTAGAGCTATATATGTCCTAACATGTGGCTAAATGCGAGAAACTAAGTACATTGAACATGAAAAGCATAAACCGACCCGAAATAGCCTTCATTTACCCAAAATGGGTTTCAAAGCATAAGAAGTGATTTTTGTTGGCTCTAATGGTTGTATATGTTGTTATTGCAACTATATATGTCCTAACATGTGGCTAAATGCGAGAAACTAAGTACATTGAACATGAAAAGCAAAATCGGCTCGAAATGGCCTTCATTTACCCAAAATCGGTTTCATCTACCCAAAATGGGTTTGAAAGCATGTCAATGGATTTTAGTTAACTCTAATCGTTGTATATGTTGTTATTAGAGCTATATATGTCCTAACATGTGGCTAAATGCGAGAAACTAAGTACATTGAACATGAAAAGCAAAAACCGACCCGAAATAGCCTTCATTTACCCAAAATGGGTTTCAAAGCATAAGAAGTGATTTTTGTTGGCTCTAATGGTTGTATATGTTGTTATTACAACTATATATGTCCTAACATGTGGCTAAATGCGAGAAACTAAGTACATTGAACATGAAAAGCAAAATCGGCCCGAAATGGCCTTCATTTACCCAAAATCGGTTTCATCTACCCAAAATGGGTTTGAAAGCATGTCAATGGATTTTAGTTAACTCTAATGGTTGTATATGTTGTTATTAGAGCTATATATGTCCTAACATGTGGCTAAATGCGAGAAACTAAGTACATTGAACATGAAAAGCATAAACCGACCCGAAATAGCCTTCATTTACCCAAAATGGGTTTCAAAGCATAAGAAGTGATTTTTCTTGGCTCTAATGGTTGTATATGTTGTTATTACAACTCTATATGTCCTAACATGTGGCTAAATGCGAGAAACTAAATACATTGAACATGAAAAGCAAAATCGGCCCGAAATGGCCTTCATTTACCCAAAATCGGTTTCATCTACCCAAAATGGGTTTGAAAGCATGTCAATGGATTTTAGTTAACTCTAATGGTTGTATATGTTGTTATTAGAGCTATATATGTCCTAACATGTGGCTAAATGCGAGAAACTAAGTACATTGAACATGAAAAGCAAAAACCGAACCGAAATAGCTTTCATTTACCCAAAATGGGTTTCAAAGCATAAGAAGTGATTTTTCTTGGCTCTAATGGTTGTATATGTTGTTATTACAACTATATATGTCGTAACATGTGGCCAAATGCGAGAACTTAAACTAATTTAGTTGAAAAATAAACTTACACAAGTGTCTTCCCATAATGATTTTCTTCATTCCCTCGGACACATCTTTCCATTTGACCAAAATGTTGAGTTTGCGCATACAAAACCCAATATGCTGCCCATACTTTGCACGCCACTTACCACAAGGTTGACCCAAAATCATCATAGTCGAGGGTCATATGGATATTTCTATCGACATTCAAACCCTTAGTCGCACCCCTTCCTTTTCGCTTCTTTGTTGCAACGATGCTTGGAGTTTTGGTGGTCCTATGCAATTCTTTCCCCGCATTATTGTGTGGCACAACGATGGAAGAAATAAATGGATAATCTTCCCTAGCATTGTCGTCAATAGGGGGAGCATTATCGGCTAGCACCTCATTCATTTCCACCAAGCGAATTTCCCTTTCACGCAAGCGCTTCTCCTCATCATCCGCTATGTCTTCCGGTTCACCTTTATCCTCCTCCTTGTCCGCATCATACTCATCATCATCATCCAATGACTTATCATAATCATCATCGGTTTCTTCCTCCACAATCACATCATCTCGGTCCATGTTTGAAAGTCCTGAAATAATGTAAAAAAAAAAAAAAAATTAGAGACGCGCAAGAGTTAACAAAAAAACAATGGTATCAAACAAACATCAAACAAAAATATAACCCCCTACTGCCCCCCTGCTACCCCCCCCCACCCCGCGCCCCCCCTCGCTGCTCCCCCCACCCCCGCTGCCCCCACTCCCGCTGCCCCCACCCCTCGCCCCCCCCCACCTTGCCCCCCCCTTGCTTTGCCCCCCCTGCTCCCCAGCCCCCCCGCTTGCTCCCCCCAGCCCCCCGTTGCCCCCACCCCTGTTGCTCCCCACTGTTGCCCCCACTCTTGCTCCCCCCACTCCACTGCCCCCCACCCCGTGGCTCCCCCACCCCGCTGTCCCCCAACCTCTGCTTGCTCCCCCGACTCCCTGCCCCCCCACCTCCCTCTCTCCCCACCCCCTGCTCCCCCCCCCCCCCGCCTGCCCCCCCACCCCCGCTCCCCCACATACCCCGCTTCCCACCCCGCTGTCCCCCCGTGCGACCCTCCCACCCCGGCTTCCCACCCCCTTGCTCCCCTCTTGTAGACCCCCACCTACTTCCCCCACGCGGACCCCCCTACCCTTGCCGCCCCCCCTTGCTTCCCCACCCTTGCGGAACTCACCTTTGCTGCCCACCCGCCTTGCACAGCCCCCCACCCCCGCTTCCCCCCTTGCGGACCCCCCCCACCTGCTCGCCCCGTGCAAAACCCCACCCTTGCTTGCCCCCTGCAGATCCTCTCGCACAAGCCATAATTCGATCGGAAATATCTTTAAAATCATGCGACCCAACTTTAAGTGACTCTAATGGTGATACATATACCAATAAGAACTATACATGACCTAAAATGAGGCTAAAAGCGATAAATAAAGAAATTGAGCTCGAAAAGCCGAAATCGGCCCGAAATGACATTCACTTACCCAAGATGGGTTTCAAAACATGTGAAGCGAGTTTAGTTGATTGTAACACATATATACATACCAATAAGAACCATACATGACCTAAAATCAGGCTAAAAGTGATAAATTAAAGAAATTGAGCTCGAAAAGCCGAAATCGGCCCGAAATGACATTCACTTATCCAAAATGGGCTCCAAAACATGTGAAGCGAGTTTAGTTGATTGTAATACATATATATATATATATATATATATATATATATATATATATATATATATATATACCAATTAGAACTATACATGACCTAAAATGAGGCTAAAAGCGATAAATTAAAGAAATTGAGCTCGAAAAGCCAAAATCGGCCCGAAATGACATTCACTTACCCAAAATGGGTTTCAAAACATGTGAAGCGAGTTTAGTTGATTGTAACACATATATATGTACCAATAAGAACTATACATGACCTAAAATGAGGCTAAAAGCGATAAATTAAAGAAATTGAGCTCGAAAAGCCAAAATTGGCCCAAAATGACATTCACTTATCCAAAATGGGTTTCAAAACATGTGAAGCGAGTTTAGTTGATTGTAATACATATATACATACCAATTAGAGCTATACATGACCTAAAATGAGGCTAAAAACGATAAATTAAAGAAATTGAGCTCGAAAAGCCGAAATTGGCCCAAAATGACATTCACTTACCCAAAATGGGTTTCAAAACATGTGAAGCGAGTTTAGTTGATTGTAATACATATATACATACCAAATAAAACTATTCATGACATTACAAACGACAAAAAGTGAGAAATTCAGTCAAATGACCTTGAAAAGCCGAAAGCTGGAATTTGAACTTGAGAAGTCGAGCCTATTGTTTACTTTTGCCACCTTCCTATGAAGTTTCAACCATTATCCCTTCCTCGTGATCTGCACGCATGTAATTTGTCGCTAACTCGACATCAGTGACATCGGACTTGGGAATGGTGAAAGGCGGGGTGTCTTCAAATGCATCATACTCCTCCTCATCCTCAACATCACCAACTCCAAGTATACTTCTTTTTCCAGGGACAACAATTGACCACTTTTTATCAGAAGGGTCAGTTACGTAGAATACTTGCTTAACTTGTGATGCAAGCACGAATGACTCTTCACTATAACGCAACCGACCCAAGTCTACAAGAGTAAATCCACAAGGGTCATCTTTTCTTATGTAGCGCTGGTTATAATCAACCCACTTGCATCGAAATAAGCAGACCGTGAAACCAGAGTAGTCAAGCTCCCATATATCTTGAACCCGCCCATAGTATAACAATTTAGCATCAATAGGAGACTTGTCTTTGGCACTTGCATACTGTGTAGATGATGCCTCTACTGAAACGCCACTATTCTGCAGAGATCTCGACTTTTGATCTTGACGATCTGTCCAAAATGTAAATCCGTTAACATCATAACCCTCATAGGAGTGCACAGCTTCCCGAGGACCAAATGCTTGCCACTTCAGAGTTTTAGAAACATTGGAATCTACTTCACGCATTAATCGGTTACGGAACCAATCAATAAACGTCTTATTATGCAACTGCATCAATGATCTAGTCCCTTTACCTGGATTCTGATCGCGTAACTCCTCCATATGCTCATCCAAGTAAGGATGGACCTGTACCATATGCTGCAATACAAATAAGTGTGCTTGTATGCGCCTTTCAACAGGAGGTACGATCATTTTGGAGCCAAGTGTACCTTTACCCTCGAGTCTGCCCTCGTGTCGAGATTTAGGAACTCCAATAGGATCAACATTAGGTAAGAACTCAGCCACAAAATTACTGACCTCTTCACTCACAATCCCCTGAATTATACTTCCTTCTGGTTGAGCAGGATTCCTTACCTTATCTTTCAAAGAGCCCATATGTCTCTCAAAGGGATAGCACCACCTTAAAAACACCGGACCACATAGCTTAATTTCTCGAACTAGATGTACAACCAAATGGACCATAATGTCGAATAAAGCAGGTGGGAAATACATCTCAAACTTGCACAAAGTCTCTATCACACCAGCCTGGAGAGCATCAAGCTTCGACGGTTGTAACTTATTGCTACATATAGTATTGAAAAACGAACATAGCTCTGTTATGGTGTGTCTCACGTGTTTCGACAATATCCCTTGAATTGCAATCGGTATGAATACTTGCATCATTACATGACAATCGTGAGACTTCATACTCGATAATTTCAACTCACCGTCAAAGGTAACAAATCTTTTCATGTTCGATGAGTACCCTGATGGAACCTTAATGCCGTACAAAGACTCGCAAAAAAGTCGCTTCTCAGCTCTAGATAGAGTGTAGCAAGCCGGATGCAAATAGTTCCTATCATCATCCTTCACCGTTTTCTTTCCTTTTCCTTCAATTCCTGCAGGCGACCCGTCTTCTTTTCCCTTTTCTTTTCTCTTTTCTTTTCCTTTACTAGGCACTTTTTCTTTTTTCTTTCTTTCTTAGTGTCCCTCTTTTGAGCCCATAGCTCTGGTCGAAGTCCCTCACTTTCCAGATACAATCGCACCCCTTTGCTATCCTTTGTCTTATGTGGAATATTCATAAGTGTCCCCAGAATGGCATCACATACATTTTTCTCTATGTGCATGACGTCGAGACAATGTCTAACCTCTAGATCTCTCCAATATGGAAGTTTCCACAGTATAGACTCCTTTTTCCAAAGTCCCTTATCACCAACACTCGCTCCTTAGCCGAATATCGTTTCAATACCCTTGACTTGATCATAAACCTCAATTCCAGCCAATGGTCTTGATATTAAAGAGTGTTATCACGGCCGTCAGCTTCGTGTACCTCGTACAACCGGGATACAACGGTTTCCGAGATGCCTCGGCCATGCACTCAAAAACACAAGGCCGTTTGCCAGCATAATCATCCACCCCCCCATCGTCTCCTCTATATAGTCCCCTTCATCATCATCATCCTCTACTTCATGATCCTCATATTCGTCCTCGATGTTCTTGTCATTCTCAATGACATTAAACTCACCTCCTTCACGCACATCGTTAACAATGGCATTCCCACCATCATATATACCCTCCTCACCGTGCCAAACCCATACATGGTAGTCTTGCCTAAACCCGCGACGAAAGATGTGCTCCCTAAGCGACCCAATGCTACTAACCATGCCCACATTACTACAATCAACACAAGGACAATAAAACCCTTCGGTTCTCGTTGCAGCTTGATGACTTAATGCAACATCACAAAATTCATAGACCCCATCCACGAATTCACACGTGTCGCGACTACCGTACATCCATGCACGATTCATTTCAATCAGACCTCTAATTAAACACAACCAACAAGTACCTCATGTCAATGACGAACTTCATTACATGATTAGAGTTTATGAACCATATATATTTAATGAAATTAGGCATGCTTTCCAAGGGTCCTTATCACTCCAACCTAACCTATCCTTAGATGTCTAATCTCACTAGTGAATGTATGCCTTCTTTTCGATTCTACGGAAAATCCGGCAGCATTTCCCTACAGTTCTCCAAGTACACGATGTAGATATATAAAGTTACTTATATCTACATATGTACCCAAAGAACAAAAGTAGGGAAACGACGAGCCAATATTTTCCTCTAGAATCGAAATAACGGCATAGATTCACCACCTAAGTGAGATTAAACATATAAGAACAGTCCCAAACCGGGGACTATTCAAGACTTACTCCTAATGAGTAAGTCTCGAACGGGTATCTAGGCATATGATATGATGATGCATACATAGGTTTTTAAACAACAAAACATTTTACATCTAATCTCAATTCAACGAAAAATATATACATTTTTTCACGGATAAACCAATTTACTATATATGAAAGCAAGAAAGTTAAATATGAATGATAACATACCAATATCAAGGTTGTAAATAGGGAAATCGAACTCAACACTCCGTCACTAGCTAGCTTCAATCAACAACAAAGTCAAAGTTAACATTAGTATAAATTAGCAAATCAAACAAAACAAAACAAAACAAAACAAAACAAAACAAAACTAAACTAAACCAAACTAAACTAAACAAAACAAAACTAAACAAAACTAAACTAAACTAATTAAGTACAACAACAACACAACAACCACTACAACAACCACAACAACAACAACCCCACGAAAACCCTAGTTTTTTAACCTAAAAATCACACTAACTACTTAAACTAAAATCAAATTAACTCAAATCAATCAACTTTGAACCATCCTTTAACTATCATACAACCTAATTTCACTAACAATTATTCATAAAACTACAATGAATTATATAAACTTGAAGTTTCAATATGAGATTAAAATAAAAGTTATGAACTTTTAGTTACCTAGGAAGAGGTGGAGGAGGAATGTAGTTGTTTAGGGTGGGGTAGAGGACGAATGTAGTTGTTTAGGAGGAGGAAGGTGGAGGTGCGCCAAAAATCGCAGAGGACTCGAGGTGGAGGTGCGATTTTTCGCAGAGGAGTCGAGGTGGATATGTGCGCAAGCTTAGGGTAGCAGTACGTGATATTGTGGTGGCGGTGAGGTGTGGTGGTGCGTCACTACGTCGCTGAATTGAAGGAGGGATGAATTAAAATTGGGAGGAGGGAATTGAAATGGGTGAATTAAGGAGGGAAGAAAAACACGGGCTGTTTTGCTAGGAAAAAAAGAAAAAATCTGATTCGGTCCTACGAACCGGATCAGATTATAAAAAACCGCAGCAGATTACGTAATCTGATCCGGTTCTATAAAAGACCGGATCAGATTTTTTGCTTTTTTTTCCCTCCCATTTTTCCATTGGTTTTCGGATGCGGTTTTCTAAAAATCAAATCTGCTACTAAGTGACAGATAAGGTTTTTTCCACTAGTGTATTAATCTAAAAAAATTCAAACTAGAATTGTCCAATGTGTATATATATATATATATCATATCAACTAATAAAAATAGATTGACTTGCAACAAGATTTGAACCCGTGACATTTTGCTATTATACATAGCACAATCATCATCTCAACCAACTTTTAATCATGCTTTAAATGTCCACAATATTATATTTATACCTTTTAGATGTTGAGTTTTCTTTATTATATTTTGATGTGAATGGAAAAAAATGCATATCAAGTTCTGAAAAAAATACAACCTGGGGCAACGCCCTGACCCAAATACTAGTTAATCATCATGAGAGGAAATTGTAGGAATTTAGATGCTTAATGCGGAAAACGAGTATCACATACTTAAACATCTAACACCAAGATCTTTGCATAAATTAACATGAATCTATAAAGAGTATAGAATATACCTCTTGATGCGTGAATTCCACTTTCACCCCGAGCCTTCTAGTGGAGATCCTTTAGAACGTCAAACGCCGTTCCTCTAGTATTGGTCCACGAACAACCCTTGGATCACCACATATGCTAGTACGGAAGAGAGAGAAACTCCCTTGCTTTTGAGGTGTGTGAGAACCGAATGGGAAAAGAAGAGCCAAGAGAAAAATCAGATTTTTCTCTCCAAAGATGATATAATAATCTCACTCCTTTGTAACCCCCATATCATTATATAAGGTGGTTACAAAGAGGTGTTTCATGAGGCTTTATTTTGCCTCATAATGTCATACATTATGAGCCTAATAAACTCATGAGTTACAACTCTTCCCATCCATCATAAAACCGCCCAACCCATTTCACAAATGGATTTGGGTAATATCCAAGTGTTGTCACATTGTGTGACCTCATAGGACCCAATACATATTAATAGTTGGCCTAATTATACTAGCCCAACAAACCGCAATTGGCTTCTAGCAAAATGTTGCGGTCACCTAATATTATTGAATATATTATCTTCATAATTTGTCCATATACATTTAGTTTGTTACACTTGATCGAGGACAAAATCCTTCAGAAATAGCATCCTCCTAGTCTTCAGATGAGTCATAATAGGAGTAAAAATGCATCGTCATCATTATTAAGGCTATGTTCAGTTACCTTATTTTTTCTTACTTCAGATTAGATCAGAAAAAATAAGTTCAGATCAGATCAGATAAGTTTAGATCATGTTTATATTTAAAAACTTATTATTATTGTTGTTGTATTGTTACTAGTACCATGATTATTATTATTATTATTATTATTATTATTATTATTATTATTATTATTATTATTATTATTATTATTATTATTATTATTATTATTATTATTGTTATTATTATTTCTACTACTACTATTATTATTACTATTATTTTATACGATTACTATTACTATTAATACTAGTATTTACTAGTACATTTGTTCAAGAGGATTATTATTATTGTCGTTGTTGTACTTATTAATTATTAATATTGCTAATTATTATTAATGTCGTTGTTATTATTATAAATGTCATTGATATCACTATTTCAAGCTATTTGTGTTTAAGAAGAAGAATGTTCTTTTGGCATTTGTACGTGTTCTTTTTTATATTTGTTCTAATTAACAATTTTGATATGCGATGTTCTTTTTGATGTTGTACATGTAAAGATAAAGAACATGACAATAGTATATGATGCTTATTGTTTGAAACAATTTTGGCAGAATAATATAAAGTATATGGTGTTACTACTTTATATAAAGCATGAGTAGCATGGGATAATCTAATGGTGTTGGCATCTCCTTCAAATTTTCCCCTACAAGGAATTTCAACTTATCTTTCAAAATAAAGTTTATATAGAACAGGACAACAATATAAGAAGAATATTTAACAATTTTATTTAAGATCATATTATTATATATATTTATAGGTTTATTTATAATAAAAAAGGAACAATTGATTGATATAACAAAGAACATGTTGTTAATTAAATCCAAACATGTCATCAATATAAAAATAACATATTTCTTTTATTTTTAGAATGTATTCTATAAATAGATTTTATATGCTCTTTCAATATATATTCTTTTTTTATTATCATTATATGTTCTTTTCATTACTACCTAAATTCTTATTATAAATGGACCTTAGACATGAACAATATGTTTTTTTTACCTAAAATATGTGTTTTTTTAATTTTAATTGTATGTTCATATACTATGTGTCCTTTAAAAAAAACTAATTATGCTATTATTATTATTAGTATTATTATTAATATTATTATTATTATTAATATTATTATTATTATTATTATTATTAAAAGTTGTGCATAGTAATAAAATGATAATAATAGTAATAATAGTAATGAAATACAAAGTAATAACAATACTAGTAATAATATGTTTTATAAAAGATAAGTTCATATCAGATCAAATAAGTTCTAATAAGTTCAGATTAGATCAGATTAGAGCCGAATAAATAAGCTTTGCCCGCCAAATTTTTTTTTTTTGGGCGGGCTTTGGACAAGCCAAAAACACTTTTTAGTCTATTTTTAGGCCCGGCCCGTTTGGCCCGCAAAGCCCGCCCGGCCCGAAATACCGGGCTTTGGAAAAATTTTGGCCCGGATTTGGCCCGGCCCTCTTAACGGGCAATTTTTTGCCGACCGCCCGCCCGAACCCGCCCCCCCGGTTTTTGATCACCTCTAGATCAGAATAAATAAGTTCAGATCATATCAGATCAGAAAAAATAAGTTCAGATCAGATCAAAAAAAAAATTCATATAAGATCAGTAAAAGTAAGGTGAACTAGACATAGCCTAAGGGTTTGGCCGTTTGGGTTTCGAATTATTTATACAACCTCTGTTCTTTGTATTTCATTTCCTCTTCATACTAAGTTTGGGTTAATGGAGTATATGTCGAGGTCGTTGATCTATATATATTATGGGAATGCAGAGTTGTATTCAGAAAATAGGGCTGTATTATGGGCTTGTAGGGCTATACAGAACAGTGGACATTGAAAAGTATTTTTAATATTGAGCTAGTTTTGTGTGGACCCGGCTCACACTATCACTAATATTAGTGTGGACTTAAAGTCACTCATGTGACATAGTGATCATTTTTTTTTCAACATAGTCACCTTTTACAATATAAAGTTACATTAATCTACCAATATCACTAGTGGAAAAAAGCCCATCTGATCCGTTCAAAACCGGACTTACAGATCCGTTCAAAAATGGACTTACAGATCCGGTTTTGGTCCGGATGAGATGGGCCCGCAGCAGCTATAATAAATTAACTAATCCGGTTCACAACCGAATCAGATAACTAAAAACCGGATCTGTTAATGTAGTTAACTGATCCGGTTTTCAGCTATAACTGGATCAGTTAAATGAAAATCTGATTTTTTTAAAAAAAATTTGGCCAACTAACAGATCCAGATTATTTTATGAACCGGATCAGATACTTATAATTTTGAAATAAAGAAAAAACAGCTGTCATTTTCAACATGCAGGGGCAACTTTACATCTCAGCATATGCACCATACAAGCAGATGTACCAAATGATTTAATCACACCATCATTACACATCAATTGTGAGTAAAAAACCCAAGTCAGGGGAACAAAAATTAAATAGACTATGATTAACCTACATCATTTAAAGAAAATTGACTCTCACTTGCAGAGTTGCAGGCTACAGCGTGCATGGAACTAGACTGAGCTAGTTGGGCAACATATTGCTGATTATTCTGTTGTGGAGGCATGCAACCATTCTGAAGCAGGAGCCACAACCTTGTTAGAAGAAGTTGGGGTTGCAACTGAGGGTGAAGGCGATCACATCAAGACAAGCCTTCGTGTCCCCAAGAATCGGAGTCAACTTGTGCCGAATTTGCAACTGACCACGGAATTTAACATCACAATTTGCTAATTACATGAAATAATATTACAGATAATATACGGAAAGTGGTTCCAGTTTCGAAGAGCTTTACTTACCAAGGATATGGGAGGTACTCCAGTTTCTTCTACTACTACACGTATAATACTATCAAACATCTCTAAGGAAACACTTCTATTTCAGGACTCTGTCAAAATCTCTGTGAGACGTAATTCCAACCTCTTTGGGCTGCAGAAAATGAATGGCCAAACAGTAAATTAAAATCAGGAGTTACAACACAGAGTATCAAAAAGAAGATGAAGTTTTAAATTGACCTCTGGATGACCACCAGGGAAAACAAAATGTCATGGGAATACCCCCACATTATTACTTCGCTTCAGCAAAATAATCTTTCTCCACAATTCCACCATTGCCTAGTGGAATGGAAGTGTGGTGACAGCGAACGGTTTCATCTATAAAACAGTTAAATTACATGTGTTAGTGGTGTTTACACCCAATACATAGTTGGAACAGTGGATATAAAAAGTCGGGCCGACTAGGGAAGTGTTGATGTTCATTCTTTTGATTTTAATCGAACTCTAACCACGCCGAATTTTAGATGAGCTCTAACTTTCTTTTTTCGAGCTCTGTTCAATAAAAAATCCAGCAAGCTCAAGCTTGTTCATGATGTCTAATTATATCGTCAAATTTTTTTTGAAGAACTTTTAAGAATTTAACAGAAAAATCGTAGGGATGACCTTATAATAAGTCAAATCCAGTTGGTTTTTTTCTTTTTAAGTATATAACTTGCGAACAATTAATTTACATAACAACGAGATGATACATACTATTAAAAATATTTAAAGATATCTAAATTGTGTGTTTATATATCAAGCTGAAAAAGAAAGGAAGTAACTGGAACCACTTACCACTAGGACAAGCTTGTAGTGAGAAACTACAAGTAATCAAACATGAGAAAATTTTTTAATCGGTTATTTATATAGACTAGAAGCAGCATTATGAATCATAATTTTTTGTGGAACATATTTACCTTGTTCTTTTGTCCTGTTTATCAGCTCTTTTTGTTCTCATTTCTTCAAATTCTTCCAAAGCCCGGATTTTAACATCTGTTTTTCCTTCGAGATGTGAAAACACAAAGTCCGGGACAGTCATCAGTTGAGGAAGGCCACAATATGCCACTCTTACTGAGAATGCAAATACCTAGTAACATGACTGGTGAAGTGGTGATTATAAATGTCAAAAGGGAATTGAAACGGATTTTTAAAAAAAAATACAGCAATAGTAAAATCGAAAGATATGAAATCTTAGCTTGAATCTAACAGAAAAATACATGTTTTAAGAGCCCTCAGTATTAGGAAACAGGGTGTTGTAGTTTGATTAATGCGGAACAAAATCAATGAAATAATAAGGATGAGAAAAGCAATAAAGAAGAGAAACAAAAGAACACAAGGATTTACGTGGTTCGGTCAAAATAGACCTACGTCCACAGGTGGAGGATTCGAGCTTTTTCACTATGATGTTAGAAAAACAGAGAGAATAATACATGGAGTCCTAAATTCTAGAGGCTAAAAGTGTTTCATAAGTTGTGTATAAAATAATAAGCACTAAGAGGTCCTATTTATAACATAAGGAACCCCGTACAAAAAACCCTAGAAAATACTCCATATAAAACCCTAAAAAGAATCAAATTCGAAAAATCGCAAAACCGCGTCAAAACCCAGCCGCCCGACCGGGTCGGGCGAGATCTGCCCGACCGGGCGGTCATTAAAATTAATTGACTGACGTTTCGCCCCGATCGGGCGGAATCCTCCCGACCCGGTCGGGCGGAATTCCAGTTCGACAACGAATTTATATATTGAAAGATTTCACCTCCAATTTGAATCACATCAAAACCATTTATATATTGAAAGATATGTGCATTCAAAGTTAGCCTTATGCTATTCATAAGATTTCAAGTCACAAATAACAATCTCCACCTTGACTTGAAACCAATCAATCAAGATACCTCCACATTGAACCAAAAGTGATGCTCACCCAAAAAAAAAAAACCATAAAACCTCCACCTTAAACAAAATACCATAAGCCCACTCACTTTAGGCAACCCAGAAAAACGGACATCTTCTATAATTGTGTACCGATGCGTCTTCGAACACAAATCTCCGTATACGAAACCATCACATGGCCTAGATTGAGAGTATAAAGTCACCAACGCCAAACATGTTTACTCAAATTGATCAAACTCTCTTAAAGCACTTGTTCATCTCAACAACAAACTCAAGCAATTCTAGAAAACTAATTGACATCAATAACTTCTAAATTGCAATTGTACTTAACAAAACACAAAAGTACCAAATTTGAGATAAGAAATAGCATAACTAGAACAAAATCTAATGCATAACCAAGATTGTTATAAAAACCTCAAAAACAATCTATCATAGACTCCATAGCAAAATCCACACGGTTTCTCGTTTCACCAAGAGATCTCAAAGGGCACCAATCATTAAGAGATCGTAGCAACCGCAACCCCAAATATGTAACCCTAAAGTGCAACATCATCATCAAAGCCATAGTTGACAATATTTGTGAATTGGTCCTCATTGGAATTTTCCCCATTCTTCTTCTTTAATTTCCAACACTCAGCTTTGATATGACCCTTCACATGACAATAGTTACAGATTTTATTCTTACCAAAATTCTTTCCACCATGAGCAACCAAAGCATTAGTTTGAGCATATTTATTAACCAACTTATTGTCAATTAAATCTCTTTGAGTTAAGGCATCCTTAACATCCTGCAAACTCAAATCATCTCTTCCATACAATAAAGTATCTCGAAAATGCTTATATGAAGGCGCTAAAGAACACAACAACCTAATAGCCATATCCTCATCATGGATCTCAACATTGATGTTTTGCAAATCCATAATAATAGAGAAGAATTCATCTAAATGAGACTCAAGCGGTTTACCTTCTTCTAGACTGAGATCATGAAGTCTAGATTTGAGTAGTAGACGGTTGGTCACACTCTTTGTCATATAAAGTGACTCCAACTCCAACCACAAACCCGCAGCAGTTGTCTCCTTGGAAACCTCTCTCAAAACTTCATTAGATAGACTTAAATGAATCGTTGAGAGTGACTTCAAACCGATCTCCTCTTATTGATCATCTGTCATACCCGAAGGCTTTTGAATGCACCTTCAAGAGCCTTGTGACAGCCACTTTGAACCAAGATGACTTTCATCTTCAATTGCCGTAGGCCAAAATTTACTTGCCTATCAAGTTTCTCAATATTGAATTTCATTGACATAATTGAATCAAACTCGTTCTATAAACACCTAAGATCTTAAACAACCAAGCTCTTGATACCAGTTTGTTAGGAAACAGGGTGTTGTAGTTTGATTAATGCGGAACAAAATCAATGAAATAATAAGGATGAGAAAAGCAATAAAGAAGAGAAACAAAAGAACATAAGGATTTACGTGGTTCGGTCAAAATAGACCTACGTCCACAGGTGGGGGATTCGAGCTTTTTCACTATGATGGAGAAAAACAGAGATAATACTACAAGGAGTCCTAAATTCTAGAGGCTAAAAGTGTTTCATAAGTTGTGTATAAAATAATGAGCTCTAAGAGGTCCTATTTATAACATAGGATACCCCGTACAAAAAACCCTAGAAAATACTCCATATAAACCCCAAAAAAGAATCAAATTCGAAAATCGCAAAACCGCGTCAAAATCCAGCAACCGGGCGGTCAAAATCCTTCGTAGAACAACCATAACTTTCGTTTAGCGGAATTGGGCATATACCTTCGGAAAGCTCTGAACAAGCTTTCACCTCCAATTTGAATCACAAAAACATTTATAAATAAAATATGTTATTCAAACTAGCCTACCATTCACAAATTCCAACAAAAACCCCCCCCAAATTACAACCTATAAAAAGCTTTTCATTCACGACGAAAAAAAAACGCTCCAACTCCCAATCATGAATTTCATCATAGATTTTCTTAATGTGAAATTATACACACGAGATCAAAAACAAACACCTAAAATTCCCAATCACTATTCTAGCTGTCCTCGCACTCCTCCTCTAGCTGTAGTCTAAGATGAAAACATACATATACTACTAACTCAAGTAGGCAATTGAACACATAAAAACTCTGTCTTACATGATGCAGAAGGTTTAACGTACAAATTTATTGTAATTCCTGAACAAAATAACAATTTACCAGACTGATCAACCTCTTTCAACTTCTCTTTGATTCTCTTTGATCACCTTTGACAGTTCCAAGATCTCTTCTGTCTACAGCAAGCATTATAAATAAATCCTATAGAACATGATACCAATAGGGAACACGTAGGGCCTTCAAAGAAAGGCTTCATCATTACCGGGTTACCTCAGACACAGAAATTGCTATAGCAGATTTAGCATCCTCATCTGCGAGACGCTTGAGAGCTCTAGTATTTTTTCTGTCACATTCAACAATAAGCCTGTCTATGACATCCTCCAAATCCCTGTCATAGTATCAACACCCTTGGCCTTTGCGTCTTCATATCTAATATGAGCTAGGAGCTAAACAAACAAAACTGATAGGGATGTAAAATCCATCTTCACTACTGCCTACCGCCAAGTATAATTACCCAAAGAAGTTCCAAAGTAGGTGAAATCGCGGCAATGCATTAAAGGAATGAACAACAATCAGATACACAAACTGTATGCCGACAACATGCAAATAAGTAATCAAAACTCCTACCAGCTAACAACATTTACTTCTTAAACTTGAAAAGATGAACAAATCAGAAAACACCACAGGATCAGTAGTTTGTCCTTTGCCTCACAATATATCGCCAACAAAATGAAGGACCAAATAAATCACGATGACATTACAGATAGTGGTAAAGACTCAAGCAATTAGTCGTAGCCTTATGATAAGGACAAAAGGTGACTCTACAAGTAACCGAAATTAAACAATTCTTGTGACAACCAACTGGCGTTGCTTCAATAATGGAAAACATACATGTTATGAACACCTCAGAAATATACCTAAAGAAAGATATACACTACAATACTTTCAAACAACGGTTTCATCATCTAAAATACTCCTTATTTAGTGAAGAGCATCATGTTTCATTGACTACGCCTGTACCCCCATCCATCTTCCAAACATAGATCTTCACCCTATTCTAGATAAAGAGAAATCAATATATTTCCCATAAAAGAGATATTCCAAGAATACAAACATGCAGTATATTTAGCAGTAAATTTCTCATCAAAAACCATAACGATGAAAGTACGAAAGTAGAATGAGCAAAAGGATACTCTTTCCACAATTGCAAAGAATACACCTTTGGACAAGGCCCCATATCCATTTTCTGAAAAATACATAATCAGCTGAGTTAAGTACTGTAGTATTATTCAATGAAAGCAAATAAGCAAATGAACAACTTTGTTGGACACCAGTATATAAACAAACTAAGGAATAGATAACAAACTCATAACTAGAATCATAACTTGAATCATAATGATAGATGGAGGCTGACATAACTGGAATCATATGGCTTCTCACCAACAAGAAATACTATCATATCATAAAAATTCAATCTTGATAGATGCATCACATAAACCTATCAATAACATTCAACAATCCAACTGTTGGTGCAAAATCAGCTGGTTGACTTTGCAAACAAGTCACTGCACACCCAGTAGTTTGATACTGAATGTCTTGGGAGACTTAGCCCCTAGGGGTTATCGGTTTTAATTACCTAAAACCTTGCTAACGTACTTTGTTGTAATTTATTTTGAATTAAACTACAACACCTAAAAAATTCAGGCGAAATGCAATAAATAGAGCAATAATTAAAGCACAACATTCCCATACATACCACAAACTTTAAAAAAGAATTTTACAACACATAAGGGGATGAGCCAGACTGGACAACTAAAGGGAAGACACGAAGGTGATTACCTCCATGGTTCCTTGCTTCAATCGGAGAATTACAGAACCCGTCGCCAGAACATGTTCTACGTCTAAGGAACAAAACTATAACCCCAAAAGGGGGTTCGCTAAGCTAAGGTTAGGCTACGCTAAGAAAAGAGTAATTGCAAGTTGTTGTGTGTTTGTGTGTCTTTGCTTGATGATCATTCTTCTATTTATAGAGAAACATGGTGTGTAACTTCCGTGCTTGCTTGGAGGGAAAACATTTGAATCATCTTTGATTCAAATCTTAACCATCTTCTGGCGCTGAATAACCGTAGCCTTGCATGTTCTTCCTTCCGTGGATTTGTCTAATGATTGCTCTTTAACCACCTACACGTTCATCACTCTTGACTTTCATCTCCTGATGGTCTTGATGATTTCTTTTATTGACTTTGACTTGTATTGACTTTGTCGAATGGACTTTATGCTCTTGTTCGGCCTTCATATTAGAACGAAATTAAACAATTTGAGGTCTAATACAGTGTACCATAATAAATGCTGCTGGACATCTAAAAATGGTAGTAACAAATTGCCCCCCTGATTTGTGGAGTGATGTACTCAGCACCCACAAATTATAAGCAGAGAAGAACTTTTAATGGTTGTAGTCAATGTCATCCAGCAATATTTTGAATGTGACTTCCTCCATTGTTCTAAGGTGATCGATGAACTTTATCTTAGGATGACTGAATTTGGTTGAGATGAATAACCTTTCGTGTATAACTTCACCCTTCTTTCTAGCCATTGTGAAATCCATTAAGAAATTCTTCACAAGATGCGGACTTGTAGGGTTATTTGGAGATAACCAACAAGGGCTTTCATCATGGGCCATTCGTACCAAATTTGACATGCACATTTATATTGTACCACCTCTCTTGATGATGACCCCTCCACCAATCTATATACTTTTGTTTTCTTTGTAGTTCCTTTGACAAAGAGCCTCTTTAGATATCTCCAAGGCATGTTAGGTTTTCATATCAGAAGTTTGTTGATTTCTTCATCAATAAGGATACTAGTGAGGAAGTTACTTCTCAAGAGGAAGTACTTTTTCTTACTTTTGCTTTCTCCAAATTAATGATGTTAGAGCTGGTGGAGTAGTAACTTTATGGCTATCCTTAGCTGTTAACATCTCTTCCACTTCTGAAGAAGTAGCTTTGGCTCCTGTTTTATTGGGACAACTTTATAGATGTCTCTTCAGGAGTAGAGAATCCTTCAAAGGTTTTGGAATTCATACCTCTGAATCACCCATATTCTTTACTGACAAGGGATTTGGACCCCTATGGCTCTTGACTTGTTGGGGCCATATGTCTCTACCTTGTTTGATGGTTATCAATCCCTCTTCTGCTTTTAAAGCATCTAAGGGTCCAGAGGAGGAAGAAATTTCTTTTGATCCCCTTTTGTTCCTCTCTATTCTTGATGATTGTAGCTGTTATGGTGAAGTCAGCTTCAATCTTATATCTCCAGACGAGGTTTGGCATCCAAGTTTGATATTTTCATATTTCTTGGCTTCTAAGTCCAATCTTGGTATCTGGAATATTTTCCCGGGTAAGATGGTCGTTTATGTTGCAAATGGAACTTGGCGCCGTCAAGCAATGCCTACTTGGCTACAATCCTTGAACATTCACTCTAGTTCCTTAGGGAGTGGGAACTTTTAGAGCAGTGTTCTTAGGTCTAGAGATTTAATAGCTGCTGAGCCTGAATACTTTGGCTTTGAGGCTTATAATCCACAGTTGGTAGCTAGGCAATTTGGATTGGTCCAATCACTAGCTATTCCTTGCTTCTTGACCCGTAACGATCCTTGGACTTCAAGGGGACGTTTTGAAGAAGGTAGAGCCCTTAAGAGTAGAACTCTCAGCCTTACTTCCATGTCCATGCATCTCTCCTTGGAAATGGATCACTAAAGCTGTTCGAGGCTTCCATCTTTTGTGGGATCATGTATTCCCAAATGACTCAATGTATTCTGATGCTTTGGCGAACTTTGAGGATCAGCTCTTCTGAGGCTGTAAGTAATTTCTTTCCTTAGTTATTTTATAACTTTTTGTAGGAATGAACATTACTAAATCTTCTCTATGCTTTACTTCTGATTTTTTAGCAAAAGCTGGCAAGAAGAAGCTAAGAGTGCCTGATGGCATGACAATAGAGTCTAGATATGACGAGCTCTATTGGAATACTATCGACAAAAGGGTTCCTCCTCATACCTCTTTAGAGGATGAAGATGATGCTGCTTATGATCAAGGGATCTCCTATGAAGATGTCTAGACTGTGGAGGACATCCAAACCATGGGGCCACTAGAGCAGATTGACCCTTTTAAAAGAGCTGCAAGGAAAAAAGATTACAATTGTCTCTCTGCTTCCAAGGACACTCAACTCAAGGGGTCAGTGTAGCAACCTGATCCTCCTAAGAAGGCTTCAAAGAAGAGAGAGTATGGCTGTCAAACCCTTAAGGCATTCCAGCAGGAAACGCCCTAAGTTAGAGGTTTTTTCAGAGATACCACAGTATATCATCTCCTCTGATGAAGATGATGACAAGACCATATCTCAAATTTTCAAAAGGAAACCAGGAGTTAAAGCAAATATGAATTTCACTTTTACTCCTCTTATGAGAAGTTTCACTTTTTTAGAATACTGATTAATTTATTCCAGGTTCCTTTGGTGCTGGTGACATTGAGCCTAAAATTACCAGTGATCCTTCTTCTAAGAAGTTATCACCTATTGGCTCTGTCAGCCATCCTTCAGGAGATGCTCCCAAGATGGCTGATCCAAAGTTAATTTCAAAGGGTGGTCCTGTTGATGAATTTGTCATCAATCATCCCACTTCAAGTGGTGCTGCCCCCCAGTTGGAGAATGTGGTTACCCCCTCTTTAGAAGGATATGCTGCCCCCAATTGGAAGAGATTGAGCATTTTCATGTGGAATCTCCTGATGAGGACTTGCTTCATCAATTTGATGAAGATCCCTTGGAATCAAGTCCTTTAGATATTGAAGTTCCAGGCTCTCATGCTGCTACCACTATTGTTATAGTAATCCCTTCTATTGTTGGAAGTGAAGTTCGAAAAGATGTTATCCCTTTAGAGGTCACACCTTTACGGAGCAGCACTGAACTTGTGATTACCTCTGTTTGCAAAGGTTCTTCATCAACTTCAACGTCTACTTCAAGGACTGGTCTGCCTTTCTTTCCTCATAACTTCATTTTAGATTTCCTCTATATGAGTCCATGTCCTCATAATACCATAATTCACTCTCTTGCTAACTTGGCTTCTCTTCTTTATGATGCCGAGGGAAGCATTCAAGAAGCAAGTGTGATGAAAAAGTCTGATGGAGGGAAATAGGTTAATCTGCAGACAGCTATCATTGTTAACAATGATCATTCCAGTGATGGATCATCTGAGCACATAAAACAAGAAGATATAATCTAGGATCTCTGCTTGACCTTAACCAGCAACCCTTATGATCAGGCTTCTGCACAGGCTCTTAAGTAGATTTTGGAATCCCTGATTTCTCAAGGCTTTGAGTACTGGATACCTTGTCTTGATTATGTTAAGGGAACTCTTCTTCTTCAACAATGCAATGCTGAATCAAGAGTCCAACCTCCAAAATTCTCAGCGCAAAAACTTCAGGAAGAGGAGACTTCTTTGGAAGCTCAAGCTATATCCTTCAGAAACCTCAGTAAACAGATCCAAGATTCATTGAGTTCTTTTGATCAGAAACTGAAGCTTCTTTATGAGGAGAGGTAATTTTTACAAAATCGCCTGTCTGAGATTAATAAAGAGGAGATTAATATCATTAACGAGAAGTCTTCACTCCAAAGCTCTATTGATATTGAAGAGAAGAAGCTACACCAAGGGCGAACAAATCTTGCTCATTTAAGGCAAGAGATGTTCAAAGATATGGCTGTACAGCAAAGCTTGATTCTTCAAAAGGAAAAACTTTGTAATGTTTGGTGGTAAGCGTATGTCGTATACTCCTAACCAAATATAATTAACCTACTCTCATGCACACTAAGCTAGTATAATGGAAGTAGGGATCGTATCCATAGGGAGCAAAGGAACTTGTTCGGAAATTAGTGACTCAAGGCCCCTAGTATGTGCTAAGGCCAAAGTAACCGAGTTGGGGGTTTTTGAAACAATACAAGCAAGTTAAACTAAACACAAAATTAAAATACGAAGAGCTTATAATATAAAAAGGCCTTGGACTCGATTAGCATCCACCCTAACCTAGTTTGTGGTCATGAAATCTTAACCCCCGACACTTCCTATGGTCACAAGTCTAGACCTCTATCCTCCTAGATCGTGGGTAAACACACGATCCGCGTGGTTTGAACCGCCCTTACTATGCCTTAACTCAAATGAATCGCACTTAAGTCCAAACCAAAGTAGCATTAAAGTCGAGGAACACGATAGGATTACTAATGTTATTAAAGCAATAACATTCAAATAATAAGCAATGCTTCTCTAAGTGCAAAAGATTAATGTTTAGCATTTAATCAAACACCTAGTATGCTACATGGAGCTAGGAACACAATAATCCGATTATGCACCTAGAATTAGCATTAGATGAATTACACAAAAATACTAGTAACGTTCCTAGCAAAGATCATGGAAACATCATGAAATCAAATACAAGAAGCATAACAATAACCATAAAGAAAGTAGAGGATAAGAACTTCTCACAAGTAGATTAGAGCTTCAACAACCAAATCCAAGAAAGATGTTTAAGCTAGCCAAGCCATAGGATTCATTACAAATCTACAAAAGAAGAGAGAAAGAAACCCTAGAAAGAAATCTTCTTTTTTCTTCTCTCTAGTCCCTCTAACAAAAAACTAAAACTAAAACATACAACATAACCCTCCAAGGGAGGAAAAGAAAACAAAAGAAACGGCCGACACAAGGGTCGCGACTCGCGACCATGGGCAGGTCGCGACTCGCGACACTGCTCGCGGGTCGCGACGTTGCGACTGACACAAGAGCGCCAAAAGAAAGCACAAAGCGGAAAGAAAAGGAGAACTTGGCTTTTGAGTAAGCCATGAAGCTGCAGAACCATAATGAAGACGATCCTCGAACAAAAAGTGATCGGAGGACCAAGATCGGCCCTCGACTACGCCACCATGCAAACCGCTCCCTAGACTCCTCAAAACAAAACATCCTCCGACAACACCTCCTAACGTCAAAACTCTCATAAATCCCGATACTAAGCTCGAACCGACACCAAAAACGACCCGAAATCCGCCTAAGATTGGCGGATAACTTAGACACATCATTTGGTCTACCATTAAACACCTTAGTTTAGCTGTTAGACAATGTTGGAATGTCTAATATGTAACATTATTATTAATGTTGTAATTTTAATGATCTCTTGCTGTTTGAAACAATTCTGCATGTTTATGTTGAAACACATGATCATGTTGTTCCCATATAGATGGGTGATATTTCTTAGAAATTTGTCATTCAAGGCTCTATCTTTTATGTTGCCATCTATATCTTTTAATAGATATGCATTTTTAGACATTTTCTTATGAATGATGAAGGGCCCCTGCCACTTAGGTGACCATTTCCCTAGATGTGGATCTTTGTAAGCTGCTTCTGGCAGGAACATTTTCCACACTTTATCATTCTCTTGGAATCCTTTAGGCACTATGTTTTTGGTGTAGGCCCTAGCAACTTTTTCTTTTTGGATTCTCATTTTGGCTAGGGGTTCTTCCTTAGCTTCCAGAGCATCCATAATTTCGATATTCATCGCCAGTGAATAGTCATCTCCTGATAACCCCATTTGTTGGGATACCCTTGATGATCTTATATTCACTTCAGCTGGGATCACTAGAGTATGCCCATAAACTAAGTTAAAAGGTGTAACTCATGTTGCTTCCCTTTTAGAGGTCATGTAGGCCCATAAGGCATATAGCAACAACTCATCCCATTTTCTTGGGTTATTGTCTATGAGTTTTGAGATCCCTTTTACTATGATCTTATTGGTAGCTTCAGCTTGACCATTTGTTTGAGCATAGTAAGGCGTTGAATGCAATTTAGTAATCCTAAACTGGTTAAGGTATTCCAGTAAGTTAGGATTTCTAAAGACTGTGGCTTGATCAAAGGTTATAGTTTCTGGAATTCTAAATCTTGTAAAGATTTTTTCTTTCAAGAAATTTATGACAACCTAGGTATTGAGCCTGTTAAAAGCCTGAGCCTTCACCCATTTGGTGAAGTAATCAGTCACCCCTAGGATGTATGAATGCTTCTTAGAGGATGCAGGATTGATTTCTCCTATGGCATCCACCGCTCATCCTCTTAAGGGCCAAGGTTTAATGATGTACTTAAGTTCTGAACCTGGTGCCCTGCTGATAGGCCCAAACTTTTGACATCTTTTGCAATCTTTAGCATAGTCTGTACAATCCTTTCTCATAGTAGGCCAATAGAAGCCATGTTCGTGCAACAACCATCTCATTTTTAGACCATTTTGATGAGCACCACATAGCCCTTGGTGAATTTCTGCCATGAGGGTTAAGGCCTCTCCAGCATCCACACACTTCAAAAGTAACCCTTCAGGATCCTTTATGTGTAATTCACCAAACTGCATGCAAAACTTAGTTGCTGCCATTTTGATTCTATTTGGCACTTTTGTCCTAGTTGGGTCCTGGAGATAATGAATAATTTCGTCCCTCCAGTCCATTTCCTCCCTTAATATTGAAATTCTATAGACTTCCAATATATCCTCTAATCCTTCTTGATCGGATTCAATGAGAGGTTCTAGGATATTCTCTTGGAGAATGATATCTTCATTTTGTGAAGGTATCTCTTCTCTAGCAGAAGTTATTTAGGACAGCTGATCTGCTATTTTGTTTTCTTCTCTAGGAATGTGTAAGAAAGTGATTTCCTTAAATTGTTTAGACAATTTTTGTGCTTTCTTACCATACTCCTGAGATACTATTGATATACTTTTGAATTCCTCATTTATTTGATAAATGACTAATTGAGAATCCGCATATATCTTTGCTTTCTTAGCTCCCAATTCTAGCAACATCTCTAATCCAATTAATAAAGCTTCATATTCAGCTCTATTATTGGTACATGGGCCCTTTAGGGCTACTGCTAGTTTAGTTGGAGTCCCATCAGGGGATAGAATATATATTTCAACTCCTGCTGCTTCTCTGGTGTTGGATCCATCAAAGAATAAGACCTATGGAAGGATGTCCTCATCAATGATTCCCGAGTCACAACAAGGATGGGTTGCTAAGAAATCAGCTAGAGCTTGACGTTTCACTGCCTTTTGTGGCACATATATTTGGTCGAATTGTAGTAAATGTAAACTCCATTTGCTTAACCTTCCTTTTATAAAAGGCTGGGATATAATTATTTTATGACATATGTTGTAGATACTACTTCCACTATAAAGGCCATGAAATAATGAATGAGCTTGACTGATGCATCATACAAGCACAAACACCATTTTTCTGCCATGGTATACCTTTTCTCAGTGTCATGCAGGATTCTACTTAGATAGAATATAGCCTGCTCATGTCCTTTCTCATTTTCTTGAGTATGGAAACTTCCAATGGAATCTTCACAAGCAGACAGATATAACCTTAATGGCTTTCCATTCTGCCTTGGAGGTATCAACATGGGAGGACTTGCCAAATTTTGTTTGATTTGATCAAAAGCCTTTTGATGCTCCTCGTTCCATTTAAATTCTGATTCATGTTTTAATCTTAGCAAAGGAGAAAACTTTTTAATTTTTCCAGCTAAGTTGGCCATGAATCTTCTAACATAATTGACCTGTCCATGGAATCTTTGCAATTCCTTCTTATTAGAAGGTGGCTTGGCTGCCCACACTGCTTTTGCCTTGTTTTGGTCAATTTTCATTCCATTTTTTTGAATGAGGAATCCTAAGAAGTCACTAGCTTTAACTCCAAATGCACGTTTGAGTGGATTCATTTTTAGGTGATATTCTCTTATTCTAGTGAATGACTTAATTAAATGCTCTTTATGTTTTAAAAAGTCATATGACTTTACGAGGATGTCATCCACATAAACTTCCATGATCTTACCAATCATGTCCTTAAAGATTGCATCCATTGCTCATTGGTATGTGGCTCCGGCATTTTTTAATCCAAATGGCATGACCACATATTCAAACAAGCCTAATGATTTTGGACATCTGAAGGCTGTTTTGTTACAGTCTTCATGTGCAATCCTGAACTGGTGATATCATGCATACCTATCCATAGAAGATATGTATTCATATCTTGATGTTGCATCTATTAGGAGATCAACCACTGACATGGCGTAATGATCTTTAGGCGTAGCTTTGTTCAGATCCCTAAAGTCAATGCAGATTCGTGTCTTGCCATTTTTCTTAACTACTGGAACGATATTGGAGATCCAGTTAGCATATTGGCAAGGCCTTATGAACTCTGCCTTGAGGAGTTTGTTTATTTCCTCTTGTATATGCTCTGTTAGTTCAGGCGCTAGGCTTAAATCCTTCCTTGATAGGTAGTTTATGCTCTACTATTTCCCTATCAATGCCAGGCATTTCATGATGTTCCAAAGCAAAACAGTCCTTAAATTCTTTTAGAATTTTTATGATTTCCTGCTTCTCTTGGTTATTGAGGAGCTTACTTATGTAAGTAACACGTAGATTTTTATTGTCCCCTAAATTTATTTCCTCTAGTGGATCATAAACCTCTTGTTTAATATCCTCACTTTTGGCCCATACTTTCTCATCCTCCTCTTCTAAGGATTCAGTTTCGTGTGAAGTTGAGCAACATGCATTATAGTTTATAAGAAAATCCTTTTGGTATTTTCTAAAAACTAAATTTTTCATTACTTGATCAACAATAGGGGTAAACCCATTACAATATTCTTCTTGGTTTATAGACATAATAAACATTTTGTAAGAAAAATACATCCTAACTCTACAAGCTAATGAGAGCTAAGGGTTGATCATAGTCTGGCGCCTGTTGAATATATTCATATTTTGATTGAATGTCTTCAACTTCTGGGACGTCATCGACTTCTTCAATGAGAATTGCACCTGAGTCTTCTACCTCTTGATGAGTTTGTGACTCAAGTTGTAAAGCAACCTCAATTTTGATGGTAGGAACTGACTTTAGAGAGTCCCTAACAAAGACAGAATCAGGAGATGTAATCAGACAAACTTCCTCATTTGCTTTAACCATCTCATAAGTGTCACCATTCCACAAGATCAAAACTTGGTGGAGTGATGATGGAATAGCATAATTATGATGTAACCAATCTTCCTAGTATGGCATTATAATGAGTACCCTTTTCAACTATGAAGAAACCAGTATAAGTAGTTTTAGTTCCTACTCTTATCTTTAATATAGCCATTCCTTCCACTTTTTCTGATAAATTAGAAAAATCAGTTATGTTGATCTGTATGTTATGCAAATCTTTTATAGTCTTTCCTAGTTTTATGAATACAGAGAGTGGCATAATATTAATAGTAGCTCCAATATCTACCAATACTTTGCCTAAACGAACTCCCTCAAAATCAACATTTAGAAATAAGGCTTTAGTGTGCTTATTATTAACATCAACTGACCTAAAGATTTTATCTATGATTAATTTCTCTAGGTAGCCTTTAGATATTTTTTGTTAGGCACTTTCTTATGAGGTGCATTCAAATAAGATGACAAGCTTTGAGAAGAAGTAATTTTAAATTTACCTGCCCTCTCTTCCTTATCTACTTCATCTTCCCATGACGTGGTATTGGTCTAGGAATTCTAGTTGGTCTCCTGGCTTTTTGAACTCTGTTGACAGCATGACCACATTACACTGTGCGTTTTGTTCCTCTCTAATCTCTGTTTGAGGTTCGCTCATCAATGGGTCTCCATCCAAAATTAAGTCACTATTTGAAACCAATAAGTCCAAATCCTCATATCCAAACTAAGAATCATAATCCTCATTAAAGCCATTTCCCGGTTTCTCTTTCATAAGATAATCACCTCCTTGAGGCTGCTAGCCACCATTCTTTGTAGATGGTGTATCATATTGTTCCTCTTCCAGAGGTAACAACTTAGTAATACCAGCTTGTAGCGCCTCCTCATCAATTTTGATGTTTGCTATAAGGGACTCTTGCACATTTTGAGTGATGATCTGAGCCCTTGCTGTAGCAAGCTTTTGCACTTAATTCCTTCATATTTATTGTCCTACTTTTAGGTAGTTTTGGACATCTAATAGTGGCCAAGGCCAAAGTGCTGACTTGATCTTTGACTTCCCTTGGCCCCTATGGGAATTCACCATTCTTTTGAGAATTTTGGGCACAGGAGTTTGACTTGGCTTCCTTTCTTTCCCCTTTAAGGAAAGGCCGGATATGGGATTGTCCGCTTTCCTTGGTCCTTGACTTCTGGACCTTTTCTAGAATGGACGTTGGTAAGTAGGCACATAGGCAGGATCATTTGGGATGATATGAGTTCTAACCATTTCAAAGGTTAGCCTGTCTGCACATAGTGAGCACATTCCATTTCTTAGAGCCTTCAACCCTTCTATCGCCTTAGTCTGCAACGAGAATTTTTGAGCAGCCTTTTTGTAGGTTTTAATTAGCTATTTCCTCAGGCATTACCAGGCTTGGAGCTGGGATGGAAAAAACAGGCGCCTTAGCTTTAGCTAAGTTGGCCTTATAGGCTTCTAGCTCCATGGCATGATGTTCCATTTATGAGACAACTAGTCTTTTGAGACTTAACTGCCTAGTTAGGAACCCTTTGAAAACTTGGCACTAGTCTGTTGTATGTGACCCATTCATATGCCATCTGCACATATCTTCCAATCCCTCTTCATTTGCTATCTTTGGCATAACCAAGATTCCTTCGTCAAGCAATCTGTTGAAGAGTTGGTTACTTATTTCGGTAGCTTGAAATGCCTTCAAGGTAATAGTAAAAACATTATTTGTCTCTACCATACCACAAAATACAAATGGTTCATCCATTCCAACTACATTAATATCTTCATCATCAGGAAACATGATATTTTTCTTATCAATTTCATCCTGGATTTTATATCTAAAAACGATGCATTCAGAAGTGTCATGAGTTATTGCATCATGCCATTTGCAATATTTTTTACCCTTAACTTCCTCAGTAGTTCTTACTTTATGCCTTCCTACCAGTTCTATCTTTTTGTTAGATAATAATTAGTCGGAAATAGCATTAGATTTCTTAGCATCAAAAGTATATTTCCTCTTTTGTTCAGATTTCATATCTTTCGGCGCCAGAAATTCCTTCTTCTCTAGAGGAGCACACTTATAAGGTACTCCGTGAATGATTTCTGCCACGTCCGCTTCTTGTGCAGTTTCAAAGTGGAATGGCTCGTCATTCTGAGCAAAGAAGTTGTGGTGTCTTGCTGCACTTTCAGCCTGTAGGTTCCTTTCATACCTTACGGCCAATTCTGCTAATTCAACAAAATCGCCAAAGGTATGACCATCAAACCTTTTTCGAAACTGAATTAACATTCCCTCTTGAGCCATTTGTACAAATTCTCTTTCAGGGTTGTTAACATGACACCTGATCTTGGCCATTTTGAATCTAGATAGGTAGTCTTCTATAGACTCTCCTAACTTATGTTGGATTCTAGCCAGATCACTTAAAGTCAATCCTGGTTCAGTGCGTGCAAAATGATTTGTAAATTGCACTTGCATGTCTTGCCATGAGTGAATGGAATTTGGCGGTAAATTAGTGTACCACCAAAAAGCAGTCTCAGTAGAGACATGGAAAACATTCTAAGTTTTTAGAAATCATTGTCAGCTGCTTCCCTACACTGACAATTGAACCTAACTAAATGTTCCTCGGCAAAAACTATGTCATTGCCTGAGAACAAGGTAAAGTCATGTATCTTAAACGTTCTAGGAAATGGATTGGCTCTATCAATCCATTCAGGGTAAGGTTTTTGACCTATTTGCCTATGATTTTTCCTATAATTAACCCCTACTAGTCTTTGGACTAGTGCCTCAACTTGTGCTGCCAATGGATGCAGATGCGTTCGTGGATAGCCCATATTCCCATTCCCCATGTTTCCTACTTGATCATATGCAGGATTAGGGTTAAGATTGAAAGGTTGATTTTGATAACCTCCCACAGGGATCTCCTGGTGTTGCATAAAAGCAGGATTGGCTGCACCTTACGCCATTTGCGGTGGGAATGTGTGCCCATTTTTAGGCATCCTCTGCTGATAAACACTAGTTGCTTGGGCAAATGGAGCTTGGGGTTAATTATTGTAACGCCCCGACTTTCGTACATCCTTATCAAGTTAATTAATCAGGATTAGCAGCGGAAGACTTAGCTTAGTCGGCGCATTACTGCCGTACTTTCCACTATGGGAAAATACAAGGTGACCTTTGACATTAACTTACAGGGACAATACCTTAATTTGTCTTTCTTTAAAGAAACACTTAAATAATAGAATACTATTTTTTAGAAATTTCGGCAGAGTTTCCTTTGTAAATTGGACAACCCAATAAGGAAAATGTTTGAAAAACTTGTTACAATAAAATATTTCCAAATCCATAACTCAACGCTTTCGCGGAGTAGCAGCTAAAGAGAATCAGGAGCACTATTGCTCAACCAGAGCTAGAAATAAAACTAAATCATTATTTATTATCTATTACAAAGTGGAACGTCCTCGCCTCAAAAGAAACGTAAAACAATCATAGTTGAGCTCTTAGTACGTAACTGCTTCTATCTTGGAAAAGATGCTCCAGAACTTCAACCTGAAACTATTGTAACACTGCCACCCACCAAGTGACAGGCCACAGTAGTGACGAAACAAAACATTGACAGACACATCAGCACAACGCTGAGTACTAACCCATAAAACATTCTTAAAACATGCTTTGGTGTCTACGACTCTCATGTAATCAACATGTTCACATCATTCATAGCCATATCACAACAACATAACAACATTCACCTTTAAGTACTTTCAGAAATCATAGCAAAGTCGTAACATCATCGTAGTTCTTTCATATCAAAGCGGAAGACATACTTTCATATTATTAGTCATTCATAAAATATATACTTTAAGTCATACAGAATATCATAAATCATCATCTTCATCTTTCATTTACTTGATCATTAGCGTTCTTTCATTGGTTATCATTTATAACGGAAGGCAAAGCCACCAAGGACATTCATCCCCCATCAGAAGGTGGCATATAATGCCATATATCATAACAGAAGGCAAAGCCACCGAGGATATTCATCCCCCATCAGAAGGTGGCATATAATGCCATAGAACATAATAGAAGGCAAAGCCACCGAGGATATTCATCCCCCATCAGAAGGTGGCATATAATGCCATAGATCATAACAGAAGGCAAAGCCACCGAGGATATTCATCCCCCGTCAGAAGGTGGCATATAATGCCAGGCAAAGCCACCGAGGATATTCATCCCCCATCAGAAGGTGGCATATAATGCCATCATGCGGGTGCCACCGAGGACCTTGTCCCCCATCAGAAGGTGGCGTTGCCTCCAGAAGGTACGTGCACGACCCGACGCAGAACAACAGAATACTCTCTTAACTCTATCGTGTTGTGTTTCGTTTCTTTCGCGTATCGTAGTTACATTACATAATCGTAATCGTAATCGTAATCATACATAGTCGTCATCATGTTCATAGCATATACTTTTGCATACTCAAAAATTGTAATTAAATCTCATAACTTTAGGTACTTTTCATAATGCATAGCAGAAGCATAGCAGAAGCATAATAGAAGCATGGCAGTCTTTTCGTATTCTGTATCGTTTAAGAGTCACTCATACCTTGAGATTGTTTCAATTAAAAGGTATACTTTGGCGTTTCAGAATACATGAACATATATCATAGCAAACATGTCATATTTCGTCATTCATAAGAACAAGAGTCACCTTTTCACACTTTCCGATCCTTTAATTATAAGGCATAAAATACTATTTCATACTACTTCCATATAGTAATAAGCTTATTAGTGATATAGTTCCCATAATCGACTATCGTCATTAAACATAATTCGACTCTAGACAGTTCTCACAATAGTTCTTAATACACCTTTCTTAGCTTTCCCACTTACTAAGGTATAATAATGAACATCATATTGTTAACAATTGTGCTTTAAATGTCATATAATACCAAGATTGTCTAAAAGTCAATATATTATCTCAATTCTAAATATAGTAGACAATAGCTAATCAAAACACTTCCGGAAACCTTCAAGTTCATAAACATAATGAGACATGAATCAGTTTAAGTAAAATTTTGTATTCTTTATCATCTCAATTCATCTTTCACCCATTCATCTTCTTAGCCTCGTGGACGTATACTTAACCATCATATTAAACACATCATTCCATAATGGTAATTAAGTAATTCACTAAAACTTCTTAACAAATATCTTAAGATCTCCTCATCACATAGTTACCAATAATCCATCATTAATAATTATAACACACCATAAATTAGTCTAAATTCCATAAATAGTACAGTTTTAAGCCACTAAAAATGTCATAATTCACAAATATAAGTTTACTAGGAAATCAATAGAATGATATCTAAAACATCAAGTACTACTGTTATTATAGTTCACCTCAATCAGTTCCATCAACTAAATCAATTTCATCAATTCAATCAATTTCATCAACCAACTCCAATTTCATCTAAGATTAATATTAACCAAATCTTACAATTAATTCAAGTAATACCAGAAAGAAATTAGCATGCTTGTGACACTTATAATAACTCAAGAAATCAAAGCACCAACTCTTAATTCCCAAATTTCAGAATTCATAGACTCAATAATAACACCTCTAACATGAGGAGAATAAAAGAGAGGAAGAAGGGGTATAGTACCTCATAGAGCAAAGAAAGGAAAAACAAGAAAGCAGTAGCAACACCACCACTGGTGGCTAAGACAGAACAACGGTGGCCACACCACCACCCACGAGCAACAACAGAAACGCGAGAGGAAGAGAAGAGCAGCGAGGAGCAAGGGAGCTCGAACAGCAGCAGCAGCAGCAGCAACAACAACGTGCGAGGGGGGGCTACGCGTGGGGTGCGACGTCCGGCTACCGACGCAGGTCGCCAACGAGAGGAGGGAGGAAAATGACGGAGTGAGAGAGAGAGAAGGGTGAGGGGGCTTTGGGGTTTCTCACGGGGAGGAGAGAGAGAAATGGGTTGGGGTTTCTTTGGGTGAGGGGAGAGATATAAGGGGGTTGGGTACTTGGGGTTTTTCATGGGATAGAGAAAATGGGGTTTTGGAGTTTCTTTCAAGAGAGAGAAATGGGGTTTGGGTTTGGGTTTTCTTTTAGGAGTGAGAAAAAATAAGGGGTTGGGTTTCCTTGGGTGAGAAATAACATTAGAGAGAGAATTGATGGTTTCGTTTTCCTCCTTAAACCGACAAAGTGAAGAGAAAATAAAGAACCGACTTTGGTTTCCTTTGTGGGCAAAATACCATTGTAATATCTTTATAAAATTAAATTAACAAACACATTGCAACATCTCAATTGAAAAATCATAATTTTCGAAACATAATTAATACAATAAATATGATTAACGCTAATTAAAACGCTCTTAAAAATTGGGGTATTACAATTATACCCAGGAATATTCCCATAATGAGGCGTACCAGCCAAAGTTGATTGGTTATGAGGCATGTAAACATAGGGTAAAGAAGAATTCCCAGTCATATTTGGTTGATTAAGAGGCGCATATGCATGCGGTGTACTATTGTTGTTTGTAACAAAAGTATCTTGCCTCTGTCCTCCTCGTGATGGTCCAGATTGGTGTGTGTTGTCACCAACTTGTCCACCACTCATGGAAAACGAAGGTTGATGATGTCTTGACGCCTGGTGCCAGCCTGGCTCCACGCCCGCTGCCATTTTATCACTTCTCCTAAGGTTTCCATGATTACCCTCTCCATGGCTCAAGGGTATTGCCCTTGTTTGGTATGCATGAGAGGAAGTTTGTGGATCACCTGAAATAAGTATATCTCTAGTTTCAAGGTGGGAGAAATGTACCCTCGGAGGGTAACCTAGTGGAGGAACATCTGGCCCTATACCAGAATTTCCTCTTGCTCTATTCAATGGGACCTCTTCTAAGGCCTTAACTAGTTTTTCATTTAACTGATAATGTTTTTCGACTAGTGGTTCTAGACGAGTAACTACTTCAGTGGCAAGAGATGTTGACATTGCCGTGAAAGTTGCACTCATAGTATCATTGATATCTACAAGTATCCTATCAATCTGTCTAGAGTTAATCTCTCTATTCTCTTCACTTATCCTTTAGAGGATGTCTATGAAGACCCTGGCAGACTCATGGGCTAGAGTCTTGTAGTTGGAGTCAAATTGTTGTCTCTGACTCTCTCTGGCTTTTAACAGTAAATTTTTAACTATTTCTGTAAACTTTCCATACAATTGTTGTATAAGTCCACGACCAGTACTACCTGAAGATGAGCCTTCCCTTTGTGGGGTCTCTCCACTTGACTCTTCATGACTATGGTGAATTGGTTCACCATTGTTACCATGCACCCTAGTTTCTGGAGGGATTGAAGAACTCGTTTCCATGTTTTGGAAACTTGTTTCCTCCTGAGCAACTTCCTTATTCTTTTTAAAACGTGTATCCGACATTTTCGTAAAATCAACCATTTTTTATAGTTGGTTTTTCGAAAGTACGAAGAAGAAAGTTCACAATTTGATTATGAATCTTCTTCTCCCAATGTGGTCGCCAAAAAATTTGTTGGTGCAAAATCAGTTGGTTGACTTTGCAAACAAGTCACCGCACACCCAATAGTTTGATACTGAATGTCTGGGAGACTAAGCCCCTGGGGATTACCGGTGTTAATTAGATAAAACCTTGCTAACGTACTTTGTTGTAATTTAATTTAGGATTAAACTACAACGCCTAATAAATTCAGGCGAAATACAATAAATAAAGCAATCAATAATTAATCTATTAATTAAAGCACAACATTCCCATACATACCACAAACTTTAAGAAAGAATTTTACAACACATAAGGGATAAGCCAGGCTGGACAACTAAAGGGAAGACACGAAGGTGATTACCTCCATGGTTCCTTGCTTCAATCGGAGAATTACAGAACCCGTCGCCAGAACATGTTCTACGTCTAAGGAACTAAACTATAACCCCAAAAGGGGGTTGGCTAAGCTAAGGCTAGGCTACGCTAAGAAAAGAGTAATTGCAAGTTGTTGTGTGTTTGTCTGTCTTTGCTTGATAATCATTCTTCTATTTATAGAGAAACATGGTGTGTAACTTCCGTGCTTGCTTGGAGGGAAAACATTTGAATCATCTTTGATTCAAATCTCAACCGTCTTCTGGCGCTGAATAACCGTAGCCTTGCACGTTTTTCCTTCCGTAGATTTGTCTAATGATTGCTCTTTAACCACCTACACGTTCATCATTCTTGACTTTTATCTCCTGATGGTCTTGATGATTTCTTTTATTGACTTTGACTTGTATTGACTTTGTCCAATTGGCTTTATGCTCTTGTTGGGCCTTCCTATTAGAACAAAGTTAAAACTTTTGTGGTCTAATACAGTGTACCATAATAGATGCTGCTGGACATCTAAAAATGGTGGTAACACCAACATAATTCCATAAACAACTCACACGAACTGAGAAAGGGTCAAATTCGAAGTACTAGTAATATCAGTATAAACTCCATGAAATTAAGATCAAAAAATGCCTCCAACAAAGCAATTCAGCAAATTAATCAGTTCATGATTACTCAAACACGAAACATAAATCCTAGAATTCGATTCTCACACTACAAAAACTCACAAATCAAGAAATTAGAGAAGAAGAGTAAGAAAATCGTAGTGAATTCGATTCCAATCTTGCTCTTATCTGTTGCTTGACGTTAGTTCTTGTGGATTCTTGTGGGTGGCGTCACGTTGGTTGAGGAGGAGAATGCATCGAAGCAGCGGAGTAGCGAAGACTCGTGGTGTTTGCGTTGTTGGTGAAGAGAGGAGATGAAGAGAGAGAGATGGCGGTGCTGATGGCGGTGAATAGGGGTGTTCATGGGTTGTTAACCGTCCCGAAACAATATTCGGTTCGGTAACCGAAAGTTTCGGTTCACTCTTTTTGCGAACCGTAACCGATTAGACCGTTACCGCCTAGCGGTTAACCCTTTTTTTTGGTACGGTTTTTCGGTTAACCATTAACCGTTATTCAAGTTATAATATTATATTTTACTTAATGTTAATAAATCCATTTGAAGACATAATAACACTGAGAATTTACTCCATTTCCTAATTATAGTGTTTATATTAGTACTAAAATTTCCAAATAATCACATATTTCCACTAATTGTTCTTACTTAGTAACAAATATTAGAATTAAGGTAATTGTTGGATAAAGTTTCAAAATAATTAAATAGAGGAAAAAATATTTCGATTTTTCGGTTAACCGTTTATTCAAAAATCATAATCGTAATCGTGCCGTTTAAGCATTACTTTTACCGGTTCGGTAACCGTACCGTTAAAACTTTTTTTTACCGGTACAATTACCACCCATTTAGACCAGTTTTTCGGTACGGTTTTTCGATTTCGGTTTTTTATGAACACCCCTAGCGATGAAGAGATGAAAGGCAGTGGAGTGTTGAGGAGAGAGAGTGAGAGGAGAGGAGTCTGGTAGGGTGAAATGAGAGAGGATAGCAGTCTGGTAAGTGAAGTTAAATATGTTATCACTGGGCCGTTTATTTTGGGCCGTTCAGTTTGGGCCGTACAGTTTGGGCCGTTCATTTTGGGCCATAACTGAACCGGTTGGGATGAACCAGATCAGTTAATGAAAACTCATCCGGTTTTCTTCCCAACCGCATCAGTTAATTGACCCAAAATTTATCACCCATAATTTGGTGAATTTACTGATCCGGTTTTGAGAGAATTGGATTAGTTTTGTTGTGTCATATAAGGTTTTTTCCATTAGTGTATCAAACATATCGATAATTTTTTTTATAAATATGGTAACCCTTTCTTACATTAGATTATTGTAATGAAAGTTAAACTTTATAATATAGTAACTTTTTTTCTCACATAGTCACCCTTTACAATCTAAAACTACACCTCTTTTATATATACTGTTTTTAACATAGTCATCCTTTTTAACATAAATCACATCCACTAACATTAGGTGATTAGGTCCACACTAAATTTAGTGCGGACCAGGTTATTCATATAAGTATTTTACCAATTTGGATTGTATATCTTTTTACTTCTCGAGTTCTCGGGCTAGATGTTCATTCCTTAGCTCTGCACAACAGAGTTCATTAGTGAAATCGAAGAAAGGGACGGTTTATAGAGTGTGAATAATATGTCGAGTGAGTTTTTGAAAAAAAATTTCTACACTTATACGGTTATACTGTTATTTAAAACATATATTAGAAATATATAATCTGGCCTTAAAAAAAAAAGATTTTAAGGAAAAAAAGGCACATAAACTGTGAAACTCTAGCTTTTATGCTCTTCTTCAATCTAGCCATATACCACCACCCTTATATAAAGCTCCTTTGGAAATAATCCTCCTTTGAATAATAATTTTCAAATAAACTTAACCATATAAAGGCATACATATATAAGTCATTTATTATTGAAATAAAAGCATTATACAATAACATTATTAATAATAACATTAATAACAAAATTATAAAAAACACGGTATTCAAACTTTTTTTTCTTACATTAAAACATATAAAGCATGAATTTCAGATTAAACATCATAATTCATTGTACATCCATTAACATTCAACTTGATCATAACTCATTAATTAAGTAGATTCTAAAATCCAGATTACATACATTTCGATATAAAATAATTTCCTAAAAACATGTACATTTGCAAAATGATAAATTAAGCTCTACACATACATGCACATAAAAATAAAAAGATCACAAGTTGGAAAGGGTACGATAGACTAGAAAATAGAGTTTAAACTTGAGAAAAAAGATTGATTGGGTGATTCGTTATATCTTTTACCTGCATTCATCATCCGTTTATATCCGCTCCACTCGATCTATGTGTCACCCACATAATCCATCATTTGTATCCTTCCTTCCATCATCCGCAAACAAATTAGATGGATTGAGTTGACGGATAAACTTGTCTTTCAAAATAATGTTTGCATCTTCTTTAAACATTTATTATTTTCACCAATAAATATTGTAATATGTAAAAAGAACACGAGAAGAATGACAAAATCCTTTTTACAAAAAACTTAATCAAGGTCACAAGCTGACTTTTCCATCACCCATAAATATGGGTACCAACATGTCCAGATACTCAAAAAACATGGTATCCGATTATTAACACACCCCTATCCCCAACTTGAGAAACTCAAAATTTATGACTTTAACAAGTTATATTGTTATAACGCACACACACACTCACATATCTAACACCCTCTCCAAAAATCCCTCTTAGGTTGCGTTCTCTTCACCTTAATAAATTAAGTTTCAGGTCTAATCAGTTCAGTTCAGTTCAGTTCAGATAAGTTTCAATAAATTCCAATCAGGTCAATAAGTTTCAATAAGTTACAATCAGGTCAATAAGTTTCAACCAGGTCCAATAAGTTACAATCAGGCGCAATAAGTTCCAATCAGGTCCAATCAGGTCTAATCAGGTCCAATAAGTTCCAATAAGGTCCAAATAGTCATTGATCAATAAATTTAAATTAAAAATTTAATTAAAGTACCACTATGATTATTATATAGGATTATATTTGTAATATTCTCTATTATTTTATTATTCATATTATTGTTAGCTGATTATGTTATTAATAAATTTTTTAATTAAAGTACCACTATGATCATATAGTCTTATATTTGCATTATTATCTATTATTTTATTGTTTATATTACTATTAGCTGATTATTAAAAAATATTATAATCATAGTCAAATAAGGTTAACAATAATAATCATCATAATTATAATATTTTGCAATTCGTCTTTAAATAATTAGAGATAACATATTTTCGTTACTAATAACAATGAAAGATATAAATGTTATTAATTGATTTTCTACTAGTGCTTTATGAAATCGAAGCAAGATTATTAGATATATTAGTGGTGAAAGTTGTGTATAGCCTATAGGCAAGCATATAAATAGTATTTTTTTTGTTAAAATGTTAATTATAAGAGATAATTAATAATTACTTTTTTTCGAATGATAAATTTTAATAACTATTATGTCATAATAAATTTTGATTTGAGGGATAGTATTTATGTTAGGGGTAATATGTATGTTATTACTCATCAATTTTTTTTTGTCAAATAAGGTCAAATAAGTTCCAATCAGGTCAATAAGTTTCAATCAGGTCCAATAAATTTCAATCAGGTTCATTCAGGTCCAATAAGTTGAATTAGGTCCAATTATGTTTAATAAGTTCAGTTCAGTTCAATTCATTTCAGGGTTGTTAAGGTGAAGCGAACGCACCCTTATTTTCCCCAAAGTTTGTTCCCAAAACCCCTTAGCCCACCCTCCCTATGTTTTTCCAGCATTCGATTCTCCTGGACCCCCCTTCTCACTCCTCGCCACTCCTTCACAAACACGCCCATATTCAAGAATTGAACTTCAATTTACTGAAACTTTGCACTAATCTACATTTTGTTTTAGGTATGATTTCAATTATTTCTGCAATTTTCGTAAAACTGGGTTCAATTGAGAAACTAGTTAGCCGGTATCAATTATTGGGCCAGACGACCGAGACTCATCTCCCTCCTTCCCGTCTTCTTAATATTGTGTTTTCTATATTTTATGTTAAATATTGAATTATACTCGTCTTTTTTTGGAACATTCCTTGTATCTTTTGTACCATTGATTGTGGTTTGTTTTGGTACAAAATTGTATAACTTTAACATGGAAAATTTAATCTTTTGGATCATTATTTTACACCTTTCAATATGCTTAATGAAATTCCTCAATGTATGTTGGTTTGTTTTGAGGGAGGAGAAGTGTTAGGTTTCTTTATGATTTCCTTAGGTTGCTAGTGTAAAATCAATGCTATTCTTATCAAATAAGAAATCCTTAAACTTGTTCCTGACATTGATGAAATTATGTTATATGGGTTCTATAGCAGACTACAGTAACCTCTTTTGGGTCTTTTTCATAAGAGTGGTTAAAGTTGTCAGAAAGTTCAAGATTTGGGTATTGGTTAAAACTTACATGTAATTATGTTGCTATGTTCTTGTTAGTTGGTGATAAATGGTGGTAATGGTAATAAATTCATATGTAATTTTGTATAGGAAGTCCGTTGCGAATGCTTATTGTAATGCGACATCATTGCCAAGCATATGTTCACCTTCATGGTTTTGTGTTACCATTTAATACCACCGCTATATTTCTAATGATTGGTAATGCAGAACTGTGAGAAAAAGATGTATTTGGAGATGGACAAGCATAATCACGGACACTGTCCTTCATAAATTTGCTTATAAGATGTTTTGCTAAACTGTTCCTGCTCTAATTCCATAGGATTTTTTTTCTATGGTTACAGATTCATGTGTCTAGGTGATCGGATCTTTGATGTTGTGTAACCCTTTTTTTTTAGCTGAGTACAAAACTATCTGAATTTCAGTCTCTTAAATATATCAAACTCATCATCTTAATTTAAGTTTCTTCAATATTACCCCTAGACCCCGTTTAGCAATGACATGATATGTAATTTGCAAGGAATATCACCTATTCATTACCATGATAATGAAATTTCATCCCTGAACATGTGATTTTCATTTGAAAATTTCATCCCTGAACATGTGATTTTCATTAAAAATTTCCATTCCCACGCAATATCACCTCTTAATTGGTAGGGATGATAATGGAAATTTATAAAGAGAAACACAAGTTTGAAGATGAATTCTCATACCATGGATGGACATTGGCATGCGATTTTTTTAACAAACTGCACAAAAAATTATTATCATTATCACCAGTTATTATTGTCTATCAAACGGGCTGTTAGTCTCTATTTTATCCTTATGACTACAATTGAGAACTTTCTTACAAGAGTTCAGTTCTCTCCATAGCGAATAGTATTATTTAGCACGCAAGTGTTGCAGAATGCTTAATCTGAAATCCTGCTTGTGAAGTTGTAGGTTATTTTCTGAAACTAAGGGTAAAGCCATACTACATTATTAAATTATTAATTCCAATAAGTATGTCCTTAAAATACATATGGACGTTATTGGTATATTTTGTCATCATGAGTTGAAGTGTCTACTTCTGTGAACCTGTCACTTAACTCTTTGGCATCATCCGTTATAATCCCATCGGTTATGTACTTTGGATTAGTTTAGCCATTCCTGGATTAATTTCCAGCAGGGATTTTCTCACCTCGTGCAGGTACTTATCAATTGGCTAAGTGGTAGAAATTTTCAATAAATAGAGAGGTGTACATGTACTGTCAGTTGAACATTTGCAGGTACATACAAATGTGACTTTTGCCTTCCCTATATTGATGTACATGTACTGTTAGTTGGAAATCTTTACTGCTTTGTTAGTTCCAATATCTAGTGGTTCATTGATTATAAGAATAATGATTTACTAGAATAGTGTGATCTCATCAGTGGACTTGAATGAATATTGCTGAGTATCTGGACTCTTTTCTTCTTTACTAAGTGTGATGCTTTGTAGTAATATCGAGCTTATATTATTTCCATTTTGCTTCATTAGCTGTTTGTATCTTATTTTCGAGTGCTAGTATCTCATGACCATAGAATTATTTATGTGGCTATCTGACGGATAACATCTCATGATATCTGTTTTCCTACAAAGGCGAAATATTAAGGGATGTGATTTTTGTTTTCTGGTATTAATAGTTAGATGGCACAAAACAATGAAAGGCAGAATAAAGAAAGTGAAAGTGGGGTGAAAGATTCGAATCGGGCTAATTGGTCCAAAGAAATCCTACACATTTTTTGTGATTTGTGTATCGAATATGCTGAAAAAAACAAGGGAAAACGTGGTGCATTGATCGCACAAAGAATGCCATGGAAGATACTTGAAGTGGAGTTCCAAAAAAGGACAAACTTAGCGTATCACAAAAACAAGCTTAAAAACAAGTGGGATTGGATGAGAAGTAAATGGATCCTTTGGAGAACATTGAAAGGAAATGAAACAGAATTAGGTTGGGATCATGAGAAAGGAACAATAAGCGCCAGTGAAGAGTGGTGGAAGAAAAAGATTGAGGTTAGCTCATTTACCCATACTAATTTCTTACCTTATTGTTAGATAATCAAACACAATAAAGTTTATTTGAGCTCTTAGAAAACCGATTTGATTCCTTCTAGATTTCTTTATAGGAAAATATGCATTTTAAAGCATTTCAAGATGAAGGGGTTGAACCCGAACTTGACATCAAGATGGAACAACTTTTTGGAGGTTCACTTGCTCAAAGGGTGCATAAGTTCACTCCGGTCACAGATTGCGCGCAACTTGCTCACGGTGGAAAGGAAACAATTTTTACCCCTTCCCCACCTCGTAATGTAAATGTTGGCAATGAACCACGCGATTTTGATGAAGAAATTAGCGAGAATAATGTTCAAGCTCCCAGCGAGGCTAATATGAAATGGCAAGAAGTTTCGAATGATTGTAGCCCAATTCTTTCCCCCACTCCTCTAAGATGTGCTGAACATGGAGTCATAGGAAGGGAAAGCAAAAGAGTTTCAGAGAATGATGCTTCAGAGAATACTAAGAGATGTAAGACTGAGTTTGCCATAATGGAGAAACTTGATGCTATTATGAGAGTTGTCACTGAGAGGAACATGAAAGAGATGGAGTTGATGAAACTTGGAGCAAGTACACTTGCTGTTTCTTCTCCTACACTTGTTGAATCTTTAGCGAAGCTTGTGGCCATGCCCGACTTAATCCATGGTAGTCCTGAATTCTGTTTTGCATGCACCTTGATTGAGGATCCCCAAAAGAGGACAATACTTCATGGCATGCCAGATGATTACTCGAGACTTCAATGGATAAAGTTCTTGTATGTGAAGCATGGGAATAAATGAAATTCTGAATATAGCTTGACTTGAGGAAGTCTGAAATAAGAGTATTGTCTAATTGCAATCAGTGTGCATCTAAAGTTGAATTACTATAAGATTGTAAATCAGATTTAGGCATTTAGCAGACAACTTTCTGTAGTGTGTTATTATAATATTATTAGGTCTTTGCAACATGATGAAATTGCATTGTAAATAGCATGCGACAACTGGTGTTTTTTTTTTTTTTTGTTTCAGATGTAATTCTAGTGTAAGAAAACGTCATTTTTTGCAAGGTTAAATCAAGGGCCCTCACTTGAGGGGGGATAAGGGGTTTTTCTCAAATGAGTCCTAAGAGGCTTGATCCCTAGACCTCAGGGATATGAGATGGGAATCGATTCCATTACTCCACCACCTCAACCTCGCGTAGGAAAACGTCATGTGATGTTATGTTGTTATAGTGTATTTTAGTTGTAGCCTTGTAGGCCGTATGCATACACTTGCATGTTATACGCAATTACTGATATCATTAAGGGGAGTAGATGCAAAGAGTGCTCCTTCGTCCCCATCCTCACCTAAGATAATTTCATCCTCATCCCCTTGTCCCCGTCTTATCACTCAAGACGGGTACAAAATTAAACCATCATTGCAATGCCCCACCATCTACTAAGTATCTCCACTTATATGCGCTTCATGAGCCCGATAAAGCGATGACCCATTGAACAAATAAATAATGAATTTTGAAGAAAAACTTATAAAAGAATAAAACTTAGAATAATGTGGGGTCACCATCAAAATTATGAAAATTTATCAATTAAGATATTAGAATACAAAACTAAAGTTTTATGTTAAATAAATCTACATACAAACATTAGCTTCAAATAAGTCTAGTTGTTTTGAAATGGGGAGCATAAAATCTATTTGAGACTCTCACATCTCCCATTATCCGCAGCGGTTATATTTGTTAGTCCCATCCCATCTCTCATCAAATCTCCACCCACCTAACTGAGGTTAATGCAAGGAGGATTTGGGTGGGGACCCACCCGCGTGACATCCTTACACGCAATGGAGATAAAATGAATTTTGGGAGGTTGATGGTTTGAGTGTTATGTTATGTCTTCATTATGTAATATACATGCACAATTCGGACTAATGCAACCAAGCAAAACTTGTTCTAGAGGTAAGATTATAGCTCATAACTTTACTAATGAAAGGAAATCTAACTACTTCTTCTGTTCTTTTATTATTATTTCTGGTTTGACTTGCACAGTCTCCAAGAATGAACTTTGACCATAATTTATGTAAGATCACAACTTTTAGTGAAAAACGATAGTTATGGACTTTTTTGCCTTAGCCACTCACAAGGTAACTCTCACTTTATAAACGAAACAAGCATGACAAATTTTTTACATGCACAATTTTTCTCATCCCAATTTTTTTATTCAACTATGGTAAGAGTCCCTCATTTCAATATACAATCGATGTGATTTAATATACACTTAAAGTTGTTGATATACATTTGAAAGCGAGTTGTGACATCCAAATTAAGTTTATCTCGGTGATAAACTCACTAGCCCTCCTGCTCATATATACAGAAGGGTGTGCGTATAAATGTAGCAGGGAAGTTTTAAAAGGTTGACAGAAGGGAAAGGATACCCAGAAAATAAACTGAATTCTGCATGAAACTATACAATCTTTTTTGGGTTCACCTTCAAGCATGTTTAGAAGCCAAACGAGATTTCCACTCTTGTATGGCTGTAATCAAGGTCATGTTGGGAGTAAGATTAAAATGAGTCATTCTTTGCTTTGTCACTGGAGATACGTCATACCGTTCGAGCCATGCTTCTATTGCTCTACGCTCGTACGTAAAACCATCTGCTGCCACATGTGGATCATCCATAACTTCCTGCAACATATCTTAAAGGCTCAGTGGTAATCTAAATATGCTTATTCTCACTGCTACAATGATTACAAGAGCTTGAATATGTTGCTCTTTCAGGTAGATCGTTGGTACAGCTATTTTGTTCTCTTCATACTTACTATATCTTTAGATCCTCTTTTCTCCTCAGCTTATGAAACAGATTTCAGTAAAAAACAGAAGTGAAGTTCAATTGTGATCCATAAAAATTGTTTTAATTAATGATTACATAGGACAAAAACACTAATGAATCAGCAAAAAAAGTGTTTTAAGTCCTGTTCTCTTCTACTTTAGAAAGGTTATATTCTGTAAATTCGGTTTTAATCTGTAAAAATCATTTCTAATCATTGTTTATCAATTATCAGTTTCAATCAGTAAAAATCAGTTCAGCCTAATAATATTCAGGATAAGAGAACAACGCCTTAATTAGTAGAAATCAGTTTAACTGGAAAACAATACCAAAAAATTTGATGCAATCAACTAATAGCAAACAGTTTCTTCATTGTCAATAGCAGATGAATAGTGAGAATGAAACTCACATGTAGGATAGGGCAGAAGTAGTGGCTAGGTGCAAAGATGCTGTTACGTTCGACTTTCATACTAGCATCTGCAACATCAGCAAGTTTTTTCAGAACTGGAAGAACACCTGTTGCAAGGTCTGGTCTATCTCTGCATCTGAGCTTACAGCATTCTAATGCAAGCTTAGTTAACTCCTCTACTTCAGCAAGTGGCCAATCTTTGATCGAATCGTCTAATATATACGGCAATGAACCACTGGCAATCGCATTCTCCATGACCAATAAAAGGCCGTTTGGACTACGAGCTGTTAATAATTGTAATAGTATAATCCCAAAAGAATACAAGTCTGATTTTGGCCTGACAGTACCAGTTCTTTGATATTCTGGGTCTATATAGTATAAAGTTCCAGCAAGCAAGGAGTTTCCGAACATGGTAACTGAATCGGGAATGTTATCTGATACGAGCTTGGCTAACCCAACATCACTGATTTTGGTTACATAATTTCTTCCTAACAAAATATTCCCGGGTTTAAGATCACGATGTACAATTGGTTCAGGTTTTCTGCGGTGTAAGAATGCAAGACCGCAAGCAACTTCAAAGGCTATACGGAACCTAGCAAACCAAGGAAGAGGTGCTCTTCCATTATGGCGGAATATATGTTCTTCTAAGCTTCCATTTTCCATGTACTCATATACAAGACAACCCATTTCAGAACATACCCCAAGTAGTAACACGATATTTGGATGGCATAATTGGCTCAAGATTCTAATCTGCAGAAGATAAATGGACAGCAGAGGATATAGTTAATTCAGAAGACTATCAAATTTTGCAGGGGGTAGGTCAATAACAAGAATTTTATGTAAAATCAATTGAAATTTCGAAGGTTGATAAGAGTATGAAATCGTTCTTTTAGAAGATACATCCTCTGTTCCTTCTGATTAATTGCAACCCTTTGACTTTACACTATTCATATGCTAACTTGACTCAAATATTTTAGTATGCAAGATAATGTTGGATTTATCTCAAGGTATATTTTCAATATGTCAACTCTTTATTTTCTCAAGTTTAGAGATCATGAAGTCGAAATATTGCAATTTCTTAAAAATGTATAGAGAAAATATGAAAATGGGCCCCAGCAACTCATGTAGTAGGAGAATAGTTGAACCACTGACAACTGACAAGCCAAGTAAGGTTTCATAATTAAACCAATAGGCATAATTTTCTACGATTATAAGGTGGTTAATTTCCCTTCTTCTCCAATATAGGTTAACTCATATGTGCATAACAGAGATATGGCATGAGGCTCAACTAATGTGGAGGCGTACCTCTCTGAGAAACTCCTCCTTTTTGTCAGTTGCATCATGCTCAAGCACCTTTATAGCAACGGGCGTATGATCAAGCGTACCTCTATAAACTTTACCGTAGCCACCTTCACCAATAATCTTTTTTTCGGAAAGGTTATCTGTAGCCACTTTAACCTCATCTGGGGTGTACCTTCTAATTCTCCTTTCGTTTGAGATGAGTGCATCAACAATTTTTTGTCTCTCCTTGAACTCTTTTAAAGCATTAAGTTCTGCTATCTGCCTTTCATAGGATTCTTTAGCAAGTAAATTTTTAGCTACTTGGGCGTCTTTGGCAGCTTGCAGATGCTTCAGTTTCTCTTGCTCTGCAATTTTCCGTAGAGTTTCTTCTCGTTCTGTAGCAGCATTTACCTTCTCAGCTTCTACAACACATTCTGAAGATAGAATCCGCACCTACAATTTTCAACACATAATCAATCAATCTCCTCTGATATACTCAACACCGAGACTCCTTCCGTTTACTCTTTTAGCATATACATGCCTCTTTACATATAGACATGACGGAGAACTTAACTACGCAGCTGTACTGTCAAAAATCAAAGTCATACCTTCTTTTGAGCATAGACTAGATCTTCACAAGCTCGATTATACAAAGCAAGGGTAGTTTGCAACTCTAGTCGCAGTAGTTCTACATCATTCTGCAAGTCAAACTGCCAACAAAAGGACAGTTATAATATGTAAGAACTTACTCCAATTTTGATATTATACACCATCGATCATGCTTCTGTTGACGCATTAAATAACCAATTCACTCAAATCATTAACAACAAAACGAGTCAGAAACACATAATATCTATAGATTTCCACTATATGTGATGAATACAGAATAATTATAGTAAAACATACTACAGATACAAGCTCGTAGTGGTGCAGAACAACCTTAAGAGAGGATAGAGGATGGTTACACAGTTGTACAAATGAAGAAAGTACTAGAAGACGACATGTATAGTTGTTGTGACTTGTGTTGTCAAGCAACTGATGCATGGCTATCGACTAAGCCTGGACTTCTAGGCTGAGGTATGATTCCTAATTCATAGTAAAGGTAGCTCTAGATTGAAACTGAATTGATGTGATGAGGATGGTCGTATGGCTTCAGATAGGAATGAAATGAGATATTTTTACATGGTATTTGTATTTAAAATGATGCATGGTTGATGATGAATAGGTTCAACTTACCTAGGCTAGATCTACATGCAATTCTCTGAAGTTTTTCTGCGAGAGTAAACAAACAAGTATACATAATTTCAAGATCTATGTACAGTACTCCTAACTACATAAGGTGTAGAAAGTTTTGAAAAAATATACTGTGTTTTATGTTTTACTCTGATTTCTTTTCAACCATAAACTACCTCTATATGTTGAAACTTGCTGTAACATGCTTGAGTTTCAAAGTATTATTATTGAGAAAGAATATATTCGATAATTTGGTGTAAATTATTAGTCTGAAAAATTGCAAAAAGCCAAAGATGGCATTCAGTTTGACACAGAAGAGTCGTCCTGCATCAAGTACGCTGTTTAGAACGTCATCTCGGGACCAAAAGACTTCAGAAGAACTCTAAGAAGAAACAACAGTAACACACACCTGCTCATAGGACACTTGAGTGTCAGGTATGGAAGTTTGCCCGAATGAAGAAAGATCAGTGTAGGTAGAAGCCATAGAACTATGACTAGCAGTGCTTCTAGCATTATAATCATTATTGTTAGACCCTTCATGTGTATCTGCTGAAGAATTTGATAGATTCAAATGATCTGATATCGGTGAAACTCCAGTACTCGGTTCAATTGAAGAGGAAGAGTGCACGGGTGTCTGACCTGTTGTCACCACTATAGGCAGCTTATCACTATCATTTTCTGTTGACGCGGTCTCTCTATCAGTTAAGATCACTGATGGAGGATTATAAATCAATTAGATCATCCCATCATCATTATAAAGCTAAAGCAAAAGCAAACAGTCACAAGTAGAAATTCTTAACATACTGTTTGAGATCATTGAACTAGCGAGCTTTGTCTTTACTCTTCGTTTAGATACAATGAATATGTCACAAGTATCAGGTGCAGCTCTTAACACGAACTGTGGTACTCCATGACCTTTGATCTTCCTGGTAATTGAAATGCTTAAAAGTTAGCTCAAAGAACATGCAAGTGAACCAAGTTACATGAGTTCATAGCTAATAATTAGGAAGTTCTAAGACCACATTTACCTCCAAAAGCGGTTCAAAGATTCAGAACCCAGAATTAAGCTTCTGACATTCGACTTTCTTATATAATCTACAAGTCCAGCAGCAATATTATCATATTCTAGCAGCAAGGTCTCGAACATCAACTGAAAGATAAGAGATTGTTTACATTACATATTAACAAAAACAAAAAACACGGGCAATGACACTGAGTTGAAATGATATGACAAAAAAAATAGAGGTAAAGAGGGAGATTCAGGAGTACTACTACGGTATTACCTCGCCTGGTCTATAAAGTCTTTTATACTGTAGGAAGAGAGCTTGAGTTTTCTCTCTAACATCCTCCATATACTTTGCCACAACTTTTTTGTCTAATTCTGTGATTGGGATACTATTACCAGCTGGAACATAAAGCAAATAATGAGCATCATACAAAAATGATTTTTTTTTTTTTTTTTTTGGCAAATAAAATTATATTTCATTCCAAAAAGAAGAGCAAACCATACAACCTTAAAGATAGGATGCTCAAAACAAAGCTGAGTTGCATCAAGCATCAGTATACTTAACCTACCACCTACTAGGAAAGGTTTAGGAGAACTACTCTTCACGTGCCAAAAATGAATTTTATCATGTTAACAAGTATTCAATAATAAAAAAAAGAGTTGAAGTGCAAGTGCAAGTGCTAGCACCATCAATAAAATTGTCAATAACAGATCGTTTGGTAGTCAGAATTATATGGTGGTAACAATAATGAATTTATATGTAATTTTGTGAATAAAATCTCATACCAATGCTTAGATTATGAAACTTCATCTCCAAACATGTATTTTCCTTCCCGAATTCCCCTTACCACTCAATATTTCCACTCTTACTTTAAAAAACCCTAGAACTTCTAAATATTGCAGGCCTTATTATAGAGTTATGTATGCCTTTCCTGTGAACTCAACATGTGGTACTACATGCAGATCATAGATTGTGTATGTGTACTTGTAAATACTATTTTTTCTAAAAATAATAATAATATACTCATGTCATAAGTAAATGTCCGGATAAGTTTGGAAATACTCCTTCTGTATTTTTTTAATCTTTCTTATTTAACTGTATGCGTTTGTCAATGTATTTATTGGACCTTAAATATCTTTCATTACATATTAGTAAAAAATTATAATGATTGGATATTAATAAAGTACTCAGTAGAACGAATCAAACAAGACTCACATGATTATCTTTTTCCTTGTATATTGAGAAAAATTTATAAGATCAAATTATCTCTAATTGTGAATAGTTTCAAGCTTCCAGGTGAGAAATAGTAGTATAAGAGAATACCGAGGGAGTACATATTAAAAGCAAGTGGTGGTAGTTTACTCAGTGTTTGTTTGGTATATAAGAAATTATGTAGGCAATAGAAATTCACATGATTCTCTGATTTGGGTAGTTGATTGGTTGACATGAAGTGGGAAAAATGGGGTAATGAAAATTCCTTGGGAAATTGAAATTCCCACAAAACGTGGGAATTTATTCACCCATCCCCCGTGGTCATTCAGAATTCCCATATCAATTCATGGGAAGTGCAAATTCCTTGATGTCAACCAAACATATAAAGGCAATTTTCTAGGAATTATATAAAGGAAATAACTTCAAAGGAAATGGAACTCCCCATGGGAAACGAATTCCCATGTATACGTAGATAGCATAAAGTAAAAAAAAGTCAATTCATAGAGATGGGTCACATCACATGGGATATGAAGAGAGAGTGTGATATATCGAAAGTCACTTCCATGCACACACATCACATGGGTTGAGTAGGTTAAGTGAAGTAAGGTTTTGAGGTAAGGTAAGTGAAATATTGTACACAAAAAATATTTGAGGATGGAACATGGGAGTAGTATAATTGTCGTATATGTACAACTGTCTAGTCACTCATCAAAAGCAAGCCAAGGAGAGAATGTCAAGGGATAGAAACAGTCAATAAACTAAGAATTTTGGGTTTTTCTCATCAAAATCTCAGATGATAAAAGAATTGGGCAATAAAGGAATGTTTGGCTGACATTTCGAACGAATTGTTTGTTGGAACATAAATTAATTTAGGATCACATTGACGCGCAAACAAACCCATTTTTTCTATTTAGCTCATTATTATTTCTCAATCCCCTCCATATATTCTTCATTCCAATATATATATGATCAAACCTTGTCTATCAAAAATTTAATTTTCTTTTGTACACAAGGTTAAAATGACATAATACTTCGTATAGTAATTCTCAAAAGTATGACTAGACCCTTAGAAAAATTAGTATGCCCAATTATATTCCGACGTTTTTGCAGGATCTTAAAAATTAGTATCCCCCCCCCAACAAAAAAAAAAAAAAAAAGAAGAAGCTATATATATAAAGAATTAAAGATGAGTAGATGATCATGTTTCATTACATAATAAGAAAAGGGGACAAAAAAAAGGGAATGAAAGAGGGGCATTACATGGGGTAGGAATGTGGGTGATGATGGGCATGACATGAACTAGGACAAAGTGATCAGCTTGTGGCAACAAATTTTCCACAGCCCATTTCACGGCACGTTTGCTTCCGTTGCCGCGGCTGTTCCCGCCTATATTCACCGCCACCGCCACGATGGTCATCGTATCGCCGCCTCGCTAGCTCGTCTTATACTGCAGGCGGACGGCTGTGTATATAGATATGTTGGCCGGTTTTTGTCAGCTCTCAGGTGAGGTGATCCTGCAAGAGCTCACTATGCCAACTTTGCCAAATGCAATGAACAACTTTTGTTTAGAGAGGAAAAGAGCGAAGAGAGGGGCACGTAATAATGCAATAAGAGTAGTTTGACTTTTAGGAATTGACATATATGGAAAAACATAAAATCTTATATAAGGCTGATTTTATAATAAGTTAGCGTAATAATTCTGTATTATTGGTAGAGATGACTATTAACATCGAGTCCGGATCCTCTAAAGTTTTTTTTAATAAATCTCTACAAGGTAGAGTTGTATCTAAACCATACATTTTAAAATCAAGGCTCATATTAGTAAGAGGGAAAAATTAGGGGGTGAATTTTGATGAGAAAAGAAAAGGGAGATTTGGGAAAGATAATATACGAGCCATTATTTTTTTTTATTCAGTGGTTAATATTGCTTCAAACTCTACCTTGTAGAGTTATTTTAAAACTCTAGAGGATCCAAACACATTAACATCTTGATATGAAAACAGAGAGAAAAAGGAAGAGGAGAAGAGAAATTACATATAGAAAATAAAAAGGTCTATGATCTGATTTAAGAGGCAAGGGTATAATGGACATCCATAATTATTATATTTCATAACACATCAAGTTATTGTGAGTCATCGTAACCAGAGACTTGTTAATAGAAAAGATATAGATTTCGTGTATTGTTTGTTATTATCTTTTGTTTTAGAAATTGTTCAAAAAACTAAAAATATAAAGGATGTGCAAAATCGTAAAAAGTGGTTTCTTGTTTCCGTTGGAAAATTTCAAACCCACCTTAGTCAATATAAGTTTGACTAATTTTAACTTCATCATATAACTTCTATCATACTTCAAATTACTAACCAAAAAGTCGAAACTAATACTATGACAGTGATGCTGTGAGTGCTACGGAATTTCATTTTATTTGTGAAAAGAAATGGCTTCGATCGGGATTCTATTTGGTTTCACGATTTGCTTGCGCATCTTTGGATCCAAACTCTAGTAAAAGATATTTTGCCTTTCAGGAACTTAGTTTTTTGTCAGTTAGGTAATTAGGTAATACCCAAATTTACTTGGTTTTTTAATTATATATATGAAAGTTCTTATATATTAAAAAAAATCAAATTCAATTTTCAATTAAGTTTAATCGATAGATAGAGTTAAACACTCTATTTATGAGGTCGTATAAATAGGAAACCGAAGTATATAGATAGATATAGAAACCTTATTAATGGCTATAAACTTTCTAGTGAACTAGTACCATGGAAGTAGTGAAACCTCTCATATCTTAGAATTTTGTTAGGTAGGTAAATTGAGGAGTTCTATCTAACAGAAATGTTTCGTAGGTCAACCCGACTTCGCTAAGTAGGATAGACACTTTGAGAGTAGGAGAAAGGTAAGAAATCTCGTCCACTAAAATGTCTCTGGTAAGGATTGAATTTCCAAAAAATGCAATCTTTTCTGCTAGACCAAGTTTGACTTTGGTTCGCAAATCTTTGGAAAAAGTTGCTTTGCAAGTAAATGCATTGCTAGAGTAGCAACAAACCAAACTACTACACATACAAAGTAACCAGCAGAGTGAAAGCCATCATTAAAAAATCAAGAATGAAGAGGGGGTAAGGATAAGGATACAGAGATGAACGTCAAAAATGAGAAAGAAAAGAGGTGATAGAATTTATTTTTTAAATGTCTGACAAACACGCACCAACAAATCAGGGACAAATGAGAGACAAATCCCTAAGATTCAAAAAATATGGAATTTAATCAAAAGGTAGATATTATGGTAGTATTTGACAAATACTAAACTAAGGTACTAGCTCACTAAAAAATTCAAAATTAAAGTGAGAGTTGACAAAAAAAAAAAATTAGAAGCTCATAATTAAACACATATGTAAGCCTCTATGATGAGACACTATAAAACCATAGGAATTGGGGTTGACTCAAGTGGTAAACTTTTCCATCTTCTTTATAAAAGTCTAGGGTTCAATTCTTATTCTTAGACATTTTGCTTGGATTTAAGGGTGGGTTGAGCCTGTATGATTGTAATGGGCATGTGGGTGGAGGCCCCGTGCGAAGCCCGCACAGAAGATATCTTATTAGTTGTTACCTATTAAAAAAAAAACTAAAAAACGGTCGTACACAAGTTTTCACATGCATATTCTCTCCATGTACTTTCACAACTTTCAAAGTATACTCTTGTGTCTAAAGATTTATTCACTTGAAATATACATTGTCTTCAGTATACTATTTTGATCATTAATATGTCTAGTAACTTTCGAGAGCATATCAAGGACTTTAAAGTTAAGGTGTTAATTTCTATGAGAGATACAAGCGAAAGGTTAATAAAAGGGTTACACCTAATAAAATCTCCTTTTAGAAGGTCAAAGAAATTATTTAATAATGAAAATTTTGTTAGAAATTATCAGATAGAAATATAATTTTGTGTAAAGCTACCTTATTATTACAAAAATATTGTAAGAAATAATCTTATAAAGCAAAAATATACTATAGTAAAAAACTACCTTTGATTAGACTCCAACCATTGATTATCTTCTCCGATATTGACATTTTGTAAGATAGCTTTTTACAAAAAAATATTGCTTATGGGCTAAAAAATTAACTTTGTTTTAAGTTTCTTTTGGTCCTCTTCCCCTCTCCCCTGACAAGGATAAGTTCTACAAACAACCTCCATATAGAAATTAGAAAGCAATAAACACTCTAAAAAATTATTAAAAAAAAATTAAGCCAATAAACATGAATGCAAAGGTGGGTCCAAGAATATATTTTATCACTACGTCAATCAGCACTTGTGAATTGTGATGCTATTTTGGCTGCATAGAATCATAAATCGAGAATGCAAGAATATGCCGCGGAGATTATCCGCGACAGCGACCATCTCTTTTAATACTACATAAATACTTTTTTTTTCTTTTTGAAGGAAATGCTATCTTCCATTTTTTATTGTTTGTAATGTTTCTCTTTATACAAGGTCCAAGGAGAGGAAAGATATGAAAAAAAATCCATGTGTTAGGAGAGTGAAAGAGAAAATATATTGTCAAAAATAGAAACACTGCAAGTAATAGAAAACTATCAAAAATGGAAACGTTGCGAGTAAAATAACAATTCGTCTTGCGTGGACCCGGTTCACATTAAAAATAGTGTGGACCAGGCCTAGACACGTGCCCCACTACAAACTAGTCACTCCCGCGTTGAAAAATCCGCTCGATTTTCTCTCTCTTCAATAAGATTCTCTCGCTCTAAAATTTTAACAAAAACAGTTGTTCAAAACAAACATACACTATATCATTTTAAAACACACTATATCATGTCAAAATACACTATCATATCAAACACTATATCATGTCAAAATACACTATCATATCAAACACTATAACGATCGATTATGATAATTTGTGTAATATACAAATAAACTACACTATAACATTTTAAAATACACTATATCATGTCAAAACACACTATATCATGCAACACTATCATGTCAAAATACACAGCAAAACACAATCATGTCAAAATACACTATATCATTTCAAAATACACTATATCATGTCAATATACACTATAACATGCAACACTATCATGCCAAAAAACTCAGCAAAACACTATCATTTTAAAATACACGATATCATTTTAAAGTACACTATATCATTTCAAAATACACTATAACATGCAACACTATCATGCCAAAAAACTCAGCAAAACACTATCATTTTAAAATACACTATATCATTTCAAAATACACTATATCATGTTAATATACACTATAACATGCAACACTATCATGCCAAAAAACTCAGCAAAACACTATCATTTTAAAATACACTATATCATTTTAAAGTACACTATATCATTTCAAAATACACTATATTGTTTCAAAAATACACTATCAGGAGAGTGAAGTTATCAGAGGAGAGAGAAGTTATCAGGAGAGAGAAAAGAGGGGAAGACTGAACGCGGCAAAAACGGAAAGTTGTAATCATTAAAACTCACGTGAGATGGATAAGGTGCACACTAAGTTAGTGTGCACCGGGTCCATATTAGTTTTTTTAGTAAAAAAATTGAAGGAAGTATATATCAGCCTAAAGAAGTAAGGATTAAGGTTAGCCTAATGGTTTTGAGATCCTTGTTTCACTCTTATGATAGGGGTTTGATTCTCACCCTTTGCAAGAAGTATGTATTATTTTCGATTAAATATTATTTAGTATTCACCCTTTATAAATATTTTTTTTGGAAAATCTACATGAAAGTATTTCTTCCAATCAAACACATTTTGAAAGTAGATATACATAATAGCTTACCTAAAGAAAAGGTGCTCGAGAATATATGTAAGCAACTTAAAACCAAGATTATATCAAAGCGCATGTTAAACCGAAAAGAATTATATCAAAGCGGTTGCAAAATATATGTATCAACTTAACACCAAGAGTGTACTCCTGTAGGCGTGTTTTATTTCGCCTATGTGGTGTGAGCGCGTATTTGACTACCACATTGTTAAGGTAATATTTTGAAGTCGCCAACAAGTATTTAATGGAAGACTCATTCTTGCTCTGGAACTTGCATGCAATTGTTGTCCTAGGATCCCCAAGCTATTCCCCATACTGGGCAATCATTAGTTTTGAGTTATCATATCTGTAGCATCCAAGAAAATCAAGAAAGGTATGTTGTGGCTGAATTTCAGCACTTATGAGGTTTATTAGATTGGAACTTGATTTCTTTGGGTTAATTACTGAATTTTCAGTTATGGAGGTTGTACTTAAGGTCTTAAATGATTGCTCGAGGAGTGCTAAAAGTGGTTAGGGGAGGTTTAATTCCTAAACACCGAATTAAGGTACACAAGATTCCCCCTTAAAACTCTATTTTTGAGCTTTGGTTTTCTGGGTTTAGTTATGGAATTATTTGTATGAAAAATTTATGTTCTTCATGTTAATGAAACTGATTTGCATGTGGTTCTTATGAGTGATATCTTGTTAAAACCGTTTTGCATGTCATGTTCCCTAAGATGGATAAACCCTCTTGATAACCAATTAAGAAAATGATGAGTTACCTTCCTAAAACATGCTTTGCCGTATTTTCTAGACCAAATATCGTCTTGTTCCACTGAGATTTTGATCTTTCCGTCCTCTCGGGAAGTTGTAGATCTTGAAAAGTTGATGAATTTAGACCCAAAAATCACTCGATTTGGATATACACTAAAAGTTACACTTCCTAGAAAGTTGTGGTATGCATCAAACCTTGCTATTACCCTGATTATACCTTGATTAATGAATTTGGTTGTTGTTGAACTATCATGATACACTTCTGGAACCTTCATATATTGATTGTGGAATAAAACTTTGCTTCGTTTTCCTCATCAAACGCCACGTGCAACCACAATTCGTTGAGTAAAAGAATACCTAAAACTCGATCTTCATTTAGTTGCTCTCCAACTTGATTCACCCTTGTTTCATTGGTTCATTGAGTATTCTTAAATGTTGGATACCTACTGTATATATTCACTTGGTTGTGATCCGACCAAACCCTTAGATAAGTATAGAAGTTACGACATAATCTCACACCTAAACCATCTTGTTTTGATATAATACCGAAACTGTGGAATTCATTTCTTGTTTACTTGCGTGGCGTAGTATTTTCATATATCTAAGAACCTCTTTATGACAAACTATTCATGCTGCCATATCTTGTTGGTCACCTTATCAACCACTCACGGTTAACCACAATGATTATTTTCCGAAACCTTGTTAATAAGTCACTTTTCCGGTATGGTGGAGCTTGACATAACAAGCTTGTTTTACGAAACTTGTTTTGATAAGTTGAAGTTTGTTATGATGGTTGAAATAGTGATCATGGATAAGTATTTAACTAAGTTATTTAAGTATTATTAAGCATTTCAGTATAAGTATTTAAGTATAAGTATTTGAGCATAAGTATTTAAGTACAAGTGTTGAGTATAATTATTCTTGTATGATTACAAGTTTTGTTTTATAAGGGGAAGTGAACAATATTTGTAGAGCGGGTTTGCTCATTATGTGTTTGGAGCGGGTATTGCTCCGTTATGTGGGGTCATGACCTAGAAGTCTTGCAAGCAAAAATAAGAAAGGTGGGGAGACGTCCTTCAAATGTGTGGAGTGGTGGCTTAGCCTCCATTCATGTTCCTTCCCTGGAGTTATGTTATGTTTTGTGATAAGTTTTAAGAGTATTATTGTTATATGTATTGAGAATGATATATGATATCTTGAGATAATTCATGGAGTATTTCTCCCGTATATGCAATGTAATTTCTATGGAAGTTAAAGGAAAGAATCAGCGTATTTATGAGCAAGTATAAACGTATTTTCGAATAAGAACAAAAACACCATCTCAATGCATTAATGAATTTCTGAGCAAAAAGAAAATGAAGCTATGATTGTTATAAGTTTATGTTTTGAGTATAAGAAACGATTGAATAGTTTTAGCCGCCTTAACATTTTTGAAATTGGTGGGACTTGTGTACCAGCGTAAGCTGACCTGTTTTGTTCTTTGAACCTGTCCTGGTGGGGGCAGATCCATCTATTTTGCAGGATTGGAGGAAATGTTCGGGTTAGCTCTTGTGTGCAAATGTGAAGTCCTGGTTAATGTGTTAATTACGTTGCTATAGGATAACTTATCATATATGAATATTTTATCGAGTTAAACATGTAATTCTGGTTTATAAATCAGAACAAACATTTTGTCACAATACATTGTGATAATTATTTACTATAATTTATTATTTTTGTGATATGCTCAGATACTATAGGGTTTCCTAACCTCCTATAGCATGGGAGGTGCAGAAGTCCAATTTAACAGTCCCTCTAATTAGCAGTTTGACTCTGTAGTTATTAGTAGGTGTCTTAATTAAGCAGTTGTTTGGAGCGGGCTGTTACAATCCAACTTTTTCAGACCCTAAGGGTCAGGGTCCAAGTCCGGGTCTGAGTCCAAGTAAATTTTTTAGGGTATGGGTCTTGATATTTTGGATCTGAACCCGACCCAGACCTGATCCTAATAATATTTAATATATAAGTTTTAACATTTTTTAGTCTTTCTTTTTTCTTGTTTTTGGATATTAGTCATCCAAGACCTTATTTATATTGTCCTAAATAGGATAAATTGCTCTAGACATAATTATTATTGTAGTTTTTATTTTTCTTATTTATGGGTCTTTTTTCTAGATGGTCATTTTTGGTCATGAAATATTAATAATGCTAAAAATTTGGCAAAAATAAAGAAATAGGCCTGGACCCTACACCTGGACCTTAGACCTTACAGACCCTAAGGGTCTGGGTCCGAGTATAATTTTTACAGACCCTTAGGGTCCGAGTGCGGGTCAAGGTTCGTAAAAAAAAAAAGGGTCTAGGTCTAGGACCCGACCCTTGCCCATCCCTATATATCAGACAAGCAAATTTACATTAAGAGCTATGTGGTCTTGATCACTTCTTGAGGCAGTGAACCTGTAATACCCCTCATGATTACTTTAAGGGAATTTAACAGGCTACTCATTCCAACAAAGATGCATCTTTCTTATAGGGAGCTCATTTCCTTAGTTACTCCATAGTTAAGCGTGCTTGGCGGGGAGTAGTCCAGGATTGGGTGACCTCATAGGAAGTTTCTCGAGGTGCGCATGAGTAAGGACAAAATGTGTCGGCTGAACTTGTGTTGTTATGGAGCACTGTTGTTGGCCCTGGATGCGCATTGGTGATGATATACTCGACCCCGGATGGGTCGGGGTGTTACAAATGGTATCAGAGCAACATGTGACTGCATGTTGTGGCACCCTAAGGCCAAATATTAGGAGTCCTTAGGCGCTTAGTGGGGGTGGATTCTGGGGCTGCATTGTCATAAGGAGCGACCCAGAGGTCGTCAGACCGAATATCTCGAGTATTCGGCAATCAGTCTTCAGGCTGGGGCGACCCACAAGCCGTCTTCCGAATATGTGGAGTGGTCAGGCTCAACGAGGGCGTTGCGGTTTTCAAGTGAGGGTGTATGTAATACCCCTAAGGATTGCTTTAAAGGGATTTAAAAGGCTACTCATTCCAACAAAATGCATCTTCTTTTAGGGAGCTCATTTCCTTAGTTACTCCACAATTAAGCGTGCTTGGCTGAGAGTAGTCTAGGGTTGGGTGACCTACTGGGAAGTTTCTCGGGGTGCGCATGAGTGAGGACAAAATGTGCCGGCAGAACTTATGTTTGTTAGTGAGGACAGTTGATGGCCCTGGATGCACATTGGTGACGATATACTCAACCCCAGATGGGTCGGGGTGTTACAAATGGTATCAGAGCAACTTGCGGCCGCATATTGTGGCGACCCTAAGGCCGTAAGGCCGAATCATAGGAGTCCTTAGGCGCCTAGTGGGGGTGGATTATGGGGCTGCTTTGTCATAAAGAGCGACCCAGAGGTCGTCAGACCGAATATCTGAAGTGTCAGCGATCAATCTAAGGCTGGGGCGACCCACAGGTCGTATGCCGAATTTGTGGAGTCCTCAGGCGTAACGAGGGCGTTGCTGTTCTCAAGTGGGGGTGTATGTAATACCCCTCATGATTGCTTTAAAGGGATTTAGCGGGCTACTCATTCCAAGTAGATGCATCTTTCTTTTAGGTAGCATATTTTCTTAGTTACTCCACAATTAAGCGTGCTTGGCAGGGAGTAGTCCAGGGATTGGTGACCTCCTGGGAAGTTTCTCGGGATGCGCAAGAATGAGGAAAAAATACGACAGAAGAACTTGTGTTGGTTATTGAGGACAGTTTTTGGCCCTGAATGCGCATTGGTGACGATATACTCGACCCCTGATGGGTGGGGGTGTTACAAATGGTATCAGAGCAACATGCGACCACATGTTGGGCAGACCCTAAGGCCGTAAGGCCGAATATTAGGAGTCCCCAGGCGCCTAGTGGGGTGGATTATGGGGTTGCATTGTCATAAGGAGCGACCAAGAGGTCGTCAGACCGAATAACTGGAGTCCCCGACGATCAGTCTTCAGGCTAGGGCGACCTACAGGCCGTCTGCCGAATATGTGGAGTGCTCAGGCTCAACGAGGTCGTTGTTGTTCTCAAGTGGGGGTGTATGTAATACCCCTCATGATTGCTTTGAAGAGATTTAGCAGGTTACTCATTCCAATAAGATGCATCTTTCTTTTCGGGAGCTCATTTCCTTAGTTAATCCACAATTAAGTGTGCTTGGCTGAGAGTAGTCTAGGGATGGGTGACCTCCTACGAAGTTTCTCTGGGTGCGCATGAGTGAGGACAAAATATGCCGGCAGAACTTGTGTTGGTTATTAAGGACAGTTGTTGGCCCTGGATGCGCATTGGTGACGATATATACTCGACCCCTGATTGGTTGGGGTGTTACGAATGGTATCAGAGCAACATGTGACCGCATGTTGGGGAGACCCTAAGGCCGAATATTAGGAGTCCTCAAGCGCCTTGTGGAGGTGGATTATGGGGCTGCAGTGTCATAAGGAGCGACCCAGAGGTCGTCAGATCGAATATCTGGAGTCTCCAGCGATCAGTCTTGAAGCTGGGGCGACCCACAGGACGTATGTCGAATATGTGGAGTCCTCAGGCGTAACGAGGGCGTTGTTGTTCTTAAGTGGGGGTGTATGTAATACCGCTCATGATTGCTTTAAAGGGATTTAGCAGGCTACTCATTCCAACAAGATGCATCTTTCTTTTAGGGAGCTCATTTCTTTAGTTACTCCACAATTAAGCGTGCTTGGCAGGGAGTAGTTTATGGAAGGGTGACATCCTGCAAATTTTCTCGGGCTGCGCATGAGTGAGGACAAAATATGCCTGCAGAATTTGTGTTGGTTTTTGAGGACAGCTTGTTGGCCCTGGATGCACATTGGTGACGATATACTCGACCCCTGATGGGTCGGGGTGTTACAAATGGTATCAGAGCAACATGCGACCGCATGTTGTTGCGACCCTAAAGCCGTAAGGCTGAATATTAGGAGTCCTCAGGTGCCTAGTGGGGGTAGATTATGGTGCTGCATTGTCATAAGGAGCGACCCAGAGGTCGTCAGACCGAATAAATGGAGTCTCCGACGATTAGTCTTCAGGCTGGGGCGACCCACATGCCGTATGCCGAATATCTGGAGTCCTCAAGCGTAACAAGGGAGTTACTGTTCTCAAGTGGGGGTATATGTAATACCTCTCATGATTGTTTAAAGGGATTTGGTAGGCTACTCATTCCAACAAGATGCATCTTTCTTTTAGGGAGCTCGTTTTCTTAGTTACTGCACAGTTAAGCGTGCTTGGTTGGGAGTAGTCCAGGGATGGGTGACCTCCTAGGAAGTTTCTCAGGGTGCGCATGAGTGAGGACAAAATGCGCCGGTAGAACTTGTCTTGGTTATTGAGGACAGTTGTTGGCCCTTGATGTGCATTGGTGACGATATACTTGACCCCGGATGGGTCAGGGTGTTACAAATGGTATCAGAGCAACATGCGACCGCATGTTGAGGCGACCCTAAGGCCGTCCGAATATTCGGATTCCAAGGCCTCTTAGTAGGGGTGGATTCTGGGTCTGCATTGTCATAACGAGCGACCAGAGGTCGTCAGACCAAATATTTGGACTCTCTGGCGATAAGCATTCAGGCTGGGGAGACCCACATGCCGTATGCCGAATATGTGGAGTTTTCAGGCGTAACTAGGGCGTTGCTGTTCTCAAGTGGGGGTTATGTACTGCCCCTCATGATTGCTTTAAGGGGATTTAGTAGGCTACTCATTCTAACAAGATGCATCTTTCTTTTAGGAGCTCATTTCCTTAGTTACTCCACAATTAAGCGTGCTTGGCTGGGAGTAGTCTAGGGATGGGAGACCTCCTGCGAAGTTTCTCGGGGTGTGCATGAGTGTGGACAAAGTGTGCCTAGCGAGAACTTGTGTTGGTTATTGAGCACGGTTGTTGGCCCCTGGATGTACATTGGTGACGATATACTCAACCCCGGATAGGTCGGGGTGTTACAAATGGTGTCTGAGCAACATGCGACCGCATGTTGTCGCGACACTAAGGCCGTAAGGCCGAATGTTAGGAGTCCTCAGGCGTCTAGTGGGTGTGGATTCTGGGGCTGCATTGTCATAAGGAGCGACCCAGAGGGTGTCAGAACGCATATCTAGAGTCTCCGGTGATCAATCTTCAGGCTAGGGCGAGCCACAAGCCGTATGCCGAATATGTGGAGTCCTCAGGCGTAACGACGGCATTGTTGTTCTCAAGTGGGGGTGTATGTAATACCCCTCATGATTGCTTTAAATGGATTTATCAGGCTGCTCATTCCAACAAGATGCATCTTTCTTTTAGGGAGCTCATTCCCTTAGTTACTCCACAATTAAGCGTGCTTGGCTGGGAGTAGTCTAGGGATGGGTGACCTCCTGCGAAGTATCTCGGGGTGCGCTTGAGTGAGGACAAAATGCGCTGGCAGAACTTGTCTTGGTTATTGAGGACAGTTGTTGGCACTGGATGTGCATTGGTGACGATATACTCGATCCCGGATGGGTCGGGGTGTTACAAATGGTATCAGAGCAACATGCGACCGCATGTTGGTGCGACCCTAAGGCCGAATATTAGGATTCCAAGGCCGCCTAGTAGGGGTGGATTCTGGGGCTGCAATGTCATAAGGAGCGACCACAGGTCGTCAGACCGAATATCTGGAGTCTCCGGCGATAAGCCTTCAGGCTGGGGTGACCCACAGGCCGTATGCCGAATATGTGGAGTTTTCAGGCGTAACTAGGGCGTTGCGGTTCTCAAGTTGGGGTGTATGTAATACCCCTCATGATTGCTTTAAGGGGATTTAGTAGGCTACTCATTCTAACAAGATGCATCTTTCTTTTAGGGAGCTCATTTCCTTACTTACTCCATAATTAAGCGTGCTTGGCTGGGAGTAGTCTAGGGATGGGTGACCTCCTGCGAAGTTTCTCGGGGTGCGCATAAGTGAGGACAACATGTGCCGGCAGAACTTGTGTTGGTTATTGAGGACAGTTGTTGGCTCAGGATGTACATTGGTGACGATATACTCGACCCGGATGGGTCGGGGTGTTATAAATGGTATCAGAGCAACATGCGACCGCATGTTGTGGCGACTGTGAGGCCGTAAGGCTGGATATTAGGAGTCCTCAGGCGCCTAGTGGTGGTGGATTCTGGGGCTGCATTGTCATAAGGAGTGACCCAGAGGGCGTCAGACCAATATCTGGAGTCTCCGGCGATCAGTCTTCAGGCTATGGCGAGCCACAGGCCGTATGCCGAATATGTGGAGTCCTCAGGCGTAACGACGACATTGTTGTTCTCAAGTGGGGGTGTATGTAATACCGCTCATGATTGCTTTAAAGGCATTTAGCAGGCTACTCATTCCAACAAGATGCATCTTTCTTTTAGGGAGCTCATTTCCTTAGTTACTCCACAGTTAAGCGTGCTTGGCTGGAAGTAGTCCATGGATGGGTGACCTCCTAGGAAGTTTCTCGGGGTGCGCATGAGTGAGGACAAAATGTGTTGGAAGAACTTGTGTTGGTTATTGAGGACAGTTGTTGGCCTTGGATGCGCATTGGTGACGATATACTCGACCCTGGATGGGTCGGGGTGTTACAAATGGTATCCGAGCAACATGCGACCGCGTGTTGGGGCGTCCCTAAGGCCGTAAGGCCGAATATTAGGAGTCTTGAGGCGCCTGGATTATGGGGCTGCATTGTCATAAGGATCGACCCAGAGGTCGTCAGATCGAATATCTGGAGTCTCCGTCAATCAGTCTTCAGGTTGGGCCGACCCACAGGCCGTATGTCGAATATGTGGAGTTCTCAGGCGCAACGAGGGTGTTGCTGTTCTCAAGTGGGGGTGTATGTAATACCCCTCATGATTGCTTTAAAGGAATTTAGCAGGCTACTCATTCCAACAAGATGCATCTTTCTTTTAGGAAGCTCATTCCTTAGTTACTCCACAGTTAAGCTTGCTTGGCTGGAAGTAGTCCACGGATGGGTGACCTCCTAGGAAGTTTCTCGGGGTGCGCATAAGTGAGGACAAAATGCGTTGGAAGAACTTGTGTTGGTTATTGAGGACTGTTGTTGGCCTTGGATGTGCATTGGTGACGATATACTCGACCCCGGATGGGTTGGGGTGTTACAAAACCAACCGCGAGTCTTATACGTTACATCAGGATTCATAGAATTTGATCTGTCCATAACATTATGAGGGACCAAATATTCATTAGGAAACATTAGGAACGACACCTTTGTGGTTTTTTTTTTCCACTTGTAGTAGACAGGGTGAGCATGATAAGTATTCATCATCAGAACGCTCGTTAGGAAGGAAAGGTTGAGGGACGAGTCAGGCAACAGATAAGGCAGTGATGGTAATCGACTTGTCTGGTATATATTTCCGGTTGTGATAGTATTATTGCAGATCATCTTGATGTCTTAGAATCTCTTATGGCCGATCTGTGTTTGCTGCAGTGTATATAAAAGTATTGACAGTGTTTACGAGAATGCTAACAACTTCTCTACTTTAAACATCGTGTGGTTGGTTGCTCGATCATCATCGCATGGAAGAATGTTGCTAAGACCTGTTTCAGCTCGTGGATTATCTACCCACTCTTGCATTGCCACACATGAGTCTGATATAGCACTACATCAAACAACAAATTCATTTTGTTGACTATTAGTCAGCAACCCACGTTGATAGAATTGGTAAAAGTACAACGAATAGGTAATGTAGCACGACAAGCTTGATTCACAAACCTTGGTCTATCCACTACTGAACTTAAAAGAAGAACACTTACGAATTGAAGATCATAAAAGTTCCACAGAGGGTCAATGCAATTGCTACAAGTATCCAACCACTGAAAACGAATATGCAGTCCAGATCAATCAACGTATCATAAATCAGCATTAAATGAACAACAGGATACCAACAAAGAAATTGACGCTACAAAGGCTTACATGTGAATCACATTTTGGCACCCAAGGAGAGAAAGTACTGCAGCGCAAATAAACACAATGTTACCCCAATTAAATATCAGAGAAATGACATCAATAAAAGCAATGAGTGACATTGATACTATATACCAAGACCCAATAGAACTAAAACAAGCATCACCGAAGCGACAATAATTAACGTTGATCTTCTGCAGCAAGGAATTAGAACAGTGCATTAGAATGTAGAACTTAATATGCATCCTCAAAATTGATATATGGAATCTTGATACTCTTCTCAAATTGAACAAAACTAAGGAATATGAGCTCATACACATTATTAAAGGCTTTTCTAACTTTGACCGAATTTTGATTGGTTTTCTCAGTTAATGTGTCAGCGCAGAACTCAACCGCATACGCAGCTCATCCATCTCCTGTATGGCACTCTGTGGCAACTAGAATTGTGGTACATCAACAGACTTCGCTAGAGAAAATAAGTAGTCAGACACATTTCTTAGCATCTGAGCTGTGTAGTCCGACTGATCTACAATATATCTCAATGTATGCAAGACTTCGCTATGAAGTTCAAGTTGGCCAGCAGATAAAAGAATACAACCCACCCTGTGTAAAAGAAAAATATTGAAGTGAATCAGGATGAGCTAAACTAAATACAAAAGAAAGCATCAAGAGCAAATCACGTTGCATTAGTGTGTGCAGTCGAAAAATGCTAAACCAAGCTGAAACATCCTATTTACTATTCTGCATGAGTTTGATTATGTCTCATGCCGCATGCCTTTCCAATATTTACTTTCTCCCGGAATTTGAACCGGTTTCTATTTATAATTGAAGTTATTCTCTTTTCCCAAGCAAATTGGTCTCCATAAAAACCCACAACAAAAGTAGGAAACTATCGCAAACAATAGGTACACAGGCCAAACAATACTTTAAATTGAGGAAACTTTTGTTTATATTCAATTTAAAGCTTGCATGTGACAAAAAGAAAAAGAACAAGCTAGAGTATGGCCTGTAGAAAAACAAGGTTCATAGCATGATAGCCAAAATGTTTGAATGGAAACAAAATCAATGATATTAGGTTACTGAGTTCACACAAAATCTAAATGAAGGCCAAATACTTCACTCATGATTGCAAGCTTAATTTTGTTGGCAAATTGAAGGCAACATGAAAGCAAAGACAACACTCAACTGATAGAAACACACAAGATGTGCAGAATTTCGGCATTGAACTTAAAAAACTTCACACCAGAAAGAAGACATGAAAATCACACAACTCGCAACAATTGATTTTGCATTTAGGACTTCACTCGGTGTTCTAAGATCAATCTAAAGTGTTTTCCTCATTGTTTAACCCATCTTTGATCGAAAAACTAACGAAAGCTAGTTTCTCCATATTCCAAGCCTATTTAATTATCACATTTGCAATCATCAATAGCTCATGAATCAACATCCAATAATAAACCCTAAACAACATAAATTCAAAATCCGATTCTCACATCCCTACATTTCCTATTCATCTAGATCCAGAATTTCAGAATATATAAAACTCAAAGCAAATAATTATCAAAAACAAAACAAAATGAAACTCAAAATGTCGAAGAACAACGAATTCGAAACCAAATATCAATCAAATTAGATCAAGAAATCTAGAAATTTCCAGATTGAGAAGGAAGAATCGAAGAACAGAGAAGAAAAAATGTACTCGTTCGCCAACGAAAGCGCCGGCGATGACGAAGGTGACATAGACGGAGTTTTGGCGCATGACGACACGGCACATGCCTTCCCATAACTAGGGGTGAGCACAAACCGGTCCGTACCGGAATTTGGACCGGACCGGACCGGAGATTCCGGTCCGGTCCCCGGTCCGCCGAAAATGATGATTCCGGTCCACCGGTCCGGTCCGGTCCGGAATTTGGACCGGTTGGACCGGAATTTCTATTATTTTAGTAAAAAAAAATTTATATGTTAAAAAAAAATTTAAAAGGCAGAAAGTTATAAATTTAAAAACCTACTATTTATTCTTTTAGGATTATTGACATTAAAATTATTAATTTTTAATGTATATAATTTATAAATATATTTAAATAAAATAACAAAGATTTTTTTTTTAAAAAAAAAAAATTCCGGTCCAAGAGGTCCAGGACCGGACCGGAATTTTTCCGGTCCGGTCCCGGTCCAGGAAAACCCCGGATTCCGGTCCACCGGTCCGGTCCGGTCCGGTCCTGGACCGGTGCCCACCCCTACCCATAGCACTCCACTGGATCTTCCTGCAGCTGCTTCCATGGCGGTTATTTTCTCTCTTCTTCTCTAGATGTTTAGGGTTGAAGAAAATCTCCTAAATTAGAAATTTCATTAACTTCGATGTCAGTTCGAAGCAGGAGCCGAATGATGAAGAAGAGGAGAGAGCGAGTGTGTGTGTGTGATTATGGAGGAGAAGAATAAAACCTATGGGAAACGCGAAGGGAAATCGAGGGAATGAGATAACCCAAATGAAGAAGAAGAGGAGAGAGAGGGGGGAGAGAGAGTACAAGAAACGGGCTAGGGTTAGACTGATCAGCGAGTGAAGTTGAAGAGTGTGGCTGAGTGCGGGCAAATGATTAAAAAAAGAAAAGGGTTGCAGTTAGCCCAAAAATCGCAGCCCTTTATCACAAAGGGCTGCGTTTTTCAAATAATCGCAACCCTTGCGTAGCACCCTTGGCTTTTTTTTCTCTAGTGTTTTATAGTCTGAAGACTTAACTAGCTTTTGCATAGAAATGCAAACTAGACCTATGGAAAGAACTTTTATAGTCCTACGACTTAACTAGGATTTTCATAGAGATGCAAACTAGACCTAGGGAATGAAGTTTTATAGTCCGAAGATTTAACTAGGGTTTACATAGAAATGCAAACTAGACCTAGGGAATGAACTTTTATAGTCCTAAGACTTAACTAGGGTTTACATAGAGATGCAAACTAGACCCACTAGTGGAAAAAACGCTATATGTCACAACACAACCGTTGCGGTCCCTAAGAGAACCGTAGCGGTAAATCCGCAAAAATTTGGGAGGGAAATTAGGCAAGAACCGCAACGGTTAACAAGAAACCGATCCGGTTTTATGTTAACCATTGCGGTTCTCCCAACCGCAGCGGTTAATGTAGCCCAATTTTATTTAAGCCCAACGTCCTTTTAACTGGGCCATCGTCCTTTTAAATGGCCCAAACTTATGAGACTTTCTCTTCGCCTATCTAGCCTAACCCCCTCTATTCTTTCTCTTCGCCTATCCAGTCTGAAACGCCAACTACCTCTCAAACACCCTTTCCTATGAAACCTAACTCTCTCTCCTACTCCTCTTCCCTCTTTCACCCGCCCCTCTCCTATGGAACCCTAACTCTCACTCCTTTTATCACACCATCTTCGTTGATCTTCGCACAACCACCATCTTCGTCGATCTTCGCACAACCACCGTCTTCGTTCGATCTTCCTACGAACGATGCCCTGTGCTCCTCCCAACCCCATATGCGCCGCTCTCACTCGTCTCCATCAGCGCCGCTCTCACTCGTCAGAGCTGGTACACCTTCATCTCTTTTTTAATTTCTCTCCTCCATTAATTTTTTCTTGATCGTACTTATTTTTGCAGGTTATACAGGAACAATCCTTGTCAAAAACGGGAAATTATCCGACATAATCGGCGAACTTCAGGTACTCCATTCTTTTTGTTGATGTAATTTTGTTTTGTTATCTTTCGGTTTTGATAACGAGGTAAGAATTACTGAAATTCGACTTTGTTTTTTGGTGAAATTAAGACTTTGGTGAAGGGTTTGGAGAAGTCTGGTGATTCTGCTAATGTTGATTCTGATCCAATTGCTGCACAGGTTCGTTTATTTTACTATTATCACTTTATAGCTACCAATTATGGTAAATTTGAAGCTCAGAAGATTAGAAATTTGATTGTTTTTGGTTGGGTAATTACTGTAAATTGATTTGCACTTAAAAGTTTTCTTTTAAACTCTTCCCTATGTGTTTAAGATTTTCTAGTAGGATGAACTCTAGTGATTGAACAATGAATACTGAAATTCGTATTCAAGAAGCATTAGCTTTCATTTATGTCATTATGTTGTATGCACTTCAGCCTGTCGGTAGTTCTTGGTTAAAAAGATTGACTTCATTGCTGACTTAACAGGTTGGTTGAAATCTGGAATAAAGATTATCGAGACGTACAGTGGATGAGTGTAGTAGTTTTAGGGTTTACCTGGACGAAAAATATGGTTGAAGGGGCGAGCATTGTGAAAATTAGGTTTTAGTAAGAAACCGGGGAATGGGATGAGGGCGTAAGTGTTGTCAAATATGAATTTATAGGAAGAAGCAGTACCCATTTGCTAAATTTTATTTTGGGTTTTTTGTATTTTATTGTGAAGTTGTTGGATTATGATGATATGTACTGGGTAGTTAGTTTTTGATGCATTGTTTGTAGATTAAGATTGTGCAACATTGAATTTTGTATTAATGTTATTGTTGTCGAAGAAGTGAAATTTTAGATAAATGTAGTAGAATAGACTATAGAGGGATTTACAGCTTAGATATGGTAATTAAACATCTATTGAAATTAAATGAACTGAGTCTGGGCTACTCAAACTCACACTTGCTGTTGCTTGGTATGCAGTGATAACACAATTGGCGTTGGCCATGATGCTTTTAACACATTCTTTAGTGAGACTAGTGCTGCAAAGCATGTCCCCTGTGCCGTCTTTGTCGATCTCAAACCCACTGTTATTGACGAGGTTAGAACCGGAACCTATCGCCAGCTTTTCCATCCCGAGCAGCTTATTTCTGGAAAGGAAGACGCTGTCAATAACTTTGCTATGGGACATTATACTGATAACCTTTGTTTTCAATGCTACTTTGTTTCTAAGCTGTATCTTATTCTTGTTTTCTCACTGTTTCGTGTTTGTTGCAGTTGGAAAGGACATCGTCGATTTATGTCTTGATGGAGTTAGGAAATTTGCTGACAACTGCACTGGTTTACAAGGCTTCTTGGTCTTTAACGCTGTGGGTGGTGGTACTGGTTCTGGTTTGGGCTCCTTGTTGTTGGAACTCTTATCTGTGGATTACGGAAAGAAGTCTAAGCTTGGATTCACTATATATCCTTCACCTCAGGTATATTTACCCTTCTGATGATTAACTCCTTGTTCTCATAACTCTCTCTTTATATATGTTTAGTTTTCTAGCGATCTGTTTTCCAAAATGGACTGCATTTCCTTTTCCATTGATATTTAATGCTCGCTATTGAACATCCATTTGTTTTAGTGTTTCATTGGTTGCTTGTTTGTGTGAGCTGTTAGTTTGCAACTAGGTAAGACTAAGTTGTCCTTTCACTACAGGTATCAACAGCAGTCGTAGAACCTTACAACAGTGTGCTCTCCACACATTCCCTGCTTCAACACACCGATGTTGCTGTGCTTTTGGATAATGAAGCTATCTATGATATATGTCGCAAGTCGTTGGATATTGAGAGGCCAACTTATACCAACTTGAATCGCCTAATTTCTCATATCATATCATCGTTGATAACTTCCTTGAGGTTTGACGGAGCCATCGATGTGGACCTTGCTGAGTTCCAGACCAACTTGGTGCCGTATCCACGTATTCACTTCATGCTTTTGTCTTATGCCCTGTTATTTCAGCTGAAAAGGCATATCATGAGCAGCTGTCCATCCCTGATTACTAATGCAGTTTTTGATGCCCTCTAGCATGATGTTGATAAAAATGCCATGTTAAAATTATGGTGGTTAATATTCTTATGCATCTAATTAATTATGCTTATGCTTCAATTGAGCATAATATGCTTAATAAAATGAGTATTGATATATATTATTGAATTTGTATTGATTAATAATGAAAAAATGCAAATTTTTTTTTTTTTTGGTTTTTGGGGTGGTCAATTGCTGCGGTTTTGACCCAAAACCGCAGCAGTTAATCATTTACCGCTGCGGTTTTGGGTCAAAACTGCAGCAATTAATCTATTAACCGCGCAGAGGTAAATGATTAATTGCTGCGGTTTAGAACCGAATCAGTTAATATTTGGGGACTGCTGCAAGTCCAGCCGATGCGGCTCAAAACTGCAGCGGTAAGCCCGGTTTTGACCGCAGCGGTTGAACTTTTTTCCACTAGTGATCTAGGGAATGAATTGGGCCTAAATGGACCTAAGCTTTGAATTGGATTAAAATTTGACTTAGATTGGATTGTACTAAGAATAGACTTGGACTAGGCTTGACATATCACATAAAGATGCAAATGGGCCTAGATTTTGATATGAACTAGACTTATATGGGCCTAAGATCGACTCTAATGCTAGTGAATGCATGGACTCATATTGAGACGGGCCTAGGATGAATGCAAAATGGACTCTGATGCATATAGGCCTAAAAATGAATGCAAATGGATTGTATTGACTTAAGGTGTTTGGACTGGGCTTTGAATTTTCAAAATTCGTTTTTGAAAGGAACCCCTTGTTTTTATCTTTTGTTTTCTAGGAAAAGATGATGGATTAATTATGAAAATATTTTTGTAAATGTCTTGTATGATGATGATTAGTAAATGCTTTTTGAAAAAGGTAGAATAGACATGGGTGTAAGATTGATTCTGAAAGATGTAAGTTTTTTGGAATTGGTTGAATATGATCGGGTAGAATTTATAGGGAAGATTAATTGGCCAGCAGGGAGAAGGTATACTTGCATGACAATTCTAACTCTACCATGACCACTTTTCTAGATGCACCTTTTTTACGACATAATCGACCTTGCAGGAAAAGACTAATTATTTATGTTTGAATTAGGCGAGATTCGTTTCAGGCAAAAAGATTGTTAGGACAGTTATGACTCTACATGAACGCAGACGAAAAGAATGCAAGATCGAACACCACGACGACTAAATCGACGAAAACCATGCGATGCAAAGAGTGGGTACCACGCAGGATTGCTACGCGTGGCACACAGACGTACGTCTGGCGCGGGAGCGGCACGCCAGGTGCAATTTAATGCGCTTGGCGCACTGCTCCCTGACATGGTTTTCTGAGCTTTAGGCCAGATTTTGGACAACTGCACATAAGTCCGGGAAGCAACGACAAGCATGACATTGTGACGGATTTGTTGACTGTCTTTTTTTCCGTGAACGATAGTCGAATTTGCAATAGCATGAGCCATAAAAGCTGCGCGTCGCACAACATCGTGCGCTCGGCGCGATGCCTTTGCGTCCGGCGCAGTGCAGTGTGCCAGGCGCACGTTGGTGGGTTTGGCGCACTGCCCCCTGGCATGCAATTTGGCAATTCGACGAAGGTTCAAACTAATTTGAGGATGTTTTAGACCCGATTTAGGCGCAACGAATAACAACGATTTTCACAAAATAATAGCAGGCAAAAATTGCAATCACAAGCAAATGTCGTGTACAATGGATGCAAAAGTTCCACCTAAAGTCCAGTTCTATGTTCAACTATGGTCAGGTTTAGGTTAAGGCTGAAAAGGGTCCATAACAAAGAGATTGACCCCACGCTTCGTACCTCTTCTTAAAGAGGTGGCCACGTGTAAGACGCACTCCAATTCTCAAGTCAGAAACGAGAGAACAATGCCATGGTTGGGTAGGTTTGCTTATGACTAAGATCCAACACTCTCGCTCAGGAAGCTTTTTGGAAGGATAAAGCGCAAACCCCCCCGGGGGTGACCTCACGTATAGAACATGCGCTCATGCGGCAGGATAGATTATCCTTATGGTGGGTTAAACAATAGCCATGCATAAGCAAAAATGTAATGTCATTCTAAAGCATAAAAAGAGTATGAATCGTATTTTTTGATTTTCACCCACTCATTTAAAAAAAATCAAGTTTTTTAAAATCATCCCCATTGAAGTCGCCAAATTGTAGGCGTGCTTTTATTTCGCTTACACGGTGTGAGCTCGTATTTGACTACCACATTGTTAAGGTTTTATTAAAAATCTTTTGAAATCGCCAACAAGTCTTTAAAGGAAGACTCATAAACCTAATTGAATATTGGGAAATCGTTGGGACAAATTAGGGACTTATCCAATGTAGTTTTCCACGTCTGAATCCATAGATGGTCAATGAACCATAGATTGAGTTCGGGGGTAAGGGTACGAACACGGTCATAATGAACCACATTCGCCCATTGGTGGCCTCTACTAAATATCGATTCATGTCAATTTTTATGCAATAGAATAACCAAATAATATTTTCATGCACCCTAAAAATAATTTAGTCTAGGTTGGTTCAAGGAACACATTAAAAGACTACTTTTTAGTGGAATGTTATTAGGCAATCAACATTACAGGAACCTAACAGGTTGTCCAAATTATCTGATTAATATTAGAATAGTTCTTTAGGTCTTTGATTAGAAATAATAATATATGTGGTGATAAAAAGACATGCATGACAATCAGGCAAGCGCATAATAATAAAAAGAAAAGAGTAGAGATTCGAATGTATAAAGGAACGATTTTTATATTAAAGATCTATCTCAGGAAAGAAATAGTTAGTAACTTCAATATAAAAATTAATTTATTCGAGGACCCTCAAGATTATTCCCTGGCTTAGGTCTGAGAGATTGACAACCTTCGGGATGAGTAATCGTGAAGCCTGAAGATCTGAACTTGTATGTATCTCTAAAAGTATGTATTTATGTTTGTAGATTTGAAAACTATGTGAGTTTGTAGAGAGGGTTTTGTAAAGTGTATTCATAAAAGTGTCGAAGTGTATGAAAATCTTAGTGTAAAAGTGTATGGAAAAATCTTTTTTTAATTCGGAAACTCGAAGCCTATTTATAGAAAAACCGAAACTGCACGACACGCGCTGGGTGCGCCATGCCCAGCACCCTGTGTGACGCACAACCACACGTGCGCCTGACGCAACACGCCCAATCCGCTACGTACACGTGGTACACGCTTTCAAAAATATAGAAAAGAACAACTCTGTGTGAAAATTAATGCCATGTGCCAGGCAAACATTGGTGTGTCTGACGCACGATGGTGCGCCAGGCGCACATTGGTGCACTAGGCGTACGTTGGTGCGTCAGGCGCACCACCTTGCTTTTTCACACGCTCTAACAGCTCTTTTATGAAACGCTTTTTAACGATTTTCTTTTATCTTTTAACTCCGGAAATCTTAGGGTAATTTTACTCGTTGAATTGGAAGCATAAATAAAATGATGGAAGGCCAATGAAAATGAAAAGAAAATGCGATTATTTTATTGATTAGGAATAAAATGGAACAAGGCGTATAAATATTAAAGTCATAAATAACATAGACTCGACAGGAAAGGAAATGAAGAAGGTAGGGGAGAGACTCTTCGACTCAACCTGGAAAACTAGCGTTAAATGACTATGCCCTGGCATTATATAATCACTGCCCAAGAGGTTGTTATTGTTGCTGACTTTTGTTGCAGGTGGAATTGGTAGTCTACCATCTTCAACCATATCATGTAGAGCATTCTTTAATTCCCAACACACAGACGTTGGATGTCCATTACCTTGGTGATATTTGCAGTAAGCATTAGGGTTCCACTCTTGGGCTATTCTCAGGTGCAGGGTCTGGAGTAGGACCAATAGGGTAAATTGCTCCTATTTGGTTAAGCCTATTGAAAGCTTCTTCTAAAGTCATGCCTAGGGGAGTGAAGGATCTTTAAGGCTTTTGATAACCTCTCTTTTCAGTAGTTAGGGCATTGACGTTGTTGTTTTTGGAGCTAGAGGGGTTTTTGTTACTCTTCTTGAAAGAGCTGTTGTTATTGGAACCCTTATTCTTTGAGGCTTGTACCGCCTCTTCAATCAGCAGGCCTACCTTGTAGAGTTTTGTGAAAGACTCCATTGGTTGGAATTTAATGTGATCTCCATATTTGGGCTGCAAGTTACGGATCACTAACCGGACTTGGTCCTCTTCAGATGGCCTGTTAGTCATTTGTGCGGCCTTTTCCTCCATCTATTAAGGAAGGTAACGAAGTCTTCATTGGAATATTGCTTAGTTAACTCCAACTCACGGATACCAATGGGAAGCTGAGAATTATATATGTATTGTTTGCGGAACTCTTCTTTGATGGCGTCCTAATCATTCAGCTTAGTTTTGTTCAGTGACCTGAACCACTTGGATGGATGTGCATCCAATGTTAAGGGGAAAACATAAGCAAACATGTCCTTGCTCATGCCTTTGAGGGCTATAGATATGGAGAAGGCTCTCAAATGATCATCTGGGTCTTCAACCCTCTTGAATTTTGGGACCCTCTCGAGTGCAGGAATTGACTGGATCAATTGCTCGAACTTCGAACCTCAAATCTGTCTCGGACTTGATAGGAGGAGGTGGTGGTGGTGGTGGAGTGTTATCATTCTCTTCTTCCTCAGTTATCGCCTTTTCTCTCAGCACCTTGATCTCTTTGTCTTGTCCCTCAAGACGATAGTTCATCAGTTGGAGTTGAGCCATGATTGCATTGAGTTGTTCAGAAGTGTCTCCCATCTCGAATGATGATTTCGATGATTAAGAAGTTTCGGAAGACTCATTAGGAAAGGTGAGAACTCTTTTGATGAGTCTGGGAGTAGGTTGACCTTGTATGCTCTCTATCGGACGTTCCCAAGTTGTTATCTCATGACCTATCCTGAACAAAAATCGAATGGACCTCGTGAATTTTAAGAAATGAATTTCGAAATGAGAAATGGAAATGAGGAATGGAGAAGTGGGAAATGGGAGATGAGAAATGGAAATGGAAAAGGAAAAGGGGAATGAAAATGGGAAATACATTTGAAATGGAGGATTAGAAATGATTATGGGTTTTGGACTAGTATGGGCTTGACCATGATGCTGACATGGGCCTAACAATATGCATATGCAGATATGGACTAAATTGGACTATGCAAGCAGACTGGATTAGACTTTGAACTTACAGGAGAGCAAGCAGGCTGGGCCTAAGGGTATGAACTGATCTTTTATAGTTTAAAGACTGGACTAGGGTTTACATGGAGATGCAAATAGACCTAGGATTAGGCTTTTATAGCCCGAAGACTTGGCTAGGGTTCACATAGAGATGCAAACTAGACCTAGGAAATGAACTTTTATAGTCCGAAGACTTGACTAGGGTTCACATAGAGATGCAAACTAGAGGTAGGGAATGAACTTTTATAGTCAGAAGACTAAACTAGGGTTTACATAGAAATACAAATTAGACCTAGGAAATGAACTTTTATAGTCCTAAGACTTAACTAGGGTTTACATAGAAATGCAAACTAGACCTAGGGAATGAACTTTTATAGTTCGAAGACTTAACTAGGGTTTACATAGAAATGCAAACTAGACCTATGGAATGAACTTTTATAGTTCGAAGACTTAACTAGGGTTGACATAGAAATGCAAACTAGACCTAGGGAATGAAATTTCACTAGAGGAAAAAAGGTCAAGGGTTACGGTCAAAATAAAGGGCTGCGTTTTTGTCCCGCAGCCCTTGGGAAAAATGGAACTGCAGCCCTTAATGCGCATAAAGGGTTGCGCTTTTGACCAAAACCGCAGCCCTTAATGCGCATAAAGGGCTATGATTTTGACCAAAACCTCAGCCCCTTAATGCGCATATATAAAGTATCATTTTTTTATACCAATATAGAGAATGTTACAGAAGCATGCAGACATTAGACTAACTATTAAAAAAGCATGCAGATATCAGACTAACTATTAAAGAAGCCTGCAGACATCAGACTAACTATCAAAGAAACCTGCAGACATAAAACTATCAAAGAAACTGCAGACTTAAATTGGTATACATAAACAGTGTTCACTAAGCGAACATCATTGCCAAGAAGAAACTAAAGAGCTAAAATGACACAATTCCTATATCAGTAGGGATGGGCATGGGTCCAGGATCCTATTCGGACCCTACTAGACCCGACCCTAATTTAAGGGTATGGGTCCAACTTTTTCAGACCTTAAGAGTCAAGGTCCAGGTTCGGGTCTGAGTCCAAGTAAATTTTTTAGAGTCCGGGTCTTGATATTTTAGACCCGAACCCGGCCTAGACCTGGCCCTAATGATATTTAATATATTTTTTAACATTTTTTAGTCTTCTCTTTTTTTCTTGTTTTTGGATATTAGTCTTCCCAGACATTATTTGTATTGTCCTAAATATGATAAATTGCTCTAGACATAATTATTATTGTAGTTTATATTTTTCTTATTTATGGGTCATTTTTCTAGATGATCATTTTTGGTCATGAAATATTAATAACGCTGAAAATTTGGCAAAAATAAAGAAATAGACCTGGACCCTAGACCTTGTCCAATAAAGAAATAGGCCTTGACCCGGACCCGACCCAGACCCAAACCCAACCTTTGCCCATCCCTATATATCACACAAGCAAATTTACATTAAGAGCTATATGGTCTTGATCACTTCTTGAGGCAGTGAACCTGTAATACCGCTCATGATTGCTTGAAAGGAATTTAGCAGGCTCCTCATTCCAACAAGATGCATCTTTCTTATAGGGAGCGTATTTTCTTAGTTACTCCACAGTTAGGCGTGCTTGGTTGGGAGTAGTCCAGGAATTGGTGACCTCTTGGGAAGTTTCTCGGGGTGCGCATGAGTGAGGACAAAATACACCGGAAGAACTTGTGTTGGTTATTGAGGACAGTTGTTGGCCCTAGATGCGCATTGGTGACGATATACTCGGCCCCGGATGGGTCGGGTGTTACAAATAGTATCAGAGCAACATACGACCGCATGTTAAGAAGACCCTAAGGCCCTAAGGCCGAATATTAGGAGTCCTCAAGCGCCTTTGGGGGTGGATTCTAGGGATGCATATTCATAATGAGCGACCCAGAGGTCGTCAGACCGAATATCAGGAGTTTCCTGCGATCAGTCTTCATGCTGGGGCGACCCACATGCCGTATGCCGAATATGAGGAGTCCTCAGGCGCAACGAGGGCGTTGCTGTTCTCAAGTGGGGGTGTATGTAATACCCCTCATGATTGCTATAAAGAGATTTTGCAGGCTACTCATTTCAACAAGATGTATCTTTCTTTTAGGGAGCTCATTTCCTTAGTTACTCCACAGTTAAGCGTGCTTGGCTGGGAGTAGTGCAGGGATGGGTGACCTCCTGGGAAGTTTCTCGGGGTGCACATGAGTGAGGATAAAATGCGCCTTAAAATCTTGTGTTGGTTATTGAGGACAGTTGTTGGCCCTGGATGCGCATTGGTGACAATATACTCGGCCCCGGATGGGTCGGGGTGTTACAAATAGTATCAGACCAACATACGACCGCATGTTGGGAAGACCCTAAGGCCGTAAGGCCGAATATTAGGAGTCCTCAGGCGCCTTTGGGGGTGGATTCTAGGGATACATTTTCATAACGAGCGACCCAGAGGTCGTCAGTCCTAATATCAGGAGTCTCCTGCGATCAGTCTTCACGATGGGGCGATCCACATGCCGTATGCCGAATATGAGGAGTCCTCAGGCGCAACGAGGGCGTTGCTGTTCTCAAGTGGGGGTGTATGTAATACCCCTCATGATTGCTATAAAGGGATTTAGCAGGCTACTCATTCCAACAAGAGCATCTTTCTTTTAGGGAGCTCATTTCGTTAGTTACTCTACAATTAAGCGTGCTTGGCTGGGAGTAGTGCATGGATGGGTGACCTCCTGGGAAGTTTCTCGGGGTGCGCATGAGTGAGGACAAAATGCGCCGTAAAATCTTGAGTTAGTTATTGAGGACAGTTGTTGGCCCTTGATGCGCATTGGTGATGATATACTCGGCCCCGGATGGGCCGGGATGTTACAAATAGCATCAGAGCAACATGCGACCGCATGTTGGGGAGACCCTAAGGCCGTAAGGCCGAATATTAGGAGTCCTCAAGCGCCTAGTGGGGGTGGATTCTGGGGATGCATTGTCATAATGAGCGACCCATAGGTCGTCAGACCGAATATCTGGAGTCACCGACGATCAGTCTTCAGGCTGGGGCGACCCACATGACGTATGACGAATATGTGGAGTCCTCAGGCGCAACGAGGGTGTTGCTGTTCTCAAGTGGGGGTGTACGTAATACCCCTCGTGATTGCTATATAGGGATTTAGCAGGCTACTCATTCTAACAAGATGCATCTTTTTTTTAGGGAGTTCAGTTCCTTAGTTACTCCACAGTTAAGCGTGCTTGGCTGGGAGTAATGCAGGGATGAGTGACCTCCTGGGAAGTTTCTCGGGGTGCGCATGAGTGAGGACATAATGCACCGTAAAAACTTGTTTTGGTTATTGAGGACAATTGTTGGCCCTGGATGCGCATTGGTAACAATATAGTCGACCCCGGATGGGTCCTGATGTTACAAATGGTATCAGAGCAACATGCGACCGCACGTTGGGGCGACCCTACGGCCGTAAGGCCGAATATTAGGAGTCCTCAGGCGCCTAGTAGGGGTGGATTCTAGGGCTGCATTTTCATATGGAGCGACCCAGAGGTCGTCAGACTGAATATCTGGAGTCTCCGGTGATCAGTTTTCTGGCTGGGGCGAGCCACATGTCGTATGCTGAATCAGTGGAGTCCTTAGGCGCAACGAGGGCGTTGCTGTTCTCAAGTAGGGGTATATATAATACCCCTCATGATTGCTTTAAAGGGATTTAGCAGGCTACTCATTCCAACAAGATGCATCTTTCTTTTAGGGAGCTCATTTCCTTAGTTACTCCACAGTTAAGTGTGCTTGGCTGGAAGTAGTGCAGGGATGGGTGACCTCCTGGGAAGTTTCTCGGGGTGCGCATGAGTAAGGACAAAATGCGCCGTTAAAACTTGTGTTGGTTATTGAGGACAGTTGTTGACCCTGGATGCGCATTGGTAACGATATACTCGACCCCGGATGGGTCGGGGTGTTACAGAACCAACCGCGAGTCTTATACATTACATTAAGATTCATAGCATATGATCTGTCCACGACATTATGAGAGACCAAATATTCATTAGGAAACATTAGGAACGACACCTTTTTGGTATGTTCTGTGTAGCAGACAGGGTGAGCATGTTAAGTATTCATCCTCATGGTCGATCTATGTTTGTTGCAAGGTATATAAAAGTATTGACAGTGTTTACGAGAATTCTAACAACTTCTCTACTTTCAAACAGTGTGTGGTTGGTTGCTCGCTCATCATCGCATGGAAGAATGTTGCTAAGACCTGCTTCAGCTCGTGGATTATCTACCCACTCTTGCATTGCCACACATGAGTCTGATATAGCACTACATCAAACAGCAAATTCATTTTGTTGACTATTAGTCAGCAAACCACGATGATGGAATTGGTAAAAGTACAACGAATAGGTAATGTAGCACGACAAGCTTGATTCACAAACCTTAGTCTATCCACTACTGAACTTAAAAGAACAACACTTACGAATTGAAGATCATAAAAGTTCCACAAAGGGTCAATGTAATTGCTACAAGTATCCATCCACTTAAAAGGAATCTGTAGCCCAGATCAATCAACGTATCATAAATCAACATTAAAGGACAACAGGATACCAACAAAGGAATTGACGCTACAAAGGCTTACATGTGAATCACATTTTGGCACCCAAGGAGAGAAAGTACTGCAGCGCAAAGAAACACAATGTTACCCCAACTAAAATATCAGAGAAATGACATCAATAAAAGCAATGAGTGGAATTTATACTACATACCAAGACCCAATAGAACTAAAACAAGCATCACCGAAGCGACAATAATTAACGCTGATCTTCTGCAGCATGGAATTAGAACAGTGCATTAGAATGTAGAAGTTAATATGCATCCTCAAAATTGATATATAGAATCTTGATACTCTTCTCAAAGTGAACAAAACTAAGAAATATGAGCTCATACACAGTATTAAAGACTCTTCTAACTTTGACCGAATTTTGATTGGCTTTCTCAGTTAATGTGTCAGCGCAGAACTCAACCGCATACGCAGCTCATCCATCTCCTGCATGGCACTCTGTGGCAACTAGAATTGTGGTACATTAACAAACTTCGCCAGAGATAAGTAGTCAGACACATTTCTTAGCATTTGAGTTGTGTAGTCCGATTGGTTTGCAACATATTTCAATGTATGCAAAACTTCGCTATGAAGTTCAAGTTGGCCAGCAGATAAAAGAATACAACCCACCCTGTGTGAAAGAAAAATATTGAAGTGAATTAGGATAAGCTAAACTAAATACATAAGAAAGCATCAAGAACAAATCACGTTGCATTAGTGTGTGCAGCAGAAAAATGCTAAACCAAGTTGAAACATCCTATTTACTGTTATGCATGAGTTTGATTATGTCTCATGCCGTCTGCCTTTCCAATTTTTACTTTCTCCTGGAATTTGAACCGATTTCTATATATAATTGAAGTTATTCTGTTTTCCCAAGCAAATTGGTCTCCATAAAAACCCACAACAAAAGTAGGAAACTATCGCAAACAATAGGTACACATGCCAAACCAATACTTTAAATTGAGGACACTTTTGTTTATATTCAATTTAAAGCTTGCATGTGACAAAAAAACAAGCTAGAGTATGGCCCATAGAATAAAAAGGTTCATGGCATGATAGCCAAACTGTTTGAATGGAAACAGAATCAATGATATTAGGTTACTGAGTTCACACAAAAACTGCAATGAAGGCCAAATACTTCACTCATGATTGCAAGCTTAATTTTGTTGGCAGATTGAAGGCAATATGAAAGCAAAGACAACACTCAACTGATAGTAACACAAAAGATGTGCAGAATTTCGGCATTAAACTTAAAAAACATCATACCATAAATAAGACATGAAAAGCACACAACTCGCAACAATTGATTTTGTATCTAGGACTTCACTCGGTGTTCTAAATTCAATCTAAAGCGTTTTCCTCATTGTTTAACCCATCTTTGATCGAAAAACTAAAAAAAGGTAGTTTCTCCATATTCCAAGCCTATTTAATTATCAAATTTGCAATCATCAGTAGCTCATGAATCAACATCCAATAATAAACCCTAAACAACATAAATTCAAAATCCGATTCTCACATCCCTACAGTTCCTATTCATCTAGATCCAGAATTTCAGAATATATAAAACTCAAAGCAATTAATTATCAAAAACAAAACAACATGAAACTCAAAATGTCGAAGAACAACGAATTTGAAACCAAATATCAATCAAATTAGATCAAGAAATCTAGAAATTTCCAGATGGAGAAGGAAGAATCGAAGAACAGAGAAGAAAAAACGTACTCGTTCGCCAACGAAAGCGCCGGTGATGACGAAGGTGACAAGATGAAGTTTCGGCGCATGACGACGCGGTACATGCCTTCCCATAGCCCTCCACTGGATCTTCTTGCAGCTGTATCCATGGCGGTTCTTTTCTCTCTTCTTCTCTAGATGTTTAAGGTTGAAGAAAATCTCCTAAATTAGAAATTTCATTAACTTTGATGTCAGTTCGAAGCAGGAGCCGAATGATGAAGAAGAGGAAAGAGCGAGTGTGTGTGTGTGTTTATGGAGGAGAAGAATAAAACCCATGGGAAACGCGAAGGGAAATCGAGGGAATGAGATAACCCAAATGAAGAAGAAGAGGAGAGAGAAGGGTGAGAGAGAGTACAAGAAACGGGCTAGGGTTAGACTAATCAGCGGGTGAAGTTGAAAAGTGTGGCTGAATGCGCGCAAACGATTAAAAAAAGAAAAGGGTTACGGTTAGCCCAAAAACAATAGCCCTTTATCATAAAGGGCTGCGTTTTTCAAATACCCACAGCTCTTGCATAGCACCCTTGGCTTTTTTTCCTCTAGTGTTTTATAGCCCGAAGACTTAACTAGCGTTTACATAGAAATGCAAACTAGACCTATGGAAAGAACTTTTATAGTCCTAAGACTTAACTAGGATTTTCATAGAGATGCAAACTAGACCTAGGGAATAAACTTTTATATTCCGAAGATTTAACAAGGGTTTAGATAGAAATGTAAACTAGACCTAGGGAATGAACTTTTATAGTCCTAAGACTTAACTAGGGTTTACATAGAGATGCAAACTAGACCTAGGGAATGAATTGGCCCTAAATGGACCTAAACTTTGAATTGCATTAAAATTTGACTTAGATTGGATTGTACTAAGAATAGACTTGGACTAGGCTTGACATATCACATAAAGATGCAAAAGGGCCTAGATTTTGACACGAACTAGACTTATATGGGCCTAATGCTAGTGAAAGCATGGACTCATATTTAGACGGGACTAAGATGAATGTAAAATGGACTCTGATGCATATATGCCTAAAAATGAATGCAAATGGATTGGGCTGATTGGATTGTATTGACTGAAGGTGTTTGGACTGGGCTTTGAATTTTTGAAATTCATTTTTGAAAGAAACCCCTTGTTTTTATCTTTTTTTTTTTTCTAGAAAATGATGATGGATTAATTTTGAAAATATTTTGTAGATGTCTTAAATGATGATGATTAGTAAATGCTTTTTGAAAAAGGTAGAATAGACATGGGTGTAAGATTGATTTTGAAAGATGTAAGTTTTTTGGAATTGGTTGAATATGATTGGGTAGAATTTATAGGGAAGATTAGTTGGGCAGCAGGGAGAAGGTAGACATGCATGATAATTCTAACTCTACCATGACCATGACCTTTTTTTGGACAAACTCGACCTTGCATGAAAAGACAGATTATTTATGTTTTAATTATGCTAGATTCGTTTTAGGCAAACAAACTGTTAGGAAAGTTATGACTCTACATCAACGCAGACGTAAAGAACGCAAGATCGACCACAACAACGACTAAATCGACGAAAACCATGAGATGCACAGACTGGGTGCCATGCAGCATTGCTATGCGCGACACACAAGCATGTGTCTGGTGTGGGAGCGGCGCGCCAGGTGCAATTTAATGCACTTGGCGCACTGCTCCCCGGCATGTTTTTCGGAACTTTAGGCGAGGTTTTGGACAACTGCACATAAGTCCGGGACGCGACGACAAACATGACATTGTGACGGATTTGTTGACTGTTTTTTTTTACGTGAACGATAGTCGAATTTGCAATAGCATGAGACATAAAAGCTGCGCGTCGCACAACATTGTGCGCTCGGCACGAAGCCATTGCGTCCGGCGCACGTTGGTGTGTTTGGCGCACTGCCCCCGGCATGCAATTTGGCAATTCGATGAAGGTTCGGACTATTTTGACGATGTTTTAGACGCAATTTAGGCGCAACGAATAACAATGGTTTTCACAAAATAATAGCAGGCAAAAATTGCAATCACAAGCATATGTCATATAACATGCATGCGAAAGTTCCACCTAAAGTCCAGTTCTATGTTCAACTATGGTCAGGTTTAGGTTAAGGCAGAAAAGGGTCCATAACTAAGAGATTGATCCCACGCTTCATACATCTTCTTAAAGAGGTGGCCACGTGTAAGATGCACTCCAATTCTCAAGTCAAGAACAAGAGAACAATGCCATGGTTGGGTAGATTTGCTTATGACTAAGATCCAACACTACCGCTCAGGAAGCTTTTTGGAAGGATAAAGCGCAAACCCCCCCGGGGGTGACCTCACGTATTGAACATGTGCTCATGCGGCAAGATAGATTGTCCTTATGGTGGCTTAAACAATAGCCATGCATAAGCAAAAATGTAATGTCATTCTAAAGCATAAAAAGAGTATGAATCGTATTTTTCGATTTTCACCCATTCATTTAAAAAAAATCAATTTTTTTAAAATCATCCCCATTGAAGTCGCCAAATTGTAGGCGTGCTTTTATTTCGCTTACGCGGTGTGAGCTCGTATTTGACTACCACATTGTTAAGGTTTTATTAAAAATCTTTTGAAGTCGCCAACAAGTCTTTAAAGGAAGACTCATAAACCTAATTGAACATTGGGAAATCGTAGGGACAAATTAGGGACTTATCCAATGTAGTTTTCCCCGTCCTGACTCCATAGATGGTCAATGAACCATAGATTAAGTTCGGGGGTAAGGGTACGAACACGGTCATAATGAACCACATTCGCCCATTGCTGGCCTCTACTAAATATCGATTCATGTCAATTTTTATGCAATAGAATAACCAAATAATATTTTCATGCACCCTAAAAATAATTTAGTATAGGTTGGTTCAGGAAACACATTAAATGACTATTTTTTAGTGGTATGTTATTAGGCAATCAACAATATAGGGAACCTAACAGGTTGTCCAAATTATCTGATTAATATTAGAATAGTTCTTTAGGTCTTTGATTAGAAATAATAACATATGTGGTAATAAAAAGGCATGCAGGACAATCAGGCAAGCGTATAATAATAAAAAGAAAAGAGTAGCGTTACCTTGTTCTATTAAAGCTTGGTTAAAGGAAAATCTTAGTGCCAGTTCAATCTCCTCCCATGTTCAGGTCCCTTCCAAGGTTATTTTTGTTTTTGCTATTTGGTTCATTTGGATTAGAAGAAACTCTTGGGTGTTTAAAAAGAAAAGCATAAAGTCAGTTGTCCTTATTAAAAAACCTCCGTTGGGCCGCCACCAAGTGGTTCTATTCTCAGATACACCCTAAGGTGGGTAAAGCTCCTAACAACACTTCTTTCCCTCCTCACTCACGTTGGTTCCCTCCTCCACCTCTTCGTCTTAAAATCAACACTGACACTACTTTTCTTTACTCCTCCAAAAGAGGCTTGCCTAGCAGCGGTTTGTAGGGATGATTTGGGTCTTTGGGTTGAAGGTTTTCAGTTCAAAACCTTTGCTCTTGATGCAGCGGAAGCAGAGGCTAAGGCAATTTATGTGGCTTTGCAATAGATAAAAAATAAAGGCTGGGATAAGGTGATAATTTCCACAGATAGTCTGATTGCATGGAAGGCTGTTAACCAAACAAGTACCTTGCCTACTAAACTGTCAAGTACTATATCTAATGATTGCAGGGTGTTGAGCCAAGAGTTGCACGACGTCACCGTAACCCATGAAGGCAGAACCACAAATGCCTTAGCTGATGCTCTAGCTAAAGAAGACAAAGGGAGAAGAGATGGTTTTAATACCATTTGTACGTATTTTGTCTGACCCTCCCACGGATTGTATGAATATTAATGTTAGCGAAAAAAACAATTGCGCAAGTATTTTTAACATTGGTTTTCATGAGAACTCAGCTCTTCAAGCTAGTAATGTAGCTGACTCTTTAATTTAATTTATGCAAGCTCATTTATTACCAAAAAATGAAGAATGTATAAAGGAAAGATTTTTATATTAAAGATCTACATCAGGAAAGAAATAGTTAGTAACTTCAATATAAAAATTCATTTATTCAAGGACCCTCAAGATTATACCGTGGCTTAGGTCTGAGAGATTGACAACCTTCGGGATGTGTAATCGGGATGTGTAATCGTGAAGCCTGAAGATCTGAACTTGTATGTATCTCTAAAAGTATGTATTTGTGTTTGTAGATTTGAAAAGTATGTGAGTTTGTAGAGAGGTTTTTGTAAAGTGTATTCATAAAAGTGTCAAAGTGTATGAAAATCGTAGGGTAAAAGTGTATGGAAAATCGTTTTTTAATTCGGAAACTCGAAGCCTATTTATAGGAAAACTGAAACTACACGTCACGCGCTGGGTGCGCCATGTGCAGCACCCTGTGTGACGCACAACCACACGTGCGCCTGACGCAACACGCCCAATCAGCTACGTACATGTGGTACACGCTTTAAAAAATGAAAAAGAACACTGCGCATCATGCAGTGGAGTGCGCTAGGCGCACAGCTCTGTGTGACACATAATGCCATGTGTCAGGCAAACATTGGTGTGCCTGACACAATTGGACAATGGTGTGTCTGACGCACAATGGTGCGCCAGGCGCACATTGGTGCACTAGGCGCACGTTGGAGCGTCAGGCGCACCGCCTTGCTTTTTGACACTCTCTGACAGCTCTTTTATGAAACGCTTTTTAACGATTTTCTTTTATCTTTTAACTCCAGAAATCTTAGGGTAATTTTACTCGTTGAATTAGAAGCATAAATAAAATGATGGAAGGCCAATGAAAATGAAAAGAAAATACGATTATTTTATTAATTAGGAATAAAATGGAACAAGGCTTATAAATATTAAAGTCCTAAATAACATAAACTCGACAGGAAAGGAAATGAAGAAGCTTGGGGAGACACTCTCCAACTTAACCTAGAAAACTAGTGTTAAATGACTATGCCCTGGCATTATATAAGCACTGCCCAAGAGGTTGCTATTGTTGCTTACTTTTGCTGCAAGCGGAATCGGTAGTCTACCATCTTCAACCATATCATGTAGAGCATTCTTTAATTCCCAACACACAAACGTTGGATGTCCATTACCTTGGTGATATTTGCAGTAAGCATTAGGGTTCCACTCTTGGGCCTATTCTTAGGTGCAGGGTCTGGAGTAGGACCAATAGGGTAAATTGCTCCTATTTGGTTAAGCCTATTGAAAGCTTCTTCTAAAGAATGCCCAAGGGAGTGAAGGTTCTTTGAGGCTTTTGATAACCTCTCTTTTCAGTAGTTAGGGCATTAATGTCGTTGTTTTTGGTGCTAGAGGGGTTTTTGTTACTCTTCTTGAAAGAGTTGTTGTTATTGGAGCCCTTATTCTTTGAGGCTTGTACGTCCTCTTCAATCAGCAGGCCTACCGTTTAGAGTTTTGTGAAATACTCTATAGGATGGAATTTAATGTGATCTCCATATTTGGACTGCAAGTTATGGATCACTAGTCGGACTTGGTCCTCTTCAGATCGCCTGTTAATCATTTGTGCGGCCTTTTCCTCCATCTATTAAGGAAGGTAACGAAGTCTTCGTTGGAATAATTTTTTAGTTAACTCCAACTCACGGATACCAATGGGAAGCTGAGTATTATATATGTATTGTTTGCGGAACTCTTCTTTGATGTAGTCCCAATCATTCAGCTTAGTTTTGTTCAGTGACCTGAAGCACTTGGATGGATGTGCATCCGATTTTAATTATAAAAATATCTTTGAAAATATTTATATTATTTAAATAAAACAATTAATTATTATTAAACAATCGATTGGGCTTGTTAAAAGAGTTGAGCTCAAAATACAATTAATTATCATGAATAACTAAGTGGGCTTTAAAATACGATTTTAGATCATTAAACGGCGCTTTAACACTTTTAAAATAGTTTTGGCTCTTCGAACTGCTCTGCCCTTGTGTTGGACCAATTAATACCACGATATGTTTCATCATTGGGCCCTTAAACGGGGAGACACGATTATGTATCTACAACTCCCTTTGCTTCATTAAAATAGTTAAACTTTGTATTTTGACTCTTATTTGTGGTTTTTCATAAGAAATATATAGTCACATAATCTTGTTAAATATCGTTCTTTTATAATTTTTACTTATTCATAATTAAATATATTAATGGTCAAAGACGTGCGAGCATTAATAAGTGTGAAAGTCAAACTGTATGAATGAAAGTGATTCAAATAAAAAAGAGTACTATTTTGTAACTAATATACGATTTGAATGCTTCTAGTGAGACCATGTAACCCAAGAAATTTATTTTACAAAATTATGGTGGTAATAAACTCATAAAATTTTGTTACTTACGGAAAACAAAATGAGTCGAGAGAGAGAGAGAAGGGGTGATGGGGGTAATCCCTGCTCATGTCCCAAATTTAGAAGATCTACGCGACTCCTTTCCACCCTCATCAAGACCTCTCGAATAATGGGTGAGAAGCCTTTCAAGCAGCGACCAAGATATCCACACTCAGGATGACCTTCTATACTGTCTGGATCCGCAGCTGATCTTACCTCGATCGAGACAAATTCATTCGTTGACTTCAGCGAGTACAAAAATTGTATCGAGCAATTTCTCCAACTCCTTATTCCTTCTGGAGACACTAGGGGATATCTCTCATCTGGAAATCAAAATGTCAGTCGAGATGCAGGAGATGGAGGAGGGGTTCATAATATCCTTAATTCTCCTCACTCCCAGGAAGAGCAAGAGAGAATGCTCGAAGAGGGTGAGATCACTAAAGGAGAGGGATATCAGAGGGAATCTCATCCAATCCCACCCGATTCCCAATAATATGTATATTGTTGCTTGGAACACGAGGGGAATTGCCCACCCTAGTTTTAAGTTAAACCTCCTTAGCATAATTGAACAACATAACACTGATCAGCTTCTTCTTACCGAGACCCGTACCTCAGGCCTAAATACCCAAACCATTGTCTCCTCTCTTCCCTATGATGCGTGGGATTAATCGGAACCATTGGGGTTTTCAGGTGGACTCCTTCTGTTATGGGACTCTACAAAGGTGAACTTTTCACCTATTGGAATAGACATACATACGCTGCACGGTGTGGTTCAGGTATTACCAAATAATTTCTCCTTTGTTCTTTCTGGTATTTATGCAAGTACAAAGATCAAACGTAGGAAAATAATCTGGGCTGAGCTCAGAGACATGTCTGTTGATATTGAGATGCCCTGGCTAGTTATAGGAGATTTTAATGAGGTTTGTATCCAAAGTGAGAAACTAGGAGGCAAACCTGTTAAAATGAATCGCTACTTGGCTTTTACTTCTTGCATTTGTGATTGTGGCTTGATTGATGTGAAAAGCTCAGGTCTTAAATATACCTGGACTAACAAATCAAAAAAGAAACCAATTTTGGAAAAACTTGACAGGGCTTTGGTGAATGATTCCTGGCTTGAGAGTTGGCTTGAAATGTCATAAATTTACCAAGAATGGACTCTGACCACTCCCCCATCATGCTATGTTGTAGCCCTCCTGTCTCCACCCCACGCCCCTCTTCTAAAACTTATAAATTTGAACCCCTTTGGTACCATGAGCCCTCTTTCATTAATTTCCATGATCACTGATACCTAGAAAAAACTCCCAACCACCTTACCTCAAAAACTCCGCTCCCTCTCCAAAATAATTAGGTCTTGGGCAAGCGTTTTTTCTGAGAATATCTTCTATAAAAAGAAAAGGCTAATTGCTAGATTGAATGGTGTCCAAAAAGCACTTAAAAGAGATCCTAATAATGAATACCTTTGGGACATGATGTCCTCTTTATATGGGGAGTTGAATAACACTCTGGACCAGGAGGAGCTTTACTGGAAAACTAGGTCAAGGGAGGGCTGGTTAAATGGGGGGGGGGGGATAGAAATTCTAAGTTCTTCCATCAAGTTGTCCTAGTCAAAAAAAATAGAAGCAAAATTAGGGACCTTAATACTGAAATAGGGACTAAAATAGTGAATAAGGATGACCTTATTGCTCTCATTTGAGATCACTTTATTAATTTGTTCACCACTGAGATTTTTCGATCCAACAAGAAAAACCATAGGGAAATGATAAACCATATTTGCATATAGTTTTTAGGTGCATTTAGGTTGCATTTTAGAGCATTTAGATTCATATTTAGGTTCATTATTGCATCATATTCTTAAGTTATGTTATTCTACTCCTATTCGGTATGTTTTCTTGTTTTTGATAAATTTCAGGTAATGAGAACGTATTTGGAGCATAATTAGCTAAGCTTGAGGATTAGGAGCACTTGAAAAGAAGCTACAATGCATAAGGATCGTATGGATATGTCATAGTACGAGTTTGAGCGAAAACGAAGTAGAAAATCATTAGAATAAATGTGAAAAAGGAGTCATGTCTACTCTTCTGATCATAACTTTTGATGTGCTTCTTAGAATCGAGTACACTTGAAGAGCTTTCCAACGATAGGTGGCACGCCCCGAGGAGATTTCTAGTCAAGGAGTTATGCCTTTCCGAAGTTGGAACTGTTTCTACTAGAATCTATCACTGTTCGCGAGGATCACTAATCCGCCCCTTTAATGATTTATTCAAGACTTTCCTTATCTTGTAAATTACTTTCCTAGTCATATGAGGTTACCTAGTATTAATTATATTATGTTTTCACTCTTTCCTCTCTCTCCTCCTCCCTTCACACGTTATTCTTAGCCTTAGTTCATAGTTTTAGTTCTCTTCCTTTTCTCTCTAGTTTTAGTTGCAAACCCTAGTTTTTGTTCTTCATTAATTTATGAGTTATATTAGTCTCTTTCATTAAATTGTCTAATTATGTTTTCCTTTGTAGATTTAGATTTTATTATTTATTTCATGATTGAGTAGTTTTTATTTCTAGGGTTTGGGAATCCATGTTTATATGCACAACTACAAAAAACACCTAACACAACATGCCTATTGCATCGCCTCTATAAAATGTATGACGCATAAAGCTAACGTGTCGCGTTAACGTATAAAGTTGGATGCAATAGGGTTGTGAAAAATCCTGAAATGGCCTATCGTGTCCCTCCTAACATAATAGGCGACGCGTAAAGTTTTCGTGTCAGGTTATATTATATGTTTGACGCGGCAGGGGTGTGGCTGTTGCGTCACCTCTAATATAACCAGTGATGCAAAAAGCTATTGCGTCGCCATTGATGTAACTGGCGACGCGTTAGGTAATATGCGTCCCCTAATAGTTATAGGCGGCACATTAGAATTATTCCAGATATACTTGGAAAGTACCTATCGCGTCCGCTAATAATTATAGGTGACACATTAGGTTCCATGTGTCTACTTTTATATAAAACCTAACGCATTAGCTTGTTCTTTTCAATAGTACACGTCTTAGCTCTATCGCGTCGCTTGTATATATTATGAGACGTGTAAAGCTATTGTGTCGCTTTTATACTAATCTTAGATGCGATAGGTGCTTGGAAAGTAAGCAAAATTTGGGAAATAACCTGCATCCCCCAATAGGCGACACATAAGATGTTATGTGTCCGGTATTATATAAGAAGCGATGTAATAGACATTTCAATAGTAGTGGTTCCTAAAATATTTAAAAAAAAATTAATATTGAAACTTTATGCATCCCTCTTTCAATTTACTTTGACACAATAGCTAATTCTATTGGTTCTTTCTTTTTTTCTTTTTTTTTGCAAGGGAATTGGTTCTTTAGTAAAACACAACTTTAACAGTTAACACAACCTTAACAATTAACAACCCTAAAACGCAACTCCCCTTCTCCTTCGCTGCTCCCTCCTCCTCCTTCCCTAAGACCCACCTTCCTCACCATGCCCTTCCTCTTTCGCTGCTTCGCTCCTTCATCCGTAGTTCTGGTATTCCCTCTTCGACTCGCCGGCGAGGTCCGTCGTTGTTGCTGCTTCTCCTTGCTGGTTCGTGCTGGTTCAATTGCTGCTTGTCCTCGCTGGCTCGTGCTGGTTCGTGCTGGTATTCCCTCTTCGTCGTTTTTCCTTCGCTTCTCCTCGCTGGCTCGTGCTGGTTCAATTGATAGTTCGCGCTGGTTCAATCGCTGGTTCGTGCTGGTTCAATTGCTGCTGGTCCTCGTGCCCTCTTCGTCGCTCACTATTGTGGACCGGTGGTAACTGGTAAATCTTTCTCCTCAATTTAGTTGCCTCCTCAATTTCGCTCTTTAAATCTCTCTTTTTTTTGCTTCATTTTTAATTTTACCAATACCTGCTCCTATGTTTGTGTTGTTTTGTCTTCTGTTTGTTTTATAAAAAAATTACTTCAGTTTGTAATCACTTCAGTTTCTCTATCTATCTCAAGGATGACAAGTAGAAGACAATAATAACTCAATGCCATGTAATGTTGACAAATAAGGCTACCTGAGTTAACATTCATGGTTTCTACCACAAGGTTCATCATAATAATAACACATCCCCTTTGCAATCTTTTCTTGCATCGTGTCTAAAAGTTCTACCAAATTTGGAGTCAAAGTTTAACTGGACTGGTAAGTAAAGGGACAAATTGTAAGTTTAGGTGAAAAGAAAGTGGGTCTGGTTGTTTGAGTTATTCTTCTGGGCTGACTTGCTTCGTCTTAAAAGAGCTTAATCTAGCTGGTTAACACTTTTATGAGCTAAAGTGTGTTTTATTTTTGCTGGCAATGGGTTTTGAATTTTTCATATGTATTTTTTCAAAAGTTTAGAGTTTGATTCTTTCTTTAGTATTATCAATTATGATTAATGGATTGTATGTTGAATGTAAATTTTTCACTTTTTATCTCAATATCATGTTATTGTTAATGTTGATCAGACCACAAATGATTCTAAAATATGTATGATACTCTTTGCAAGGTTGATTATTAGGGTACTAAGATATTATTGGTGATGAAATAACATAAAAAGCTGATTTGCTTTGTCAGATTGGACTTATTAAGTAATTTCATCTTTATCTTATCTTAGGTTGATTTACTAGTAAAACTTATCTTGATTTGCATTAAATGTCACATGGAATTTTCATGATAACATCTCGCTAACATCACTTTTATTAATTTCATCACCATAGAAGACTATTGAAAATTGATAAAAAGAGACACATGGTTTTATTAGAGATGTGCTAACTTGGGTACTTTATTTATCAAGGGATATTATCTCAGATAACCCTAACTTTTAGGCTTTTTTCCAATATAACCCCAACTTTGGCAGCCCTGTCTCCGATAACCCTGAACTTGATTTTTGTCATTAAACCTGACGGAATAAGACACGATGTTAACTATTTTGTGTTCTTCATCCTCTTTCTTATGTTCTTTATCCTCTCTCTATTGTTCTTCACCATTTTCTCTCTCTTGTTCTTCAAGTCTTTGTTACTCTTCAATTTAAATTCCCATAATATGTTTTAATTTGATTTCCTCACTCTTGTTCTTCCTCTCTCTAATTTTGTTTCCATTAATCAGTCCTTTTTTTTAATTTTCTTGCTTTTTCTTATAGTTTGTTTCCTTACCTTTTGTTTTAGAGGAAATCTCATTTGACCTTGTTTTGGACAATCTGCTTTTCCATTTTTATATCTCTTCAAGAATATGCAGGCTTTTGTTTTAGAGGAAATTTGGGTACAAGACTACAAGTGAATCAGTCCTTCTTTTAATTCTGCCGGTTATGGTGGATATCCTTGATGGAATTTGGTTGACATGTAATAGCTGGCTTTGCGCCTGATTAATGGAAACAAAATTATAAAAAAAAAAAACCGTTAGAGGAAGAAACGTTGCTGCTGCCAAAACCCCCCAAAACCCAAAAACCCAAAACCCACAAAACCCAAAACCCAGATTCACGCAGAGGAGAGAGAAATTATGAGTTCCTTTTGAGTATGGAGGTCAAAGATGATGTTGGTGTTGTTGTTGTGGTTAATCATGGTTGCAACCACAAAATCCCATGACCCATAGAATTGTGAGGAGAAAGAGAATCGTGGTTTAATTTTTGATTATTCTCTTTTGAACGAACTTGTTTACATTAATGGTGAATCTTACTGTACCCAGATTCACTTGTACATTCATGACAATTTTTTAAAACAAAAAAGAGGAAGAAATTTTGGAGAAAGTGGTGAAACCATTGATGAATGCTTGAGAAGAGATGAAGAACAAGAGAGAGAAAGAGATGAGTTTGGTTTTTTTTTTTTTTTTTTAAAAGGCTGTAATTATTTTTGTTTGAAAATAGTTAATGGCGTTAACAATTCCGTCAGGTTTAATGACAAAATACAAGTTTAGGGTCATCTGGGTGAAAAAAAAAATGTCAGGGTTATTTGGGAAAAAGGCCTATATGTCAGGGTTATCTGAGATAATATCCCATTTATCAAAGATTTATCTTACTTCTTAGCTTCCTTGTGTGATATGCTAATGCAATAATTATGATAAAAATATTACTATTATTGACATACTACAACCCTTAGATTTCCTTATATAAATTGATGATTGTGTAATATTGTTGGAATTGATATGTAGGATGGTTGTTGTTTAGATAGATATGGATAAAAGTTGGATCTCACGTAAACGTAATACGCCCGAATTTATATGTCAGGGTTATCTGAGATAATATCCCATTTATCAAAGATTTATCTTACTTCTTAGCTTCCTTGTGTGATATGCTAATGCAATAATTATGATAAAAATATTACTATTATTGACATACTACAACCCTTAGATTTCCTTATATAAATTGATGATTGTGTAATATTGTTGGAATTGATATGTGGGATGGTTGTTGTTTAGATAGATATGGATAAAAGTTGGATCTCACGTAAACATAATACGCCCGAATTTCGCCAAGGAGTGGAGGATTTTATTCGATTTGCAATTGAACATCAAAAGGATGGTGAAAATCTATGTTGCCCTTGTAAGAGTTGTGGTAACATGGGTAAAGTGGCTACTGTTGATGAACTACGAAATCATATCTTTTGGAATGGGTTTTCTAAGAATTACACAAAATGGATATGGCATCGTGAAGGATTAATGAGTATTACAAACAATGATTTTGTAGACCATGTAGAAGACTCACATGACAATCATGCTTATGTAAATGATCGGTTGGATGAGATGTTGTGTGATATGGAAGAAAGTGAGAGGTCAGTTGCTTTTGGTAGTTTGGTAAGTGACGCTGAGAAGCCCTTGTATTCTGGTTGCATCAAGTATACTCGTTTATCTACTGTACTCAAATTGTTTAAGTTGAAAGCGGGAAATGGGTGGAGCGACAAAAGTTTTACAGAACTCTTGAAAGCTTTAAAAGATATGCTCCCTGAAGGTAATGAGCTTCCTACTTCTACATATCAAGCTAAGAAAATGCTATGTCCGATAGGCTTAGACGCTGAAAACATCCATGCTTGCCTTAATGATTGTGTATTGTATCGGAATGAATACAAGGACTTGTGTGAATGTCCAAATTATGGTGCATCGTGATATAAGGTGACCAACGATGCTTATGATGACAAAGATGGGCCTCCTAAGAAGGTTTTGTGGTATCTACCCATAGTGTCGAGATTTAAACGCTTGTTCGCTAATGCTAAAGATGCAAAGAACTTAACATGGCATGCCGATGGGCATAAAAAAGATGGGATGCTGAGACATGTGGCAGATTCTCCTCAATGGAAATGTATTGATGACACTTTTGAAGAATCTGGCCGTGATGCGAGGAATTTAAGACTAGGTTTATGTACAGACGCAATCAACCCATTCGGCAATATGAGTAGCCAACATAGCACTTGGCCGGTGTTGATGGTGATTTACAATTTGCCACCTTGGCTTTGTATGAAAAGGAAGTACATTATGTTATCATTGTTGATTTCTGGACCTAAGCAACCGGGGAACGACATTGATGTGTACTTGGCCCCACTAATTGAAGATATGAAGAAGTTGTGGGATGATGGGGTATGTGTGTTTGATGCATATCGTCATGAGTCTTTTACATTGCGTGCAATGATATATTGCACCATCAATTATTTTCCAGCGTATGGGAACTTTTCTGGTCACATTGTTAAGGGGTATAAAGCATGCCCTATTTGTGAAGATGAAACTAAAGCTATTCATTTGCCTAAGAGTAAGAAGTTGGCATATCCTTTTTATTGGAGATTCTTACCTCGTACTCATCCATACCGTAGGCTTCGAAAGGCTTTTGATGGGAAGCCAGAACATGGATTCGCTCCCACGGCACTAACGGGGGAGCAACTTTATGAGCGAGTTAAGGATATCAATTGTGTGTTAGGTAAACCATATAAGCCTTTGGAGGATCAAGTTTGCTACAAGAAAATGTCAGCATTTTGGATCTTGCCATATTGGAAACATTTGTCTGTGAGACATTGCATTGATGTGATGCACGTTGAGAAAAATGTATTTGACAGTCTGATTGGGACACTTTTAAATATGCCAGGTAAAACTAAAGATGGAAAGAAAGCTAGGGGTGATATGGTCAAGTTAGGCATCCGACTTGAGTTGAAAGCTCAAAAGAGGGGGAAGCGGTACTACTTACCTCCTGCATGTTACACTTTATCTAAGAAGGAGAAGAAGGTTCTTTGTGAATGCTTACATGGTGTGAAGGTACCCCATGGGTATTCTTCTAATATTCGAAACCTTGTCTCACTAAAAGAGTTGAAATTAGTGGGTTTGAAATCTCATGATTGTCATACCGTAATGCAAGAGATTTTGCCGGTTGCAATTCGGTCAATCTTGCCAAAGCAAGTGAGACACACAATTATCAGATTGTGTTTGTTTTTAAAATCTTTGTGTTCAAGGGAAATTGATCCTGGAACGTTAGATTTATTGCAAGCACAAGTTTTTATCACATTGTGTCAACTTGAGATGTATCTTCCTCCATCTTTTTTTGATATCATGGTGCATGTGGTAGTTCATTTAGTAAGGGAGGTCAAGCTTTGTGGTCTAGTTTATCTTAGATATATGTATCCATTTGAGCGCTATATGGGTGATTTAAAAGGTTATGTTAGAAATCGAGCTCGACCAGAAGGTAACATGATTGAGGGTTATTTGGGTGAGGAGGTGCTAGGACATTGCGGTGAGAAATTAGCGTAACTTGAATCACTTGGACTACCCGTACCTCATCGTGATGAGAAGAGAGTTATGGGAAAAGGCACCGTTAGGCGAAAAGTGGTCAAACTTAGCTTTGAAGAACTTAACCAGGCATATCTATACATCTTAAAACAAAGTGATCTCGTGCATCCTTATTTGGAAGAGCATATAAATCTGGTGAGACGTGCAAATCCAGGAAAAGGTGAAAATTTCTTAAGAGATGAACATAATAGCTCCTTCATACAATGATTTAAAAAAAAGTAGATCTTGAGATTGCACAAACACCAGATGACGTCAATGATGACATTAGGTGGCTAGCATTCGGACCATCTGAGAATGTTATATAGTATGAAGGGTATGATGTGAATGGTTATTGTTTCTATACCAAGCGAAGAGATGATACTAGAACCATGCAAAACAGTGGTGTTACTTTGGTAGCATCGGGTCTCCATTTTGCTAGTGCCAAGGACAAAAGACCACGACATGTGTCTTTGTCATATTATGCCATTATTGAAGACATATTAGAACTTAATTTCACTGATCAATTTAAGGTGCATGTGTTTCGTTGCAAGTGGGTGAATGTAAGCAAAGGGCAAAAGAATGATGAATTGGGGTACACCTTAGTGAATTTTGGTAAATTGGGTCAACATGACGAGCCATTTATAATGGCATCACAGGCAAAACAAGTATTCTACATGAAAGATCCAGTTGATAGTTTATGGTTTGTAGTAATTCAAGGAAAGAGACATGGTGTTGCTGTTGCCGACCTTGTGCCTAATCAAAATGAATTTGGTTTAGTTGAAGAAGTTCCCGTTTTTTCAATGTATCAAGATACTCCATCTAATATAGATGACATAGCAAATCTTTATTTGCGTAGTGATCATAATGAAGGTGTATGGATTGAACCAAACTCATCGAAACAATAAGTATGTTTTTTAAAAGGAAAAATTGACAGCAGAGGTCTCAACTTTGGGTGATAATTTTTAAAAGGTCTGAACTATTGATTAACCTGTGTAGGTCCCAACTTTAGGGGGTCTTGACTTTTAGCGGGCCTCGGTGACTTAAAACTGACGATTTTTTTAAAAATCTCACCTAGTTCCTACATCCCTTCCTCAATTAACCCTTTTGGTGTGACCCAAGTTTTACAAGTGATGACCTATTAAGCCAGTTTCAAGTCACGAAGGCCCGCTAAAAGTTAAGACCCCCTAAAGTTGGGACCTACACAGGTTAATCAAAAGTTCAAACCTTTAAAAAATTATCACTCAAAGTTGAGACCTCTGTTGTCAATTTTTCCTTTTTAAAAATAATTGTTAGTTATTTCTTCAATTATAACTTTTTGAGCATGAATATTTAGTTATATAGTTATCAGGGGTGATATTACTAAGTTTGCAACTAACTTTTTGCAAATGTTTAACAGGTGGTTGTAATTGGAGGAGAAGAACTTCAAGGAAATCCAAAGTTGCTAATGTTAGTGTAGGTGAGTTGGTGGAAAAGAATTATTTACAAATTCTTTATCATTATTTTGATATCACTTTATTTTTCTAATGGATATAAACTTGACAGCTTAGGTTTTGAAAATACCATGGCAAGTGAAGAGGATCATTCTACGCCTTCAGATGGAAAGAACGAAAAGAAAAAGACAAGTGAGAAACGAAGAGGTCCAACAACTGCCAAGTATATCACAAAGGATGATGATGGACCATATCCTCTTAAATGGAATGAACATGGTACTGCCATAGGTGATTACAAGGACAAATATACATCGTATACTGGAGCTTTGACACGTGCCAAGGTGAAAATTTGCATTGATAAATGGAATGATGTTGATAATGACACAAAGGAAAAGTTATGGACAGCAACAAAGGCATAAACATGCCAAGCTTACTTATTTTAAGTAAATAAATTTATTGAAATTTATGGTCTAATCTAATATTTGTCATTATCTTTAGAATTTGTTCATGTGTGATAATGACAAGTCATATGTGTTGAGGGATTGCAAGACAAAGTGGAAAGATTTTAAGTCCAGATTGACCCAAGAGTACTTTACAAAGAAAACGAAAAATGATGTAGATCATAAACCATGGGAATCGTATGTGGGTATTGATGAGGATGATTGGTTAAAATTCAAGAAAAAACGTTTAGACCTAGATTTTCAGGTAACATATGTTCTCATGTTAGTTTTTATATGTTTAAGACTAGTTATTTTTTAGACTACGCTTTAGTGTTTTACTCTTTTTTTTTTTAAAAAAATAATTGGTTTGTTTTATTATTTTAGGTAGTGAGTGATAGAAATCGATCTTCAGAAAAATGAGCATCCCCATCGTTTGAGCCGTGGTGGATATAGTAAAAGAGAAGAACAACATGTTAAGTAACAAATTAAAAAGTCCATTTTGTCAGATGCCTCTTCTTCAGGTATTGATTCTGACACGTCTACGGTAAGGATGGTGACCCCTAGGCCTCGATACGAACGATTTCTTGCAGTAAAATATTTGAGGTTTATTATTACTGACATTGTTATTATGTGTTATTACAAGAATGAGTTGAAGGGTGCTCAAAAATCTGGAGAATTTGTGTCTGAGGGAAGCCATGACATTTTGACTGAAGCTCTTGGGACTCCTGAGCGTGGAGGCTATGTGAGGGGATTAGGAGGGAAAGCAACACTTAGTGCTATTTTCAAGAGGAAGAAGCGTAGTGGTCAAACTGAGGGAATGATGACAATTAAACAAGTGGAAGAATTTGCCTTACAACTCACCGAGCAAGTAAGACAAAGAAACTAGAGCGAGAATTGAAAGAAGTTACCCTTGAACTCCTCAAATCTTGTGGTATACAAGTACCTGCCAATGTTGAGGTGAATATGATCAACAAGATGGACATTAATGTTGCCACACCCCGCCTTACTAATCGTAGTAGTTGCCATTCTATTGATCCCGACCCTTTTGCAAATGTGTCTAAGGTAACTTATCAAAATATAATGTATAAATTTTTTTTAATGATGCCATTTTTTTTAATGATCTAATTTTTTAAAATTATATTTATAGGAACCAATACCTTGTGATTTGACTGTGCTTGATGAGAACATTGGCTATCGGATAGTCGCTAAAGGATCTCTATGTTGGAGTGAACCAGGTGAGATTATTCACAATGTACCTTTACACAATGACCATGCTAAAGTATCTATCTTGCAAGTTCTTAGTGGGGAGGAAAGTACACCCTTACCGGTGCCTTTTTTCGGGCATGAAATACTTGGGGACGATGTGAAAGGAAGTTGGACTCAATGGCCTCGTAAACAAGTCAAAGTGTTACAAGAGGTAATTGTAATAGATTGATGTTAGCACATGTTTTTCAATTAATTAGTTGCCCTTCCAATCTAATATATATATATACATGAATGTAACATTCCACCACCAAAGAAGAAGAAGATAGATAAGCAAGTATGCAATAAGGAAGTAGACCTTAGGTCAACTGTTGGATCCCGTCACAAGGAGAAATATGATGATGATAGCATTCCACCATTCTTATTAGCCAAAGAAGTCATATTGTCTTTACCACAAAGTTGCAAAGAACTATACAACCTTTATAGGGGTAAAGATATCGATTCCAACATTGATGTTGATTTTGATGATGATATTTTTCATTATCCAAATCAAGAAACATTCACAGCTTACGTGGGTGGCTACGATCTTAGGTAATTGCTTAACATGGAATGGTTAAACATATCATGTTTGCATATTTGGATAAGGTATAAACTTATATAATCCATATCATTCTTATATAATTTAATTAGCTATGTAGGATGAAGTATAACTACTTTTTATGTATTGATTTAGGTTTTTGCAAAAGGAGGCGAAAAAGAATGATGTCAATGATGCTCTAGGTTTTTTTTGTCCGCAAAGGCTTGGGTTATTCAAGACACGTCCTACTATGCTTTCAACCTATTTAGCTCCTTCGATATCCAAGCAAAGTACAAAACAGTATATACTCGCCCCCTTCCACCAAAAGTAAGTTTTCCAAACATTTATTATCTTTAATAGACTACATACTCTATGTATTTACCTCTAAAAAGCTAATTATTTCATAATATTTGTTTGGTGAACAAGTCATCATGGGATGTTGGCGGTAATTTGCATCCAAAAAGGCAAAACTTTATTCTTCAATCCATTGGGCGGTGGATTGGACAATGTGCAAGTCAAGAGACCCTTGTCTGTGTAAGTATATGAACTTATTTTCTTATAACTAGAGATTGTGATGAATTTGATGGAGATTTTGGCAATCTTGCAAATGGTGTATTGGAAGTTATATTGGTGATTGTTTTGTATTGATGTTGTGTGGTGATATTGATGATCTTGGTGATGTTTAAATGCTGGGAATATTGTTTGTGTTTTTGTGTAGAAGTAGACAAGTGCTACTATATATATTTGGGGTCCATTTTTAGGGGAATTGCTGCCAAACTTTTTGTAAATATATTGTCCATTTTAGAGGATATGAGTAGACTATAACCTTTACATTGAGAATATGACAGAGCATGTATTTTAATTTATCCGTTTTTTTTTACTTTTTATATGACAGAGCATATAGGTCTCTTAATCTCAACCATGGAGCGCGAAAAAGTCTAAACTAGAAAGTTGTTGATGTAAGCTTCCGTATTTACCACAATTTTTTGTTACCTTAATCTTAGTATTCAAATCTTACAAGTATTTTGTCCTATGAAATGTGTTTTAGTGCTCTCAACAACCCGGAGGAGTTGAATGTGGTTATTATGTGATGATATATATGCATCAAATAATCTCTCTTGTTTCACAAAAAGAAAGTAATTTGCTTAAGGTAATTAATCACCGACTTCACAAAGTAGTTAATGATATTAATTTAAAAATAAGTTTTTGTACATGTGTTGTTATTCTAATTTTTTTTTTTTGTAATCTAGCCTTTCTCTTCAACGCCATATTCTCAAGCTGAGGTCGATGATGTTCGTGAAATATGGTGTAGATTTTTTATCGATCATTGTGTGTAGTTTTTCTTTAGTTATGTTAAGGAGTGGAAACTAAACAATTTAAACATGTACTTTTTGTATAAGTACTCCAACTATGTATGGGATATTCGGATTTTTTTTAATTGAATGACCGAGTCTATTTCATATTTAATTTTGGAAAATCAATTTTTATTAGTGGCATATATATTATATCAAGCTATCGCGTCATGAAGGCGACGCATAAAACCAAGCTACCGCGTCTAATATAACAGGTGATGCATTAGGGTCAAGAATATTTTTTTTCTTCAATTTAGGCTATCGCGTCCCCTCTTATAGAGAAGGCGACGCATAAACCAAGCTAATGTGTCGCCTAGTAGGTAACAGGTGATGTGTTAGCGTTGAAACAACTTTGACAATTCATGCTATCGCATCACTTCTTAAGTTTGAGGCGACGCATAAACCTATCTAATGTGTCGCCTAGAATGTAACAGGTGAAGTGTTAGCCTTAAAACATCTTTTACAATTCAAGCTATTGCATCACTTCCTGCGTTTGAGGTGACGCATAAGCCTATCTAATGCGATGTGTATTATGTAACAGGTGATGCGTTAGTTGTAAAACATGTTGGCATAATTCAGGCTATCGTGTCGCTTCTTTTTATTTCAGGCGACGCATAAACCTACCTAATGCGTCGCCTGGGAAGCGACACATCAGGTGTGGCACCTATCGTGTCAGCACCTACTGTGACGGGCCAATTTAGACGCGATAGGTCATTTAGAAGCGACGCGATAGGGGTTTTTTGTAATAGTGATGCTATGATTCTTGATTGATATTTCTTGATGGTTTGATTAGTTATTGATATCTATAATTGATTAGTGTTTTTATTGTTAATCTTGCAATCAGATCAATTGTCTGATTAAATATTGCTAATAATTGTTTGTATTGACCAAGATCTTACTTTTAGAGGCTTGCCTACAATTAGCAAATCTGATTATGTTAGCGACCGTACTGCATTAGTTGATTTGAGAGCGTTAAAACCCGACCGTTGGATTAATGTGTGCTCCAAATATCTAATTAATTGAACCATTGATGATATTTTGATATATTATAGTTATAAACATGGTAAACCATTGCCCTAGATCCTTTTTAGTTTGATTTTCGTAGTTTGATTAATTTAGAACTTTAATTCAATATTCCTGATCTTGTTTAGTTTCTCCATATCTTATAAGCTAGGTTAAAACGAACATATCTCTGTGGATTCGACCCTACTTACCCTACTACATTGTTAGAAGGTTTTTGCTGGAATTATTTTTGACGGATGTACGACAACCAATCAGGGCACCTTGAACCTAGTTAAAATGCCTTCGACGGGGAAGGTTAGAAGGATTGTGTTTAGCATGGGGCCTCTTAAAGCCCCAGGAATTGATGGGTTCCACCCAATGTTCTTCCAAAAACACTGGGAAGAGATTGGGCAGGATGTTCTTAGCTTTGTGATAGAGATCTTTAGAGTCTACTCAGTTCCCCAAGAGATTAACAAAATCCTTATAAGCCTCATCCCAAAAGTGGAGGACCCCAGGAGTATTAAACAATTTAGACCAATCGCCTCTGCAACACCTCCTACAAAATCATCACCAAGATCTTGGTCCAGAGGCTCGAGACCCTTGCTTAATGAAATGATCTCCCCAAACCGAAGCGGTTTCCTCCCTCGGAGGGGGACTGAAAATAATTACATAGTAGCTTCTGAGATCCTCCATTCCATGAGAGGGAGAAAAGGAAATAGGGGGTCGATGGCCCTAAAAATTGACTTAGAAAAGGCTTATGATAGACTGGAATGGGATTTTATTCCTGACATGTTGATTAGTCATAACCTTGATAAGCATACTTGTAGCTTAATCATTAGCTACATCTCTTTTGTATCCTCCTCTTGTAATTGTGAATGGGCAACAACTAAATTTTTCCATCTTTCAAGGGGTATTAGGCAGGGAGACCCCCTCTTCCCCTACATATTTATCCTGTGTATGGAACATCTGACCCATATGATAAATGAGACCGTGGCTAGCTCTAGGTGGACTCCCTTTGCCTTCCATAGAAATAGGATCCACATATCCCACCTCCTATTTGCGGATGATATCCTATTATTTGGGGAGGCGAATGTTAGGTCTGCTGATGCCATAATTCAGACTTTGGAAGCTTTCCACAAAAAGTCAGGATTGAAAACGAACCCCCAGAAAAGTTCGGCCTACTTCTCTAGAAATACTGATCCTAGGATTAGTACCCTCTTGGCTACTAGGATGAGTATCCCTTCAAAACTCGACTTGGGTATTTATCTAGGATTTCCCCTTACTAACAAAAGACCAATCAAAAATCAATTGAGTCATATTGTTAGGAAAATTCAGAGTAAGCTGGCTAGTTGGAAAACAAAATTCCTTTCCAAGGCAGGGAGAAATACCCTCTTCTCTTCGACTTTGAATGTCATTCCTGCTTACTCTATGAACTGTATCTCCTTACCAAAGTCCATCACTAAATTTATTGACTCCATTGTGAGAAACTTCTATTGGGGTAAGAAGGAAGGGGAACTCAAATTGGCCCTCATTGCCTGGGACAAGATATGTGGTCCTAAGGAAATTGGTGTGCTAGGGATTAGAAACAATGACATTTCAAATAGGATTCCCCTAGCTAAACTTTGCTGGAAGATGAATTCCATGGACAATCTGGCCACCCAGGTGATCTATCAGAAATATTGTAGGGGAAGGGATCCTAAACCTTTCAAAACTGGCTCCCACATATGGCAAAGATATGAGGAAAGGGTGGGAAATCTTTTCTAAGTCTTCGGGTTGGTGCATAGGAAAAGGAAATTGTGTATCCTTTTGGTATGATGTCTGGACTCCCTTTGGCCCCTTAAGAGAGATGGTAGCTGGACCATTGTCCTACAGTGAAAACGAGAGAAAGGTTGAGAGCATTATAAACCAAGGAAACTGGGACCTTCGAACCTAACCCTCACTCTTCCCCCCCATGTCATGAATTGGATAGTGAAATACGCTAGGAAAGCAATTGATCAGGACTGTGAGGATACCCTTGGCTGTTGGGTGGCTAAGGACAACTACTTTGACTCAAAGCTGGTTCATAAAAATGAGTGGGAAAGGACTACCTATCACTGTGGTAGAGAGTGGGATTGGAATAGCATTTGGTCTGCCCCTTGTCATCCCAAGATCCAACACTTCCTATGGCTTGTATTTGGAATGGAATTCCCACTAGATCTAACCTTCATACGAGAAAGATAACCGGTAACCCAAACTGTCCCTTCTGTCAAACAGTTCCTGAAACAGGTGTCCATGTCCTTAGAGATTGTGTGAGAGCAAAAGAAACGTGGAGTAAATGTGACCTCCCCCAAACCTTTTACTCTTTGGATTTCAAAACTTGGCTAAGCTCTAATATTAATTCTAATGTGGTTATGAAAAACCATAACAATATTCCTTGGGCCACTTTATTCAATTTCCTCTGTTGGAGAATATGGATTAGAAGGAACCTTTGGGTCATCAATAGTCAGGATCTCAACCTAGACTATTTTTGGCACCAGTCAGTCTTCCTTGCCACAGAATATGCTTGCTCAAGACCTATCCTATCCTTAAATCCTAAAACCAAGCAACCACCTCAAATATCCTTGACTCAAGATTTTACTATATCGGTGGATGCCTCCTTCTCTGCTGCTAACCTTCATGCAGGAATGGGAACAATTTGTCGAAGTAAATCGGGCCAATGGATGGGAGGTTTATGTGGAAATTTGGTATGTAATGATGCCAACTTAGTAGATTCCTTGCCATATATGAAACTCTGTTGTGGATAGAAGCGGACCAATGGAAGAAATGCATTATCTTGTCATACTCTTTGATAGCTGTGGATTGTATAAGGCCCTGTTCTTTTGGACTTTTTTTCAGGTCAGTTCAGCAAAAATAAGTTCATTTTAGCAAAAATAAGTTCAGTTCAGCAAAAATATGTAAAAATAAGTTCAATTCAGCAAAAATAAGTTCAGTTCAGTCTTGTCTAATGTTGTAATTATTATCTTTGTTTTCAATATTACTATTATCATTAATATTATAATTCTAATAACGATTAATTTGTATTTTTCATTTTTTTATTTTTTTATTTTTTTATATTTTGCTGATTTTCATTATTTTTTATTATTGTTTATTATTATTATTATTATTATTATTATTATTATTATTTATTATTTATTATTTATTATTTATTATTTATTATTTATTATTTATTATTTATTATTTATTATTTATTATTTATTATTTATTATTTATTATTTATTATTTATTATTTATTATTTATTATTTATTATTTATTATTTATTATTTATTATTTATTATTTATTATTTATTATTTATTATTTATTATTTATTATTTATTATTTATTACTTATTACTTATTACTTATTACTTATTACTTATTACTTATTACTTATTACTTATTACTTATTACTTATTACTTATTACTTATTACTTATTACTTATTACTTATTACTTATTACTTATTACTTATTACTTATTACTTATTACTTATTACTTATTACTTATTACTTATTACTTATTACTTATTACTTATTACTTATTACTTATTACTTATTACTTATTACTTATTACTTATTACTTATTACTTATTACTTATTACTTATTACTTATTACTTATTACTTATTACTTATTACTTATTATTGATAATTGATTACTTATTACTTATTATTGATAATTGATTATTTATTATTTATTATTTATTATTTATTATTTATTATTTATTATTTATTATTTATTATTTATTATTTATTATTTATTATTTATTATTTATTATTTATTATTTATTATTTATTATTTATTATTTATTATTTATTATTTATTATTTATTATTTATTATTTATTATTTATTATTTATTATTTATTATTTATTATTTATTATTTATTATTTATTATTTATTATTTATTATTTATTATTTATTATTTATTATTTATTATTTATTATTTATTATTTATTATTTATTATTTATTATTTATTATTTATTATTTATTATTTATTATTTATTATTTATTATTTATTATTTATTATTTATTATTTATTATTTATTATTTATTATTTATTATTTATTATTTATTATTTATTATTTATTATTTATTATTTATTATTTATTATTTATTATTTATTATTTATTATTTATTATTTATTATTTATTATTTATTATTTATTATTTATTATTTAATATATATTATTTATTATTTATTATTTATTATTTATTATTTATTACTTATTACTTATTAGTTATTACTTATTATTTATTACTTATTATTTATTACTTATTATTTATTATTTATTATTTATTATTTATTTTTTATTTTTTATTTTTTATTATTTATTTTTTATTTATTACTCCCTCCGTCCCAAAAAGATCTGAACACTTGTTGGGACACATAGTTTAAGGTGATAAGTTGTGGTGTGATTATCAAATGTTATTTTATTTAAAAAGTAGATGTGATAGGAGTTGGTGGGGTATTTTTTATTAGAGGAGAGAGAAAGTTGGGTAACTTTTTATTGATAAAAGGTAGAGTGTGGGCCAAAGATGTGTAAAAGAAATAATATATTAATGGTGGGACAATGCCAAGAATGGAAGTGTTCAAACTAATATGGGACAAACATATAAGGAAAGTGTTCAGACTATTCTGGGACGAAGGTAGTATTAATTATTTATTATTTACTATTATTATTACTTTTTATTTTTTATTATTTATTATTATTATTTATAATTATTATTATTTTTTATTTATTATTTATTATTATAAAATAATAAAATAATAAAATAATAATAATAAGTATTGATAATATTATGTTAATATTTATTGATTATTATAATAATAAGTATTGATAATATTATGTTAATACAGTTCAGTTCAGCAAAAATAAGTTCAGTTCAGCCAAAATAAGTTCAGTTCAGCCAAATAAGTTCAGTTCAGCAAAAATAAGTAAAAATAACTTTTGTTCAGCAAAAATAAAATAAGTTCAGTTCAGCCAGAATAAGTTCAAAAGAACAGGGCCTAAATGGAAGTACGAGGATAAGAGATCGGTATAACAATCATACTAATGTTTGCAGGCAACTATTACAGAGAGAGGGACACATCCTGCTGGAAAAAGTGGCTCGGGACCAAGTGCGAGAGGCTGACATCCTAGCAAGAACCAGTCGCAAAGGAAGTGGGGAGGTGGGGATTTTTCACCAATTTTGTATAGACCCGTGGGTTAAACTAGGCATTAGGGCTGAGAATATTACGTTTGAACAATTATGTTTATCTTGTAATGATGGGATCCTTTATCCCTATGCTAGCTAACTTATGACTTAATTTAATATATTGTTCCAATTAACAAAAAAAAATTATTATGGTGGTAATAGTTTTGGATTTATGATATACTTTCTCTATTTTTTTATAAGTGGCACACAGAGAAAGTAGTGGAATACAAGGAGGCTAGAGAGAGAAAGTTGGGACCACTAGTTATGCATATTTCATTGCAAAGTTTAACAAAAGGGGTGTAGTCCCCAAATAGTATAATACCCGACATTTTTTTTCAAAAAGAGGGGGGAAGGGAGAGGGGAGGCACTGATTTCAATTTAAAAATGACACCAAAGTACAAATTCAGATTTCATTCAAATTTTGGCTCCTTTTTCTTTTCAGCCCCTATTTATGCAAAGGGGATTCATTTCTCTTTGAAACCATCAGAATTTTTTTTCATTTTCTCTTACAAGCACTTCAGCACAAGTGTTCCTTACACCATAAACATAGTACACTTGCACACACTTCAAAAAATTTTGTTTTATGTTAGCATACACAAGAGGGATGATAAAATACTATTAGCTAGAGGACACCTTGCCGACAATCAGGGACAATGTTGTAATTTATAAACTTCTGTTTGTGTATCAAAAACACTTGTTGTTGATAAACCAACCCATGTTTCTATGTTTAAGACACTTGTGACGTACAAAACAACCCTTGTTGGTGTGAATTAAATGTAACTTTTTGTCAAAAAAGTAAGACTGATTTCTGACAAAAAGTAAAAGTCTCCTCGATTTGCGTGCTTTCACCAGATTTTCCCCCAAAAAACTGCAACTTGATATTTATAAAAACCCATGTTTGTGTGTTTAAAACATTGGTTATTTAAAAATCAACACATGTTTGTGTGTCTTAGACACTTGTTATTTACAATTCAACCTCTGTTTGTGTTTCTTAATATGCTAAAATTACAATAGTGTCCCTGATAGAGGGCAAGGTGCACTCTAGCTGATAGTGTTTTATCATCCTTCCACAACACAATACATTATTAGGGGGCGTTTGGTTTGAGGTCTTTAGGAAAGGGTAATGAAATTAAGTAAGTTGATTCCCTTACTTGTTGTTTTTTAGGTGCATTCAATCATTCCCTTTACCCCATGGTTACCCCCTAACTACTCTACATTGATTCCCCACCCTTACCCAATTACCCTTTCTCTCCTCTACTCAATGGTCACCTTGACAACCACCACATTGCCACCACAATCACTATCCCTCCACCGAAATCACCACCCTTAACCTGAAACCCCAGCCCATCCACCAAAATCCGGCCAGCCACCCGAAACCACCGCCTCTCCATCCAAACCCCTAGCCCAACCACCGCAATCTTGGCTCATCCACCTGAAACAGTCGCACGATCCACCCGAAACAACTGCACAACCTACTGAAATCCCATCCTAAAACACCACCAGACCAAATGAATTTACCATCCTATCCCCCGAAAATAGCATCCCACGCACCCAATAACCACTAAATCTACAAGAGAAGGAAGGAGATAAGGGGAAATTAGGCGTCAAAGGTGGCGAGGAAGGGGGTGGCGGCAACAGCGGAGGAGGGAAAGGGGGCAGTGACGGAGGAAGGATAAAATCTAAGAGAAAGGGTGGTGGTGGAATTTTTAGGGTTTCCTTTTGAAGGGACTGTCAAAATTGAAGGAGGGGGAAGGACGACGGTGCAGGGGAAGGGGAGGGGGGGTCGGCGGTGCGACGATAATGGGTACGGAGGGGCGCATCGTCTAGGGGTGTAAGCAGACTGCGAAATGTCTAGAGCCCAATTCAGTCCAGTCCAAACTTGTCGGACTGGACTGGACTGAAATTTTTGTTGGACTGGACTCGGACTCAAATTTTCGAGTCCAAATATTTTCGGACTGGATTTGGACTCACGCCTTTGGAGTCTAATAAGTCAAGTCCAGTCCAAAAAAAATTATAATATATATATATATAATGTATATATTAAAAAAAATTGATACTATTTTTAAAATTTTAGAGTTTTCAATCTTCCCTCTCTAAGTATTTCACTTGGTGCTACATAATTTCAGTTGGCGCTCACATTTCATTTGGCTCCAAAAGTTCAAAGGTAAAAGTGAAAAGTGAGAAGTGAAAATGATAACAGATGACTCATAAATTCCAAGTAACCCTAGTCAGTAGTAGCCGCATAACATTCTCTCTCATTTCACTCCTCATTGCTCACTTCCTCTCAGGCTCTCACTCTTTCATTTTCTCTCAGATTCTCAGTCTTTCTGCCTGCTTCCTCTCAACTTTGATCAAGGTATGTTTCTAATTCAACTTTTTATTCATAGTATTTTACTTTAATTTAAACTTCCAATCAAATTTATGGACATTGATTTGATTCAGATGTTAAATGCTCAAGCATCTCATTCTGTTCACATTGATGTGGACGAAATTCCAGAAGTTTCTACTGCACCCGAGGGAAACAAATCATATAGTGTGAAGTCAAAGAAGAGGCAAAATAAACGTCGCTCTCCAATTTGGGATCATTTTGATTTACTCGAATCAAATGAAGGTACAAAAGTTAAATGTAAGTATTGTAAGTTGCAATACAATTATAATCCGAAGGTATCTGGAACAAGTTCTTCTTGGGCTCATATTAATAGGTGCACAAAATACCCTCATAATACCCCAAAGAACTCTGGTCAGACTAAGCTTTCTTTCAAAAAAAGCTAGTACTGATGGTTCTAGTGGACTGACTTATCAAAAATATGATCCTGAAGCTATTAGGAAGGCACTAGCATATATGATTGTGGTTGATGAACTTCCTTTTAAATTTGTAGAGTCGAAAGGGTTTAGATACTTTTGCAGTGTTATGGAGCCCAGATTTCATGTGCCTTCAAGGGTAACAGTTGCTAAAGATTGTTATCAAAACTTTTTGACTGAAAAGAAAAGCCTAAAAAGGTTGTTAAAAAATAATTCTTCCAGATTTTCTTTCACCACGGACACTTAGACTTCAATTCAGCAGATTAATTACATGTGTTTAACTGTGCATTTCATTGACAATGAATGGAATTTACAAAAAAGAATTTTGAATTTTTGCCCGATTTCTAGCCATAGGGGTGAAGAAATTGGAAAATTAGTTGAAAAGTGTCTCAATGATTGGGAAATTGAGAAAGTGTTTTGCATTACTGTTGACAATGCCAGCTCAAATGATACTGTTGTTGCATATATGAAAAAGAAAGTTAACTCTTGGAAGACTGGTATTCTGGGCTCTCAGTTTCTTTACATGCGTTGTGTGGCTCATATAATCAATTTGGTTGTTGGGGATGGTATGAAATGTGTAGGTGAATCTGTTTTGCGTATTAGGCATGCTGTAAGATACATTAAGCAATCACCTGCTAGATTGCAAAAGTTTAAAAAATGTGTTGAAGATGAAAAGATTGGTAGCAAAAAATTATTAAGCCTTGATGTACCCACAAGATGGAATTCAACTTATTTAATGTTAGATGCTGCCCTTCAACTTGAGCAGGCTTTTGATAGGTTTGATGGAGATGATCCCCACTATTCCATTGAGTTATATGAGAGAGAGGGTAAAAGAAAGCCCACTGATGATGATTTTGCTAATGTGAAAAGATTGACTTCATTTCTTGAGAACTTTTACGAGTTCACTTTGCGTGTTTCTGGTTGCTTGTATGTGACTGCAAATCAATTTTTCCATGAACTTGTAAATATATCTGCACTTATAAAGAGCTTTGCAAGGTCTGATGATCCTGATATGTGCTTGATGGCTACTCATATGAGGCAAAAGTATGACAAGTATTGGGGAGATCCTGAAAAAATTAATATTTTGATCTTAATTGCTGTTGTGCTAGATCCTCGGTACAAATTAGATTATGTTGAGTGGATGTTGTCTGAGGTGTATGATTCTCATGTTGCTCGTTCATTGGCACTTACATTAAAAACCTGTATGTATGCAATGTTTGAAGAGTACCGTGTTCTTGATCTTCCTTCTAAGTCTGGGATAAGGGAAGAGGTATCTTGCGCAGGCAAAGAGGACCTGAGTTCCCAAAAGAAAATGATCGAGGTTTTGAAGACTAAGTACAAGAAGCAAAAGCATGAAAAGGAGGGGGAATCAAAGCTGGAGATTGATAGGTACTTAGAAGAAGATACAGAGGAAGATTCCGAGGAGTTTGATATCATAGGTTGGTGGAGGACTAATAGTGCAAGGTATGCTATTGTTAGTAAGATGGCTCGGGATGTGTTGTCTGTTCCTATATCAACCGTGGCATCTGAAAGTGCATTCAGTACTGGAGGAAGGGTCCTCGATCCATTTAGGAGTTCTCTATCACCTAAGGTTGTTGAAAGCTTGGTTTGCGCTCAAGATTGGTTACGTGCTTCTCCAGTTCCTATTCATGTTGAGGAATGCTTGGAAGATGTTGAGAAGCTTGAACAAGGTATGAAATTGTACTAATTGTTAACATAATTACTTTACTTTATTATCTTCTCTTTTTTACTCACTTGTTTTCTCTCTTTCCCCTTTTTAATAGACTTGTCTAAGGTAAACTGGGAGATAAAGATGGAAGTCAGGGAACAGAGGCTGAAAGTTGATACTTGAAGTCTTGAAGAAGTTCGACAGTTGGTTGCTGCTGCTGCGAGCGTGGCACTCTTGTTGTTGTTGTTGGCAGCATGTGATTCTTGATGGCGGCGTGGCATACTTGAAGCCTAGTTCATGTTTTTTTAGGCTTAATATTAACTTGTATTTCAAGACAATATATGTTTGTGTGTTGTTGAAAGTTTAGTGCTCATTGGTTGATAAAGATGTATGTAACTTATTTTATGGAATATTATTGAGCTTAATTTTTCAAATTCAATTATGAGAAAACGTTGTGAATCATTGAATTTAAATCGGGGAAAAAATAATAATATAATGATCGGACTGGACTGGACTGGATTCAGACTCAAGAAAAAATTATCGGACTGGACTAGACTGGACTCAAAAAATATTTGGATCGGACTTGGACTCAATTTCTTGAGTCCAATAAACTTTGGACTGGATTTGGATTTGGCAAAGTCCAATCCAGTCCAATCCAGTTACACCCCTAGCAGCGTCATAGTAAGAGAGGGGGATATGGTGGTGATATGGTGGAAGGAATAGTAAGAGGAGGGAGAAAGACGAAGACAATGTTGCCAACCAAACAACACTTTAAACCTGAGGGTTTTGCTTTCCTTTCCCCCTCTACCCCTTTCTTGATTCCATTCCCTTTACCCGATGACAACAAAACGCCCCTTTAGGGTCCAATGAATGAAGCTTTTGAGTTCGGCTTCTAGCAAATGGAGAATCCATGGAAATTGATGAAGATGAGTTGTTGTAACTGGAAAAAGCCGAAGGCGAGAGAGATACAAATCCCATCTCCTCCTCGTACGGATCGATCGGATATTAAGTGTGGATCAACTGCTACAACTTCAGGAACAAATGAATGGGTTTATTGAGGATGATGACAATGATGAGGTCGGGTATTATTCTTCTAATTTTAAAAATGAAGAAGCAATCGTCTCATAATTCACAAATGGTGAGGTTTGGAGAATAGACAAATGCCAACAAGTAAAAGACCCAATATATGGCAAATTGTTATTGACCTTTTCTCACTGCAAATGAAGATTTATCAATTTCCCATGAGGTCAACTAACAACCGCAATGCAAAAGTATCAGGTCAGTTGGTGAACTCTAGCAAGAATTTGGAGACATGCAAAAAAGCAGAACACAGATGGAATTGAGGTGAATGTTGCAAGTAGGAAAGTTGGAAATTGTGCGAGGAAACCCAAATTTACTGATGATGAACAGCTCAGGGGAGTCCTCTTAAGCATAGGACCACACTTAGATCATTTGTCGTGGCTGTTAAAGTCAGTCCATCAACAATTTATGATTACTAAAATGAGCATTTTGAGGAGTCACACAAACTCAGTAAAGTCTAAACTCACAGAAAAGGACAAAGTGGCAAGGATGAAGTTTGTTTTATCATAAATTATTCCAAAAAAAAGTAGTCATACAAAGGGCTAGGCTTGATTGTCTGTATAACAAGGTGCATATAGATGAGATGTGGTTTTTTATGAGCAAGATGAGACATAGATTCTACTTACTTTCATAAGAAGAGGACCCTTATACAGAGCATGTCAAAACAAATAATTCATCGCAAACGTAACTTTCATGGGTGGCATAGCAAGGCCATGAACAGGGGACAATGGCAACAATTTGTGGGATGGGAAAGTTGGTATTAGATAAAGTTGCAGCCCAAAGGTGGAGTTCTAACATACCAGCAGGAACTCTAGAGTTAAAAGCCAAGAAGAGCATTACAAAGATACAATCGAGAGACCTGGTCATCACACAATTGCTACCAAAGAATCAAGCCTAAGTGGCCAAGAGGGTGGCTGCAAAACAGATATGGATCCAATAAGATAATGCCAAGCCTCACATCCAACTAGATGATCCTATATTTTTACAAGCATCAAGATAAGATGGGTTTGAAATAAATCTAATTTGCTAGCCATCTCAATCCTGGACCTTAACATGCTAGATTTAGGGTTTTCAAGGCAATACAAGCACTCCGACACCAACTTTTCCCAAATACAATAGCAAGTGGCAAGTGTAGAGGAAGCATATAAATGCTATGATCCTAAGATCAGCAACTACACTTAGTTGTAATTTATGTATGTGATGGTATAGATCTTAAAGCTTAAAGGAGGAAACAATTACGAAATTCCACACATGGGAAATAAGAAAATGGACAGATTGGGTCTACTACCAACTTTTGTTGAAGTCTCATATCAGTTGGTAACTGACACAATCAACGCACTAAATGAGAACAATATTCTATGTGGACCCGAGCCATGGAATGAAGGGCACAATTAGAATACATTGAACACACAATAATAAACATACTTTAGGGGACCTTTTGTTTAGAGGGCCAATGATATAATGTAAGGAATGTTGAGGTCTTATTTTGTAACTAACATAGGTTAGTTAAACACTTGTATGTAAGATAGCAACACTACTAAAATTTTTGTATAAACTACTAGCAACCTTTTGTGAAGTGTGCACACGTTGTGTTTAAACAAATCCTCACTTGGTTTCTATAAGGGTCAAACAAGGGAAACAAGTCAGAAAAATCATTTAAAGGTGTTTTCCATCAGGAGTCCCTAATAAACACAACGTACAAATGAAAAACGAAACAACAACTAGCCTCATCAATCTTAAGAAGGGAGGATGAAGGTGGCAATAAGGGGTCTAATGACCAAACATTCACATCATGCACACATAATTTGTAGTGACCTCTTCTTCATTGAGGATAACATAAAATCCTCTCTAGTTAAATATTGTGTATCCAAATGCAATACCATTTATGTGAGCACAAGCTAGACCTAGACATTTGCCTCACAAAGCAACTCCCTAACTAAGTGATGGCATAGAAATGAGTCCTCATCTAAGTACATGTTCAACCACAATATTCACATTTTTTGGGAACACCTTGCACAAAGGTATATGTATGTAAACCTGAACAACGCCTAACCAACACTCAAACAGATGCAACAACACCCCAATCAGCAACATTCAAATAACATCACCCAAATTACAGAGGCACCAGCTAAACCATAAAAGCCTTTTTGGTGTTATAGGCTAAACATCACAGGCCAAGTTTACAGATTCAAACGAGCATCATCCAAACAACATCACCAAAATAACTACCAGAACATCATCAACTCTCAAACAATAGCCACATAACTAACAAAGCACAATACACATTATCCAAATTTCAGAGGCACCCAACTAAACCATAAAGGCATGAAATTAAAGTTCAGTTTATTCCATCGGCTCCCCCTTTTTCCAGCCTATTTTTCCAAACAAAATTGAATCACTACCTTTGTAATGAAAACAATTCAGTTTGCAAGAAGAGGTGGAAAACATGATGTATATTTGCACAATTAACCTTGAAGATAATATCCAAACAACAACCACCAACATCCATCTAACTAATATATTCCAAACAACATTCATCTAAACAACAAAGCCTAAACTACATCCATCAGCAACACCTAAACAATAATTATCTAAAAAAAACACAGCCCAAACAAAGCCCGAACAACATCTACCCATGTTACAGAGTATAAACAACACCAAAAATACAGGTTGAATTATAGGACATGAATTACAGAACACAAACACATAAATTGTAACACCCGACCCATCCGGGGTCGAGTATATTGTTAAGAATGCGCATCCAGGCCAACAACTATCCTCAATAATAAACACAAGTTCTTCAGGTCCATTTTTTCCTCACTCATGCGCACCCCGAGAAACTTCCTAGGAGGTCACCTATCCCTGGACTACTCCTAGCCAAGCACTCATAATTGTGGAGTAACTAATAAAATGAGCTTCCGAAAAGAAAGATGCATCTTGTTGGAATAAGTAGCCAGCTAAATCCTTTTAAAGTAATCATGAGGACTATTACATACACCCCCACTTGAGGACATCAACGCCCTCGTTGCGCTTAAGGACTCCACATATTTGGCCACAACGACCTGTGGGTCACCCCAGCCTGGAAACTAATCACATATTCGACACACAGTCAGTGATATAGCCCCAGAATCCTCCCCCACTAGGCGACTAACCTTGGATTAATTATCCACACGATTAGCACGCAGTCGTATGGGTTGCTCTGATACCATTTGTAACACCCGACCCATCCGGGGTGAGTATATCGTCACCAATGCGCATCCATGGCCAACAATTGTCCTCAATAACCAATACAAGTTCTTCCGGCCCATTTTTGTCCTTACTCATGTGCACCCCGAGAAACTTCCCATGAAGTCACCCATCCCTGGGATCAAGCTCCTATCCAAGCACGCTTAACTCGTGGAGTAACTAAGAAAATGAGCTCGATAAAATAAAGATGCATCTCGTTGGAATAAGTAGCCTTCTAAATCCCTTTAAAGCAATCATGAGGGGTATTACATAATAGAGCACATAATCAACAACAGATCCATAACAATAACAACAAAAGCTATTTCAAATCAGCATATAAATATGAACTACAGAGCATGAATTGAAATCCCAATAATAATTAAAAATGAAATTCAAACCCTAAATCAGATCCAACCGTACAAAATTAAAAAATTAAAAAAGGAAAACAAGAAAAAAGTTAGGAAGGTATCACCAAAGTCCCGAAGATTCGCCATTTTTAACTTTTCAAATTACTTTTTTTGCTTTTCCACCAACAACGTTTGAGGAACCCTATGATTTGCCTTTTTTGGGTTCTCTGGCGACGGAGGAGATTCTTCAAACTCAAGCTTATTCTTCACATGCAACCCAGATCTACTTGTCAAAGAAATTTTTTTTGGGCTTTTAATTTCCTCAGGTAACCGGAATTTTGAAGTAGGAGCTTCTTGTCGGATTGCCTATAGTTTGTTTAGAAAACGTGGTTCGAGGAACTATATGTGAAGCAACTCGACATAAATTAATATCGACTGCTCGAATTTGGTAACTTAAACTCTATTAACAACCATTTTTGAATGTTTTTTTGGAAAATTATGAATGCTGAAAAGAACCTCTGTTGAGGTGTAGGATGAATTATCTTGATACCTACCAAGTTTTCTCAACAATCAGGACTCCTCAAAAGAACCCATATCATGAGGAGCAAAAATATAATATGCCATATTTCAGAGTGTATGGATGAAATTCCAAGATCTAAATGAGGGGTTAGGGCTTTTTCGATCTATCTCAAATAAGATCAACAATTAGGGTTTCGGAGCATATGAAAAAAGACATAGATACAAATTGATTGAATGAAAAATGTAAGAGAAAATTTCAGCGAAGAAAAGAGAAGAGAAAGAGGCCACAAATTTTTAGGGTTCTTTTTTTTAGGGTACGTGGAAGATCTCGGATTAATTGGAGTGAGTTGATGAGAGTGATTGGAGGGGTTGATGGGGGGTAGATAAGAAAATGGAGGATATCACTAATGGGGGTAGAACTGATTAGGTAGATTAGCTAACAATAAATATGCGAGTTATTAAATGAATTAAGCGGTAAGGAAATTAAGTAATGGCAATAAAGTAATTAATCGAATTTATTTTACCAATTTGAGCTATGTGTCACTTACCGTGACATTTTTTCTAAAAGGAAAGGTGGTCGATTAAAAAGAAACAAAGAAATAATATATTATACTACCTCGCTTTCCTAAATAAGTGATACATTGAGTAAATTGACACTATTTATCAACTAACTTTGATTCTATTTTCTCGCTATTATATATATAAAAAAATAGTCAAATGGAATTTTGATAGATTCGTCTCAAGGTATACTTTCAAAAATTTGACTTTTTATAAGTTTTAGGCTATGTTTAGTTCACCTTATTTTTACTAATCCGAACTTATCCGATCCGATCCGATCCGAACTTATTTTTCTAATATGAACCCGATCTAAACTTATCCGATCTAATCCGAACTTATCCGATATGATCCGAACTTATCTTTTATAATATATATTATTACTAATATTATTATTACTTTGTATTTCATTACTAGTGTTACTATTACTATCATTTTATTACTATGCACAACTTTTTATAATAATAATAATAATAATAATAATAATAATTATAATAATAATAATAATAATAAAAATAATAATAATAATAATAATAATAATAATAATAATAATAATAATAATAATAATAATAATAATAATAATAATAATAATAATAATAATAATAATAATAATAGCATAATTATTTTTTTTGAAAAAGAACATATAGTATATGAACATACAATTAATAATAAAAGAACACATATTTTAGGTTAAAAAAATATATTGTTTATGGTAAAATGAACATATTGTTCATGTCTAAGGTCCGTCTATAATAAGAATTTAGGTAGTAATGAAAGAACATATAACGATAATAAAAAAACTAACATATATTGAAAGAGCATACGAAATATATTTAAAGAACACATTCTAAAAATAAAAGATAGATGTCCCCTCAAAAAAATTAAAAGATAGATGTTATTTTTATAATGAAGACATGTTTGGATTTAACTAACAACATTATTTTTTTGTTATATCAATCAATTGTTTTTTTTTCATTATAAATAAACCTATAAATATATATAATTAATCATATGATCTTGAACCAAATTGTTAAGTATTCTTTTGATATCGTTGTCCTAATATATATAAACTTTGTTTTTAAAGATAAGTTGAAATCCCGTGTATGGGGAAATTTGAAGGCGATGCCAACACCATTAAGTTATTCCTTGCTACTCATGTTTTATATAAACTAGTAACATATACTTTATATTATTCTTCCTAGATTGTTAAAAAAAATAAACATCATAATCTATTATCATGTTCTTTACATGTACAACATCAAAAAGAACATCGCAAATCAAAATTGTTAAATAGAACAAATATAAAAAGAACACGTACAAATGCCAAAATAACATTCTTTTTCTTTAACACAAATAGCTTGAAATAGTGATATCAATGACATTTATAATAATAGCAACAACATTAATAATAATTACCAATATTAATAATTAATAAGTACACCAACTACAATAATAATAATAATAATCCTTTTGAACAAATGTACTAGTAAATAGTAGTTGTAATAATAGTAATAATAATCGTATAAAGTAATACTAATAATAATAGTAATAATAATAATAACAATAAAAATAAAAAATAATAATAATAATAATAATAATAATAATAATAATAATAATAATAATAATAATAATAATAATAATAATAATAATAATAATAATAATAATAATAGCGTTAGTAATACTAAAAATCATGATACCAATAACAATAATAACAACAATAATAATAACAATACTAATAAGTTTTTAAATATAAGCATGATCCGAACTAATCCGATCCGAATCGATCGACTGAACCGATCCGATCCGATCCGATCTCGAAAATAAGCAAAAATAAGGTGAACCGAATATAGCTTTAGTTATGCGCAATTAAAGATAATAATGATCGAAGAAGCGGCTTTGAAGACGTGAAAAAGTGAACGTAACACTTATTTAGGAACTGAGGAACTATACCATAAATGAAATTGGTTAATATTTTTATATAATTGTGTATGCTTACGCCAAATGATTATACGATAACGACACCCCTTTTAAGGGCTTAAGGCCCTTAGTTCTCCGACTGAATCTACACTTTATGGAATTAGAAGAAGATTTTTTTCTCCATATTTTGATAGAAGAGGATAAAATTATTCTTAAGCTTGATATAATAATGTGGATTAATATATGTTTAATGTCAACTACTCAACTACATAGAGTCGTAGACTAGTTGCATCAGGCGTGAAGTGTGCACGAAAAGAACAAATTAGAGTATCTTATTATGTGATTATTAAGGTGACCTGGTCAATAGGGTTTACTTACAGCTTCAATTATTCTATGTCTCCATTCTGTCAGACAGATACTGTTTGTGAGGCAATGAAGATTTACGAATCAATAATTGGAAAACTGGCATCTAGCTAGCTTAATATATAGCTGGAAACAAAATCTTGAGATTATTTTCATTCATGAATGTCATGATAATGTGGTCACAATAGACCTATTATATTTATCGTAGGTTCATAGATGTATTGCACTTTTCATATTTTCACTATATAATATAACGGGTTTGTAAATTATTTTTTTATTTCACAAATATAATTATATAATGGATCACATCGATAATAGTATTTAATTATTAAACTCTTGAACAGTACATTATCTATAGTTGGGGAAATTTGAATAAACCTATAGTTAGTAGGTGCACTTATTTGGCGTGAACGCTCAACTAAGGGGTCTAGGTTGATAAAAAAAACTTATCAAGGTTGATGCTCTTAGGTGACACGGCATGGGCCGGGCGGGCCTGTTCATGGGCTCAACTGCGGGCTTGAGGAAATGGCCCGTGTTTTATGTTATTTTTTAGGATTCATGGCAGTTTTAGGCTAAAAAACAAAGAAAATGGGCGTTCGGCCCGTGGGGCGGGTTCGTGCTGGTGCGGGGCTGAAATAAAATTTCTTGACCGTGGCAGGCCCACGGCCCATGAAGCGGACAACGGGCCGGGCCGGGTGATGGCCCGGCCCATGCCCTCCTCTACTCTTAGGCATAGAATGATTTCCATGTAAACATAAGAAATTAAATGGCCTCGTTTAAGGTTAGTAATCCATGTGTTCTAACTTCTATGTAAGGCTCCACTTAGTTGGACAGATAAATTTCACTGGAAGATTAATATTTCTTGAAAAAATTGTTTTCAAGGGAAAGTACTATTATAGCTTTACTTTTCTTTTGTTTAATTTCTTGCATGAAAAGCTAAAGAAAAAAGAAAAATATAAAGTTGGAAATGAATGGGGAAAGATGGATGGAAGGAAGATGAAGGAAAGTGTTTTTCACTATTTACAGATTTATTTTTCATCCTTAATAAACCAAATAAAGAAAATAAAAAACCATTTTTTCGAATAAATGTTTTTCGCTCAACTAAACACTCTCTAAGTAAAAATTTGGTATGATAAATTGACTGATTATCCATTTTCGATTGAATTTAAAATCTAGACAAATCTAACTCAATAACAATAATCAATTTTTAGTTGTCTACTAGAAGTGAGTATTCTACCTATTACCTAATGAATAGATGTAGTTATCCCCATCTTTTTTAGTAACTAAACTTATATTTCAAGTGACTTTGAACATTGAAACACTCATTTGACCATTAACGTCTTTAACCTGAAAAATAATAGTATACTACTATATCGAGGTGATCAATATTGACCTGACGTGACCTGAAAATTTGCGATTTTTGGACATAATGTTCTAACCCGTGATTTGGGCCTTGCCCGACTCGATTTTTGAACAAAAATACGGGCATGGACAACCTAAATTTGAAAAATTAGGCTAAATTTTGGTCTTGTCCGAAAAACTCGTTTGGTAACCCCAAAATATCGAGTTTTGGTGTGAAAAAAGTTGGCCTAACTCGAACCATTTGTTGTGAAAAGTTTGGCCCGACCCATGATCACTAGTGTTACTATAAGATGTATATTTCAAAATATACAAATCCAAAGAAGATTAATAGGAATCTACACCATGATGTTATGATATTTATGTTGGTATAAATTTATAATTAAGCTATTAGTACTTTTTATAACTTTGATCGAAAAAGACAAAATAAAACATAATATATGAAAGGCAAGGAGGTAGCTGGTGAACGAAACGTAAACCGTGATACTTATTGATTAAATTTCATAAAACAAAAGATAAAAAATATGTAGTATATGTCAATACTAATATATTTTCTTGTCTAAGGGTACTAAATTTACTTTAGAGATTAGGAAACACTCAATTACAAAAATACCCTAAGTGTAAGATAGTTTATCTAAGATTATAAATGAATCTATGGTCAAGATAACTAAGTTATACCTAGTCTAATTAGGGTCCTCTCCATTTGTTTTCTTCTACATTTCTTATCTCTAGATCGTGACACCTATATTAGAAAAAGAAGAATTCCCAAAAATTTGTGTGAAGCTATATAACCCGTTTTTACTAAAATCGCCCGTATGCATTTTTGTATTCCGTATATTTTATTTTTCTTCCCCTATCTCTAATCCAACCCCACTATTACTTTTGTTCTTCTCTCGCCTCCACCCTCCTCTTCTTCTTCTCCCTCTTTCCTCCTCTTTCTCCTCCTTTTTCTTCTTCTTTCTCAACCCTCCTCTCTCATCTTCGTCCTATTTCCTCCTTTCTCTTCTTCTTCTTCTTCTTCCTCTTCCTTTTTTTTCCCCAGCATTTTCGAGCACAAAAGGAAAACAATTTACCGAAGCGCTCGAAATTTTTGGTTCAACATGGTGGAACCAATTTTTTTTGGGAGGGTTACCATAGTAGAACATGGAAATTTCGATGGTTCAATCATGGCGAGACTCGGAAGTTTCGGGCGATTTCATGTCGGGACTTGAATGATTTTTCTTTTGCTTTTCACTTTGAAAATTTTATAAAGAAAATACATAAATACGGGTGGTATTTAGTTGCACCCAAGAAATTTCTACTTTACCCTATTGATACAATCATGATCGTTGTTAATTGAGAAAATTAATTATCTATTTACTAGAAGGAATTAAGAGGATCGACAGCTAAGTCTAGTCTACATTCAATAGTACTGTCTTAGTTATGAAATGGCCTAGTGTTTGTTACATACTTCCCCCGTTCCCATTTAATTGCAACACTTCTAGTTTCACGCTTACCAACGCACAATTTAAACAGTTGGTATCTTTAGTTATGTTTTGGTAAAAATTGTAAAAAGATAGATATTAATAAAGTAAACATTGAGACGAATACAACAAGATCTTACATGACTCGTATTTTTCCATACATATGAAACACAAAAGTTGGAAGTATTGCAATTAAATGGGAGAGGAGGAAGTATAATACACATGAATGAGTAATATGAACGAAGAAAATAAAAAAGTAATCGAAATCTTACAAAAAATTTGAATCATAGAAGGAGATAATCGCGTTTCCAAGAAGGTAGGAGAGAAAAATCGCCGATCGAGTGGTGGCTGCAAACGCCCGGTGAGAAGGTAGGAGAGAGAAAATTGCCTTTGAGAAAGGAGGGGTAAGAGAAAGAAATTCATGTGCTTCTAGACTTCTAGTAGTTCTAGATGACCAAGCTAATCATACGAGATCCGACGGTTAATAAAACCAAGTGAAAGCCGGACGGTTAAGGTTACATGGTTTCAGTTTATATATATATATATATATATATATATATATATATATATATATATATATATATATATTATTTAAATAAAGATCCGGTGAGAATCATAGCCTAAAATGAAAACATAGAGTCAATTTAGGCCCTTAATTAGATTATCATATAATGGATGTTCAAGATGCTTCCCGTGTCATCAATGGCATTTATGTAATTAATTGAATACTTAAAAACTGGTTTCTTGCTTCCGTAAAAAATATAGCAAAAATTAATAAAAGTAGATGAAATCGATCAAAAAGTAAATGAAATTGCTTAAAAGTAAAAAAAATGCAAAGTAGTTTGTGAAGTTGTGAAATTATGAAAAATGTCGTTAATGACACAGGAAGCATCTAAGTTCTAGGCCATTCAAATTTGAGAATCTAAAGGCCTAGATTGCTATATATATACATATATACACACATATATATTTATATATTTAATATTTATATATAAATACACACACACACACACACACACACACACACACACACACACACACACACAAAACAGTGAGTACTTGGGTTGATACCTTTTTTTAAAGAGAAATTTCATTAATAGAAAGCCAAACGACATCTACAATAGGTATTAAAGAAAAACAAAATACAATCAAGCAAGATTCAATCGGACTGTCTTCAATGAAACTACAATGAACCGGATCGACCAATGTAGCGCGGTCCCCTTGTATGTATTTGCTGAATTTTGCAGCTATTAATGGAATAGTTTATCATTTTGACATAGTATGGAGAAGAACATTCTTGATCTAACAATGTTGACCGTATCCGAGCTTCCAATCCCTTCATGTTGATAGTTTTGAACTTCAACCAATGAGAATAGTTTCTAATACCCCAAAACAAACAAAAAGACTCACAACTCCAATAGGGAAAAGGAAAGCTCCACAATAGAGACATAGATCCCCATAACAGGGCTCGAGAAAATCTCATAAATATAGACTAAATTATTCAAGAAAACAAGAAAATAAACTAAACACCGAAAACAAAAAGGGAAAAGGGGCTAACCATGGATGAGAATGTCCATGTTAGACACAGCTCTTACAAATGCAACGGGAAAAAAAAGGAGAAGAGGGGGCGGCAAGAGAGAATAAGGGAGATTAGGGTTTTTTTTTTGGAATATGACCTTAGCACTTGGGTTGATACCTAATTGTTGCATATGATCTAATTATATTTTAGTGCAAGGTGTTAGAGATTTCAACAAAGTCATTTCTTTTATTTTCTTAGTACAATAACAAAGTAATCTAGTTATTTGTTAACGTTGACCTCTTTGCTTTTCTTTTCGGTAATTATTACTTTGTCCATAAAATATACTCCCAACTTGAGCCCTGAGGGAATAAGAAATTTGGCAGATTACAGATAATGCCTGCACTTCATTTCTCTCTCCTCAGGTTCTTTAGAACTTCCTAATATTGAATGGAGCAGGTACTGGTTTTTCAAGAAGACGACAATCGAAGAGTAGACTAGGGGGAAAAATGTACAATCACAAAGGAAGAAAATATTTATAATAATATGATAATTAGAGATTTTGCAACATGCTAAGCTAAAGGCAGCCTAATTAGTCAAATAGATTAACCAATCAATCAGAAGAGCCGGACTAGGTTTCTTAATCTAGAGCATTATAATGTTCTTATTATAAATAATTTCTACCAAGACAATTCAAAATATACAAATTAACACCTTGGCAAACATTGTTTATAGTCAGTGTGCATTTTCCCATATTTTTATTACACCACAAATTTGTAGTCATCTTACGAATCTTTCTCTCTTTGAAGAAACAGCGCCGTATTTTATTCTTATAAAATAAAGCACCTTAATATTAAATTGATGGGAATAATCCCACCTTTCGCAGCCTTCTTAAAAACAAATTCCACTTTTGAGTTAACTCAATAAAATCCCACCTTTTGACTTATCTTCTTAAAATGGTCTCCATTAACCAGTTACTGTTGGTAACCTTGCTAAACATTAGTAGGTTTTAATTTTTCAACTAACTTGAATTAATGATGTCTTAAAAAAAAAAAAAAAAAGGCGGGGCCTTCCGCAATAAACTCCCACCTTGTTCATCGGTTCATCTGTTCATCTTCTCCTCTCTCCATCTCGTGGAAGCAAGCATTTTGACAAATCTTGCACATTGTCAAAGGGGAAATCAGGTAAATTTTGTTTCTTTCTTCTTTGCGTAACATCATTTTTAAGTTTTTGAGTGAATTGTGGACAAAAAATTACTGATTGTTTAGTTTCGAAGGTAGTGTAGAGATAATTGCGATTTTTGAATTATGCACGAAATTAATAATCTTTTTGTTACGTTTTTTAAATTGATGGGTAATCTAAAAGTTGCGATTTTGTCGAGAATTATTTTGGGGGGTATAATTTTGTTAGAATGTTATTGTACAAGATTACTTTGAATGTGGAATAATTGCTTGGTTTTGTGCATAAACTTTAAATTGATTGTGGTGTTGGCTTTTCCATTTGTATGTTGTTGTTTGGAGAGTAGGTTGATAGGTTGTGTTCAATGGAGACAGCCACATTACGGTTTTTTGGCATGGTGGGCTCTTTAAAACACCGAAAAATGGTTTAGTGTATTTGGGGGAGGGGCGAACATTTGAGGTAGATCCAGATGAACTTTGTTGGTGGTGGATCGAGGAATTAGCCAAGAAGTGTGGGAGTTATAGGAAAATTTGTGAGGTGTACTATTTACTTCCCCGGGAAAACTTTGGATGAAGGGTTGAAAAGAGTCTATGATGATAATGAGGTCGGGGAGATGATAGGGGTGTTGGTTAAAGGGGATTTCTTGACATGTACGTGGTTCATGGGCTTGATGAGCCCGATGTGTTGTCCGAAGCAATGAGTACAACAAACCAATTCTTGAAGTGAGTGTTAATGATGAGGGTAGTTCACAAAGGAGGGCAAAGAAGTTAACTCCAAAGAGAGCACCTAAGAAAGTCTGGAGAGAGGCGAAAAGGTTAGAGGAAGAAGTGATATTAATAGAAAAACCCCTAGATTTTCCCCGAGCATGGGGGAAAGAGTCTTGCTCGACCAAAGATTCTGACAGTCAACGGATGTGGGCCCCTAAAAGATGACTTCAATTCAAAGCACCTACCCTAGAAGAACCTCCCTTTACCAACACTAATAACACACCTAACAACCCATCATCCCTTTTACAAAACAAAGATTCCTAAGGTTCCACCACAAACCAAAACTCACACTCAACCACTTTCATCACAGAACCCCAAACCAACAACACCGAACCACCTCCATCTCCTCCACAAATTAACAACACCCAACCACCCGCATCTCCCTTCACGAGACCAACAACACTGAACCACCTCCATCTCCTCCACAGATAACAACATCGAACCACTCCGCATCTCCTTCACGGACCAACAACATTGAACCACCCGCACAAAACATCAACAGATCTAGGGCTAGGTGTAAACATGTGCCCGAAGGTTATGAATGGGAAGATCCTAGACCAAAAGTCCACTGGGATGGAAAGAATTGATTGGGTGGGGATGACAATGAAGAAAAAGGTAGTGATTCGGATTATGAAGAAGAACCCGACAAGTGATTATGAGGGTGGGTTTGTTGGAGATATTGAATCTGAGAATGTTGGTGAAGCTGATGGTGAATATGAGGATGGAGAGCAGTTAGAGAATGAGGTTGACTTTGATGAGCAAGAGGACATATTTGTAGGTGAGTTTGTGGGGTTTGAAGGAGACATTGAAGACAATGATGATGAGTGTAGAAGCATTACAATAGGGTAAGGGAGAGTAATGACAAGTTATTGAAACTTGCACAAGAACTTCAAAAGGATGCAGCTGAAGGCAGACTAGGGGTTCAACAGAGAGAGGGAGGTGTCTGTACTGCACAAGGTGAGGACCAAGAAAGAGATGTGGTGTCTGAATATGAAGATTCAGAGAATGACCTAGACACTCCACACGAAAGTGGTGAGGAGGATACACCAATATTAGGAAAGCTAGGAGAGGGGTTTTGGTGAGCCAAAACACATATTTTTCCTTGTTTAAGTGGAAGGTTGGTCAAAGATTTGCCACTAGAGTTGATTTCAAGAAGGCTGTTACTAAGTATGCTATTATGCAGGGTAGAAATTTGAGATTGGATATTAGTAATAAAAACAGGGGTCAAAGAGTGGGGGTGTGTTGTATCAAGGGGTGTCCCTTTAAACTCTATGCTTCCCGAGACACTAGGAGGGCTACTTTTGTGTTGAAGTCGGTGACTAAAGCAAGCATCCGTGCACTAGAAACATGGAGAGGAATAAACAACTTAAATCAACATGGCTGGCTGAGCAATTTTTGGAGGTATTTAAAGCCAGACCCCACTGGCCAGCTAAGGAGATTGTGGAGACTATTAGGAGGGCCTATAGGGTCATTGTAAAGAAGGACTTTGCATATAAGGTGAAGTATTATGCACACAAGTTGCTTCATGGATCAATGAAGGACCATTACCAAAAAGTGGGCGGATACATTGAGGCATTGAAGGCTTCATGTCCCGATGTTGTTGTGGAGTTGGTGACTGATCCAAGTCACCAAATCTTCCTCCTGTTTTCCGAGAGACTTTTTGTTTGCTTTGAAGGAGTTCGGAAGGGTTGGAAGGAAGGTTGTAGGAAGATAGTGTATGTAGATTCATGCTTCCTTAAGACATTCCTAGGTGGGCGACTTCTCCCAGCAGTGGGGAGAGATAGCAATGATCAAATGTACCCCATTGCCCGGGCAGTCGTAGAAGGAGAGAACAACAGCTCATGGGAGTGGTTCTTCAAGCTTCTGCAATCATGTTTGACACTTGGAGATGGATCAAACTACTCAGTAGTCTCGAGATGAACATCGAGGTAATCTTATTTGCATAATTACCACATTTAGTCAATTGTTTAACATGTTTTTAACATGTTTTGATTTAGGTGTATGTATCCGATGTTAATTGTAGGCTATCTTGAATGTTTGTTGCTAATGTGCTGCCACAAGTTGAACACGAGCAATCGTGGAAGGCACATTTATGCTCATTGGAATAAAAATTACAAAAGGGGATGAATTTAAGAAATTGTTTTGGAACATAGCATTCTCTTATAATATGGCGAGATTTCAATGAGAACTTAGTGAATTAGAGAAAGTTAATGAGGCAAAGAAGCAGTAGCATTTAGGAGTTACAACCCTAAGGTGTTTTGTAGGGCCTTCATGAAACCTAATGCAAAGTCCGATTCAATCACAAATAACATAGCCGAGACCTTGCTTTAATGGTTACATCATAAATGCTAGAACAAAACACTTAATTCACATGCTTGAAGATATTAGAGCCCAGTTAATGCAAAGGCTGGTTCAAAAGTGGGTTGAAATGGAGAAATGCACTACTGTCCTGTGTGCTAGGATACAAAAAAATTAGAAAAAGAGAAGGAAAAAGCCGCAAGTTGTGATGTACTTCCTTCATCCACAACCTTGTTCCAGATTAATCACAACTTGGATAACTTGACTGTTGATTTGGAGAATAAGTCATGCACTTGTAGAAAATGGAACATGACTGGAATACCCTGCTGCCATGCCATCTCTGCCATTTTCTTCAATCACATGCATGCCGAGGACTTTGTGGATGCTTCGCTATAAAAAGGAAACATGGGCAAAGGCATATGCAGGTTCAATTCCACCTCTAGAAGGTGAGAGACATTGGCCCGGGGTTGAAGTTCACTTAGACCCACCTCCTATCAAAATTGGGCCTGGTAGGCCAAGAAAGAATAGGATCAAAGCCCCTCATGAGGATCCTAAAAAACCAGGGACTTTGTCAAGACATGGGATAGAGATGACATGCAGTACTTGTGGGAGAAAGGGGCACAATAAGAGAAGGTGCCCTAACAGAGACTCTGCTATAGCTCAACCCCTCCCCCAAAAAAACATAAGGGAAGACCTAGAGCTGATGGACAGTCAAGTACCCCCAATGAAGCCGCACATCACACCTCCACAATGAACCAACCAGATTGGGTTGAGGAGGGAGGGTGATTCGAGGAGGAAGGGGTTCAAGAGGTGGCACAACAGGAGGGGGCAAGACTTCGGTGGCGAGAGGTGGCACAAGAGGAGGGGCCAGCACTTCGGGTGGCGAGGTGGCAAAGAGGAGGGCCAACACTTCGGGTGGCGAGAGGTGGCACAAGAGGAGGGGCCAGCACTTCAGGTGGCGAGGTGGCACAAGAAGAGGAGGGACTAGTACATCCAGGGGCGAAGTGCCATAAGAGGAAGAGGTGGTGTCGGATCTTCAAGTGCAAGGGTAAGAATATATTGTGTTCTGTTGTGTTCTGTTTTCCTCATTTGATGCAATAACTTACATTGTCAATGTCTTCATATCTCACGGGCACCTCATGGCTTTGGGGTTATGTTCAATGATAATGGAACTCCAATGACAAATGTAAGTTCATTTCGACATGCCTAGTTTTAAGTTGCTTTGAGTTTATAATCATACTCATAGTGTGAAGTTGTTCCAATTTCGGGTGCCTGGCACATCGGGAGGGCCAAGAGTACTCACCAAAGCTCATTCATTGACACTAGTCACCAACAAGCAAGTCAAGCTTCAACCTCAACCTTCAATCCAACGCTTTAGTTCCTAAGTTATCAATGTTGCTACAGCTATTTTTTAGGACTAGTAATATCGCTTTAATTTTGTAAGACAATATTTGGATCAACATTGCTATTATGGCATGTAATGCAAACATATGTGACTTGGTTCAAATTTTAAGTTATGACAATTGCAATCGATTTGGGCAAAAACTCATATTATTATTACCAACCATGTAAAACAACAAGTTCTCATGAAAATACACCTTAGAGGATATGTAAACAATGAGCCATATCCCACATACTAATAACTACCCTACACCTTATTACTAGTTACTTTAATATGTAAACAATGATGCCTAGTAAAATCCAAGATACAACCATTGCCATTGAAATACTCTTATCATTCCCACCTAATCTAGCCATCCCAACATTCATCTTCAACTAGCCGTAACTCCACTTCCATGACCTCTTTTGTAGCTTCGCTTTTCAACTTCTCCCCCAATATTTCCTTCTCATATTCTAGTTCAAGAATGATTGTAACCTTTTCAAGAAGCTTGAAATGCAAATCTTCAATCTCACTGGATCGATTATTAGTATTCATGAATTTGGACTCCCACATGAAAAAGCGACAATCATCCTCCTACATTAAGATGAAATTAACCAATAACATTAGAGCACCAAATTTACCCAAATGATAAAATTGAAGGAACCCATAAATTACAACACCAAATTTAACCAAGACAAATAAATTTAAACTCACCGGGCCAAAAAGAGCAACAAAGGAATTTCCTCCCAAAGATTAGAGCCTTTCTTGCACGTTCTAACAACGACCTCAACTTCATGGCGACATTTCATCTTCATCTTTGGGTTGGGAATACCGGAACTTCTCCCCGAATTGTTTAAGATGAACCCGAAATTGCATCACCACCATAACGAATTTTTTGGAGAAAATTTTAGGGCGAGTAAAAAGGGAGAAGATGAGATCACGAAGAGTTGAAGAAAATCGGGGAGAAGAAGGAGATTTCAGTTCATTATAACGGCTAACTTGCAATTCTAGGTCACCAACGAAGTTACGGTCCATTTTAAGAAGATAAGTTAAAAAGGTGGGATTTTATTGAGTTAACTCAAAAGTGGGACTGTTTTAAGAAGACCGCCCAAAGGTGGGATTATTCCCATCAATTTATACATAACATTAAAAAAGATAAACCAAAAAAACAAGGAAGATTTAGCTCACTTGGTAAGACTCTTACCCCAAACCCTAAAGGTCTAGTCATATAGAGTTGGAATCTTACTAAGTGAGGTGCTTTTAAAGGCCATTTAGGATTCGAATCTTGCTAAGTGGGAGTGCTTGAGGCTTGAGGGTGGGAATGAATCTCCTTACCTTTCACCCGTAAGTTGTCTAGCCCGAAGTAGTATACCAACAAACCGTTAGGTTGGGTCTAGTGAATGTTTTTCTCATTTCCGTATAAAAGATTATAAATGACAAAAGAAATTATTGTCGTTTGCTTAAACATTTACAAAATTCTTTATATATATGACAATTAAATCTCAAATTATAAAGGCTATAAGAAGAGCTAACTTTAAAACACTAATGAAAATTTTAGAAGCGGACATTAAGAATTTGGAAAAACAAAATCGAGAAGAATGGCTAGAATAAACAAAGAAAGAATAAAAGAAAAGGCTAAATTAGGTGGAGAAAATGAAAATAATGTAGAAGAAAAACTTAAAAACTTAGATGATCAAATAGAAATATTGAATATACAAATAAAAAAACAGGAAGATATAGCTACTAAAGAACAAAACGATTATAACGAATACAAGATAAATAGATCTATCTAATATATATGAGTGAACTAGAGCAAGAAGGTAATCTAGTAACGAACTTGAAAGTAATAAATACAAATATTTTATTAATTATACAATTATTAAAGGATAATAAGGATAGTAAAATTGAGTCTAGTAATACTAAAGTACCGTTAGAATTAGAACAAGGTTATGAAATCTTAGATAAGAAAATATTTAAAAAATACTCTTAGCTATTTCCGCAATTACTTTTACGAAAACGAATAGAAGTTGAGTATAAAAGAATAATTGAACAACCAGGATAATGAATAAAAATGAAAAGATTATTGACGAAGAAATAATAAGATATCATGATGGACCATTTAAAATATATAAAACAAATCAAGATAGACAATTTGCGAAACTATGGAAGGAAGATTATATTTTAAAAAAAAACAAATAGAAATGATATTAGAAACTGAATTTGACAGAGAAAGAAGACTAGCTAAAAGAAAGTGATTTAGTACAAATAAAAAATATAGATTATAATCAAGAAAATAAAATAATAAATGACATATATAAAAAGTTAGACAAGCTAGAAAGAAAATATGATGAACGAATGAGAAAAATAGAAGAATCTATAAAGATAGTACATATTAATACTAAATAAATATTAGATAAAGTTTATAGAGTGGAAAATATATTAATAATGAAATACAACATCTTAAAACAGAATGTAATACTAGATTTGATAAAATCGAAGAACATCTTATACTTAATATAAAAGAAAATGATAAAAGATCGAAATTCATGAATCGGATGAAGAAAATACATTAGAAGCCCTAAATACTGAAATAGAAAGACTAAAAGTAAATAATATAGATGACAATAATGATGATTTTATTTCAGGCCTATCTAGTCAAGAATTTAGATATTCAAAATACTTAAAATCGAGATCTTTTTAAAGAAAAAGAAAAAGAGATTAACGTACTCACTGCAGATGATGATTACTATTACATGGAGACAAGTAGAAAATATAAACGTACTTTCAAAAAGAAAAATTATTATAAACATAGGATAAATAAACATATATGAAATATTGAACTAAAATAGAAGATAATTATATACCAAAAGATATTCAAATAGGAGAAACTTTAAATTAAAATTGTTCATAAAACGTTGATCTCGATATATAAAATTGGGTAGCTAGAACAAATGCAAAATTAATAGAAGCAAAAATACCAGCTTAATATGGCATCCAATTATATTGAAGGAACTATTATAGGTATAGTAAAAAATTGGTTAACTTATATAGGAACAATAGATAAAACAAAATACGAAATATTAAGATAGAAGGACAAGAAATGACAGAATCAACACAAATGTTGAGAAAATATGAAATTGCAATTAGAAGAGAATTTGGAAATTTAAATGCGGATCTAAAACATGTAGAAGCTAAGAAAGAATATAGTAAATCTCAATTATACAATATGAAAATATGTTCAATGTGTCCGTAAGATTTAAAAAGATACAATTGTGCATTTCAACCGAATTATTATGAATTAGGAACCGAAACACCGACCAATTAGTCGTATTTCGAAAATTATATTTTGAAAAATAACCAATTCCTATAAATACTATGGTACAAGAAGCATATTCCAAATAACCTAAATCGGGTACTCTAGGAGAACAAATATTATTTTTACAAACTTGGTATAGAAACTATTGTATAGAAATTAATAACCAAAAGCCTTTTAAAAAACAAGCTAAAATAAGTGATTGTTGTGAAAAATATGAAATACCAAAATTTGGATGTAATAGATTAAATAAAAGACATAAAACTAAAAGACCAAAATTATAAAAGCAGAGCTATTACCAAAAAAAATTAATACTCCTATGAATAAAAGAAATATGTCTCTACAAAGATATTTTCCAAACCAAGTTAGCCCTAAAACAATTATTAACGAGATTGAATTTCCTACTCTCGTACCGATACTACTTCATTCAAGAAAAAGTTAATCCTTGGAAACAAACAAACTATGAATCCTTTGGTTCGACAATATATTGCTAATTTCTTAATAATTGCCAATAAGTTAAATACAAATCCCGAGGTTACCATTATAGATAACCAAGCAGAGATAGAAAGAGGATATGAAACTAATCCTCTAAAAAAAGATAAATGAACTAATTGTGTTACTAGGATGTAATGCAAACTTAGTCAAAGCAAAGATATGACTATGGACTTCTCAATTTAGTTTATACCATGAATGGAGAAGAATTATCCTCAATTCCCAGCTTTATATAAAGCAGCTTAAGAATTATTTACATATTACAAAGTCTTCAATGATCTTTGTAAGGTGTTATACAACTACTAGCGAAGTTAATCTTAATGAGATTAGGCAATGTGTAAGAGTTATTAAAATGGGATGTACAACGAATTATATTATAAAGATAATGGCCCAACCCGAAATAAATCTTAATGATGTACCAGATATTCTCGGAGAGAAGAGAGCATCAAAATTAAGACAATTTATGAAGCTCTATGTAATATAGTTAAAACTTCGGCTCGGATAAATCATAAAGAGCTAAATACATTAATTATATCTCAAAGTAGAGAATATGGCTATGGACATTGTTGAAACTATAAAATCATGGATATGGAGTTTGCTTCATCCGGATGATGAACCCGTGACTAGATACATTCCAAGAAACTTTATGACACCGAATACGTTGAAAAAATATTGTAGCTGGATGCAGCAAGAGAACAATCACAAGTGTCAAATATGCGAAGCCGACAAATTATTGTTCCCATAATTAAGATATATATGGTGAAGATAAGGCGGAATCTTCAGGGGTGTCTCAAGGGAAGTCATATCGTAATAAATATTGTTTAAGATAAAGAATAGAAATAATGTAAAAGCTAAGCATAACAAATGTAATACGTTATGTAATAGTTAGAAGATAAGAACAACAACTTGGAAAGTTAGAAATAGTTTAATAGTATTGTAATAGTATGTAAAAAATCGTACGATCTTTGTAATCTTTACCTATAAATAAGAAAACCCTTGATGAGGCAAAGGCATCAAGATAGTTTGCCATACCATCTTTTCTCTCTCAATCTCTCCTCTCTCCTCAAAAATAAGCTTCCACTAATTCATCCAATCCACGCACCATAGTTGGTATCGAGCTAGCTAGTAAAAGTCAAGGAAATAAGCTTGCGAAAGATATTCCATCATAACTATGGAAGAAGCTAAGGTAAATTTCTATCTTATGAACTAAGTATAAATTCAATCATTTAGTTTATAATAATACTGAGATCTATTAAAATAATTCTATAACTTCATATAGGATATATATTATCTTAAATATGCTCTCCTCGATTAAGTAAAATCATAGTTTTATACCAAGAGACAATTGGTAGTAGTAGTCCTTTTAAGGCCAATGAGAATGAGAAGACTCATTGTGGACGAGAATACGTAAAACCTATGTGGTGAGGTTACAAAGGTTGATGTTATTTAATTATGCTTTAATGCTTAAGGGTAGAAGAGCGGATTAGTAATACTTATATGAAGGTTGATAGAATTGTTATTAACTAATTGATGTTTGTTATAAATAAAGGGATTGAGTTCAACAAAAGTTCGAAGAAAATCTTTTGTAAAATTTATTTAGAATATGAAAACACAAATAAGAAACGTTAAAAGAAATATAGAAATTTGAGAATATGTTTTAGATTTTAAAATTATGCATTTACAAATTAAAATCGAAAGCTTTGATAATTATTTATATGAAGCATATAGGAGGAAAGATATAGAAACAAAGGATGATTTAATTAAATTAAATAAAAGAAATCAAATTAAAATGAATACCCTCTTAAAAAGAAAGATAGAACTTAAACATTTACAAAATTCTTTATATATATGACAATTAAATCTCAAATTATAAAGGCTATAAGAAGAGCTAACTTTAAAACACTAATGAAAATTTTAGAAGCGGACATTAAGAATTTGGAAAAACGAAATATGAGAAGAATGGCTAGAATAAACAAAGAAAGAATAAAAGCAAAGGCTAAATTAGGTGGACCGATATGAATATAGAAAAAACATTAGTCTTACATTGGAAGTTAGATGGAATTGAAATGTTGAACGGATCTAAAGTAATGACAAATCCAATGTAAAAACGCTTATATATTACCCAATAAACATCAAGTTTATACTAAAAATAAATTAGGACCAATAACTATAGATACTCCCTTTACAGAAGTTGTTTTATCAATAGATAAAGGATTAAAATTATATTCAAAACCCAGTTATGGAGAACTAGATATGTAAAACGAAGAATAAGTTTATCTAAATCTAGAAAACAAACAGATAATAATCAACTTATTCAAATAAGATCACAAAAAACACAAGAATGTTATGTTACAATACAAATTGGAGGAGAAAATTTAAAAGCAAATAATTTCATCTCAATAGAAAAGTTATCAGATAAAATGATAAGAGAACGAATAACTATTACAGCAAAAATTACTACACAAGATATAAATATTGAATATGTCATAACCTTAAATAACAAAATTATACTAGGAAAAGACTTTTTAAACAAAGTTACACCTTGGAAAATTGACTTAGAATATTTTGAGTTTACTTATAATTAAATTCAATTTAAAACTAGAATAATCAATGAGTAATTTAATCTATATACTCATAAAAATAATATTTGAAGGATATAAAAGTAGATACTATACACCGATGGTAGATACAGGAGCACAAACTACAATTATGAAATAAAATTGTTTACCATAGTGGAAGAGGTTAGATACACCATTTAGGATAAATGGTTTTAATAATAATAGTAGCAAAATTACACTTTATCAAACAAAGGTACAAATATAAATCTGGAAGAAAATTCTAATTATACCTAAGGTATATTGCTTTGAATTAGTAGGAAAAGATATAATATTCGGAACTAATTTTCTTAACCAATATAAACCAATTAGTATAGATAAAGATTATCTTACATTATTTACCCCTTGTAAACATAAGTTGAAGGCTAAGATAGTAAAAAATAGAGAAAGAATATCTCAAGAATGGGAAAAATGTAAAAAAGGTGAAGAAGATAAATTAGTTCAAAGAATGACAACAAAGAAGGAATATATAAATATTGCAATAATAGAAATTAGATTGTTACATTTGGACAAAATTACTCCTTTTAAAATTAAACTAGAAGAGCTATGTAATAAAAATCCTCTAGCAAATTGGCATAAACATAAAATTGGGATACAAATCACATTAAAAAATCAAAATAGTATAATATCACAAAAACCTTTTAATAATACCCAAAGAGATGAAGAAGAATTTAAGATGCATATAATAGAATTATTAGCAGGAAAATTAATCAGACCAAGTAATTCAAAACATAGCACTAGTGCGTTTATAGTTAATAATCATTCATAACAAAAAAGAGGAAAAACAAGATTGGTTATTGATTATAGGATTTTAAATGAAAAAACAATTACTTATAATTATCCAATACCAAATAAAATACTTAAAATGAGACAAATACAAGGCTATAATTATTTTTCAAAATTTGATTGTAAAAGTGGTTTTCATCAATTAAAATTAACTGAAGAATCTAAACAGTTAAGTAAAAAGAAAATAAAAATATTTAAAACACAAATTGAGTTTTTAGGATTTGAAATAGATAAAGCAGGAATAAAAATGCAACACCATATAGCACAAAAAATTATAGAATTTAAACAAGAAATTACTACTAAAAAAGAATTGCAAAATTCTTAGGCATAGTAAATCAAGTTAGGGAATTTGTACCAAAATTATCACAATATACTTGAACCACTTACTAAAAAGCTGAAAAAATATTATGATTTTAGGTGGACGAGATACCGATACAAAAATTCGGAGAAAATTAAAGAATTAGTCAAAAAATTACCAAAATTAAGTTTTGCTAATGAAGATAAAGAATTTATATGGATAGTAGAAACTGATGCAAGTGAAATCAATAATGGTTACGGTGCGATATTAAAATATAAGTATAACAACGATAAAAAAGAATATATATGTAGATATCACTCGGGAACATTTAAAGCAAATGAAACCAATTGGGATATAAATAAAAAGGAATTCAAAGTAGTAAAATATGGTATTAAGAAAGTTGAACCTTATATTGTTTATAAAAAATTTATAATAAGAACAGACAACAAAATCAGAAAGAGTTGGCTAACATAGAAATTACAAGATTCTATTACTAGAAAGGAAATAAATAGAATTATAGCGGATATCATGCAATACGAGTTTTCTATTGAGTTATTGAAAACTAACGAAAATTATTATGCAGATTATCTCTCCGAGAGGTAGTTCAACAACCGATTCACGAAAATCGGGAGCAAAAGATAAAGATAAAGATAAAGGACCTAATTGAAGAAATAACTCTTATGAAAAGAGAAGCTTCCAATCCAACTAAGGAGCAAGCGAGATATTGGCGAAAGCCAAAATTATAAAAGCAGTGCTATTACCAAAAGAATTAATACTCCTATAAATAAAAGAAATATGTCTCTACAAAGATATTTTCCAAACCAAGTTAGCCCTAAAACAATTACTAACGAGATTGAAATTCCTACTCTCGTACCGAGATACTACTTCATTCAAGGAAAAGTTAACCCTTGAAAACAAACAAACTATAAACCCTTTGGTTGGACAATATATTGCTAATTTCTTAATAATTGCCAATAAGTTAAATACGGTTCTCGAGGTTACTATTAAAGATAACCAAGCGAGATATAAAGAGGATATGTCACTAATCCTCTAAAAAAGATAAATGAACTAATTGCGTTACCGGGATGTAATGCAAACTTAGTCAAAGCAAAGATATGACTATGGACTTCTCAATTCAGTTTATACCATGAATGGAGAAGAATTATCCTCAATTCGCAGTTTATATAAAGCGGCTAAGAATTATTTACATATTACAAAGTCTCCAATGATCTTCGTAAGGTGTTATACAGCTACCGCGAAGTTAATTTTAACTAGATTAAGCAATGTGTGAGTTTTTAAAATGGGATGTACAACGATTTATATTATCCCCGAAAATATAATGGTCCAACTCGAAATAATATTTTAACATATCTCAAGAACATTTAAAGCAAATGAAACCAATTGGGATATAAATAAAAAGGAATTAAAAGCAAGAAAATATGGTATTAAGAAATTTAAACGTTATATTGTTTATAAAAATTTTATAATAAGAACAGACAATAAAACTGTAAATAGTTGGCTAACCCAAAAATTACAAGATTCTATTACAAGAAAGGAAAGACATAGAATTATAGCGGATATCATGCAATACTAGTTTTCTGTTGAGTTATTGAAAACTAACGAAAATTATTATGCAGATTATCTCTCCAGAGTTAGTTCAACAACTGATTCGCAGGAGCAAAAGATAAAGATAAAGGAGATAATTGAAGAAATAACTCTTATGAAAAGTGAACAAGGGAAAAACTAGGTCGTTATTAACTCCCCTAATGTCAAATAAAAAACCTAACTATCCACCTAAACTAGTCAAGTGGTAAGTAAGGGTCGAACCACAAGGATCGGAGGTCTCACCAAGGTAGAGTCGCTACAAGTAAGCTAAGTCGAAGAAACAGTCAAGTTTTGATTGAACTAAGTGATTAAAACTATTGGAATCAAATTAGGAAAAACACTAGGAATGGGAAATCACCACAATCATAGTTCACATCCAACAACCAAATAGAGATAAAGGGGTTGACAAGTATTGGGGTTATGCAAAGGGAATAAACAAACCTAAACACCTCCAAAATCGTTGTTAGGGAGTTTAGAGTCCTAATTATGGCAACAAAACCTATGTTTCGAGGTGTTATCACCTAACTAGGCCAAGTTAGGAATTGAAATCAAACCCAAGTTAATACCAATCAACAAGTGATGTGTAGCAACTAATCAATCGATCATGAAGGTCAACCACATAAAAGTAAACCATTAAGTGGGCAACAAAAGGATCAAAAGGTGATGGAGCTCACATCAACTAAGTCACCAATCAACATTAAAGATTGAAATTGCACAAATCCCAAGCATAATCAACCCAATAAACTCTACTCATGAAAATAGGATGCAAACAATGATTGGGCTACTCCCAATCCTAGTTAATGAACTACTCACTACCCATTATACTACCAAACATCCTAAACATGGAAAAACTAGCAATAAATCACCAATCTAAAAATAGCAAAAACCAAAAATCAAGACTTTAAAGCAAAAACAAGATGAAATCTAGTGAGTAAACAAGAAGAATCTAAGAAAAGATGGAAACTTTAATCTAAGTTAACTACTAAGCATGAAGATTAAGTAATGAAAACATGAAACTAACAAAGTAGAAATGCATAAAAACAATGAGAAAGGAAGAAAGGATTGAGAGGATTACTAAAGAAACAAGAAACTTCAAAGAAATTGTCACTTTTTCATTGATTTTCAATCTCCAAATTACACCTCTTGAGCCAAGTTTTCTCTCTCCTACACTAGTAAGTAAGCTTAGGGTTCTCAAAATTCTGGGATCCTCTTCCAAAATAGGGTAGATGGGTATTTATACCCCGTCTAATTACACGAGTCGTAAAAGAAAAGAAAACCGAAATAAGGCCCAGCGAACAGGGGCCCGGGCGGGCTAGTGAGAGGCCCCCGGGCGGGCTCCATGGTGGCCCGGGCGGTGCAGGGTAGATGGGCCCGGTCTGCTACCCCGGGCGTGCACTAAAAATCCAGGCATGAGGCAGAAAGTTTGGCCGCTGATGGGCCCGGGCGGGCGGTCACATAGCCCGGGCGAGCCGTCACATAGCCCGGGCGGGCGCATTTGCTCGTTCGGGTTTCCTGGAGCTCGGGCGGGTGTCTTTGCTCGGGTGGTCCTTTAGCTTCCCGGGCAAACTCTTGCTTCCCTTTTTTAATCCCCTCTTAGCTTGTAGAAGCTTGAGTTCCTACACGTCAAAGATCAAATAGAAGAGTAGGGGAGGGGGATGCACATACATGTACGCACTTGCTAAGAGAGAGTTAGATAGAAAAAGAGGTGAAATTAAGAAAAAAGGGAACTAAATTGCATAATAAATCAAGTAAAATAGCCTTAAAAACTACCCTAGGAGTGAGATAAATCTCACTCATCAAAAAGAGAAGCTTCTAATCCAGCTAAGGAGCAAGCAGATATTGGCAGTAGCCAATATTATAAAAGCAGAGCTATTACAAAAAAAAAATTAATACTCCTATGAATAAAAGAAATATGTCTCTACAAAGATATTCACCAAACCAAGTTAGCCCTAAAACAATTATTAACGAGATTCATATACTACTTCATTCAAGGAAAAGTTAACCCTTGGAAACAAACAAATTATGAACCCTTTGGTTCGACAATATATTGCTAATTTCTTAATAATTGCCAATAAGTTTTATACAGTTCTTGAGGTTACTATTAAAGATAACCAAGCAGAGATAGAAAGAGGATATGTCACTAATCCTCTAAAAAGGATAAATGAACTAATTGCGTTACCAAGATGTAATGCAAACTTAGTCAAAGGAGCATATGACTATGGACTTCTCAATTCGGTTTATATCATGAATGAAGAAGAATTATCCTCAATTCCCAGTTTATATAAAGCAGCTAAGAATTATTTACATATTACAAAGTCTCCAATGATCTTTGTAAGGTGTTATACAGCTACTAGCGAAGTTAATCTTAACGAGATTACGCAATGTGTGAGAGTTATTAAAATGGGATGTACAAGAATTATATTATCCCTGAAAAGATAAAGATATATATATATATTGTAAGGGCATACAAGTTGATAACTAATAAAGATAAAGACTTTATGCTCAAACCAACTGGAGATAAAGAAAGATATCACAAGCCTAAAATTTCTTAATATTAGGATATGATATCAGTTTTTACTAATTTTCTTAATACTAGTATATATATGTATATATATATATGTATATATATATGTATATATATATATATATGTATATATATATATATATGTATATATATATATATATGTATATATATATATGTATATATATATATATATGTATATATATATATATATATATATGGTTGGGTTCTAATGAGAACCCTCTTAGGGTGAGAACCGTGAGAACCACTTAAAATAGGCAAAAACTTCATAAAATGAGAAAAAAAGTAAAAAATTAGGAAAAGCATAAAATGAATTGAAAACATTAAATGAGAAATAACGTAAAATGAGCAAAAATGTATAAAAAAGTTAAATGAGAAAAAGCGTAAAATGAGAAAAAAGTAAAATGAGCAATTAAGTTGTGAAATAAGCATAAAAATGTTAAATGAGCAAAAACATTGTGAAATGATTAAAATCTACATAAAATGAGGAAAAATGAGTGGCGCTTTGGAAGGGACGTTCCCCTTATCATTCCCCCTCGGTTCCAAAGAGTCCGACCCGCAAAGCTAGCCGGATATACTGCGAGAGGCTCCAGCTTATATATATATGCCGATTATTGTTAAGGTAGGTAAGATGAAAGACCCTACTGAACTGGCACCTCTCGCAGGTATATCCAGCTAGCTTTGCAGGTCAGACTCTTTGGAACTGAGGGGGAATGATAAGGGGAACCTCCCTTCCAAAGCGCCCCTAGTGGGCTTTTATCCCGTGACTTGTAATTCATGAGTACAAACCTTCACCACTAGGTCAAGCGTTGCTTTGTCTATATACTAAATTATATAAAATCCATAAAACTTGTATAGACCTGGTGTACTTGTACACCAAGTTAATGAACTATGCACAATCTTAAGAGCTTGATAGTGTCGTAAAGTTTCGAGGGAGCCATCGGCGATGACACCGATTAAGAGCTTGTTGTGGGATTCGAACCATGCACTAGTAGAAAAAATTATAATTCATCCGGTTAAAATGTACTTCCTGATCCAAAAATGAATCATATCAGTTAATGGCGGAGCAACCGAAAAAAAAATGATCCGCTTCACAACCGGATTAGTTTCCACTAACTGAACCAGTGGGTGCTGAAAACCAGATCAGTTGGTTTAGTTAACAGATCCGATTTTCTTCCACCCACTAGATCAGTTAGTGGGAAAATGAACTGAAAAGATTCAAACCATTCAAAGAAATAGAAGCATAGTTTCTTTCACTAGTGCTCGTTACAAAGAAGTTACAAACAAAATTACACAAAAGAATTACAAACAAATAAAAATTACAAAAATTCATTACAGCCAAAGAAAGAGAAGCAGAGAAAAAATAGGAGAGGAACAATCAACAATTCATGAGTAATTGACTAGCGAAATTAGAAATAAGTTACAAAAACGCAAAATTAATATCAAATAAAAAAAGGATGGATAAAACCTAAATTCGCAAATAAAATAAAAAAGGATGAAATGAATCGATGAGTAATTGAACAACTAAATATCAAATAAAACAAAAAATGAGATGAAACTAATCCATGAGTAATTAACCAACTAAATATCAAGTGGATTTATTTCGCCTACGCGGTGTGAGCGCGTATTTGATTTGACTACCCCATTGTTAAGGTTTAATTGAAAAATGTTTTAAAGTCGCCTACAAGTCTTTAAATGAAGACTCATAAACCTAATTGGATATTGGGAAATCGTAGGGACAAATTAGGGACTTATTCAATGTAGACTTCCCCGTCCTGACTCCATAGATGGTCAAAATGAACCAACGATTGAGTTCGGGGATGAGGGTACAACACAGTCAGGAACCATGTTGCCCATTGCTGGCCTCCACTAAATATCGATTCATTACAATTTTTATGCCCAAGAATAATCATATAATATTTTAAACACCCTAAAAATATTTAGTCTAGGTTGGTTCAACAAACACATAAAAAAAAAAAAATTTAGTGACAAGTTATTATGCAATCAATATTACAAGGTACCTAGCAGGTTGTCCAAATTAATCTAATTAATATTAGAACGGCTCTTTAGGTCTTGTTTAGCAAAAAAATAACATGTAGGTGATAAAAACAATAAAGCAGAATAATCAAGCAAGCATATGATAATGTATAAAATAAATAAAAAGAAAGAAAACGGATTAGAATATACTGTAGAACGATTATTAATTTAAGATCTACATCATGAAATAAATTGTTAGTAACTTCAAGGCAGTAAATGTAATAGAATTATTCAAGGATCCTCAGAAATTATACCTATGCGGCTTAGGTTCAAGAACGCAACAATCTTTAGGCGGAGCAATCGTGGAACCAAGAATGTAGTATGATCGGAAACTGGAAATTGATTTGAAGTATTGAAAGTGTTTAAGTATTTGGAGATTCGTAATAGGATTCGGAAGTATTCAGAAGTATTTTGTGTTTGTAAAATAATAATGAAAAAGTCGTCCGTGATTCGAGGAATCACAGGTATTTATAGGAAAAAAGAGCGTGCGCTGCACGCTGCATCCTGCGCCTGGCGCAGGCCTACGTGTCAAGCGCACGTCAACGCGTCAAGCGCACATTGGTGTGCCAAACGCAACCAGCCCAATCAAACTCGTACATGCGTACACGCGTATTTAAAAAGATAAGAAGAAACTTGCTTCTCACACAGGGTCTGCGCCAGGCGCAGTACTCTGTGTGAGTCACAAGTCCACATGTCAGGCGCTCATTGGCACGCCTTACGCATTCTGGCCAATGTCCTAGACGCATGTGGCGCGCTGAGCGCGGCCGCCGCGTCTGGCGCATATTTCAGCATATTCCAATTTTTTATTAAACGCGTCTTTTGAAGTTAATTTTCTATCCTTAAATCCGGAGTTGAATTTCACGGAATAAAAATCTTATTTGTATTTAAAATATTTATCAAAGATAATAAAAATATTTATTAAAATAAGAAATATTTAATTGGGCACTTAAAACACTTTAAATGGACTCACAATATTTTATGGGCTCAAAATACAATTAATCATCATGAATAATCAATTGGGCTTTAGAATATCATTTCAAAACAGAATTTTGGATTGGTTCTTTGGATTACTCTTCTGTTGGGTCGCGCCAACAGATACTGCAATATGTTTCATCATTGGACCCTTAAATGGGGAGACACAATTATGCGTCTACAGAAGCCCCCACTTTGACTGAGGTATAGGAAACCGATAGTCAAAGTATACGGTGTCGGGACGGAGAATGATTCTAAACGTTCTGCAGTTTAGAACTGATCTATGTACGTCGGTCTCTGCAAAACAAAGTTAGTATGCAGGATAATAACTACAAGCAATCTGATTACCTGCAGGGAAAGGTGTCAGCAGATAGGTGCAAACAACTCACGCAATAATGCACATAATGATGCAAAAATGTAAACTTAGACTCTCTAAGGATGCACAAGACGCTATGCAAGGATTAAGGTTGTGCAAAGCTAAGGGATGACACGTCATGCAAGGTCAGGGTTATGCAAGACTAGAATGTATGAATTGTAATGCAAGGTCAGGGTTGTTTTGCAAGGTTAGAAGATCTGGATATGTAGAAAGATAGATTGATCAGATATAGTTAGAATGATTTTCGAAAATCATTTTTTAATAAATAATCGGGGTCCGTGAACGAGATTCGCAAATTACAACTCTTCGGGCGTTTGATTTGGAGGAACCACCACATATATAGGAAGCCCCCACTTTGGGTGAGCTTGTCTGAATTAGGCATCTTGAGCTTCGATTGAAATGTAGTTGACATGTCTTGAACGTTGAAAGTTGTTCGCTGGGGATTCTTCTTTAGGGAGTTGATACAGGCAAAGTCAAATACCACCAGAGACCGTGGAGTTGTCGGAGAGTCCTTCAGCGACAAGGAGAGCTTGGACTGAAAAATAAAAAGGTTTAAATTTATGACTCATATAAATGTAAGTGAGAAAAGGCTTTAACGAGGCTAGGTTCAAACTCGAGTCTATGTCGGAATCTAGAAAGAGTATACTCCTGAATTCTAAAAAGTTAAATCATGAAACCTTGATTAATTTTTATATTGAAGCGGTCGGGCCTTGAGATGAGTATTCCTACGTATCCTTGGGGAATCAGACCATTCGTAGTTCAAGATCTAATTCCTTTTTATTCTTTTTTTTTTATGTGCCCTAACTTTTGCCTAGGCCGCCCTTTCGGGTTTTCAATCTAGCGGGCTTGGACATACTTTAAATAAAGAGTTAGGGTTGATGAAAGGTTGAAAGGTTAAAGGCTTTAGGTTTGATGAAGGTTTAAGGCTTGAGGTTTAAGGTAAGGATCATGAATTCGGATTATATGGTTATGGTTTTGATGGACCGAAGGGATTTGAAACAAGGGGTTGAACTTGTGTGCAAGCCCCTTAGCTTGACCTTTTATTACTTTGCCTTTTTCTTTTTTTTCTTTTTGCAATTTTTCTTTTTGTCCTGTGCATTTTCTTTTGCTTTTGCTTTTGCTTTTGCTTTTGCTTTTTTCGCACTTTGAATTTTTGTTACTTTTTTATATTTGCCTGGCATTGATCTTTTTTATTTTTTATGTAGTAAGGCTTGCACACAAGTTTTTTTATGGTTTAGGGTATTGGAAGGTTTACAGGATATATGTGGAGCTTTGATTTTGAAAGGTTATAAGGATCATGAAGGATGATGGTTTAAGGGATTTTTTTTTTATTTTTGGTTGCATGGATGAGGATAGTTTATTGATGATGGAAGGTGATGGAGGAAGAGGGAATAACTTATAATCCAAAGTATGTCCTTTTTTATTATTATTATTTTTTTTATTTCATATATCTTTTTATTATTATTAGTCAAGTTCATTAGGTAATTTAAGTTTTATCATTGAATTAGAAGCATAAATAAAATGATGGAAGGCCAATGAAAATGAAAATGAAAATGCAATTACCAAATAGAACAAGACTGATTAGAAATAAAATCCTAAATGACATAGACTCGACAGGAAGGGAAATGAAGGAGCTAGGGGAGGGACTCTCCGACTCAACCTAGAAAACTAGCATTAAATGCCCATGCCCCGACAATATTTAGGCACTGCCCAAGGGGTTGTCGCTATTGTTGACTTTATATGCAGGCGGAATTGGCAATCTATCGTGTTTTAACCATATCCTGTAGAGCATGCTTCAAAGTCCTGCAGTGTGATGTCATATGCCCATTTCCTTGATGGTACTTGCAATAGGCATTAGGATTCCATTTACTAGGATATTTTCTCAGGAGCAGGGTCTGGAGTAGGGCCAAGAGGCTGAAGCGCTCCTTTTGCATGAAGCCTAGTGAAGGCTTCTTCTAGAGTCATGCACAATGGAGTGAATGTTCTTTGAGGCCCTTGATAGCCTCTCTTTTCAGTAGTTAGGGCATTTATGTCGTTGCTTTTAGAAGTAGAAGGGTTGTTATTACTCTTCTTGAAAGAGTTGTTGTTGGAACCCTTGTTCTTGTTAGCTTGTACCCCTTCTTCAATCAGCAAACCTATAATTATAGAGCTTCGTGAAAGACTCTATGGGTTGGAATTTAATATGATCCCCATACTTAGGCTGCAGGTTACGGATCACCAGTCGAACTTGATCCTCTTGAGATGGCCTGTTAGTCATTTGTGCAGCTTTTTCCCTCCATCTGTTAAGGAAGGTGACGACATCTTCGTTGGAGTTCTGTTTGGTTAACTCCAACTCACGAAGGCCAATGGGAAGCTGAGTATTGTATATGCATTGTTTGTGGAACTCTTCCCTGATATAATCCCAATCATTCAGCTTGGTCTTATTCAGTGACCTGAACCACTTGGATGGATGTGCATCCAAGGTCAAGGGAAAGACATAAGCAAACAAGTCCTTGCTCATGCCTTTGAGAGCCATAGATATGGAGAAAGCTCTCAAATGATCATCTGGGTCTTCGACCCCCTTGAATTTGGGGGAGGTCACCCAATGTTATCTTTTTAGGGAGTTTTTTCCTCAGTTAAGGATCAATGATGACATGGCCATGAGCCTGACCCTCGAGGGCTGGAATTGACTCTGGGGACAATATAATCCTTACGTAAGGGCCAGCCTATCCAACTTTCGGGCATTAAAATACGTTTCAGGCGTGGATGATTATCATACGAGATTCCCAATTGCTCCAGTTTCTCAAACCTCAGTTCTGTCTCAGTCTTGATAGGAGGTGGTGGTGGCGGTGGAGTGTCATGCTGCTCCTCTTCCTCAGTTAGTTTCTCTCAGTGCCTTAATCTCCTTGTCTTGTTCCGCAAGACGAGAGTTCATCAGTTGAAGTTGGGCCATAATGGCACTGAGCTGTTCATTAGCGTCCCCCATTTCAGATGATAATTCAGAAGAGTCGGAGGATTCGTCTGAAAAGGTTAGGATGTGTTTGACGAGTCTAGAAGTAGGTTGACCTTGTATCCTCTCTGTCGGGCGTTCCCAAGTTATAATCTCACGACTTGTCCTGAATAGAAATCGAATGGACCTTGTAAATTTTGAGAAATGATGTTTTCGAAATGAGAAATGGAAATGAGGGGTGGAGAAATGGAAATGAGGGGTGGAGAAATGGAAATGGAGATGAGAGATGAGAAATGAAAATGAAAGTGGAAATGAAATGGGAAATAAGTAGAAATGGCTATGATTATGGTTATGATGGCGACACAGGCCTAATTATATGCATATATGGACTCGGACCGGATTGACCTGGAATGGACTATGCAAGCGCACTAGACTAGACTTTGCAAACAGACTAGACTCAAAAGGATTGCCTATGCTAGCTTTGCTAGACTTAGGGAGGAATTGGCTTTGCCATACTTGATGATTTGGGGTTGCTATAGATGTAAAGTAGGAATAGCTTCGCTAAACTCGGCGGATGCCTTTATGATCTTAGGGGTAACTAGGTTCGCTAGGTCTATGGGGGTGCCATTATGGTCTTAAAGGGTGACAATAGGTGTCGCTTAAGGTATTAGGTCAATGGGTGCCGTTATGGTCTTAAGGATGACTAGCTTCGCTAGGTTAAAGGGTGTCGTTATGGTCTTAAGGATGACTAGCTTCGCTAGGTCGAGGGTACCGTTATGGTCTTAAGGATGACTAGCTTCGCTAGGTCAAAGGGTGCCATTATGGTCTTAAGGTATGACTAGCTTCGCTAGGTCAAAGGATGTCGTTATGGTCTTAAGGATGACTAGCTTCGCTAGGTCAAAGGGTGCCATTATGGTCTCAAGGTATGACTAGCTTTGCTAGGTCAAAGGATGCCGTTATGGTCTTAATGTATGACTAGCTTTGCTAGGTCAAAGGATGTCGTTATGGTCTTAAGGATGACTAGGTTCGCTAGGTCAAAGGGTGCCAATATGGTCTTAAGGTATGACTAGCTTCGCTAGGTCAAAGGATGCCTTATGGTCTTAAGGGGATGCTAGCTTCGCTAGACTTAATGGTTTGGACTTCGTCCCATATAGGTTTGGAATCGACTCGGATTAGACATAGGAAATGAGTTAGGCCTTATATGGACCTAATTTTAAACTTAGTCCTATATTGGTTAGACTTGGAAATGCACATGAGCTTGATATTGGAAATGGACTAGGATTAGACTTAGGATGGAATGGACTAGGATTAAATTTAGACTGGGCTTGACATAGACTAGGGTTCACATAAAGATGCAAATGGGCCTAGATTTGACTTGAACTAGACTTATATGGGCCTCAGATGGATTTTCAAATGCTAGCGGGCCTAATATGAATACATGGACTCAAATTTAGATGGACCTAATATGAATGCAAAATGGACTCTAATGCATATGGGCCTAGAATGAATGCAAAATGGACTTAAATGCATATGGGCCTAAAATGAATGCAAGATGGACTTCAATGCATATGGGCCTAAAATGAATGCAAGTGGGTTGGATTGATTGGATTGTATTGAATGAAGGTATTTGAAATGGGCTTAGAATTTTTGAAAATTGTTTTTGAAAGGAACCCCTTGTTTTTATCTTTTATTAGGAAAATATGATGGGTTAATTTTTTTTTTTAATAGGTGGTATGATGATAATTAGTAAATGTTTTCGAAAAAGATAGAATAGACTAGGGTGTAGGATTGATTTCGAAAAAAGTAAGTTTTTGAAATTGTTGAATATGGTAAGGTAAGATTGACATGGAAGATTTGTTGCACAACATGGAGAAGGTAGACATGCATGATGATTCTAACTCTACCATGACCATTTTTCTAAATGCACTTTTTAGGACAGAATAGACCTTGCATGAAAAGACTGATTTTTATGTTGAATTAGGTGAGACCTCTAACTAAACCATGCTTTACGCGAATGCGGACGATGCGAACATAGGACCGACCACCACGACGACTAAATTGACGAAAAGCATGCGATGCGGAAACCGCGTGCCATGCAAAGCATTACCGCGCACGGCGCACGGTCGTACGTGCCCGGCGTGAGGAGGTGCGCCGTGCACAACTTAATGCGCATGCGCACTACCACCCGACATGTTTTTCGGAGATTTAGGCGACGTTTTGGCCAATTGACGAATTTTTGTATGTTATTTAGACGCGATTTTTAGGTACGACGCATAATAATGACAAATTGACAAGTTAATAACAGGCAAAGATTGCAAACACAAGCAAATGTCATATAACATGGATGCAAAAGTTCTCAGCCTAAAGTCCAGTTTTACATTCAACTATTGGTCAGGTTTACGTTAAGGCTGAAAGGGTGCATGACTAAGAGATTGATCACACGCTTCGTACCTTTGCTTAAAAAGGTGGCCACGTGTAAGACGCACTCCAGTACTCGAGTCTGGAACAAGAAAACAATGCCATGGTTGGGTAGGTTTGCTTATGAATAAGATCCAACACTATCGCTCAGGAAGCTTTTTGGAAGGACAAAGCGCAAATCCCCCTAGGGTGACCTCACACATAGAACATGTGCTAATGAGGCAAGGTAAATTGTCCTTATGGTGGCTGAACAATAGCCATGCATATGCAAAATAATATATTATTCAAATGCATAAAAGGAGAATGAATCGTATTTTTCAAGCTTCACCCACACATTTAAAAAAAAAAATTTTTAAAATCCTCTCCAGTGGAGTCGCCAAATTGTAGGCATGGATTTATTTCGCCTACGCGGTGTGAGCGCGTATTTGATTTTACTACCCCATTGTTAAGGTCTTAATGAAAAATGTTTTGAAGTCGCCAACAAGTCTTCAAAGGAAGACTCATAAATCTAATTGGATATTGGGAAATCGTAGGGACAAGTTAGGGACTTAACAACTGTAGATTTCCCCGTCCTGACTCTATAGATGGTCAAAATGAACCAAAGATTAGGTTCCGGGATAAGGGTACTGTAATACCCCGAACTTTAATATCGTTTTATTAGCTATTAATTATGTTTATTAGCTTAATTGCGTCCTAAATTTTTCTGAAATGATCATAGTTAAATTATTTTCTAAAATAAATACATTTTGGGTTTTATGTGTAATTAATTGGGCGGTATCTGGCCAAAATGAGAAACAAAATGGGTTTACTCATCTAACACCTATGTCGGTTTAACTTGGATGAAATAAGAACCCCTCAATTCATTCTTTCTCGTCATTTTTCACTTAAAAGACCCAAACCCCATTTCTCTTTCTCTCACTCTCAAAAGGAACCACAAAACCCCAACCCCATGAAACTCTCACTTCTCTACATCTCTCTCTCTTCCCCTATGCTGCTGCTGCGTTAGTGATGATTGGTTTATATGCTTGAATTATGCTTAGTTTTTAATAGTTTTTGTGATAGTTTTTAAGCTAATTTAGGCTAAGTCCATTCACTTTCTTTCTTTTTGTACATTTTTTCCTCCTTTGCTCTCTTTCTTTGGGTGTTTGTTTACATTTCAGGAAATGGAGCACGTTTGGAGGGTCTATGCACAAGTCCGAGGCAAAATGTTGAAGAAATGGAGCACCAAGGAGCTCGAAAGAAGAGAAGAAGGAAAAGAATCGGCTGACCCGAGGGCCCGGGTGTGTGGACCCGCCCGGGTCAGCCCGGACTAAGCAACGCAGCCGGCTTCTTCCAAATAGACCCGCCGCCGGGTCTGGTGACCCGAGGGCTCGGGTCATCCAACCCGAGTGCTCGGGTTCACAGACCCGCCCGGGTCACTTCTGATTGGAATCCAAGGGAATTCCTGACACTTGGACCCGCTCGGGTCATGTGACCCGAGGGTTCGGGTCAGACAACTCGAGAGCTCGGGTCAGACCACACTAGTAGAAAAAACTTCTTTTGCTACATTACAAATGCTTTGGTTGTTTAAACAACCCAAGCATTTGATAACCTTTCTAAAAAATAAAAAAATAAAATTCAGAAACGCTTGGGTTTTTTAAAACAACCCGAGCATTTGACTATTTTTAATTAAAACTTTTTTCTCTATCCTCTTTCCCATATTTGCTCACTAGAATCTTACCCCTCTTTCTCTCTCTTCTTTTACGCCTCCTCTCACTCAACCACCCTCCTCCCTCCTCCCTCCTCAAATGTCTTCCAACTCTCTGAGCTCTTCCTCGAGGAGCACGCCGACAACACCAACACAGCCCCCATTTCTCTTCTTCTTCTCCTTCTCCTTATCATCACCGTTGTTTTCATGCTAAAACCCCTAATTCGTTCTCAGAAGCTCTGATTTCGAATCAATCTCCCATTTCGAGGGTTTTCAGTTCATTTTCACTCGCAATCTTTACTAATACAAGTAAGCGACTCGAATTTTTTTTTCTTTTTCGATTTCTGATTGATTTTGTTCGAAATCTGGAACCCTGGAAACCGAATTGTGGCTTCTCGATCTTGCCTCTTTTTGTTTGAATTTTTTTTTATGGTGATGGCTATCTGTGCTGCGATTGATTGTTAGATTATTGCTAATTTCTTCGATTTTTCATCTTTCTATTCGCAAAATTCATGTAATGATGTATATAATTTGTTGAACTTTGAATATGAGGTCTTCTATATTTCTCCAAAGTTCGACCATTGGCCAATAGGTCTGTCGTCTGTTGAACAGTGATTATGAGGTACTCTTTGTTTCTCTTTCTCTTTGATAGTTTATATAGTTAGTTGAGAATTGGGTGTGTGCATATTGATGGTTTAGTTGAATATTGGATGTGTGAAATTTGGATGTGTGAAAGTGAAAATTGGGTATCTGGGTGTGTGAGTTTTGATGGTTTAAATGAAAATTGGGTGTGAGTTTTGACAATTTAGTCGTAATTGGATGTGTAAAATTTGATGGTGCTAGTGAAAATGAAAGTGTTATACAAATCAATTATTACATACATAGGTGATTTTTAAGTAAATTAAAAGAACAATGTGTCATAATTATACAAAAACATGATTTTGATTAATAATGCAGCTAAACTAGAACGGTGTCATCTGATCTAGTGAGTTAGTGATTCCGTTAAGAGTTGAAATCAGATTTTATGCTGAGCGACAACTAAAAAGCATAATTACACATCCTCTATCTAAGATTTTAAGGTTAGCAACAACTAAAAAGCATAATTAGCGACGCTAAACTAGAAGGGTTTCATATCATGCAAGTACTAGCACTTGTACATGTCTCGATTTTACTTGGGCTCGGCTTGTTGTTGTTGGCTAGTTGCTTCTACCGGCTTGTTGCTGCTGTTGATTGCTTTTTAATTTTAATTGTTCTTGCAACCATTTTTATCACCTCCAAGTTTTGCTTCGGTTGCGTATGATGCATCCCGTCATTGGGTCCCGCAGTCTAAATTGCATTCTCCCCCTCCCCGGCTCCTCAAATGACATAATCTATGCATGTTTATGCTGAAGGCTGTACTTCCAAATCCATTACTGATATGTTCAATGATGATGTTTCATTTTTCTGTCAAGCTATAGCGGAGATTGCTAAGGCAGCTAAGCAGGAGGCTTATACGCTACCTGTTCAAGTAGAATCCTGTTTGGCATATATTGATTCTAAAGCATCTGATGTGAAAAAGCAACTTCGACAGCATAGTATAAGTGCTGGAGCTGTAGGTATTTGAAAATCTTTATGCTCTGCCTGGCTCCAGAATATCTGCCGCCTCTCTGGCCATCCTTCTGACTTTCATACCTGTGTGTTATGTGTTTTGAGGTTTGGCAAGTTGAGGGGTGGAAGGTCTATTCGGTTCCAGATTAGATGGTGGATCAACCGCCTTGATGCTTGCGTTGCTACTAGACATTGGTTAGGCGGGTAATTTTATGTTGTTGTTGTTTTTTCTTAATTGGTTATATTTGTGGGTGTGAATTGATTGTGTTTGATTGTTTAAACAAGTCTTTTCGTGTTGTATTCCTATACCTTAGATGTCTTTTCGTGCATCTATTTTAGGTTTTGTGAATTGATGGTTATAATCTTGCATGAATTTGGTTTAGTTTTGGCGAGTCTTGTTTTCCTGTTTGTGATTGTCTTGAGGTGTATGTGGATCTGAAGTTGCTAATAATTTTGCAAGGTAAGTTGCTCCACTAACTTTGTTGAGAAAATGTATAATTGAAAGCCTTGCTGCTATTATACTAATTTCTAAAGATTCAGTTTGAATTTGTGAGGATTTTTGTTGTGTGAGAAGTTATGTGCAATAACACCTCTTTTGAAAGTTGTTTAGTGTCGATGAATTTTTTTCTAACATTTTTTTTTCTTTTCTCCTAAATTTCATATTACCTTCAAATTAGCTTCACAAATGTTCTTCAATTGACAGAAAACAACTGATTGATGTCCTTCTGCAATTTCCTTGCCTCTCTTTAACTTTTGTAGTTTATGTGCTTGAATTTATTTGTACCTAAAGCTGATGCACGAGAATGATAATAGTAGTGAGAGTGCAACAATAGATTTGGGCTGGTGTCATTTATGGTGTGAAATTCAGATCCTCTTATGCTTTATCTACACTGCTTTATTTGTAGTTTATGTTAAATGATGTTGTTCATGTTGATGCAGAACAGTTCTAGTTCATACTACGCTGCTTACAAGCTTACTAGGTCCAGACTTAAAGTCAGACGATTTAAAAGAGAGGTTTGGGTTTACTTGGTTTGCTGGAGTCAAACTTGTTAAATGGAGTTACATTTTTGGCCTTACTTTGATCCTTAGGTTGTCTCCTAGTTTGCCATAGCTCTTAGTGGCTAAGCTTACTTGAAATTACGGTTAATTCTAGACTTCTAGTTACATAGCTTGTGTTTGCTTTCATTAGTTGCTTAATTCAAGGTGATTTTGGTTCAAATTCTGTCTTAGGTTTAACTTTTCGACTTAGCTTCAACTTTTTTTCTGGTAATTTTTCAATCTTAGTAGAAGAATTTCGCCATGGCCGGTGATTTTAAGGATGATTCGAAGGCTAAAAATGGTGAGTTTGTGATTTTTTCGATGGTTGGTGTCCTGTTTAGCTGAAAAAGCATATTGTCTTGTGTTCAAGAAAAAAATACACAAGCGTGCGTTTATATTGGAAACACTAGGTTTGAATTTCAAATTTTTTTGAGAAATCATAAGGCTCTATGTGCACCTACTTCTTAGTCAATTTGTGCTTAGCAGTTGTACTTGTGATTTAGAAGACCAGTAATCTTCATAATCCTCTTAGTTCAAGAGCCATAATTTTGTTTGCTGTCCTTTAAGGTGCCTCTAAAATGATGAAATGTTTAATAAACTTAAAACGATTGTAAGCACTCAAATATGTCTCACCAAGCTTTCTTGACTGCTTGACAAGGGAAACAAGGAGACTAAAGGTGAGTGCAAGTAGGATAGTCTCAACAATGGAGCCGACATGTGAATATTTGGTTTCTAGTGCATGCATGTTCTCATATAACCCTAGCAAATTTTATTTCTCATATCTCGATTCTTTCTCTCCAACCCCGTCATCGACCTCAAAATATGAATTCACGTACTTTGTATATTAAAATAAAAAGTCATTCAAAGGTTCGGTTTGTCTTGTGCTCTGTATATTAAAATACGAACATTACATCTTTAAAAATATTGTCATTCAAAGGTTCGCTTTGTCTTGTGCTCGTTAGTTTCGAGTTTAAAGGAGATTTTCCGTTTCTGCTGGTTGGTGAGTAGAATAGGTGTTGAATATTCTGTTTATGTAATTTGGAAGTCATAAATGAGATGTATTTGGTAGCCTCAAGATTTATACTGTTTTGAGATGCAATTTTTTCTCGTTTGACCTTTACCTTTTTTAGCTTGCCTTGAAACAGAGAGTTATTGGTGTTTTTGGTGTTTTCTTACCATGTGTGGGTCTTGCATGACTACAAGGGCTAAGATATTTTGACTATTGGAAAACGAAACCCTTTCTTGTGAATCATTTTAATTCATTGAATCGAGGGTGACAATGATGTACAACATGTGCCTTTATAGAGTATTTTAATCCATCACCGCTTAAACCGTCTCTCGATTAATCTAGCCTCATATTCAACTTTCGAACTCGATGGCATTGTATAACATGTTGTAGATCGTCCAATCATTGTCGATTTTTCTCCTGTAACGAACTTCGGAGGAGCAACCCGCAGAGAGTATGAGGAAAACGTGTGCAATCGTGGAGGTTACCGCAACTTTATGCATTTGAAAAAAAAATTAGCGGTGATTACTTGTGGTGTTACCCTCTCGTAGTCTCTACTTATTTGATTGTATTGTTAGCTCATAGTAACATGCTATTTTTACATCAATTTCGGGGAGCTTAGGCGACAGTTGTTTGGAAGGTATAGAAGGAGGTATGGAAGACCGTCCCCATGGTGGCCGTGGTTATGGTAGAAGAGATGATGATAGAAATCAGCGGTACCATGACTAGGGAAGAAGGCCTAGAAGCCGTAGTCCAGAGCATAGAGGACGAAGTAGAAGCCCTTCCGTCACGGAGGACCTCCTTCCCGGTTAGTTCTAGATCACGGTTTTAAATCTCGGATGCACCACCTGTCGCGAAACCACTTTCGCGGGAAATGCGGATGGTTTACAAGAATTGCGGCCTTATATATCGGTTGCGCTAAGGTCAAATACTCGTGCACTGCAGCTTGCAATGGGGTGATGCAACCGGGATAAAACCATGTTCTCTACAAGTCGTCATGTGTCTCTTTCGAAGCTCTCGGTAACATTTTGTGGAAGTGACTCGATCTCCAACTTTTGTTACGGGTTAAAAGGAGGGTCGACTCCAACACTTCTTCAATTTCCTCTTTTGAAGAATTAATGTTTTCTTACTCGCCACTTCTTCTATTAATAATCATCATATTCTTCCTCCTTATACTTTGTCCGATCTTAATTAATTTGCAATCCGGCGCATATGTGATGAACTTGTTGGTCGAAATCCAAAACTAAAAAGGCGAATATATCCTATTTTCGAAAAGCTTGTTGCCTACTCATTAATATTCCTTCTTAATCTAACATTTAAGTTAATTTTTTATTTGTTCTGTTTACATCGATGTCAAAGGAAGAGTTTTGGACCAAATACTACATAGCGAGAATGCATTCATGACACAAAAAAATGTAGCAGCCGATGCAACAGAGGCGCCGAAGATGAGGAGCTTACGATCTGTTTTCTTAAAGGAGGATGAAATACTAGCAAGTGAAGCTCATAGAAAGGTGATTTTGAAATTCAGCTTTTCCAAAATAAATGCATATATATACTTTGCGTTCCGCCTGCTTCCTAAAAGTCTCCCAGTAGGATGAATGATGATACTTGGTATTCTGCGACTGTACACGGACAAATGATAACAACTATAGTAATTAGTAGCTAGTTTGTTTTTTTACCGTACATGGGTGATCCTCTTTTGCCGACTTTAATCCACTAGTGGGTCCGTCGTTAGCCCGTGTCTTTGGCTAGCAGCGATTTTTTTTTATTACTAGATTTGCCACAAATCCTCATTTTGATCATTGTTGTTTGTAGCTTTCATATATTTATATGCATCATTGCTCAAACAAATACAAAATGTCCTTCATTAGCTCAGTTTTCGAGATATAGAGCATAATATGTCTGCTTTCTCCCTTAAATCAACCTATGCTCTGAATTTGCCTCCCAATGTTTGTTTCTTTAGGTGACATGTTCCTTCTGTGCATGTTGTGGTGTTCATCATAGTGCCATCTAATAATATGACCTGGAAGAGCTTAAAAATATGGAAAATCTTTATCGCCCTCAAATATACACTTGCCATTCTGCTCAACCCTTGACATTATACCGATAACTCCTCTCATGCACTCCGCAATCACGACCTTCTTAGCTCTTCCGATGCTGCCCAGCAGTTTTATTTTCACTTTCTCTTCATATACCTCTATTTATTAAAGAAAATGTATATGCGTTTACAACTTCATCTCCATTATATACTCTCTGTTGCATTGCTGCGTTTACGACACCTTGAGTTTTTTATTTTTCTTGTTCACTCAAATGTTTTAATATAAATGTATATGCTACCGTGAAAATAGAAAATGCATCCTATTCGATGGAGTCCTAATTACATGTATGCTGAAGTTGAGGTTATGAAGATGTATATGCCTCTGCAGTCTCCTGTATTTGGTATAGTATAGTCATATTATTAGTGATTTAGTAGTGTTAGTGTTTGTTAGGGTAGTTTGACACAATATACCTGGGAAAAAGTGAACTAGAATATTGCCTATTCTATATCATCTGGTAGAATCTCTATAATTCAATTGTAGTAGTCAAGTATGCAAGTTCTAATGTGTCTGTTTTGACGGATTAAGAAAAGAACACCTTGGCTATTTTGTTTTGTGATAAGCATTTATAGATCGTAGTATCTGATAGAATGGTCATTGGAGCAATTGGAGCAACCGCAAAAGAAACTAAAATCATAATCTGTAATACATTGTGATTTAGGTGCTGTTTTTTCCCCACAAACATTTTCATTTCTCTCTTCTTGTTTCTCACACAAATTTTATCTATCTCGTATATGATGTTTTTGTCATTGTTCCCTACCATAACTTGGCTTCTTCAAGTAGCGCAAAGGTGATACCATTGAGGTGTTCCTAGGTAGTTCTACAGCCAGCTTGCTCCCGAATTCAAGGTAGTCCGAACCGCTTCGTCTGAAATCTTCTTTATGTATAAATTTAGCTTTTACCTTCCGTCACATGGTGGTATTTGAAGGGATATAGTAGCAAATATGTGTTCGTGTTTTCGGATTATGTTATTTGGTACTATGGTTTGATATCGCGCTCAATAATTTATAGCTAATCATTTTCAGAGCTTTGTTCTCACTATGTAAACAAAGTAGCAATGCTTATTCATATCCTTGAAACTGAAGGCACATGAAATTAATGACAATGTAGCCAAAAAATTTAGCAGGTTTGTTATATTATGTAACTCGAATCTACACGTGTTTTGTAACTTATGTACACTTATTTCATTTTTTTAATAATAATATTTGGAATGTGTTGGATGTATGATTTGCGTGTGCTTTTTTTGTATACTATGTAAATGAGAGGAACATGAGATGTGTCGATTGAAGGGAGGGGCACAAAGAGTGTCTATTATATCTGTATGCGTTAGATTTGGTGAGCATTGCTGCTGATTTGAATATGAATGTACTGCTGGTCTGCTGCCCTAGTGCACACTAGCTAGCACGCATACAGGCAGCAGCTGAATTTTTTTTTTTACTATATAAAATACACAAATGCTCCAATGCTCCGGTTTTTCTAAACAACCGAAGCATTTGTGGTATTTTTCCCATGTTAAGAAAGTCAAATGCTTCGGATTTTTCCACAACCGGAGCATTTGAGGTCTCAAATGCTCCGGTTGAGAACCGGAGCATTTGTAAAATTCTCAAATGCTCGTATGACGTCTGCTGCGCGTTAAATACGGAGCATTTGAGGGGTTTTTAACCGGAGCAATTGAGGTTTTTTCTACTAGTGCCACCCGCCCGGGTCGGGTCATTTTCCGGAAACGATTTTGCGATTTTGTTTACCTTAATGTGGGGGCTGTTTTGTAATCTTCTGATTTATTTCTTGTGACTATAAAAGAGAGACTCCTCTTATTTTGAAAGGAGAGGAGAATTACTAGAGATTAGAGAGAGATTAAATCTTGTTTTAGTATCCAAACTCTAGAACAAAAACCCTAGGAGAGAGAAAGTGAAGGTTTGAAGCTTTTGAATCTCCATTCTTCATTTATGGAAGCTTAAAGTTGGTAATATTTGTTTATTTTTCTTCTTCTCTTCCATTGTTCTTGCTTATTTCATGCTTTGTTTGTTTAGATCTTACTATTAGTTGATTATTTGCATTTTTTTTCTCTTTTCCTCCATGGTTATGGTGATTAAGTTACTTCAAGCTTTGTTTTGTGTTATTTCCATAATGTGTGAGTAGTTCCTTACTAGGGGAAGGGATGTAACCTTCATTTACTCTTTGGATCTTAGATCTAAGTTAGGGGGTTAGCTTTTGGGGTTGAACTTGTTGATCAAACTTGTTTTACTTGGTTTGTTGGGTGCTTGATCACCACTTAACTTACATATTCGGAATTCCTAGTGAAGGATCGAGAGATGAAGTTAGGAATAAACTAAGTTTGGTTGCTAGATTAGAATTTCCATGAAAATAGGTATTTTCTAGTTTAGGGAAGCTTGATTAATCATGTTGTGCTTGATTTGGCTAGATTATTTGCTCATGCCATGAGAATAGGTCATGAGTGACTAATCAAGCTCCTCTAATTAGCTCGAGAGAGTAATTAGAGTTCATATATCCGTGATTTTCCCCTTTGTGATCCCCCAATTGTTCCCCCTTGGCTTTGATTTTGGATTCTTGGATTGAGTGTTGGTGAATTCCCCCTAATCCCCTAGTTTCTTTTATCCTTGACTTAACTCCTTTGCTTAAATACTTGTTGTTTTATTTTACAAATTTCTTAGTTTATTTAGATTTAAGAATTATTGTTAAACTCTCAAAAACCCAAAAATTGATTTAGCTCATTGTAGTTAAGCTAATTACTCTTGATTTGACCCTACTTCCTTGTGGATTCGACCCTTTACTTGCCCTATATTGGGTAGTTTAGGTATCTTTGACGTGTTTACAACGAGCACGTCAAATTTTGGCGCCGTTGCCGGGGAGGTAGCGGTTAACATTAGCTAATTGGTTAATTTTGAGACTAAATTGCCTTTTTCTTTATTTTGGTGTGTTTACCTCTTGGTTGTTTTTACTAATATTTTCCTTAGCTGTGTTGGTTGCATGTCACGGAGATTGAGGGGCGATCCAACCATCCCCATCGATCATAACCTTGAAAATACTTTGAGGCAATTAAGGAGAATCTTTAGGGAACCTACGGTCCAACCGGGTGTTGAACAACCGGGTTTTGAGCAAGAGTCTTCTATCTCCACTATTTCTAGCACTATGGGGGATGAGGCTTCTAGAGCATTACGGGATTTTGGGCATCCCGAGGCATTCGAACTCAAAAGTGGTATTCGCCGCCCAACTACTACCGCCAACTTTGAATTTTCTCCGCATTTGATTCGCATGATCAAACAAGAGCCCTATGGGGGTATGACTCATGAGTGCCCTCTTGAGCATTTGGCTAACTTCTTGGAGCTATGTGCCACGGTGAAGCAAAACAATGTGAGTCAAGAGTTTGTGAGGCTCAACTTATTCCATTTCTCTCTTGTGGGCAAGGCTAAGAAATGGTTGCAATCTATTCCGGAAGACTCTTTGACAACATGGGCACAAGTTACCACGGCTTTTGTGGATGAGTTCTATTCTCAAGAGAAGACCTCCGAAGCTAGGAGGAAGATAGCTAATTTCTCTCAAGAGGAGGATGAGACATTGTATGGAGCTTGGGATAGGTTCAAGGATCTTCGAAGATCTTGTCCTCACCATGGTTATAGTCAATGGATGCTTATGCAAAGCTTCTATGATGGTCTCCTACCCATGACCCGTGCAAGCCTTGATTCGGGTGCGGGAGGCCAACTAACAAAGCTTCCGGTTGACACTATCGAGCCTACAATTGAAGAGGTAGTACGACACTACTCTTGGGGAATTCTACTAGAACCGCAAGCAAGAAAAGTGCAAGCAAAGGTAAGTATGATCTTGATGCCATTGACCACATCAATGCAAAACTTGATACCCTTGCAAAGAAATTGGAAAAGGTAAGCTTGGCATCTCCTAGCCAAGGTACTTCTCAAGCTTTCTCTTGTGAGATTTGTGGTGGGTCGGACCACGCTAGCTCCTATTGTGGTGGGTCTATGGACCATGTTGCTTGGGTGAATACTAGGGGTGAGGAAATCCTAACTTCAACAACCAAGGGAGATGGAATAACAATGTGAGTGGAGGATGGAAGAACCCTCAACCACCCCAACCTTACCAAGCTAGACCACCCGGATTCCATAACCCCCAACAAACATTCACACAACCACCTCCTAGAGCCCCCTTTGAACCAAATCAACCAAAGCAATCCTCTCTTGAATCCACTCTCCAACTTTTCTTAGCTCAACAAACAAAAACCAATGCCGAGAACGATAGGAAGTTTGGAGACATACACACCTCCCTTCAACAAATGAATGCCCACAATAAAATCATTGAAAACCAACTTGCCCAAGTCGCTCAACAAGTGAGCAATAACCCTTCAAACTCTTCCACACAACTTCCTAGCCAACCGATTATCCGAGAGCAAGCTAAAGCGATCACTTTGAGATCCGGGGCTCACTATGAGGGTCCTAAGATGCCCACACTTGATGATGCTAACCCCTCCAATGAGAGTGAGAATGTGGATGGTGAAGTTGATAAAGAGATTGAAAATGTCGTTGTGGAAGATATTCATGAGGATGGGACTCCTATAGTTGTTGAACACGAAGCATCAAGCAATGAACCTCCTCCAATGAAGAGCTACACTCCTCCGGTCCCATATCCTCAAAGGTTAGCAAAGAAGCACTTCAATGACAAATTTGTCAAGTTCCTTGAAGTAATGAAGGGTTTGCAAGTTCACATTCCATTTCTCCAAGCTATGGCTCAAATGCCCACCTATGCCAAATTCCTAAAGGAACTTCTTTCTAACAAATCTAAACTTGAAGAAAGTTCCACCATTGCTCTCACCGCCGAAGTTAGTGCGGTCCTCCAAAACAAGCTCCCCAAAAAGCTTGAAGATCCGGGTCTTTCTCCATACCATTGAGAATTGGAGATTTGGAGCCAAAGAGAGCATTGGCCGATCTTGGGGCTAGTGTAAGCCTAATGCCCCTCTCCATTGCAAAGAAGCTCAACTTTGAGCTTAAGCCAACAAGAAGGGTGATACAAGTAGCGGATCGCTCGGTTAAGGTGCCCGTTGGAGAATTGGAGGATGTTCCGGTGCAAGTAGGAAGAGTCTTCATCCCATGTGACTTTGTAGTGATGGAAATGGAAGAAGACTCCCAAGTCCCTCTTATTTTGGGAAGGCCTTTCTTGAAAACGGCCGGAGTACTAGTTGACATGAAGAGAGATGTAATGACATTGAGGGTTGGGGATGAGAAGATGGAGTTTGCTTTCAACAAGAGCATGAAAGCTCCTATTATGGAGGAAGTACACCGGATCGATACCCTTGAGCAAGAAGTGCTAAGCCTAAGGGCTTTAGTTGAAGCAAGGGATCCTCTTGAAGATGTACTACTAGGAGAAGATCAAGAGCATGAAAGTGAAGCTTGGCATCTCAAAAAGGCCATGGACAAGGCACCTATTTACCTTCCTCCTAATTCGAGCTTTGAGATTTTAGAAGCTTCATTGAAAAAAAGAGGAGAGGACCACGCCTCCTCCTACATGTGAGTTGAAACCCCTTCCCTCTTCTTTGAAGTATGTTTTTCTTGGAGATAACGAGACTTACCCCGTGATTGTCAATTCTACACTCAATGGTCTTTCTCTTGACAAACTTCTTTGTGTTCTAAAACAACATCGAAGTGCCATTGGATATACAATTGATGATCTCAAGGGTCTAAGTCCCACCTTGTGTAGGCATCGAATTCATTTGGATGATGGTCAAACCTCCTCTATTGAGCCTCAAAGAAGGCTAAATCCTAACATGAAGGAGGTGGTAAAAAAGGAAGTTTTGAAACTCCTTGAGGCGGGGATAATCTACCCTATCTCGGATAGTAGGTGGGTTAGCCCCGTTCAAGTTGTCCCAAAAAAGGGAGGAATGACCGTCATCAAAAATGACAAAGGTGAGCTTATCTCCACAAGATCGGTCACCGGGTGGCGCATGTGCATTGATTATCGTAAGTTGAATAAAGCCACCCGGAAGGAGCATTTCCCCCTCCCTTTTATTGACCAAATACTTGAAATATTGGCGGGTCATACCCATTTTTGCTTTTTGGATGGTTATTCGGGGTTCTTTCAAATTCCTATTCACCCCGATGACCAAGAGAAGACAACATTCACATGTCCATTTGGCACCTTCGCTTATCGAAGGATGCCATTTGGACTGTGTAATGCTCCTTCTACCTTCCAAAGGTGTATGACCGCCATTTTTTCGGATATGCTTGAATCAACCATAGAGGTTTTCATGGATGACTTCTCCGTGGTAGGTTCATCATTTGACATTTGTCTCTCCAACCTTCAAAAGGTTTTAGAGAGATGTCAAAAGATGAATCTCGTTCTTAATTGGGAAAAATGTCATTTTATGGTTGAAGATGGCATAGTCCTCGGTCATAAGATATCTCAAAAAGGGATTGAGGTGGATAGGGCTAAAATTGAGGTTATTGAGAAATTGCCTCCCCCAACTTCGGTGAAGGGAGTGAGATCTTTTCTTGGACATGCGGGCTTTTATCGCCGTTTTATCAAAGATTTCTCAAAAATCTCAAAGCCCCTATCCAATTTGCTTCAAAAAGACATTGAATTCAAATTTGACAAAGATTGCATGCATGCCTTTGAAACTCTAAAAAAGGCTCTAATTTCCGCTCCCATAGTGCAAGCTCCGGATTGGAGCTTGCCTTTTGAACTAATGTGTGATGCTAGTGATAACGCAGTGGGAGCCGTTTTAGGGCAAAGAAAAGAAGGGAAGCTACATGTGATCTACTATGCAAGCAAGACGCTTGATTCCGCTCAAAGAAACTATGCCACTACGGAGAAGGAACTCCTAGCAATCGTGTTTGCTTTTGACAAGTTCTGGTCATATCTTGTGTGCTCCAAGGTGGTGGTGTACATGGATCATGCGGCGATCAAGTATCTCATGACTAAGAAGGATGCCAAGCCGCGTTTGATTAGGTGGATCCTTCTCCTACAAGAGTTTGATATTGAGATCAAGGACAAGAAGGGCACCGAAAACTCGGTTGCCGACCACCTCTCCCGCCTTCCTATGGATGATTCTCATGATTTGGACCCTCCCATCAATGATTCTCTCCAAGATGATTTCCTTTATGCCATTAAGGCCATGTATGCTCCTTGGTTCGCGGATTTTGCTAATTTTCATGCTAGTGGAGTCATACCGGATGACCTTAACTATCAACAAAAGCGAAGGTTCATGCATGAGGCCAAGCACTATGTATGGGAGGACCCATACTTGTTCAAGAGGGGGTGGATGGTATTTACCGGAGGTGTCTCCCGGATGATGAGATCGAGAATGTAATAGGGATGTGTCATTCATCCCCATGTGGTGGTCATATGGGAGCCGACAAGACCGTGGCAAAGATCCTACAATGTGGTCTATTTTGGCCTAGTATGTTCAAGGATGTTTGGGGCTTCGTCAAGGCTTGTGATCGGTGTCAAAGAGTTGGCAATATCTCAAAAAGGCATGAACTACCCCTTACAAGCATCTTGGAGTTGGAGGTTTTTGATGTTTGGGGGATTGATTTCATGGGCCCTTTTCCCTCCTCCCTTGGTAATCGTTACATCTTGGTAGCGGTTGATTACGTTTCTAAATGGGTTGAAGCAATCGCTTCCCCTACAAATGATGCCAAGGTAGTGGTTAAGCTATTTAAGAAGGTGATTTTCCCCCGTTTCGGAGTTCCAAGAGCCATCATTAGTGATAGGGGATCGCACTTTGCCAAGAAATCATTCAAGACCCTTCTTGCCAAATATGGGGTGCATCACAAAATGGGTCTCTCTTACCACCCTCAATCTAGTGGTCAAGCGGAGATATCTAATAGAGAGGTCAAGCTCATTTTGGAGAAGACGGTAAATCGATCTCAAAAGGATTGGTCTTCCAAGTTGGACGATGCATTGTGGGCCTATCGCACGGCCTACAAAACCCCTATTGGCATGACACCTTACAAGCTTGTTTATGGAAAATCGTGTCATTTGCCCGTAGAATTGGAACACAAGGCTTATTGGGCTATCAAGGCTTTGAATTTTGACCTTCAAGCTTCGGGTGAAAGAAGGATGCTTGATGTTCATGAGCTTGAGGAGCTTAGGAGGGACGCTTATGAGAGCTCCCGGATGTACAAAGAGAGAACAAAGGCTTGGCATGATCAACGAATCATGAAAAGGGAATTCAAAGTTGGTGACAAAGTCCTTTTGTTCAATTCGAGGTTGAGGTTATTTCCGGGCAAGCTCAAATCAAGGTGGAGTGGTCCATTCACCGTGCATCAAGTATCCCCACATGGTGCGGTTGAGATTTGCAATGATGCAAAAGGGTGCTTCAAGGTGAACGGGCAAAGACTCAAGCTATACTATGATGGTGCGCCAATTCAAGAAGCTTACTCTATTGCACTTGAGGATTACTCCACTCCTAATGATTGAAGATTTATGGTAGTCAAGCTAATGACTTAAAACAAGCGCTTAGCGGGAGGCAACCCGTTTTTCTCACTTATTTCTATTTCTTTTTCTTCTTTTAGTTTTGATTTACTTGGAATAATGGATTATCACATATTATTATGGCATTTGAAATGCTTGTTATGGTGATTTTGTGATTTGGATATGCTTAGGATTGCTTGGGAGGAATCTTGGAGCAAAGAGAGGCAAGGAGAGAAGAAGAAAAAGAGCCATGAGGCTGACCCGAGGGCCCGGGTCTCCTGACCCGCTCGGGTCGCTCATGGGAGCCAACAAAGATGTTCCTGACAATTGGACCCGCCCGGGTCACCCGACCCGAGGGCTCGGGTCAGCAGACCCGCCCGGGTTGGTTGTGCGTTTATAAAAAAAAAAAAAAGATTGTTGAAGCTCGTGCGGACCCGAGGTCTCGGGTCATTGTACCCGCCCGGGTCGGGATTCTAGTTAGCCGAATTTCTTTTTAGTCTTTCATTCTTTTCTTCACTCCTCCTTCATCTTCAACCTCTCAACTCTCTCTAACCCTCTTCAACTCCAATCCCTATCCTCCTAATTCTCTCTCAAATCACTCACTCACTACTCAAAAACTTAAAATCCCTCACAAATCTTCATCCTCATCAACTTTCCTCCACAAATTTCAACTTTTTCTCCTTCAAGAACCCCATCTCCACCATTTTTCATCATTTTCTCTCTCCTCAAAAATTTTACCACAACTCTCAAATTCATCATTTTCCACTCAAATCTCTTCACAAATTCGTCCTAAAACATCATTCCCCCTCCATTTCTCTCATAAAAAACTGAAAAACAAACAAACAAATTTTCACTTTTTTTCCACCCTCACCACTAAGTTACGGGATTTTGTTTTTTTTTTGAGCAACAAGTAGTTCGAAGCATGGAGAGGAGGACTTCAAAGCGGAGTAGACAAGCGGGGCAAGCTAGCTCAAGCCAACCACCACAAAGGGAAAACGTCTCGGGGCATGATGCCCCCGGTGAGTTCCATGATCCCGAGTTTCCTTTTATTGTTTTTGTTGGCTTAGAACATTTTAATCGATTCCAAGCCCTTAAGGCTAAGGAATTCGCCCCTACTCATTTTGTTGATGAGACCTTGTTGTCTTTATGGGGGATTCGGGGGATGTAAATAATATAGCTGACGGATTGAATATGAAACAAGTGTTATTGATGAGAAAAAAAACTTATAAATGCTTAACACTTGAATTCCTAAGCTCCTTGGAAATAACCGGAGAGCAACGACTTGCGTGCTCAACTGGAGCCGAAGCCGTTCTCAAATTTAGGTTGGGGAATGTTGCTCATTTTATGCCTATTGGTGATTTTGCTGAAATTTTTGGTTTAAAAATTGAATCGAGCACCACTCCCGCACCTTCTTTCAACCTTTATGATTGTTGGAGTAAGTTGAGTAACGGAAAGAGTTATGAAGCTAAAAATGCCAATGACTCACTCATACACCAACCAGCTATCCGGTACTTCCGCAAGTTTCTGGGGAACACTATCTTTGGGAGAAAGGATAACTCAAAGGTAAGTCAGTCGGAACTTATGATCATAGGTTCTTACCTATGGAATAAGAAGAAGCTGAACATACCCTTGATGTTCGCCCGCCATCTCCAAAGAGTAGGGACCCCAAAACCTCTCGATCGTGGGTCGATTGTTGTGGGTGGTTTAATTACCGCCATTGCTGAACACCTTAGGGTTCGCCCTAGGACCCCCGAGGTTCCAGGACCGACCCTAATAAACCAACAACACCTACAAGATGCGCGTTGGTTTACAAGGATCGGAATACATTTGACTTGGAAGATTGGTAAAATGTCTTCCATTCAACTTCCAAACCGCCGCATCACCGAGATTAAAACAGGAGAAGTCAACTATCTCATCTTGGAAGGCGCAGAGGAAGGCGCGGAGATCCGCACCTACCATAGGTGGGATCCCCGTGAGCTTGCCTCCTCCTCTTCCGCCCCTCCCCCTCCTCCTCCCCAACCCCATCCCACTTATGTTCCCGACTATGCCCCTATTTATGCCCATATAATAGGCGGTTTGATAGTTTTGAACAAAGACTAACCACCTTCCAACAAGAGATGCGAGAGAGTTTTTCCCGTATCTTGCAATTCTTTCATGATAATAGCATGGTCCCTCCCGGCACCCCCTACCCCTCCTATATGCAACCCCCGCCTCCCCCCGAGGGGGAGGAGGACCTTGACCCTTGAGTTGGTCTCTTCCCACCCCCCCTCCCCGCTTGTTCTTCCTTTCACACCGAGGACGGTGTTTGGTTTAGCTTGGGGGGGTATTTTCATGATTTGGGTAGTTTTTACTTGATAGGGTAGGCGTTAGGAGGCCCTTGTTGCTATTTTGATTGAATTGTTGTTTGTGATTGTGGTTAAGCTTGGTGAATGGGCCAATGCTTGTTAATATGTGGTGTACCATGATTCCATTTTTCTTATTTTTGAAAAAGAGCAAAAATAAAAAAATAAAAAAAAATAAAAAAAAATCTGAAAAACAAGGAAAAACAAAAAGAAATTTTAGTTGTGAATAAAGTTTTGATTTCCTTGCCCAAGGAAGATGCTAGTTGATGATACATGTGGATTCCTTGCTTGGATTTTGAGTATATGTTTAGAGGCTCCTTTTGGAAGAGTGTGAGCTTGGGTTGTGGTGCTTTAGGAGGTGATTAATCTTAATTGCATTAGATTCAACCAAAATGAAACTGATGAATGCTCAATTGAATGTCTAGTCTTGAATCTTGACTAAGTTGCTCATGCTTGAATAAATTTAGCTTCAAATTTGCGGTCCCTAGTGTCCCTAGATATACTTATCATGTCCCCAAATGAAACTCTACAAAAAGCTTAGTTTTTACTTCTTTTCGTTTGTAATAAGTGGTACAAAAGGCCACAAGTTCTCATGTTCCTCTTTAGTGAGTAGTTACTCCTTATTTGTATAGCAAAAATTCCCGAATAAGGGAAAAAGAAAAAAGCCAAAAACAATCAAAAAAGGTCGTGAAAAATGAAAAAAGAAAAAAAAATGAAGAAAAACGAAAAGCAAAAAGAATAGAAGAATTCCAATAAAAGAGGTCAATTTATGGATGCCTCCCACACTTAATACTATTTTTATAAAGTTTTGAGTAGAGGGGAGTCTAAGGCTTGTTTGTGTGTCTAGGGATGGTGGACTAGTAATTTGAGCTTCTATAACACTTGAAGGGCTCTAAATCGTTTGGATACCTAGGTGTTCTCTAATGAGCGAGTAAAAGGTCTAATTAGGTATCCTTTGCAATCTTGATTAGTTGCTTTCTCTACCCATAACCTATGAGTACACTTGGAAATTAGTTGTTTTGAAAGTTGCTCTTCATCCTTGCTTGTGAACCATCTCATTGATAGTTGACTTGGGCATTACTCTTGAACTTGATTGAATAAATTGTTGATGAAAACTAGAGTTGTGGGTTGAAAACTCTTTGGAAACCCTCGCGAGATCTCACTCGCCCTTTAGAGCGATCTAGGGGTTTAAAGAGCTTGTTGCATGTGCTAAATGCAATCGTGATTCCTACGAAAATGAGTTAGTGTAAATTCTTTATCCTTCCCTTTTCATTTTCTTTTTCTTCCTCTTTCTTCTTCATTTTGCTTTCAAATAAGTTTTCATTCTCCTACTTGTGTTTTAATCTATTTTGCTTGAGGACAAGCAAAGATCTAGCTTGGGGGAGTTTGATGATTAGTTTATATGCTTGAATTATGCTTAGTTTTTAATAGTTTTTGTGATAGTTTTTAAGCTAATTTAGGCTAAGTCCATTCACTTTCTTTCTTTTTGTACATTTTTTCCTCCTTTGCTCTCTTTCTTTGGGTGTTTGTTTACATTTCAGGAAATGGAGCACATTTGGAGGGTCTATGCACAAGCCCGAGGCAAAATGTTGAAGAAATGGAGCACCAAGGAGCTCGAAAGAAGAGAAGAAGGAAAAGAATCGGCTGACCCGAGGGCCCGGGTGTGTGGACCCGCCCGGGTCAGCCCAGCCAAGCCACGCAGCAGCTTCTTCCAGCAGACCCGCCCGGGTCTGGTGACCCGAGGGCCCGGGTCTGGTGACCCGAGGGCCCGGGTCTGGTGACCCGAGGGCTCGGGTCATCCAACCCGAGTGCTCGGGTTCACAGACCCGCCCAGGTCACTTCTGATTGGAATCTAAGGGAATTCCTGACACTTGGACCCGCCCGGGTCATGTGACCCGAGGGTTCGGGTCAGACAACTCGAGAGCTCGGGTCAGACCACCCGCCCGGGTCGGGTCATTTTCCAGAAATGATTTTGCGATTTTGTTTACCTTAATGCGGGGGCTGTTTTGTAATCTTCTGATTTATTTCTTGTGACTATAAAAGAGAGACTCCTCTTATTTTGAAAGGAGAGGAGAATTACTAGAGATTAGAGAGAGATTAAATCTTGTTTTAGTATCCAAATTCTAGAACAAAAACCCTAGGAGAGAGAAAGTGAAGGTTTGAAGCTTTTGAATCTCCATTCTTCATTTATGGAAGCTTAAAGTTGGTAATTTTTGTTTATTTTTCTTCTTCTCTTCCATTGTTCTTGCTTATTTCATGCTTTGTTTGTTTAGATCTTACTATTAGTTGATTATTTGCATTTTTTTTCTCTTTTCCTCCATGGTTATGGTGATTAAGTTACTTCAAGCTTTGTTTTGTGTTATTTCCATAATGTGTGAGTAGTTCCTTACTAGGGGAAGGGATGTAGCCTTCATTTACTCTTTGGATCTTAGATCTAAGTTAGGGGGTTAACTTTTGGGGTTGAACTTGTTGATCAAACTTGTTTTACTTGGTTTGTTGGGTGCTTGATCACCACTTAACTTACATATTCGGAATTCCTAGTGAAGGATCGAGAGATGAAGTTAGGAATAAACTAAGTTTGGTTGCTAGATTAGAATTTCCATGAAAATAGGTATTTTCTAGTTTAGGGAAGCTTGATTAATCATGTTGTGCTTGATTTGGCTAGATTATTTGCTCATGCCATGAGAATAGGTCATGGATGACTAATCAAGCTCCTCTAATTAGCTCGAGAGAGTAATTAGAGTTCATATGTCCGTGATTTTCCCCTTTGTGATCCCCCAATTGTTCCCCCTTGGCTTTGATTTTGGATTCTTGGATTGAGTGTTGGTGAATTCCCCCTAATCCCCTAGTTTCTTTTATCCTTGACTTAACTCCTTTGCTTAATTACTTGTTGTTTTATTTTACAAATTTCTTAGTTTATTTAGATTTTAGAATTATTGTTAAACTCTCAAAAACCCAAAAATTGATTTAGCTCATTGTAGTTAAGCTAATTACTCTTGATTTGACCCTACTTCCTTGTGGATTCGACCCTTTACTTGCCCTATATTGTGTAGTTTAGGTATCTTTGACGTGTTTACAACGAGCACGTCAGTTAGCCGATGCTCGCCGGAGTTTCATCGTCGGCCGCCGCAAGCTAGCGGCCTTGCCCTATGCTATATCTCTCTCTCCCTCCTGCTTTGTTACGCTAGCTAGTGCCGGGCCTCGGCTGCTGCATCGAGACTCGACGAACGCCGGCTATGTCGCCACCACGCCGGTGGTCGTCGCCACGGCCTTGGTATATTGGTCGTCGTTGTCGTTGCCTCGCCGGAGCTCAGCTCCCCTCTTGTTCCTTGCTTTGTTCCTGCTCTTGAGCAGAGGTATAAATTACCTCTTAAGCTTTTGTTTTATGATTCAGTAATTAAGCTCAAAGAAACCACTTAGCTAATTTGTTATTTCTGACTATTGGGCTTCAAACTAATTTGTTGGTGTTGATAAAGTCACCTAGTTAATTAATTGGGCTGATTTTATAAAAACTAAACTGATTTTGGTGTTCCTTCAAACCTGTTAGTGTAACTGGTTACTTAAACATAACTGTTGGGCTTACTTACCTTGTCATTTTGATTCTGTATTCTAAAAACTTAAAGTTTGGAAGTCACAACATCTTTTTGAAGACCAAAATGAGTTTTATGAAAAAAGGGATATCCATGTTTCAAAAGTTGTAAACAGTATTTTGCTACTTTCAATTATATTAGTACCTTATCGGTAGAGACTTCTAAAAGCCCATAAGATTAAGACTGTTTTGAGTAGGTATTATCTATCTTATAGGGTAGATGCCTAATGATGGATTTGTCACATTTTGGAGCTATGACTTTGAGGAGGTTACTTATGATGGTTCTTGGAGGTTGAATTGTGACAATGTTTAAGGAATAAAGGAAACGACTAGAGTACGAGGTAACCTTTCATGTCCAGTACCCTATGTGATTGCCCGTAAATGTTATATGTAATGATATGCTCGAATGTGCTTATATGAATTTGTGATGATAATTATGTGATATGATTATGTGTTACAAGCTGTATGTGGCAAGATGTGATACGTTACAATGAAACGATGCTCATGTATGTTATGATGAAATGTCATGTTTATGACTATGTTAACGAATTATGGTTATACGATTTATGGATGATTATGACTTAAGAATATATGATGTCTGATAAGTTATGATAATAAAAGTGGATGGTTCTGCTGGTTTGGAGTCATGAACTGATCTGGTAAATGGGTAAGTTACAGGTGGAGGAATTCTGTTACGATATAAGAAACTGACCAAAATAGTCATATGATAATGTTTACGAATTATGAAAGTTACACTCTGTCCAAAACCTGTACTTGCCAATGAACTAAAGTCACGTAAATGTTCCTTACCAGCAGACTATTCAATAGCAATGATAATGTTATTTCTCAATGATTACTAAAGTGTTATAATGTATGTTTATCTGTGAAAACATTTACGAACTAAAACCGTTTTTACGGGCTGGAGTGAAGTTATTGAGTTTTCAACTCATTTTAGGTTATTTTTTTGTGTTTTCTCTTTTCCTTATTTTATGAAATTATTCAGGTATTATGGAGATAGTGCAGGATCAATTATGTCAAGGATGCTCCGGAAAGATTAAGTTGAAGTGACTTTGTATATATCTGGGTTATCTAGAATACTCTGTCTATAAGGGTAATAATTATTGCTTAAAGATGATCATTTGTATGTTTAAGAGGTCATTTTAGGCTATTATCTTATTAGTGGGCCATAACCGACAGGCTTAAGTTGTGCTTCTGCTGACGATTAAGGCTATGTATTTTTTTGGGGCGTTACAGAATGGTATCAGAGCTGAAACCTAGCCGGAAGTGCGGAGTCTTAGACTTTGCATCGCCTAGGTATGATCCTTTGGGAATTTAGACATTGAGAAAGTTGATGTTGATTTCGAAGTCTATTTGGGTTAATAGAGTTTATAATATGAGAAATAGGATGATGGATGTCCTTTTGAAGTTTAAGTGGTTACATGTGGACCTAGTTGGTCTTAAGCTATATGAATATGTGACGGTTCTGATGTATATTGCGTTATGTGGTTTTTAATACTATTTCGATGAATTTTACTTCTATGATTTCTTCCAAAGTCAAATGTTTTTCTCCAAATGAGATCTCACCAAATGGTCAAATTAAGATCCAATGCCACCAAGTTTGCTCCTTTTGTTTTCTTTGCACCTCGATTTCGCGAGTCGAGTAGAAGTAGAGATACAAAAGATGATTGCGGAATGGAGGTTGGATGCTTAAATGAAAGATTATGAAGGTGAGAACTCTAGTTTTAGAAAATGGAATTTTCTGCTAAGTCAAGTTTCGAGGACGAAACTTTTTCTAAAGGGGTGAGGATGTAATACCCCGGACTTTAATATCGTTTTATTAGCTATTAATTATGTTTATTAGCTTAATTGCGTCCTAAATTTTTCTGAAATGATCATAGTTAAATTATTTTCTAAAATAAATACATTTTGGGTTTTATGTGTAATTAATTGGGTGGTATTTGGCCAAAATGAGAAACAAAATGGGTTTACTCATTTAACACCTATCTCGGTTTAACTTGGATGAAATAAAAACCCCTCAATTCATTCTTTCTCGTCATTTTTCACTCAAAAGATCCAAACCCCATTTCTGTTTCTCTCACTCTCAAAGGAACCACAAAACCCCAAGCCCATGAAACTCTCACCTCTCTAAATCTCTCTCGTCTCCCCTATGTTGCTGCTGCGTTAGCTGATGCTCGCCGGAGCTTCATCGTCGGCCACCGCACGCTAGCAGCCTTGCCCTATGCTATATCTCTCTCTATCCTCTGCTTTGTTCTGCTAGTTGCTGGGCCTCGCTGATGCATCGAGACTCGACGAACGCCGGCTATGTCGCCACCACGCCGGTGCTCGCCGCCACGGCCTTGGTATGTTGGTCGTCGTTGTCGTTGCTTCGCCGGAGCTCGCCTCCCATCTTGTTCCTTGCTTCGTTCCTGCTCTTGAGCAGAGGTTTAAATTACCTCTTAAGCTTTTGTTTTATGATTCAGTAATTAAGCTCAAAGAAACCACTTAGCTAATTTGTTATTTCTGACTATGGGGCTTCAGACTAATTTGTTGGTGTTAATAAAGTCACCAAGTTAATTAATTGGGCTGATTTTATAAAAACTAAACTTATTTTGGTGTTCCTTTAAACCTGTTAGTGTAACGGGTTAATTAAACATAACTGTTGGGCTTACTTACCTTGTCATTTTGATTCTGTTTTCTAAAAACTTAAAGTTTGGAAGTCACAACATCTTTTTGAAGACCAAAATGAGTTTTACGAAAAAAGGGATATCCATGTTTCAAAAGTTGTAAACAGTATTTTGCTACTTTCAATTATATTAGTACTTTATCGGTAGAGACTTCTAAAAGCCCATAAGATTAAGACTGTTTTGAGTAGGTATTATCTAACTTATAGGGTAGATGCCTAATGATGGATTTGTCACATTTTGGAGCTATGACTTTGAGGAGGTTACTTATGATGGTTCTTGGAGGTTGAATTGTGACAATGTTTAAGGAATAAAGGAAACGACTAGCGTACGAGGTAACCTTTCATGTCCAGGACCCTATGTGATTGCCCATAAATGTTATATGTAATGATATGCTCGAATGTGCTGATATGAATTTGTGATGATAATTATGTGATATGATTATGTGTTACAAGCTGTATGTAGCAAGATGTGATACGTTACAATGTGACGATGCTCATGTATGTTATGATGAAATGTCATGTTTATGACTATGTTAACGAGTTATGGTTATACGATTTATGGATGATTATGACTTAAGAATATATGATGTTTGATAAGTTATGATAATAAAAGTGGATGGTTCTGCTGGTTTGGAGTCATGAACTAATCTGGTAAATGGGTGAGTTGCAGGTGGAGGAATTCTGTTATGATATACGAAACGGACCAAAATGGTCATATGATAATGTTTACGAATTACGAAAGTTACGCTCTGTCCAAAACCTGTACTTGCCAATGAACTAAAGTCACGTAAATGGTCCTTACCAGCAGACTATTCAATACCAATGATGATGTTATTTGTCAATGATTACTAAAGTGTTATAATGTATGTTTATCTGTGAAAACATTTACGAACTAAAACCGTCTTTACGGGTTGGAGTAAAGTTATTGAGCTTTCAACTCATTTTAGGTTATTTTTTTGTGTTTTCTTTTTTCCCTATTTTATGAAATTATTCAGGTATTATGGAGATAGCGCAGAATCAGTTATGTCAAGGATGCTCCGGAAAGATTAAGTTGCAGTGACTTTGTATATATTTGGGTTATCTAGAATACTCTGTATATAAGGGTAAAATTATTGCATAAAGATGATCATTTGTTTGTTTAAGAGGCCATTTTAGGCTATTATCTTATTAGTGGGCCATAACCCACAGGCTTAAGTTGTGCATCTGCTGACGATTAAGGCTATGTATTTTTCCGGGGCGTTATAGGTACAACACAATCAGGAACCATGTTGCCCATTGCTGGCCTCTACTAAATATCAATTCATTACAATTTCTATGCCCAAGAATAATCATATAATATTTTAAACACTCTAAAAATATTTAGTCTAGGTTGGTTTAAGAAACACATAAAAGGCTAATTTTTCAGTGACAAGTTATTATGCAATCAATATTACAAGGTACCTAGCAGGTTGTCCAAATTAATCAGATTAATATCAGAACTGTTCTTTAAGTCTTGTTTATGAAAAAAATAACTTGTGGGTGATAAAAACAATAAAGCAGGACAATCGTATAATATGCATAGAATAATCAGGCAAGCATATGATAATGTATAAAATAAATAAAAAGAAAGAAAAGCGATTAGAATATACAGCAGAACGATTATTAATTTAAGATCTACATCATGAAATAAATTGTTAGTAACTTCAAGGCAATAAATGTAATAGAATTATTCAAGGATCCTCAGGAATTATACCTATGCAGCTTAGGTTGAGCAATCGTGGAACCAAGAATGTAGTATGATCAGAAACCGGAAATTGATTTGATGTATTGAAAGTGTTTAAGTATTTGGAGATCCGTAATAGGATTCGTAAGTATTCGGAAGTATTTTGTGTTCGTAAAATAATAATGAAAAAGCCGTCCGTGACTCGAGGAATCACAGATACTTATAGGAAAAAGGAGTGTGCTCCTCACGCGACAACCTGCACCTGGTGCAGGCCTACGTATCAAGCGCACGTCCACGCGTCAGGCGCACATTGGTGTGCCTGACGCGGCCAGCCCAATCAAACGCGTACATGCGTACACGCGTATTTAAAAAGTTAAAAAGAAACTTGCGTCTCTCACAGGGTCTGCGCCAGGCGCAGGACTCTGTGTGAGTCACAAGTCCACGTGCCAGGCGCTCATTGGCGCGCCTAACGCATTCTGGCCAATATGCTGGATGCACGTGGCGCGCTGAGCGCGGCCGCCGCGTCCGGCGCATATTTCAGCATATTCCAATTTTATAATAAATGTGTCTTTTGAAGATAATTTTTTATTCCTAAAATCCGCAGATTGAATTTCACGGAATAAAAATCTGATTTGTATTTAAAATATTTATAAAAAATATTCATTAAAATAATAAATATTTAATTGGGCTCTTAAAACACTTTAAATGGACTCAAAATATTTATGGGCTCAAAATACAATTAATCATCATGAATAATCAATTGGGCTTTAGAATATCATTTCAAAACAGAATTTTGGATTAGTTCTTTGGATTGCTCTTCCGTTGGGTCGCGCCAACTAATACCGCAGTATGTTTCATCATTGGACCCTTAAATGGGGAGACACGATTATGTGTCTATAGAAGCCCCCACTTTGACTGAGGGTCAGGAATCCGATAGTCAAAGTATACGGTGTCGGGGCGGAGAACGATTCTAAACGCTCTGCAGTTTAGAACTGATCTATATATGCCGGTCTCTGCAAAACAAAGTTAGTATGCAGGACAATAACTACAAGCAATCTGATTACCTGCAGGGAAAGATGTCAGCAGATAGGTGCAAACAACTCACGCAATAATGCACATAATGATGCTAATAATGCAAACTTAGACTCTCTAAGGATGCACAAGACGCTATGCAAGGATTAAGGTTATGCAAAGCTAAGGGATTAGACGTCATGCAAGGTCAGGGTTATGCAAGACTAGAATGTATGAAATGTAATGCAAGGTCAGGTTGTTTTGCAAGGTTAGAAGATCTGGATATGTAGAAAGATAGATTGATCAGATATAGATCGGATGATTTTCAAAAACCGTTTTTTAATAAATAATCGGGGTCTGTGAACGAGATCCGCAAATTACAACTCTTCGGGAGTTTGATTTGGAGGAACCACCACATATATAGGAAGCCCCTACTTTGGGTGAGCTTGTCTGAATTAGGCATCTTGAGCTTCGATTGAAATGTAGTTGACATGTCTTGAACGTTGAAGAAGGAGAGTGTTTAGGGTTTTGGTGTTTCGTGGGAAGAGGAGTGTGAAATGAATGTTATATGTTGGCTAGGTTAAGTGTTTAGGGTTGTTGCATGTTGGGCCGTGGAAGATATACGTGGGTTGGGTTGTGTGTAGAAAGAAGAAGGAATACCTAATTGATCCGGGCCTAAAAATCAGATCAGTTAACAAAAATGAATCTTATTTTTAGGCAAATCGGATAAGTTGTCTCATTCTCCAATTTGCGTGAAAAAACACGTAACTAACAGATTCGATTTTGGGGGAACCGATCTATTGTTTTGTGTGATTTAAGGTTCTTTCCACTAGTGATGCTACATTGTAGATGTTGTCGGTGATGTTGAAGAAAGAGAGCTCTAAATGGGGGCGGAAGATGAAGAGAGCTCGAGGATGTGTAGTCTGCCATTGCTGAAGATGCCGAAGTTATGATTAATTGATCGCTAAGGATTTTTGTAAAAAGGGCTAAATATTACCCCTTGAATGGCACCCACATAGATACTGAATGGTGCGTGTTTTCTTCTGGTTGACCGTGTGATGAATGTGATGGAGTCTTTTGTTTTGGTGAACAAAGGATAACATTACGTTAAATTGTTTTGGCCAAAATTCCTAATACAATCCAAAGCTAGCAAGGTTTGACAATAATTAGGGGTAGGGGAAAATGCCTAATTACATTGAGGTTATTGGACCCAATTCTACATTCCTTAGCTAACACATCCGCTACTTGATTATCTTGCCTTCTAACAAACTTAATAACCATGCATAAAGTAATGCTGCAACTACATACAATTATTTATAATATCACTATATAAATCCTCATAACTATCAAGAGAGTTGATAAGATCGACAACTTTTTTGCAATCCGAGTGTACAACAATGTGTGTAATATTGGCGCCACTAGCTATTTGTAATCTCTACTGAATGGCAAAAGCACTTAGCATGAAGAGAATGAGAAGCATATGATAGACGATTAAACTCCATTATCCACGCCTCTGTGTAACACCCCGTATTTTTCACTCCTAATTTTTCACCTTTAGTTACCTTTAAATAATATTTTCCGTTAAAATTAAAAAAATTATTGTTAAAATAATTTTAGGCCGTGTAAAATTAGTATAATATTTTGAGTTGAGTTATATAAATTTTAGGTTATGATATTTATTTAAGAATTACATTAGTTATATTTTTTATTTACGCGATTAGATTGCGATTTTAATATATCGATATTTTAATTGTTTAGACCGCGTGCACGACGAAACGTAAGACCCGCTATAAGCATGCATTGGCCGAAATATTTTTGCTGAAGTTGAAGGGGAATATTGAGGGGTTTAAATCAAAAAATTTGTGAGACTTTTGGAAGGCTTGTAACACCCTAATTATGGCTCATTAAACCTCCTAAAATATACGTTTCTATTTCCTCCATAATCTGACTTTATAATCAGAAAAATCAGCGCTCCATTTCCTCTTATTTCACAAACCATTTTTTAGAGAAAAGGAGAGGAAGAGTTTGTTCTTGTTCCCACACAAAAATTCAGCTTTTTGTCTCATTTGAATCCTTAGTTTCTACTATATTTGGTGACATTCTAAGTACATTGCAACAACTCGTAAAGGAAGGAGAAGATCACGACTTACGTTTTAATTAACGTTGTACCCAAATTCAGATAACGAGGAGAATTGAAATGACTTGTTTATGATGTTGAAGGGTTCTTTTGTTGATAAATCTTGGAACTTATTTTATTAAATTATGTTTTCATTGTTGAGGGGCTTATGAGCACCTTTGTAGTTGTTATTACTTTATGACGCTATTTTGAGAAGAATGATTGAATTGAATTTCTTGGGTTGCAATCTGGGATTTTCTGAATAACTAGGTGTAAGGCCTTAACCACATCCTTGTGTATTTGATGAATTATTGATGATTATTGAAGATTATGTATTATTTTATTGATTTTTTTGAAACTAAGATAGATGGTGGGATAGATGTAGTTCCTCGTGAAGAACATGCTACCAACTAGGTTACCAAGGATGTCTTGGCCTAGTGGTTAAGATTAAGGTGCTGTGAACGATAGGTCACAGGTTCGAATCCCCCCTCCCCTTCTTTGTACTTTGTACTGCCTTCGTGGCTCCAATGGATAAAAAAAAAAAAAAAAAAAAAAAAAAAACTAGGTTACGATTTAGGAGTAAACCTTGGTTATGTTGTCGTCCGAGAGGTCGGAAAGTACTGAGCCCGGTACTATCTTGCATCAGGAGTACGACGATTCTTAGACACACACAGTAGGGAATAATCCCATATACTGTTTTGGAGGTTGTGATCTAAAATATCCATAGGAAGTGGGTTGCGATCCACCAGCGTTCATTTTATCTCAAACTATGAAAATTAATATTATTTTAAAGGAAAATTTGTCAAAAATTACCTTTTATAACCACTTTTTTGTCATAAAAACCACCTTTTTTATAAAAAAAAAATTGGACACGCAGCCACCTTTTTAGTTCTTTTTCTTGTGAAAAGCCACCACTTGCCGGATTCCGGGCATTAACTTATATTCCCGGCATTGAACCTATTTTCAACTCCGTTTCTTCCTCATTTTTCATCTCTTCCTCCTCATTTCTTCCCCACTCCATTTTTGGCGTGCCAACACCTCCACTACCAGTCTTATGCTGCCGCTGCACGCCACCACCACTGACCCCTCTTTTTCATGTTCATCATCGCCACTAAACACCACCAACACCTTTAAAAGTACCCTCAAGATACATTTTACTCATCAACAACAAAATCTCATAAAATCACAAATTCAACACAGAAATTATCAAATTTCAGAGAGAAATAAAAAAAGAGAGACGCAATTGCAATTGCGGCGACAAACTTCGTCAAGGGCGAAATTAGGGAAAACAAGCTTAGGAGTGAGAAAAAGGTTGTAGCATAGGCAATCTCTCTTGTTGTGAAGGTGACTGAAGATGCACATTGAGAAAGAAACACTAGAAGAAAAAAGCCCAACCGATGCGATCAAAACCAGGGTTACCGCTCCGGTTTTGGTCCGCATCGGATGGGCAAGCAGCAGTTATGAAGGATCAACCGATCCGGTCCAAAACCGCATCGAATGGTCACTAACTGATGTGGTTTTGCAAGAAAACCGGATCAGTTAATCAAGATTAACTGATGCGGTTTTCTTGCAAAATCGTATCAGTTTTTGGACTCATGAAATTAAAAAAAAAAAAGCCCGCAGAGCCAAAAGCAGCCAGCAGAGGATGAACCAAAACCAACACTCAAGCATACGAACTGATTATACAAACTAAATTACAAAAAATTCAGGCAAACTAAATTAAAGAATAGCAAATATTATACAAACATATTAAAGACGAAAAAATTGGAAACGAAATATTATACGAAATGATTATACAAACTAATTAAACCAAAAACAAACACAAAAACAAAAAGACGAAATGAACACTAGATCTATACATAATAACGAAAATAATTAGAAACGAAATTATAATGGAAATTAAGTAACTAAACTATACATAAAATTAAAAATGTTGAACAATAACGAAATAAGAACCCTATATCTATGTTTCCATTAAAATTGAAACTGAAAAATCGAAAAAAAAAATCGAAGAAAATAACAAATCTAAACCCTAATTTACATGCGAAATTCAATCACCTTGGCTTCGTCAATCGTCTTCATCATCTTGGCTTCATCATTCGTCATTCATCTTCTTCGTTTCTTCGTCATTCGTCTTCATCTCTTCGTCTCGCCGTGCGAAGGTAGTGAAGGCGGTGGTGGTTTGTTGAATGTTGAAGCGACGGTGGTAGTTCGTTGAATGTTGACGCAACAAAGAAAGGACGGAGGAAGGAGAAGGGATTAGGGAGGAAAGAGAGGAGAGGGGGCTGGAGTGTTTAGGATTTGGGGGGTGTATTGGAGCGCAGAAGGAGAGGGGGATTGGAGTTTTAGGGTTTGGAGGATTAGGGAGATGAGAAAGGAGAGGAGAGTTTGAGCGTTATATCCACCAAACGTGCTGGGCCAAGGAATTAGCATGTTGGGCCGAGGAATTAGCGTGCTGGCCCAAACATTTACTGATCTGATCTTGTGAACTGGATCAGTTAACAGAAAACCGGATCCGTTTTTTGTTAACTGATCCGGTTTACTAAGAACCGCAACGGTTTGTCTTACCCAATTTCCCACCCAAAATTTTGAGGATTTACCGATTCAGTTCTCTTAGGGACCGCAGCGGTTGTGTTGTGACATATAGCATTTTTTCAACAAGTGAAAGAGTGGGGAAAGATGTTTGACGTGTCAGGGAAGAAAGGAGAGGGAAATTTAAGAGGAGAGAGAGAGGGGTAGGGGATTTGAGGGTGGAAAATTACCCTCGAATTTTTCAGGTTGGAAAATTGATCCGAGTTCAAAAACCCAAATTTAGCCACCACAAGAAGTGGAGTTCAGCCACAAAAGCTGTTTTGGCCCGGGAAATGGGTTCAGTGAAAGAAGGGCCTTTGAAAGGTCCAAATTCAAGATGGGTATGGATGATGTGAAGGAGAGATAAGGTTGTGATGAAGGTGTTGTTGATGTTTGGGGGCGGTGATGAACGGGAAAGAGATAGGTCGGTGGTGGTTTCGTGCAACGGCAGCAAGGGAGTGGCAATGGAGGTGTTGGGACGTCAAAGATGGAATGGGAAAGAAGAGATAAATAAATAAATAAATAAATAAATAAATAAGGAAGTTGAAAATGGGTTCAACGTCGGAAATCTAAGTCAATGCTCGAAATCTGGTAAGCGGTGGCTTCTCACAAAAAAAATAACTAAAAAGGTGGTTTCGTGCCCATTTTTTTTTAAACAGTGGTTTGTGACAAAAAAGTGGTTATAAAATGTGGTTTCTCACAAAGTTTCCTATTTTAAATGAGTATTTTCTTTTAATGATGAGGATGTTGAGATTGTGTATATCTTTGTTAGTATATTATTTAAACTCTTTTATTGCTTGTTTGTGTGGTCTTAGCATAATATCTTCTTGTCACTGTGTTGTGGTCTTTCTTGATTGTTATGGCTTACTTAATTCTTCTTTGAATCCTAACTTGGTTGGGAGAATCGTTAGTTACCACTAGTAGAATAAGTGCTTATTGCTACGGTTAAATTGCTGCTGTTTTACCCATACGCAGCAATAAATCACGTCAAAAGAAAAAGAAAATTCGAAAATCAACATATTGTTGCGGTTCTGGGTGAAACCCGCAGCAATAGAGATAAACGGTAATTTTTCAAAATTGTTTGACTAATTTGACCAGATTTATTGCTGCGGTTCCCGCCCAAAACCGCAGCAATAGATTAAAATATAATTTTAATAGATTAAAATATTATTTTGTTTATCTATTGCTGCGGTTGTTGGTAAGAACCGCAGCAATAGGTCCTTGGTAAATATTTAAAACTACTAGGGTTAGGTTGTTGAGCGTCGTTTTCATTATTTTCACCATTTCTCCTCTCACGCCTCTCAATTGCGCCTCTCTCTTTTTTCCCAAATCACTCATCTTCGCACCTCTCTCATCCTCCCAAACTCACTCTGCCCCTCACGCCTCTTAATTCTCGCACCTCACTCACCTTCTCACCTCACTCATCTTCTCATCCTCCCAAACTTCATTACTACCCCCAAACTTTATGATCCTCTTTTTCATCTACATTTCTCTGAGGTTGAATTTGTCTCTCTTCTAGCCCCAAACTTCGTTATTCTAAAGGTTGATGATTTGTTCTTGTTCGCAATCGTTAATGAGGATTCTCTGAATCCGAATTTGAAATTGAAATTTGAAAATGAAGGTTTAGAAGTCGAGTTTAGGTTCTTCATCTGCTCGCCGGCGTCTTCAAAGAGTCGGGGCCTCGTTCTTCATCTGCTCGCCGGCGTTGGCTCGTCTTCTATCAAACCATCGTCGCCCAGCAAACCTCGCACGTCGCCGTCGCTCAAACTCTTCGCACGTCGTCCTCACTCTATACGCTTGCTCTTCTTGGTTCTTTTTGTATTTTATCATTTTTATTTAGATCTGATGATGTTTAGATCTTGTATTTTTTTCGTTTTTATTTTTTTAATATATTATGTTGAGAGTTCATATTTTAGTTTAATATCCAGTTTTATTTTGGTTTTTTATGTTGGTTTCATTTTTCAGATCTGGTTTGGTTATGAAGCTCCGTTCGCTTGTTTTCTTTCTTTTTTTTTTCTTCATTTGGACCAAAGATCTCAGTTAGAGAGATTTGTTTCTATAGTTTTTCATCTGGAATGCTTACTGTTGTTGTTTTCTGTTTTTTTTTTCTTTTTATTTTTTCCTTTCAAATTTGATGGCAAAGAGTTTAACAAACAAAAAAATTTACCTGTACCAGTACCTATTGATGCGGGTCCTACCCTAAACCGCAGCAATAGACTTCATTTTTTTATTAAAAAAACATACCTATTGCTGCGATTTGGGACAGGAACCGCAGCAATATCTCGGCCTATTGCTGCGGTCAAAAACCACAGCAATAAGTTAATTACCTATTGTTGCGCCCTTAATTGTTGCGCGGCCAAAACTGCAACAATAGGCCAATTAATGACCGCAGCAATAAGCAATTATTCTACTAGTGTACTCCCCCACTGACTGTGGATTATTTGTGTTTTTATATATTTTGCTGATGGAGTTGAAGCCTAAATTGATTACAGTTAGGGCTCGGGAAATGAGGACAGGGAATGTGTCTAAGTTCCTTGTTTTGGTTCTTGTTGATGACATTTATTATGGTTCTAGGAGGTCTTTTAGCGTCTTAGGAATTAAGTAATATTTTGTGTGGTTGTGAGGTTGTTTTTGCCTCTTTAGCTTGTTTTGATGTTTACATCCTGTTTTAGATGTTAGAGTTTATGTTACCTTTTGTTTTCTTTGAAGTAATAGTATAATGTGACTTTGGGTTTAGCTATGATGATCAAATAGTTTAAACTTTGGCATAGAGTGGCAGTGGCATTTCTACTTTCACCATTTCCTTTATTTTATTAGTCAGTTTCTTTCATATTTGTTTGTTCAAGGATTGAGTGTTACACCCTTATTATCGCGAATAATACTTGCAATACTCAAATTTGTCTCAATATTCACATGGACATTACATAAGAAGAGCAGGATAGATTTTCCAATTTTGAGAGATTGTAGGAGCTGACATTAGGGGGTAGAATTGATTGGCAAGGAACTCTTATGCAAGGATAAATTTATGGCTTTTTTAAAGGTTTTCTCCGGCGGCGCATAAGGCTTTTGTTCAAAAATGTATTTGTTACACTCTTTCCTTAATTCAAAGCAAATGAAGGGGAAAGAAAGGGCCCAATCAAGGTCTCTACATTTATGGTTAGTGCAGAAGTTATCTTTGAGTCATCCCCCTACATAAATATGATCCCAAAAACCTGGCGAGTGTGGAGTAAGATTACAAACTTAGGTTGCCTCGATGCAATCTCTAATGACGTGCAATGCGTTTTCATGAATGTTTGGGCATAGCAAAAATTAGGTGAGGGTATAATGTGCCAAAAGTGAAGAAGATAGTTGTGACTTTGTGAGGGACACAATTCCACCACATGAGCCACGCAAAGAATTTTAGCTTAGGAAGCGTTTTGAGCTTCCAAATTCACTCACTTTGAAGAGAGTGAGATCTGATCAATTAGATTTTTATATGCTAGGTCAAGGAGAATTTGCCTTTTTCGACTAGGGAGGAGAAGGTAGAGTCGCCTTTTGGAATGGATTACGCATGGAATAGATTCTCTCAAAGAATGAAATCAGAAAGAAAGGCCGCTAAGGTCCCATTGATTATTTAAGGTTATTGCAAATTGATCCTATACCAAGGTAGTTATCATTCCACAGGTCAATAGATGCACCATTACCTATTTCCAAGTTATGCTATTAGCAAGGAGGTTGTTACCTTCGGCAACATTTTTTCACACTATACATCCTTTGTTAAAGGAGATAATGTAATTCTTCCTCACATACTTTGAAGAGATACAATCTTTGGCGAGGTTATTAAGGCCAAAGGTCAATTTCCAATCTAGCTTGGCCATAAAAGTAATATTTAGGTCCTGATCACTCCTATTTTCCTGTAACACCCCGACAATTCTCTCTTTTCTAAAAGACCTTTTTAAATAAAACAAAGAGAATTATCAAAGTATTATCACCCGTGTGAAAACGTATCTGCTTATTCGAATTTTGCAAATGAAAACATAATAATAACTTTAAAAACAAAAACTTAGTCAACAACAAAGTCAACTCTAAACCAACCAACAAAACCAAAGTCAACTTAAAACCAAACCAAACCAAACCAACTATGAAAATATAACTCAAAGTAATGTAAATAAACTCTAAAAGCTCTCCAAATTCCCGATCCCAATGATGCATCATCTTCAAACCTGTAAATAGACAATGCACTATTGATCCCTGGAGATCGCTCACCGAAATGGGTCATCACATAATCAATAAGGCAAAGCCATGATCAACATACACAACAAAAGCACGTAATTAGCAAAGCTGAGTACTACATATTAAGCAAATAAACAATCCTAACATGATACTAATAAATAATAGGCAGGAATAAATAATAGTATAATAACTTGCAGATAACTTTTACTGAACTAAACTTTAACAACATTAATTATTACTTTAAAGGAATAGTCAATGGACCGAGTTGTCTAACTAAAACCAGTCTTCCCTTTGGAAGACGAAATACGGCGCGACTCCGTATTCCCATGACCTACGATATCGAGGAACCTTTCTAAATAAAACAGGACACGGTGATCAATCCAGCAGCCCCAGGAAAAGCCATGGCACGCTCACCATGTACCCCAACTCCTAATTGTCCAACACTTCAGTCGTGCACCGGTCTAAAGCTATTGCTATCCAATTTCACTTTACATGATCAATAATTTATTCACTTGTTATGACTCACAAGTTGAACAAACATTAAGAGCATCAAACAAACATAAACTTCCATTTTCATCTTAGGATTAGATAAGTGATCAAACAACTTAAAAACCCAAAATTACTTCCACTTTAATTCAATCATTCTTATTTGTTAAACCTAGCCAACAATCAAATTATCTTTCATAGGTAGAAAATATCAACTTACCAAATAAGGCCCTTGATCCTTATAAAGCAGTGAAATACTAAAAATGGAACAATGATCAACCATGATCCAATACTAATAAATATATTAATTCCCCCATGTGAATTAATAAAATAAAGTTTCCAACCAACATGCTTGCATCAATTATCCATACAAACATGATATCAATCTCATAATATAAATCTCATAGTCAACATGTTCATACAACATATCAAACATGCAAAATCCAACATAATAGATATCATATATGAACTGAACATAGTTCCTATACATGATACTACATAATTCTCCTTCTTAAATCATGATACTACATCAACCAACACATAGGTATGTACGTACATTGTGTAGACAAACTGAGATGCCACTATAACAGACTTAAAAATCGCCTAGATAGAATTCTCCGCCAAAAATAACCAACATAAATTCATAATCAATACACCACGAATTTACAGCAATAATAAAATACTTTAAACCCTTCTTAAAAGTGTTTAAAAACTTGTCCCATTATTAAAACTTACTTAGTACAACCTCCTAGTATAGTACTACTATGCTAGATGATTAAAAACCCTTAAAACTTATGTTTAAATCATAAAAACTCCATCAACAATACTCTTCTAAATTTCCAGCAACACAATATACACCAAAACTCTTTTTAAACATATTTAAACATGCTTATAATCATAAGAAAACCCAAAACCATACACTATAACACGATACTATGATTTTCCAACATGTAAAACCTTAAAAATCTATGCTTTGATATTTTTAAACCCTATTTTAACATAACAAGTAAATCTGAAATTTTATTTCTTCAATACGTAATTTATATAATCTTAGATTCATAAACAAATCATCAAATTATAACTTTTTAAATCTAAACTTATTAAAACAAACCCTAAAGATACAAACTTTGCATTAAATAAAACTTGAGGAGGAGGAAATAACAACCAAACAGAGAGGAGGGAGAAGGACCGGCAGCCAAGGGGCGGTGGCACGGGTCGGCGTGGCGAGGCCGCCGTGCGGCCGGTGGTCGGTAGCGGTGGTCGGCCGGAAAAAGGAAGGAGAAGGCCAAAGAGGAAGAAAGAAGAAGGAAGAAGAGGAGGGCCGAAAGTGAGGGGGAGGAGGAGAGAGAAAATAATCTCTATACTTTAAGGGAAGAGAGGAGCAATGGTGTCCCCATTTGAGATTACATATTTACCCCTATTAAATAAATTATATTTTAAGAAAAAAACTTCAAACAACACTCCTAAATAACTCAAAGTCAATACATTCAATGCAAATCAACAACAAAATTGACAAAATTACTTTAAAAAAGGAAATTCCCAAACAATCTAAAGTCATCACAATCAACATAAAATTGACAAAATAATATTAAATAAGGAAATTTACCATAAATTTAAAATGACACATTGAAAAACATACATATGATTATACATTGATTAGAAAAGTCCATAAAACAAAATTAGAAGTGTGATATTGAAATACATTATCGATAATAATGTAGTATGTAAAAACTTGGTGATGATTTATGATGTATTTAGAAACTTATACATTTTTTATCAATAAAATAAGACTCTTTTTTTGAGGAGAATAAAATAAGACTATCTAAAGGAACACTGTCGAACCATGACATAGTTTTAACTCCAACTATATGTTAAAAACAACAAAAGGTTAGTGATATTTAATTTCTAATTGCTTTATGCATTATATGTACTTCATTGATTTCAAATAATCTGCTCATAAAATAGCACAATCAAGAAGATTTAAAGTTATTGAAATGCTATAGACAATTACTTTTTTTTTTTAGGTAAGATGAAGGGGACTCACTTGGGGGGATAAGGGGAAATCCTCAAATGAGTCTCATGAAGTTTGATCCTTAGACCTCAGGGATATAAGGTGGGAAGCGACGCCACTACTTCACCACCTCAACCTCTATAGACAATTACTTGGGGAAAGAAAAAATTTAAAGGGTTTACTGCGAAAGAATAACCAACAAAGAATATAATTAAAGCACGCATCGCGTGCATAGATTGCTAATGTGTTTAATGTGTGGGGATTTGTGTAAATAAGGGTATTTATAGTTTTCCCCATTAGGGGTCCAATAAAGAGTTGTGCTGTGATGGGTTAATTAAATGAGAATGACCATGGGTTAAGCCAAAAGGTGTGGGCTCCTCACACCCATTTACAAACCCTTTTCTAAATCCAATAAGTGTTTTTTAAATATTTCAAACACTTTCAAAGCATGACTTTAATAAAATATTTTACTTGCATAAATCATTAAAATAAATCTTTTGACTTTCAAATAATCAACCTTTGAACAAATAAATCGTTAAAATACATAAATATATTTAAATACAAATAACTATACATTAAAATATATATATATATATATATATATATAATCTAATAAATTATTGGGGATTACAGTCTACCCCTTTTAAAAGACAAAAAAAAAAATTCACACATTTTCAAAACTTTTTAACTCAACTCTCCAAGGAGAAAATACTTGTGCCACACATGTGCACTCTTTTGCCATCTTAAAAACAATTGTGTTACTCATGAACACCTTTTCTTATGCGGGCAATCTATTTATTTTTGCACCAACATGTGCAAATCGCCAAAATAAGCATAAAAATGCATTAAAATACCATAAAAATTGGTAAAAAATGCGAAATTCTATCGCATTCTACGCCCCTTAAAGAAAACGAGTTACGCCCTCGTAACTCACCTCAAGGAATAATTTCGGATACTTCTTCTTCATTTCAGCTTCAGCTTCCCACATTGCCTCTTTGGACTCATGGTTCGACCAAAGCACTTTCACGATATTGACATCCTTATTGCGTGTACTACGCACCTTCTTATCAATAATTTTCACAGGCCTTTCCTCATATGTGAGGCTACTATCAATCTGGATCCTCTCACGCTCCAAGACATGACGCTCATCAGGGATATAACGCTTGAGTTGGAAAATATGAAACACATCGTGCATCGTTTCGAACTCCATTGGCAAAGCCAACCTATAAGCTACCTTCCCAATTCTTTGCAGGATCTCATATAGACCTACATATTTGGCACTTAATTTGCCCTTTTTCCCAAATCTCATCACACCCTTAGTTGGTGATACTTTCAGAAACACTTTATCACCTACTTCAAATTCATCTTCTCTTCGCTTCAAATCGGCATAACTCTTTTGCTTATCTTGAGCAGCTTGAATTATAGCCTGAATCAACTTCACACTCTTGACAGTCTCCTCAATGAATTTTGTCCCCAATACTATGTTCTCACTAAAATCATTCCAGCAAATGGGACTTCTACACTTTCTCCATATTAACGCCTCAAAAGGTGTCATCTTAATACTCGCATGATAACTATTGTTGTATGAAAACTCAATCAAATCTAATTGGTCTTCCCAACTACCCTGAAAGTCAATAGCACAGGCTCTCAACATATCTTCCATCATTTGGTTAGTCATCTCAGTCTGACCGTCGGTCGCATGATGAAAGGCAGTGCTCATTTTCAATGTTGTCCCAAGATTTAACTGGACCTTTTTCCAAAAATTCGAGAGGATTGTCTAATCTCGATCTGAAATAATATCGGTTGGAACCCCATGTAATCTCACTACATGCTTAACATACGTCTTCGCAAGTTGCTTCTTCTTCCATGTCTCTTTGATTGGAATGAACACAACCGACTTCGTCAGACAGTCCACAATAACCCAAATAGTATCATTGTCATTCCTCGTCTTAGGCAAAGACGTCACAAAATCCATCGATATGGAATCCCACTTCCATCCAGGAACCTCTAAGGATTGAACCTTTCCCATGGGTCTTTTATGATCTATCTTGACTTTATGACAGGTTAGACATTTGGATACGAACTCGGCAATCTCACGCTTCATGTTTGGCCACCAATAGATCGGCTTAAGCTCCTTATACAGCTTGTCACCCCCAGGGTGCACAGAATACGGCGTATTATGCCCCTCATCCATAAGACGTCTCTTAAGCTCGTCACACTTTTTGTACACACCACCTTCCCTTGAACCTTAAACTACCATCCTCATGGATCTTAAAATCAACTTTCTTACCCAGCCTCATCTTTTCCTTAATCTTCTCTAGGTGCTTATCCCCAACTTGACCCTTTTTGATCTCGTCGAAAATTGACAACCCCAATGATAAAGCACTCAATCTTGCCTCGATCTCCCCAGTATTTAAGATTTCCAGGCTAAGTCTTTCATATCTCGACACAACTCTTCAGGAACTACCAAGGCATTCATACTATGACTCGACTTCCTACTCAACGCATCAGCAACGACATTCGCTTTTCCCTCATGATATTGGATGTCTAGATCATAATCCTTTATCAATTCTAACCATCTCTACTTAATGTTTTACATAGAATATTTTAATTATTCTGGATTCTATTCAAAAATACTCGAGGCAAAATAGTAAAAATCACACGAAGAATTGTTAGTCATTACTAATAAACATTTCAGTATTTAGTCATTCGAAGCTTTTTTTTAATATTTTATTAGTATTTTATTTTAGAATAATGAATAATATTTCTATACATCTGCCTCATATTAAGGTCTTTCTGAGTAAATATGTACTTCAAACTTTTATGGTCAGTAAAGATCTTACAGGTTGCCCCATAAAGGTAATGTCTCCAAATCTTCAAGGCGAACACAATAGCAGCTAACTCTAGATCATGGGTAGGGTAATTAGCCTCATAAGGTTTGAACTGGCGAGACGCATACGCGATTACCTTCCCATTCTGCTGCAATACACATCCCAAACAATTCTTTGAAGCATCACTATACACCTCAAACCCCTCGTTCCCATCAGGCAGGGTCAAAACAGGTGCGGAGGTCAAATGCTCTTTTAAAATCTGGAAAGCTTCCTCACACTTTTCACTCCACCCGAATTTTGACTCCTTTTTCATCAAATTGGTCATTGGCCTCGTTATCTTCGAGAAATCTCTCGCAAATCTTCAATAATAGCCAGCTAGACCTAGGAAACTTCGGATATCGGACACATTCTTTGGAGTTGGCCACTCACTCACAGCTTGAATCTTAGCAGGATCTACAGAGACTCCTTCCTTAGACACATAGTGATCCAAAAATACTACTTTTTCCAAACGAAACTCACACTTAGAGAACTTGGCATACAACAGATTCTTCCTAAGTGTCTCCAATATAATTCTCAAGTGCTCATCATGCTCATTCCCATTCTTCGAATAAATCAGGATATCATCAATGAATACCACAACGAACTTATCTAAGAACTCATGGAAAATCCTATTCATCAAGTCCATAAAAATGGCAGGTGCATTAGTTAACCCAAAACGCATTACAGTGAACTCATAATGACCATAACGAGTCCTAAACGCAGTCTTAGGTATATCCTTATCAGCTACCCTCGACTGGTGATACACCGAACGCAAATCAATCTTTTAGAACACGCTCACTCCATTCAACCGATCGAATAGGTCATCTATCCTAGGCAAAGGATACTTGTTCTTGATGGTTACATTGTTCAATTCCCTATAATCGATACACAACCTCATACTCCCATCTTTCTTCTTAACAAACAACACGGGAGCTCCCCAAGGTGAAGCACTAGGCCTAATATAACCTTTATCGAACAGACTCTTGCAAGCTGCGTCTTCAATTCATTCATCTTCGGAGGTACCATTCTATAGGGTGCTTTAGATATAGGTGCGGTTCCAGGAACTAAGTCTATGGTGAACTCAACAGCTCTAGTAGGCGGGATACCCGAAATCTCACTCAGAAACACATCCATGAACTCATTCACGATTGGAACATCATCGATCTACACTCCAGCTTCCCTTACTCACATCTTGCACACTACGGAAAAAATAGCTCACACCCCTTTTTCATCAACTTCTTCACTTGCATCGCAGAAATAACCCCAAAGTTCTTGGACTTCCCAAAATGTCTATATGAGGTCAACTTCCCCAAAGGGCTTCTTAAAACTACTTTTTGAACTTCACAGTCTATCTTGGCCTTATATAAACTTAGCCAATCCATCCCCCAGAATTACATCTAGGTCTCCCAGATTAAACTCTACCAAATCAGAATGGAAAACACATTCTCCTATCTTCAAAGGCAAATTTTTAAACAACTTGGTACACCTTATGGTCTCACCATTAGGTATACTAATAGGCAAATCAATCACCTCAAAATCTACTAACCCCAGACTTTTAATAGCAGATGACGAAACAAAAGAATAAGTCGCCCCCGAATCAAATAATGCTTTAACTAGCACGGAGTTAATAGAAAAAGTACCGGAAACTACGTCGCCAGATCGTTCAGCTTCATTACGACTCATCACGAACAGTTTACCCGGAGCTTTGTTATGGTTGCTCTCACTAGCAGGCTTATTGTAGCTCCCTTGGTTGTTCTGTGCCCCTACAGGCTTCGAACCCTGATTTCCCGACTGGTTAAATCCATACCTCACTTGGTTATCACTCCCATTGCCATTTTGCTCTTTCTTTTGCTTAGCAAAGCACTCATACTCCCTATGGCCCTTCTTCTGGCAGTAGTTACAGGTCACTGGTTCTTCCTTGCAGTCTCTACCAGGATGGTTATTACTACACTTCTTACAGTGGTACACTCTCTCAGATTGACCCTTATTATTGTATCCCTGGTTATTCCTCCCTTGGAAATTCCCATTCCCATTCCTGTTCTTCTTAAAATTCCCTTGATTTCCCCCAGCATTGAAATCCTTTCTTTTCTCACCCAGTAAAACACACTTCTTGTCCCGCCTCGACTGAAAACCATAAATGTTGGCGGCTCTTCCATACACAATATCTAGGGATGAAAAAGTTTCACCACCTAACCCCAGCTGAATTTCCTCAGTCAAACCTTGCTCAAACCTTTGATCCTTTTGTTCTTCAGTGGCTACTATCATGTGCAAACCTCGACAGTGCTATGAATTTACTATAGTACTCAGAGATGGTCATACTCCCCACCCTAAGGTTGATAAACTCTTGGGCTTTCCCGTTTCCTCATAAAAGCGGGGTAAAACTTCCCTCTCAAGGCGGTAACAAAAGAATCCCAATTGAATCCCTCAAAGAACACTCGGCCTAGCCTCATTTTCTCTCCACTACAAATCAACCTCATCCTTTAGGTACAAAGCCAAACCTACCTACTCTCATATTCTCAGGACAGTTCACATCCCCAAAGATTTTCTCAAACTATCTAATCCAGTTCTCTAAAAATGTAGGATCAGCTTGCCCCATAAAATATGGTGGTTTAACCTTGTCTAGCCTCTCAAACATGTCCCCAGCAGTCGGGACGCTCAGATCTCTCCTGAGTAAATTTCTCCGCCAAAAGGCGAATAGTAGCAGCTAAGTCATTATTGTGGTTTGCCATTCTAGTGCGCGATCTGAAATTAACGTACTCTACTTTAGGTTCAAAATATAACTTCTATGCCATTCTCTACGAAGGTAAAATTTGATTTGACCATAAAGATCGCATCAACAAACAATTTCTCATGAAGTTACAACAATATTACAGAATAATTATCATCGATCATCCATGAAGAATATTCACATTAAGAACACACAGCTTAGGAACAATGAATAAAAATTCAGTCATAACAAATAAATAAAGTATTCCCATTCGCGTGCCCAAAATAAATTCTTGCTCACTTGGATAACTAAATATTTAACTTTTATTCCTCAAAAGATGCTAATAACAATTTTCTCAACCATAATACCGTACTTTTTCCTAAAAATAAATTAAAGGTACTATGAAATAAATTTAAACCACTACTGGACGAATTATCCAACATTATTCTTTAAAGCATAAATAAAAAGGTAAATAACCTAAGGTGAAACATCATCAGTCCTATCCTTTGACTCCCTGTAGTTCTCTGGAGTAAAAAGCTCATCTTCCGATTCATCAATGTCCTCAGTATCATAATAAACATATCTTCTAAATCTCGTAGATTTCTGTTTAGGTTGAGGCTCGTCCTCCTCTGGCTCATAATCAGTCTCATATCTGAAAACAGCATGGTAGATATCACTCCTGGTCTGTCCTCTAGCATGAACAAACTCATGGAGAACCTCATCATCACTATCAGGCATGCCTGCTCTTAATACATCACGCATAATGAACTCTTGTTCGGTGTAGTTATCATCATCAGACTCATAACCTCCATCACTCTCATCATCACTAAGCACAATAAGGTTGTAATAGCTCCATATTCTAGTATCTTCTCTTTCAGACATGGCTAGGAATCTATAACAATAAATATAACTTCTATAAGCAATTGGTACTCTCACTTAACGTATAATCCCAACAATAACAATAAGCAAGAATAACCAACAACATAAAGCATAGGAATAACATAAACAATTAGCAGGAAAGAAAAAATAATATAATCATGTTGAACTAACTATTTAATGCAGACATATAATATTTCTATCCTATATGTCTTTCCTATACTACCCATCTCTCATAAAATAAACCAGAGTATTGAAAATTATTTAAATAAATAATTTAAAACGAACAACATCATAAAAATTACATGGTTCGAAAATTTGAACACAATAAAGAAAATAATAATAAAAAAAATTCGGACACTATAATAATAATAAAATTTCGGACCTCATTAAAAAAAAAAATCAAATCGAAAACAATCTTACATTCTTGAAAAAGACTTTTCGAAGGTAATTTAAATACCATGAATAATCAGGAGCTCAATATTAAGAAATTCATTCTAAGTAACTAGCTAGTTAGGCGCTTAAAAACTTAAAGTTGGCACGAAAGGCCAATAAAAACCTAAAGCTCCAAGATACCACTTTGTAACACCACGACAATTCTCTCTTTTCAAAAATACCTTTTTAAATAAAACATAGAGAATTATCAAAGTATTATCGCCCGTGTTAAAACGTATCGGCTTATTCAGAATTTTGCAGCGGAAAACATAATAATAACTTTAAAAACAAAAACTTAGTCAACAACAAAGTCAACTCTAAACCAACCGACAAAACCAAAGTCAACTTGAAAGCAAACCAAACCAACTATGAAAATATAACTCAAAAGGGAACAATGATCAACCATGATCCATTACTAATAAATATATTAATTCCCCCATGTGAATTAATAAAATAAAGTTCCCAACCAACATGCTTGCATCAATTATCCATACAAACATATATCAATCTCATAATATAAATCTCATAGTCAACATGTTCATACAACAAATCAAACATGCAAAATCCAACATAATAGATATCATATATGACATACATAGTTCCTATACATGATACTACATAATTCTCCTTCTTAAATCATGATACTACATCAACCAACACATAGGTATGTACGTACCTTGTGTAGACAAACTGAGATGCCACTATAACAGACTTAAAAATCGCCTACATAGAATTATCCTCCTAAAATAACCAATATAAATTCATAATCAATACACCATGAATTTACAGCAATAATAAAATACTTTAAACCCTTCTTAAAAGTGTTTAAAAACTTTTCCCATCATTAAAACTTACTTATACTAGATGATTAAAAACCCATAAAACTCATGTTTAAATCATAAAATCTCCATCAACAATACTCTTTCTAAATTTCCAGCAACATAATATACACTAAAACTCTTTTTAAACATATTTAAACATGCTTATAATCATAAGAAAACCCAAAACCATAAACTATAACATGATACTATGATTTTCCAACATGTAAAACCCTAAAAATCCATGCTTTGATATTTTTAAACCCTATTTTAACATAACAAGTAAATCTGAAATTTTATTTCTTCAATACATAATTTATATAATCTTAGATTCATAAACAAATCATCAAATCATAACTTTTTAAATCTAAACTTATTAAAACAAACCCTAAAGATACAAACTTTGCATTAAATAAAACTTGAGTAGGAAGAAATTACAACCAAACAAATTGGAGGGAGAAGGACCGGCAGCCAAGGGGCGGCGGCACGGGTCGGCGGCTGGCGGCTGGCGTGCGACTGGTGATCGGCAGCGGTGGTCGGCCGGAAAGAGGAAGGAGAAGGCCAAAGAGGAAGAGAGAAGAAGGAAGAAGAGGAGGGCCGAAAGTGAGGAGGAGGAAGAGAGAGAAAATAATGTGTTTAATGTGTGGGGATTTGTGTAAATAAGGGTATTTATAGTTTCCCCCATTAGGGGTCCAATAAAGAGTTGGGATTTGATGGGTTAATTAAATGAGAATGACCATGGGTTAAGCCAAAAGGTTTGGGCTCCTCACACCCATTTACAAACCCTTTTCTAAATCCAATAAGTGTTTCAAATATTTCAAATACTTTCAAAGCATGACTTTAATAAAATATTTGACTTGCATAAATCATTATAATAAATCTTTTGACTTTCAAATAATCAACCTTTGAAGAAATAAAATACATAAATATATTTAAATATAAATAACTATACATTAAAATATATTTATAAAATCCAATAAATTTACAGGGGATTACATTTCCAACCCTCCTTTATTTTTTGGGAGGAAGGTATGCTTTTGCCCTACTAGGTGGATTTTTGTTTCTCCTATGATTCCCCCCCCCAACCCCCAAAAGAAGTTATTGCAAATCATATCTAACTCGAGAAGGGTTGTTTTAGGAAGATGAGTCAATTGCTTATAATAAGAAGCAATATTATTAATATGGTTGATTGGATAAGGGTAAGTTTTCCCCGCTCTTGAAAAGAATTTAGATTTCCACAAGGTTAATTTACCTCTTGCTTTGTCAACAACGAACTGGACATCACTTCTTTTAGGTCTTTTGTGGGAAAAGGGCATACCTAGGTATAAGCCTAGGTTCTCACTTTACTTAACATTTAACATTTCCGGGGAAGATAAGTTTATGCTCAACACTGGTATTTGGTGAGAAAGTTAGACGGCTCTTACCTTCATCAAACTTTTATCAGGAGATTTGACAAAATTTATTGAGGATTTCCGAAGTTTAAAGCATGTGGTCTCATCCACCCTCCCAAAGATCAATAAGTCGTTTGTAAAAAGAAGATGGGATATAGGGATTCTTTTCCCCACCCAGAAAGAGGTCCAAGACTTCTCAAGACAAGCTTAATTAATAAGGTTGGTTAGGCATTCCAAGTAAATGTTAAAAATGAAAGGAGACATGGGATCCCCTTAGCGAAAGCATTTTGAGTGTTGAAAGGCATCCGTTTTTTCCCATTGACCAGGACCGAAGAGCTAGCTTTGTTGACACAGTTAATGATGAGAGAGATAGACTGGGAGTCTAGATTATTGTCAATAAGGCATTGCCTAATGAAATCCCATTTTAAGCGATTATAGGCCTTTTCTAAGTACATTTTCAAAGCAAACCACCCCATTTTCTAGTGTAATTTTTCAGAAGCTACCACAAGACTAATCTCGGTTCCCCTTCCCTGAATAAATATGAGGGAGTCTAAAAGAATGGTTTTGTACACCGACATAATTATGTTTATTTTTATTTTTATGTTGTTATTCATTTTTAGGTTTGAATTCTTCAATTTTCATCTTTAGGATCTATTTTTTAGGGTGACAATTTCATTTTTAAGATTTGCTTCTAAATTACCTCATCATTAACGTCTTTTCGTTCACTTTTAAGTTGTAATCGTTTACTAATAGCTTTTCATTTTTCATAATTGTTTCTAAAAATCGTTTAGTTCACCTTTAGGTTGTACTCTCAGGGTAATATTTGATTTATTTACTTTTTATTGTTGGATTTTCATCTTTTAGTGATGTTTATAAAATTGAATTACCTCGTCATTAACATGTTTTAGTTCATTTTAAGTTCATATATCTCACTTTTTACTTCTGGCAATTCATATGAAGAATACTCGTTCCTATTTTTGTTTGTTCTTCCTATTTGGAATCAGGGGAAAACCAAGAAACACCCCATGTGGGAATGAATCTTGGTATATACTCCCTCCGGTTCCAAACGATCCTCCCACTTTGACATTTTTCACTATTCACAAACTTCACTGTGAACATAATTTGTGATTTATACGTAACGAAAAATATAGTCACGTAGGATCTTATTAGGTTTGTCTTAATATACCAAGCAACGCTTTGCCTAATGATAAAGGTTTGGCCTCATGATTTCAAGGTCATGGGATCAAACCCCACTAGGTGCTCTTTGGGGGTGAGGTTTTCCTTACCATCCCCCCTCCCTCCGAAAGAGTCTGACCTGCAAATTCGACTGGTTAAACTGAGCGAGGTGCCAGTTCAGTAGGGTCCTTCATCTTACCTACCTAAAAAAAGGTTTGCCTTAGTATGTAATCCTTCTGTTTTTTATCTTTCTCGTTTTGAATCTTGACACTATTTCTGCTTAAAGAGAATCTTCTCATTTTTTCTTAATTTACAAGAACAAATATAGTCATGTCGGGTCCTGTTTGGTTCGTCTCAATTAGTACTTTATTAATATTCAATCATTATAATTTTTACTAATTTATAATGAAAGATATTTAAGTTCAAAGAGGTGCATTGGAAACGCGCACAGGAAAGTGAGAATGATAAAAAACAGAGGGAGTATTGTTTAAATATATACTATTTATAATTTTTGCAAATATATAACCAAATATATTAGTGTTCAAAGTTTTACATTGGTATGCGTGAAAAGTGAAAGTCGGAAGATCTTTAGAAAACGAAGGAAGTAGAACAAGTTATGTATACTTTTTGCTTTTTGATAAAGTGAAAAGAGAAAAGTATAGTAAATTGGATAATTTGGAAAATCAAAAATTCACATGGTCACTTTTAGAACAAAAAGTAGAAAAAGTGTAGAAAATGGTAACTTCAATTAAGGCATTATAGGGGAAAACACCCAAAATAGAAAGATTTTAGAGTAGGAAGAACTTTTCAAAAACACAAATTCAAAGAACTTATAACTCACTTTTAAGACAAAAAATTTCAAAAAATTATCCAAAAAGAATCGGAGAATAAAATCCAAAACGAAAAGCCTAGACCTACTCTATACAATTTTATTTAGAATTAATCTAATTTGAAAAGTTTGGGTAGCTAAAAGTTTCATTTTTTCTTTGCAGGAGGAAAAACAAAATAGCAATTGTTTGGGCTCATTTAGTCAGCAGCCCAATATAGGAGCACAAAAGCCTACTAAAGCCTGGGACAGGTGGCAGCTGTGGGTCCCACCCGAAAGTTGACCTAATCACCAGCATCTGGGGAACTTCTAAAGAGATGAAATAATCATTGCCTGAAAAGGTAACATGCCCATTGATACCAAAAAGGCCCATCTGAACAATGTAACCTGTCTGGGAAATCCCCAACACTATAAAAACCAACTGCCTCATCAATGAACAGGTATTCAATTCTCACCTAACAAACTAGAGCATCTCTCTCTAGACTTTCTCTCTCTACCTCAATCTCATCTGACTTGAGCGTCGGAGGGGCGATCCCGGAACCACCCCCGGGGTAGTCTAACCTTGTTTTGCAGGATTCCGGCGTACGGATATCGGAGCTCAGGCGATCGCTCTTGGGGCCCACATCACATCTCCCAACCAATTACAACCCTTAATTTCTTAGCACAAACAGTTTGGCGCCGTCTGTGGGGAAGTTACAATCAAAGTCGCTTCGCCACCACTTAGTAAGATCAATTCGCAATGGCCCCGACCCAAGAGTACTCGCACTCGCCGGCCCCTCAAGACACAGGCTCGGAGATCCGAGAGGAGTCCATCCCCATCTCTTCAGCGAAGGTCTGAACGGCCCAAAACACCGACCGTTCAAACCCTTGATCATGAAGAAGAAGAGCATTCCATAGAAAACAGGCGGGACCCTCCCATCACCGGCAAGGCCCGGACCCCCATCCTATACCAACGGCGGATATAAACATGATAGCCGCTCGGCTCCCAAAGAAACCTTGCAACAGAGCTCGATAGATATGTTGGCCAACCTACAAAGAAGGACGCCCCCTTCAACCCCCCTAAAGACCAAGCCCTGGTCCCTTCCCTTCGGGGGAGAACCACGGTCAGCCTAGCCGGCAGCAATCGGGGGCAATGGAATACAGTCAGCCTGGTCAGCGCCGATCAAGGCAGGGAGATGGAGACCGGCGCGAGTCTAAAGGAAGATCGCCTAGACTCGTGCAAGAGACTCACATATCCAAGTCCCCTGGGCAACGCGGGTCACAAGCAAAACGATGCCCGACACTTCCTCAACGAGAAGCGCCTCGCAGAGGGGTTATAATGCGAGGCACATATTAAACAAAAAGGCCGCTCGGCGCGAGGGTCATGGTGATTCGCGCTCAATCGAACTCCATTCGGATCAACAATGGGGCACTCAAGTTCATGGTCCCATTCAGACGGCCATACTCGAGGCACCCAACCCGGGAAAGGTCAAAACGCCCTCTGTCGAACCATTCGCGGGCCTAACCGACCCGGATGATCACATGGCGACATACAAAGCTCAAATGAGTGTTCAGACTGGATGTGAGGCAACTTGGTGCCGTTTCTTTCCAACAACACTCAAAGGTCTGGCCTTGAGCTGGTTCCAAGAGCTCCCCGCGGGGATCATAACTGATTTCTCGGTCCTCGAAGACCTATTCATCCACCAGTTTGTTGCGGGAAAGAGACAAAAGAAAACAAGCCTCCATTTAATGGGGATTAAGCAGGAGAAGAATGAGAGCCTGGCCGACTACATTAAAAGATTCAATGAGGAGTCGTTGAAAATCTCAGATCTACAAGATGCGGTGGCATTCGCCGCCCTAATGTCTGGACTTCAGCCTGGTCGGCTAAGATGGTCCTTGGCCGAAAACGAAGTCAAAACCTTCTCCGAAGCAATGACTCGGGCTCAAAGATTCATCCAAGCGACAGACATATGCCGTCACTCAGACGACGGGAGCAAGAAGAGGAAGGGAGAAGGAAATCACAGGGATCAGTCAAAGCAACAGAAGACGGGTCCCGGTTCAACAAAAATAGGAGAGAGATATACTTGGACATAAAAGACAAAGTCACGCTCCCCCCCCCCCATCAAAACGTCACTGCTCGAAGAGATAAGAGCCTGTGGTGCGAATATCACAAGGAATGTGGGCACCACTAAAGATTGCAGGGAACTCAAGAAATCCCTTGACAACCTCGCTGACCAGGGGAAGCTGAACCGATACCTCAAGCACTCTAGTGAAGAGAAGGGCAAGCAAAAGGTTGGTCAATCCAACAGTGGAGACACGGAGGGGTTCATCGGAGTCATAGCAGGTGGCTTCGCGTCAGGAGGCCTAACCGGCCGATCACGCAAAGCCCACCTCCAAAATCTTAAGCATCAGGTACTCGATGTCAACCACCCCCGACCCGACTGCCCTATAATGACATTTGGGGAATCCAGTCGGCCACTACACACGCCCCACGACTACCCCTTGGTCGTCGAGCTCAAAGTGGCCAACACCAGAGTCAAACGGGTGCTGGTGGATAGTGGATCCTCAACTGATATAATCACGCTGGAGTGCCTCAGGAAATTGAAATACACTAAAAGGGATGTAACCCCACTCAATCAGCCACTCATAGGCTTCGGGGGAAACTCGGTTCACCCTGTCGGATCTATAAAGTTGCCTACTCGGATTGGGGAGAAGGGCAAAGGAAGAAGCCTACCGATCGACTTCCTAGTGGTAGACATCCCTCTGCCATATAACATTATAATGGGAAGACCAACTCGAACAAGGTCAAAGCAAAGAATTTCCATTTATCAGCTTCTTATGCAGTTTGAAACCGACGAGGGTAAAGTCGGAAAGATCCAAGGGAATCAGCAGGCAGCTAGAGAATGCTATGTGAACAACTTGAAAAGCAAGATCGACGTCCAAGAGGACTCGAAGAAAAGAAAGCGAGAAGATGGTCAGCCCTCAAGTGGCCTCGGGGTTTACATTGCCGAAAATCCCAAGCAATACGAGCGCCCTCAGCCAGCCGAGGAGGACGAAGAAGTCATCATTGATGAGAAACAGGGTCGGACTCTGAGAGTAGGCAAGGCCATGGATCCTCAAACAAGAAGGGAGATCATTCAAGTTCTAACAGAATACAGAGACGTCTTTGCCTACGAACCCAATGAAATGCCCGGGCTCGACCCTAAAGTGATGTGCCACGAGCTAAACATCAAAGAAGGGTTCAAGCCGGTCAAACAAAAGTTAAGGCATCAGGGCCCCGAAAGGAACGCCGCAGCAGCGGCGGAAGTTAAGAAATTGCTCGAAGCAGGGTTCATTGAAGAGTGTCAGTACTCGGAATGGCTGGCCAATGTTGTCCTGGTCAAGAAGTCGAGTGGGGCGTGGAAAATGTGCGTGGATTTTACAGACCTAAACAAGGCCTGTCCAAAAGATAATCACCCTCTGCCCAAGATTGATAGGTTGGTCGACTCAACTGCAGGTCACGCCCTTCTAAGCTTCATGGACGCAAATGCGGGGTATCACCAAATCCCGATGGCTGAGCAGGATCGAGTCCACACCGCCTTCATCACCAACCAGGGAGTATATTGCTATAAAATGATGCCCTTCGGGCTCAAAAATGCAGGGGCAACATATCAGCGCACCGTCAACAAAATCTTTAGTGACCAACTCGGTCGGAATATAGAGGTATATGTTGATGACATGATCGTCAAAAGCAAAATCCATAGCCATCATCCCTCGGACTTAAGAGATACCCTCGGAACGTTGAGGCGCTTCCGCATGATGTTAAATCCGAAGAAATGTGTCTTCGGAGTAAAAGGAGGTAAGTGCCTCGGATTCCTGGTTGATGAAAGGGGGATCGAAGCAAATCCCGACAAAATCAAAGCTGTAATAGAAATGAAGTCTCCGAGGAATGTAAGAGAAGTACAACGCCTAACCGGCTGTCTGGCCGCCCTCGGTCGCTTCCTATCCCGCTCAGCGGATAAGAGCTTACACTTCTTCAAAACTCTAAAGAGAAAAGAGTTTACTTGGGACGATCCCTAAAAGAACACCTCCTTACCCTCCCAAAGTTGATCGAAACACTGTTCATTTATTTGGCTATTTCAGAATACGCGCTCAGCGCTGTTTTGATAGCCGAAAGAGAAGAAAAACAACACCCAGTCTACTTCATAAGCCACGCCTTTCGAGGAGCAGAGGCCAAATACAGCGAAGTGGAAAAAATGGTTTTTGCCTTAGTAATGGCTAGTCGGAAGCTCAAACCTTACTTCCAAGCCCATCCTATCAAGGTCCTCACTAGTCAGCCGCTCAGGAAGCTCATTGAAAGTAGGAACCACTCTAGCCGGATGACCGATTGGGCGGATCAGCTAGCTGATTTTGGGTTAGAATATGAGCCCAGAAGGGCGATCAAAGCCCAGGCCTTGGCCGATTTTATAACAGAGTGCACATCCAGGCCCCAATCACGGCAAGATAGCCGGGAGCCGCAAGTGGATGGCTCGTCTACCAAGACAGTCGTGGAGCGGGGTCGGGTCATCAAACCCCTAGTTAGAGAAAAGATGGAATACGCCATCAAATTCGAGTTCTTAGGCTCCAACAATGAAGCAGAGTATGAAGCCTTGATCCTCGGATTGGAGTTATGCATCTTGGCCGGGGCAACCGCGATTAACGCTAAAACCGACTCGCAGTTGATAGTGGGTCAGGTATCGGGTGAATACGAGGCCAAAGAAGACAACATGAGAATGTATTTGGCCAAGGCCCGGAACATAATCAAACAGCTATCTCAGTTCAATATCACCCACATACCTCGATCGGAAAATCAGCAAGCTGATGCTTTAGCCCGAATGGCCAGTTCGGCAGAAGGGTCGGCTCCCCGAACAATCATGTGGGAAGTCCTTCGGCAGCCCAGCATCAATGCCAAAGAACAGCTCGTATTGAATCGGACATCTGAATGGATGGACGAGGTAGTCAGATATTTGAGAGACGGGAAACTACCCGAGGATCACAAGGAGGCTGATCGGGTCAAACACAAGTCCGGATGGTTTCTGTGGCATGAGAATCAACTCTACAAGAAGTCCTTCACCCATCCCTTACTTAAATGTGTCACCCCCGAGGAAGGGAATTACATCCTCAGGGAAATCCACTGAGGGGCTTGTGGGAGTCACCAAGGGGGAAGGACCATAGCCGGAAAAGCTCTCCGAGCCGGATACTACTGGCCCACTCTGAAAACAGACGCTCAGGAGCTGGTAAAGAGGTGTCCGTCCTACCAGATCCATTCGGACATTCCCCGAGCACCGACCACCCCCTGGACAACAATTCAAGCAGTCTTGCCATTTGATAAGTGGGGCATGGACCTACTCGGTCCATTTCCCCCAGCCTCAGGTCAAAGAAAGTTCCTGATAGTCGCCATTGACTACTTCACCAAATGGACTAAGGCCAAACCACTCTCCTCCATAACGGATAAACAAGTTCAAGCGTTCATTTAGAGGAACATCATCACCAGATTCGGAGTCCCCAGAGTTCTGATCTCCGACAATGGACGACAATTCAACAGTGGCCCTACTAAGGATTATTGTGCTCGTTTCGGAATATGCACTAAATTCTCTGCAGTATCCCGACCACAAACAAACGGGCAAGCTGAGTCAGCTAACAAAATAGTCCTCAAGGGAATCAAGAAATCCTTGGAAGCTGCCAAAGGAGCATGGGTCGATGACCTACCCGGGGTCCTCTGGTCAGCCAGAACTACTGCCAAGGAGGCAACGGGGCACTCGCCATTCAGCCTTGTGTACGGGAGTGAAGCAGTCCTACCAGTAGAGATTGGCATCCCATCCCCCCGAATGACCTTCTATGAATACGAGAAGAATGAGGAAGAAAAACCGGTCAACTTAGACTTGTTGCCAGAAACAAGGGGCAATGCGCTGCTGAAGTCAATTCGGTACAAGCAAAGGGTCACTCGGATGTTCAATCGCCGAGTGAGGTCCCGACCAATCCAACTCGGTGATTGGGTCGTTCGGAAAGTCGAAGCCACGGGGCTCTCACACTTAAAGGGGAAACTAGGGCCTAACTGGGATGGTCCATACAAAGTCACAGAAATCATCAAGCCCGGCACATACCGACTAGAGTCCCCCAAAGGAGTCCCCTTGGCAAGACCCTGGAACGCATACAACCTTAAAAAATACTATGTGTAAAGTTTGTTACTTGCAATAGGGGCATATATTGTAATAGCTTAATTACAGCTGGTCGGCATTATTGTAGTCAGCTTTTGTTGAATATAGGAGCACAAAAGCCTACTAAAGCCTGGGACAGGTGGCAGCTGTGGGTCCCACCCGAAAGTTGACCTAATCACCAGCATCTGGGGAACTTCTAAAGGGATGAAATAATCATTGCCTGAAAATGTAACATGCTCATTGATACCAAAAAGGCTCATCTGAACAATATTTCCTGTCTGGGAAATCCCCAACACTATAAAAACCAACTGCCTCATCAATGAACATGTATTCAATTCTCACCTAACAAACTAGAGCATCTCTCTCTAGACTTTCTCTCTCTACCTCAATCTCATCTGACTTGAGCGTCGGAGGGGCGATCCCGGAACCACCCCCGGGGTAGTCTAACCTTGCTTTGCAGGATTCCGGCGTACGGATATCGGAGCTCAGGCGATCGCTCTTGGGGCCCACATCACATCTCCCAACCAATTACAACCCTTAATTTCTTAGCAGAAACAGCAATAAAGTATGGAGATTTATGAAATAAAATTTACATTGAAGCACAGCCAAAGCTTTAGCGTCGAATACAGAAGAAACTTTTAAACCATAACCTCTAGAAGAATGGGAATCGTGAATATCAATAATAAGGGAATGTTGCTGCATAACGGCACAAGTCTCGTTGAAAGATCCATCTAAGACTGCAAGGAAATAGTCCTATTTCCAAAAAGTAAGCATTCCGAAAGACCTTATTTGTCCAAAGTGTGGCAATGAAATAAGTGCCCACCTAAGAACATTAACTACTGTTTCTAATCTTTCTGTATATCTTTAACAAAGATCACTGACAAACTTGATTGAATTCTGAACCGAGAATATCGAGGATAGACGCTTACCTACATAAGCTTACTGCATTGTATATCTTTACACCAAATTACACTTCACAGTTCACAGTCCAGTTCAATAGTAACCGATTTCACATGATGTACAAAGGAGTGAGCATTCATATTACTGTTATGTAAGTTCTTATCATAGTCGCTCCAGTAGGATCGGATAGTAGATGCCTTACAAGACCCATTCTCAAATCATTAGGAGCAGTGAAGAACATATAAAAGGCAAACAATAGGAGATCAGCTGAAGAGAGATTAGAACCAAGGAATCCCTCCCACATCCTGCAAAGAAAGCACAAGATATTTTGGATTCAAGCTCAAGTTATATAAGATTGGAGGTAAGAGAAAAGCAGATGACAAGATTGATCAATTATACTCAGAGCATTAGGTTATTTAAGAGAAGACACAAAGGCGCAAACTTTAACTGTTTTAAACCACCTCATTTTTCAGTGAAGTTTTTCATGTACATGCTTGCTTTTCTTATGTCACCTACACGGTTAACTATTCGATATTTATAGCTTGCATTTCCAAGGCAAGTATTCTGCAGTTTTAGTCGATGGTTGCTGATTTCTTAAACACTGGCGAAGTGTTGTCGGGTCCATCATTGTTCTGCATCAACGCAGGCTCTATTCACTTCACCTTATTTAAACTGAACTGAAACTATTTTTCCAGATTTAAACTAATTTGTACACTTTGAAATTGATTTTTGGTGATAATAATTGATGTTTGCTGAACACTAGTGTATTTCTCTTATGTAGGAAACTGATTTTGACTTATTAAAACTGATTTTTAATGATTAAAGCTGATTATTACTAATTAAAACTTATTTTAATAAATACCAAAAGGTTCCAAGAAAGGAAGATATGAAAGCAAAAAAAATTAAACAAGAAAACAGAAAGGATTGATTTGAACCTATAGCCAAGCCAAGCCAAGCCAAGGTGAAAGAGGGGTCTAAGCTTCAGAAGAATAACAGAATTAGCCGAAATCTTCCTCAATCAGAAAGGAGCCAAAAAGGCATAAACTAGGCTAGGCCTTCACAGTAAAGCTAATTTTACTGAATAAGATTTTTCTTAACATGAAAGCAGAAGTGCCTAAAGCCACTTAACTATTTTGCATTGACCATCAGAATCCTTCATTCTTGAAAATCACCAGGTCATAGCATGTGTAATGAATTTGTGAAAATGATGATCAAGTTTAGATTTCACACATCACTGCCAATTACTTTGCAGCATACTCTTAGATGCCACAAATACCATCAAGGTTCAACTGGTTTTACTCTCAGAATTTGGTTTAATTTGTTTTTTTATTTCTGTTGTTTAAACGGATTGTCCTACAGCAGCGTACACAAGGCTAACACGGACTGAATCCATTACCCTCTAGAAACGGTAACAGAAAACTTCAACTAAACCAAACAATTAGAAACGAAAATGTCATTTCCATTCCCGATGAAAGAAAGTCACTAACCATAAGTGCTCTTAGAGTATTAAACCTAATCCATGCCAGCAGCCAAAATAGGGCCAGAGTCTTGCAGATTTAGCGGGCCCGTGATTCCGTGAACAGAACAAGTACAATACTGTTTACGTTCTTATTGTATTAGGTAAGCAATATCTGGCAAATGTGGTCACTAAGACTAAGAGGGCTCTTTGGGTAGCGACAAAGACCCTGGAGTAGATTGAAATAAAGTCTCTGAGAAAAGTTGAAAATTAAGCTGCAAATGACCTCATTCAAGGATCCACGCAAAAAAGGTGACGTGGAAAGTCCTTGAATGCCACAATCGTACGACTATGAGAGCATCATACTCCGGATAAGTCTGTGGAATAGACCGAGCACTATAGATAGTCTCCTGAGAATAGAATTTAATTGTGAAGAGGAACATGTTCTTCAGTTGTTCAAAGCATTTAAAATTTGATCTTCAAGTCTAGTTAATTGCTGAGATAAGGAAAAAGATGATTGTCTGGATTCATACCAATAGTCCATAACTGGGAAGAGGAGAAGTGGCCACTAAAGAAATGAAAAAACGACTCCTATGAGCAGAATGCATGTGAAGAAATTGTATAGCCACTGGTTTCAAGATATGTTATGCACAAACAACTTATGTTATACAGATTGAAAGAAACTAAAGAATTCTCAGAAATAGTCGCGGAGGAACTGATTAGAAAATAGTTATGGCAGATACATGTAAGAGAGCATGGTAGCTAGAAATTGCATAGGATACTCCTTTAAAAAAAGTAATGCATGCTGTTTCAACAAAAAGGCACACTGTTGAGTGTTAAACATATGCCAAAAAAAAGGAGTACCGGGTATGCATCTATTACCATTTTGGCACTTGGAAAAAGGTGCGGAAGAATGTCCTGATGCCCTCAATGTCAAGCTGAACTATAAGTGCTAGTCCAAACAGAAAGAAAGCTCTCTGACGTTTCCTTTCCTGTGGCCAAAGAGTATCCCACGCTGCACCAATGGAATAAATGAATTTAGCACGTTCATATTCACTTGTAATTAGATCTTGGGAGCTACTCATTATCTATCAAGCAGAATGGAGAAACAGCATAAAAAAAACAAAGTTTCCCATCATGTCAACAATTTTCTTCCCGTTTTTCATTATAATCGAAAAAAATGAGGTTATCAGCCAGTAGTAGTGCCTCATAGGTCTTTTAAGTATCTTATAACGAGAGTTAGCTCTGAACAAAAAAGAAAAAACACCAAAAACAGACCAGATATGAAAACTAGATGTGTACAACTATATATTAGAAATGATGACCTTCCCAGAACTTCCAGCATCAAAAAACCAGCTCTTAACAAGTTCATTAGCTAAAACCAAAGGCATCTCATCCCATGTCCTGAACTAAGGCAGTTCATATGGTCAAAAGAAGCTAATGATGTCCATGTCCAAATATTTTGAAATTCCAAAGCCACTTAATTTTGAAACCATGCATATTATGTTACATGAATACATCATTGATTTCTTATATTCTAGTCCGGTCTGTAAGACCCGTCACAGTTCATCAATACCATAAGTCAAAGTAATAACTTCATTTTTTGTTGAACTAATTAAAAATTATTAAAATATTCAAATTTGATGGATTTGGAAGACTGCAGCCACACTTGTACAAACCTTGCATTGAGATATTCTCCACATTCCTCTGACGCAAAATTGCATTCTTCGAGATGCCATTCTTGATTAAATTCGCGATTGCAGATGCATAATTTGGAGCTTCTGATAGAGATCTCACAACTGAATATCCTGTGTGGAAAATACAAAGAAGATGGAAGCTACTGCATCACTTAAGAGCATAAGAATTACATATATCTTAATTACTTTTCAGATCATACAAGAATATCATATCTTTATGTATAATATGAAAAGGACAGCTTGTATCTTGCCTGTAGCTGGATGCACCATGCTCGCAGCAGCACCAAATGCAAGGTTTCTTTGCTCTGTATTTGGTAAGGATCCACCAACAGGTATATAGGACCACTCCTGCATCACATGGATTGGCTCTTACTACACAATGAATATGGGTTTTCTAATAGGTGAAAGATGGTGTCACAATAACCACTGACGAACTATTTGGTAAATGGTAATCAAATGGTGGTAATGGTAATAAATTAATATGTAGCTTTGTACAGCAAGTAGCATGTCAAGGTTCATAATGATGCTTTCCACCCCTAAACTTGTGATTTTCTTCATTTCATTACCATCCATTACCACTTTAGGTCTTATTGTAGGAAAGGAAATTTGGGAAGAAAATCACATATTTGGGATTGGGATTCCATTGCAATGGTAATAAGTAGGGGATTTTCTTTGCAAATTACATATGATATCATTACTATTTTAGTACCGCCAACCAAATAGGTCGTGAATACAATGACCATGGAAGATATTCAGAGACTTGAGTAGAAAGTATATTAAAACTAATTTTGACCGGACCCGTACTACTATGACTCCTCACTAATCCAAATGACCCAAAGAAACACAATGTGCAAACAAATTAAAGTCAAACCAAGTTACACATATGCCGAAATGGGCCCATAATTATTTTCTTGATGAAAGTAGTTTCAAATATTTTATATTAACAAGATATATAAGAAAATAAGGTTCCTTTAACAACGTTATAGGAAGGAATTTCAACAATAATTTAGTTGGTCCTAAATGGAGGTCTAGTTTAGCGTTTGAGCTAAAAATTTAGATACAAAATATTCATGGGAAAGTGGCAGCGGGAAGCCGGAGAGCCTAATAGAACCTAAATCCATCTCAAGCAGTGATTTATTGAACAATTCTTTGGAAATATTATCCAATCTCAGTGGCAAGCTTTATATGTTCCTAGCCTGACTAGGGCCGTTTTGGGGTTTTCTTAACAAGATAAGGCATATTTTGGGATGAAAAACATTCAAGATTGCATCCCATCTTAGCAATTGGTCAAGACTTGCCTTTCCCTCTCACACAAACTGGTAAATCATATACATGACCTACATGGAAATTAGACAAATATTTTGAAACTACTTCTATTAGACAGTGAACACCTCTCCTAGACTCCTACACTCTTAAAAGTTAATCTCAGAAGTATACACTTTTCGCTCATAGGGAAGTTGGGATGGATCTTTGGGTATCTGCTTCGCATAATGCTCCCACATCAAGATTTATGGCGTTATCACTGACTGCAAATGAGCTGGATGTCTCCACAGGCTTTATTTGGGGGAGATATTTTACCATAGGAGAGGTCAAAGTGCTACAACCGTGTTGGCTGTTTTTAGATCTGCGAGTTTCGCTCATGAACTGACAAAGGTTTAGGATAGAGGAAACCCCCAACCTCAGGATGAATCTTCTTGTTGATTATTTTTCAAACCAGAAAAATGGAAAGTAAAATCCTGATGTCATCCACTGCAAAATTCTTACTCCATAAGGACCACACTTTGGACAAATCCTTTAAAAATCTAACACTGCATACCAGATAAACTATTTACTGATGAGTGATGACTGTCATGTCTATGAAAGAAGTAGGAGATTGAATCCTGTCGGTTCTAGATAGTCTAAGTTATTTGAAGGCAAGAAGTAGATCCTTCTAGCATAAAATATCAGCCACATCTAAAATATATCAATTTCAAGAAGGGCAGAACAGTAACCCATGTTTCAATCATAGATTATTTGGTGCAAAGGAATAGTCGCATTTTTCCAAAAGAATATGTCTGATTATATATAGGACCGCATGCCGTTTCCATCACCTTGTACTGTTGTAAAAGTGCTCTGCTGGGATGTTTAAGGAAACTATTAACAGATCAGAGCACAAAGGGCGTGATGACTATCTATGCTTTTTTGCCCATTCCTTCGAGCTTACACTTAGTTCTTTACATATAACATCTATACTAGGAAAAATATCATTAAGTAGCTTAGGGTTTCGGCTAATTACACCAAGCTACCCTCATGATTTGATGATTATTGAGCATCTTAATTAAACTAGACTAGTAGCCTGTGCATGCACAGGGTTCAATCTTGTGGAAAAGATTATATATTTTATTTGTTAGAAGATAAGATGTTGATAAAAAGTAATTCAATAATAAGGCAGTTGATCAACAATTAATGTTATGAAAAACTTATACATGGTTAGTAATCTTAAATATTTTCCAAATTATATTAACAATCATTCCGCGGGTTTATTTTATATTTTGCGTTGAAGTAAATTTCTTCAGGAGAAAAAAGGGGGTCACTTGGCAGTAGAAGCGAAGTCAAGGTGTCATTTCTTGGATGAAATTCTTCGGCTTTATATATTATATGAAGCCTCTGGCGTCATAAATAATAAAGTACATTACATGAATATAATCAGATAATTGATGCCGGTATTAGTGGCAGATGAGAGCATATAATTGCTAGTACACCCGTTCAGAAGTATATCTTCATTGCCACTGATATGTCCTTGAAAAAGCAGTCGCCCTCCTTATTAAAGTAAACATTACTCCACTCTCTAGCCTAATCTTCCTTAAGTTCGTTCCAGATAGAATATCATGAAAATTTTAAACATCATGGGGGAAGTTATAGTAATTCAAGGTATTGAACCAATGAGCCCCATTTTAGCCTTTGCCTCCCATCAACTATCATTAAGTTCTGCTATATTTTGTAGTCAACGTCATTTTACAATCTCTTTTACGTCCAGGGCAGGGGGAGGGGGTTGTGGGGAGCCATTTTTTACCATTCAAAAAGGAAAAGAGAAGACCAGTTTACTGCTATGATGTAATTATCGACTTAATAAGTACCTCTTCATATATTTTGAGGATACGAACACCCATAGTTTGTAATCTCGCCATAAGCTTTTTCTTGAGCAGATCAAAGGGCATTGCATCTACTGAAGCCAAGCAAGTCTCCTGTATTGAATTATATATTGGACAACTTTCAGGAGAAAGAATAATGAACATTATACATCCATAGAAAAAAAATGGCTCACCTCAAAGAAGATTCTCGTGGGGGACATTGGCATTGCATACAAGAATGTTGGATACTTTGCCTCTAGAGATTGAAAGCTATCTTTAGCATAGTCTCTATAGTCCATGAACACCATCAGGTTGGGATCATAAGGACTGCTTTCCACCTGAGATTATAAGAAAGTTACATATGTAATACTCCCTTCATCCCTTTTTAATTGGTACAGTTTGACTAATGCGCTATTCACCTAACCTACTTTGACCATATCTTTTACTAGTATACTAATACAAATTACAGTACATAAGATGTTGGATTTGTCTCAATTCTCAATGTATATTATCAAAATATCAACTTTTTGTAATTTTAGCTAATAGATAATTAAGAATATTGACGGACAAAGTTGTGCATTAACATGTGTTAAAGTCATATTGTAACAATTGAAAAGGGATAGAGGGAGTAATATACTATCTCATTGTTAACTTTTGGAACCAGAATCTGAACACTTATATGTAAATTACCAAAGTATAAAAGCCCCCGACTGAAAAATAAACAACAATTATATGCTGCCGACTTTTACTTTCAGCCCTTTCCCCATTGTCACTAATAAACATTCATTTAGGCAAGTGCAACAGCCATAACTCACAGGTGTCTTGGCCAGATTATTGAAGAATAGCAATCTTACACAGAAAGAAGAAAGACTAAAGAAAGGTCATATATCACTACCCTTTTGTTCATACTCAGCTAATTAGTATTTCTGAGATTGGGGGGAAATGTTCTAGAAAAAGTTTCAAGGAAAATAGCATTATTTTCCAAAGAATTTTCTAAGTTTAGTTCGAGAATAACCTAATTGAATTAAATACTGTATATAATATGCATGTGTGAAGGAATTTTTTATTTCACTGTTTCTTTTTCCTTCTTATGGTTCAAACTTGCATAGTCAAGATAGTCCACGAAAGCTTAAAATTGCCGATACACCAAATCAATATCACTTAGAACTAGCAAGCGGAAAACCAGATTTATCAATTTTCTCCCCTTGCAGCTCAGAAATGTAATTTAAATACTTAGTTCATCCCAAAAATAAGAAATAAAAGAATCCTGGAGAAAGGAAGTGAAGAAAGAATAATTGATAGCACCACCATACAAGCATAGATAGAGATAGAATATGCTGAGATAACCAAAATTAGATCCTTATGATCAATAACTGCATCTTCAATATATCAAGTTATATACCGCATCTTCAATGTATCGAACTATATACTTCCTCTATTTTGTTATACTTTCATCATCTAACTAGGGCACGGTATCTTAGGAGCCCATGTGAAGAGGAGACATAGAGAGCGATAAAAAGTGAATCCATGTGATAGGAGAGAGATAGAGAGAACCCATTGTCAATTTAGGTAATGATGCAAGTATTATGCAGGTTCCATAAAAGGGAAATGATGCAAGTACAAAAAGAAAAAGGAGGAAGTATATGTATATATAAACATACCTCCACTTCCACACCATAAGCTGTTTGAACACAAACCCTTGGACCCCCCACTTCATACTCTAGAAGTTTCCCTGAAGCTGCTCCAGATGCAACAGTTACAAGCCTGGACCATAGTGTTAATCAGTACGAACATACCACGACAAATAAACAAAATCAGAAAGATATGCACCTGCAGGGAATGGTGATATCACGCTCACAAGCAACAAGACTACGCCCATCATGTCCTTCCATAATATTTTCCACTTTTGCATTCAAATAAGAGACACCTGACTCCAAACACCTAAACAAAATTAATATAAATTACATAACTAACATAATACTTGCAAACAATATCAGACAACAAATTCTGAAGACCAAGAAGCAGAAAATGAAATGACCGGAGGCAGTTTTACCTCTGCACTAGCTCCTGGTGTAGTAAATGCCGGCTAACTTTTCCATAAGATCGACCAATAGATATAGGATTGTCATCATCAATATATACAATGGTATCTCGCCAAACATGCTCGATACAGCCTTCAAGTCCCAATGCTGAAATAGGATTTATAGTTACAGATCCCAACCGACCATACATTTGGCTATAAGCACATCTTTTACCAGTAATAATATTGGCAAGAAAAAATTAAATTTCCGAAAGGAGTAACAAGCAAGTCTCAACGCTGCATATACAGAAAGCCATACGAAACAACCAATTGTAAGCCACGACAAAAATGAGACATGATGACTAGTCTAATACTTCCTCCGTCTTTTTTCACTCACAATGTTTTCCATTTTTGGCAATTCTCTATTACTTGATGTTTCTGTTTTCGGCAATACATTCTCTCTTTCTCTCTCCTAGCACATAGGGTTTTTTTCTATCTCTCTCCTCTCCTTGGTCCTTGTGCAAAGGGAAACATTGCCAGTAATAAAAAACGGAGGAATATTGTAATTGCATTTTGTGTCATCGGACCACCAAGATGAGTGAGCCTATGATTGACAACAAAACTAATTTCTACTTCTATGCAGCAGTATCAAGAACCTCTTTAGCAAGCAGCATATAGACAAAAGAATCGAGTCGTGACCGCATCTACAGGTTTAGTTGGAAGTAGTACCTTTAAATTCATCTTCCCAAACACCATAGTTATTCGTAAAAGGAAGATCAGGACCAACAAGGCCAACTTTAAGTCCTAGTTTAGCTGATTCTGCCGCCAAAGCTAAACCAGCTGGACCACAACCAATGACCACCATATCCAGCAATTCACCTCCATCTGATATTTGAGGAAGCTGCAAAATATGACCTCGAAAAAGTTCAAGAAAATGCCACTTCGAGTGCGTTGTAACATCTTAAAACAACAATTCAACAACAATCTCACCTAAAGAAGCTAGAAACAGAAATTTCACATACCACCTATATATAACAGAAAAAGGAGGGAAATCACATTTAAGTGCACTTGTTTATAAACCTCGCTATCTAATCTACAACTCCCTCAATCCGGATTCAACATTCGCAAATGTACAAAAATATGACCAAATGAATTAGGTGTTTATCTATTAGCAAATTAGAGAAAATTAGAAATCAGTAATTGGCAAATTAAGTACCTCTAAAATATCATACAAACACCTAATTCATTTGGTTCTAAAACTGATTTCCAATTTTCTCACACAACTTACACACCATCATACATTCATACCTAAACTCGCTCCTTACTAAACGATATCAATTGCATGTAAAAATGCAAAAAAAATCAAAAAAAAAATATTTTAAAAAGAAAACCTTATCAGCAATTTTGGACTGATAATCCATAGCTTTCTCCTGTTGCATTTGAACATAAAGAAGCTCAGAACCTCCAGCTTTAATGAAATCTTCGTCGTTAGCGAAATCTTCTCTGGCAACGACGCAACTGCTGTCGGTACTATTCGCACTCCTGCACTTAATACTTGCACTCTTACGACTACTACAATCTACGGAGAAAGGTAAATTCGACCTCCAAAAGCAAAACGCATGAAAATTTCGTTGAATTTGTATCCTCTTATTCTTCAAATGATCGAGATTAAGAGCAGGCGAAACCGCCATTGACGCGTATTTGGAAGCTCCGAGACAGTAATACTCCATTATTTTTTTTATTTTGTGGTGTTTGTAGGAAGGAAGTTTAATGTGTGTTCAATGGCGTTGAAGGTGATGCGGCCATGGATAAGTTGGCAGCGGCAGTTTTCTCTCTCTCCGTAAGTGTGTGTGGACTGTGGTGTGGTTTGACGCGATATTTTCAGGAATTTTGGATAGGGCGGGGGAGGGAATTTGAGGGTCCAACTGTCATCTTCGGAATTGCTACGTGGAAGGATGGGATTGGTTATGAGAACAAAGGAGCAAGAATATTGATTTTAGGGAGGAATAATTTATTCTAATAATATTTTCTCCATTTCTTTTTAATCTACATACTTTTTTTTTTGCCCGTTTCTTTTTAGTCTACACACTGTTGTTTTTTCTATTTTTAGTAACATATTACATCTACTCTCCACCTTTTTAGTTTATCTCTCATACTTTTGCACTTTCTCCTTGGTTCTCCCCCAAAGTGAAGTGTGTAGATTAATATGAAATGGAAGTAGTACAACATTTCACCGATTAATTTTTAATAAACCAACCTTTTAATTATTTCTGAATAATGCAACCTTTATACCCTATTTACTTCTAGTGAGTCAAAATAACTTAAAATCATCTAAAACATTAACTTTTTATCATAGAAGTAGGGGCATGGAGGCAAGGGAAGGGAAAAATGGACGAATTGGGAAATGTAGCTTACCAAACAAACTAATTATCAGCACGTCAAAACCCATTAAAAGTAAATACCCCAAAAAGTTGCATTATTCAAGAATAATTGAAAGGTTGACTTATTTAAAACTAGCTTTTTAATGCACACAATGCGTGTGACGACATTTTGGGCATAACTGTTGCTCAATAGTTAGTAGTAAACGAACCAAAAACGAAAGTCCGTATCTAAGTTCACCTTCATTTTGTGAATAAGAAATATTGAATAAATACTTACAGATTGTATTTAAAAACACTTCATGATTTTATGTAATATTGTTGTTTCACTTATAACTAATTGAATAACTAATAAATGTTAGTTGTTTGTTAATAGTAAAAAAATTGTAACCCAAAGCCACAAAGCCACTTGTATGCAAGTAACAAACCCACATAATTTTTTCCACCTATAAATATAACTATCCTCCCCACATATGACATACCCATATGAATGATGAATCTCACGTATTTTTCATCTAATTATCCTCCATATTTAATTTTCATCTTCCCACCTACAACCTTACATCTTCCCTTCCTTCAAAAAATAAGAACGGCTCATCTCTTTATCCTCACTATCTTTCATATTCACTTAAAAAGATTAAGATTTAATCAAACGTAATGGTTATTTTAATTTCACAGCAAACACCAAATTAATAAGCTAATCTTGGTGTCAAAATTAACCCCATCAACGCTCCATTAATTTTTAGGGTAATTTTGGTCTCTGTTCTTCTGAGTCTTTTTGAGTTTTCATATAGATTTAGGTGGTAAAGTTGAAGAACGTTCGTTGGAATGGGGTTAAAATTGGGTTTTAATTATTTGTTTGACGAAGTAAATGGGGAGCCTCAAATTTGAAGATAATTATTTACGTTTTATGTTCTTGATTTCGTCCCAAAAAACTTAATTGCCAACTATATTTCTCAACGATCCAGTTACATTATGTTTGAACTTTTGTTTGTGAAGATGGTTTTTTTCAAAAAATTCGTGGCTGAAGTTCAGAATTTGGAATTTGCAAAAATCCAGTTACAATCCTAGTCGGTTCTTGAATCATCCACTTTTCCTTTTTCTTTCCCTTTGTTTTTTTCAAGACTTCTTCTACTGCTTTGGCAAATTTTGTATGCAAAGTAATTAAATTAAGCATAATTTATTGCGTAAAAGACCTTTTGTTTATGGGTTTTTAATTATTCATAAGAAATGTCAGTTTTGTACTAACGGTTTATAAGATTGCATTTATTTTTCGACAAATTACTATCGAAAAGTTATTTTTATACACTTTTTTTTAATTATAAAATACTTTTTTTTTTCAAAATTCAGATCAAATTTTTTATATTTCATTCCACGAACTACTAAAAGAAAATCAATTGTTTTCATCGATTTTCAATTTCACTAACTGTTAATTAATGTAATTTCTTTTTTAGTTTGATTTTTGTGTCATTTTTATTGCATTCGAAATTGATTTATATTTTATAATGCCTTTTTTTGTTACAAACATGTACTGATTTTTTAATAATTATTTCAAACTTTATACCATATAATACAGACTTAAATTATTCTTGTATCATTTTTATTGTATTTTTTTCTAAAACATGTGATTATCGATACTACAATTGAACATGCATTCGAACATAAGAGTTGCTAGTTTTTTCTTCAACTAATTTGAAATAACTTGCAAAGTTAAAAAGAATTATGTACCTTTTTTAGAAGTTTGCAAATCCCCAATGGACAAAGTGTAATATCCCCATCGAAATCGTATGTTTTTTTTAGTTTGTAATTTGTATTGACGTGTTGTAGTGTATTGGTAATTTTTCTGAGTATGTAATTGTAAATGGTTCTTACGTAATAGTATGTAATTGCTAATGGGTTATAGTTTGTAACTGAATTTTTTAGTTTTTTCAAAAGTTTCCTAATTTGAGTGATTTGTATAATGTGAATTATGCAATTGTATTGATTTCAGTTAACTTGTGATTGATTGTTATAATTGTATTTCCGGCTTTTTTTTTTTTAAGCCCCGCTTTGGTTGAAATTGGTTGTATAATTAAGAAAGGAAAGGGGGGTAAAACAATCTATTCAAATGGGGACACCATAGCTCCCCCCTTCCCTTATATAATAAAGATTTATCGGTGAAAGGTTGTATTATTAGAATCAATTACTTCCTCTGTTTTTTTAGTTGCAACACTTTCTAAAAACGGAAATAACTTATTAGTTGCATCACTTTTTTTTCTTTCTTCTTTTAGTAAGTTTTGAGGTGTTAAATGACCAAAACACCCTTACAAATGTTTTTAATAAAAACTTAAACTAGCCTAATTATTCCCATTATAAGTTAATGTAAACAACATTAGAGTTAACGATTCCCACCAAAATATAACACCTCCCCAACTACCTGATTCAATTCATCTATCTTCAATTAAACCCCCAACCCCTCACCCGACTTCATTTAATCTTCTCACTCTTCATCTTCAACCTCTCGTCTCTCACATAAACCCTAGATCTAGAATTTTCCTCTTCCTCTCTCTCATCATTTTACTTCCCTTAATTTTCTTCTTCTTCTTTCTCCCGTCCTCATCTACTCTTCTTTGAGAAAAACCCTAAATTACACCCACGAAAAATCCCCAGCGAAATTGAGTCCCAGATCTTTTGGATTCAACCATGCATGTCCCAGATCTTTCTCCTTTGACTGACGCTTTTTTTGAAACTGATGACCCTGCTGAGTCCGACTTCATTCACCATATGATTGAGTCCTTCCTGCATCAATCGCCATGGCTTAAGCGATTCTTGAGAAGTGGGGAAGCTGTGAGTGTTCTAAAACCCTACGCCTTGAACGCTTTGCAAAAAGTTGTTCAGGATTGTGATGATTTTGAGGATACGAAACGGCAAATGATTCGTCAGGCTTTGTAATTTCATGATCAACAACCACCACCTACAAGTGAAGAGGTGGATTTGGATTCTGATGTTCAGGAACTTGTTGTTGATTCTCCTTACATTCCTTATGTTGATCTGGTAAGTGAATCTGGGGATGGTGTTGTTGGGTTTGAAAGGGAGGGGGATGTTGAGGTGGTTCAGGAAGTGGTTCGGGCTCCGATGATGAAGGGTGGGAAGAAAAGAGGGGTTGCTGCTGAAGCTAGGGTTCCTGATCTTGGAACAAGACGAGTTATTGTGTGTGCCCTGAGGTGTCCTGAACCACAGTCTGAAAGGAAGAAGAAAGGGAAGGAGAAAGTTGGCACCAAAAAGGGGAAGGAGAAAGTTATGGAGGGGATTGTTGCTCCTAAAACACCTTTTGTTGGTGTGACTATTGGGAAAGAGAAAGAGCATAATATAGTTGTTGAGGATGACTCCAACAACTTCAGGAGGTTCAAAGTTGTGGAGGATTATGTTGAGAATATGGATCCTGGACCAGACATACCATTGAGTCCCTGTGTTTCTGATGAGTGGGATCCGGAATTTCATACTTTCCTCCTTCTTCGCAAAGGAAACCCTCGTTGTCCCTGAGGTTTAGTATCTTTGACTATGCCTTATGTTTATGCCTGATTATGATATGTATTGATTCCCCTGTTTTGTTTGGTTTGTTGTCATGCTTCTGTGTTGTGATTTTGATTATGATGATAGTTGGATTTTGATTATGATGCTAGTTGGATTGTGATTATGATGATTGTTGGTATTGATTAATGCCCCTGTTTTAATTATGATGATTGTTGGTGTTGATTAATACCCCTGTTTGTTGTGGGCTGTTGATTATATGGTGTATGATTTTGATTTTGATGATAGTTGGATGCTCATTATGCACTGATGATAGTTGGATGTTGATTATGATAATTGTTGGATTGTCATTATGTCCCTTTTTTGTTGGATTCATGTGGGCTATTGATTCTGTTGTGTGGAAAATGTTCATGCTCATACTTGGAATGTGAATATGCCCCTATTTTATTGGATTGAAGTGGGTTGTTGATGCTGTGGTGTGGATAATGTTTATGATGATAGTTGGATTGTCATTGTGCCCCTGTTTTGTTGGTTTATTGTGGGCTGTCTTATTATGTGGTATGATGATAGTGGTCCTGAATTTTGACCCTGTTTCGTTGGCTTTGTCATGACTATATTGGCAATTGAGTCCCATGTCCCATGAGTATACAGAGGGTACGCTTATGATGTTAACCACTATATGGATTTTGATGATCTGTGATTATGTTCCTCCCCTCCACTGTCACTTAGAAGTCCCCTTAATAATTTGTCACCCAAACATCCAAATGATGAAGGGACTCATAACTCCTTGAAATCAGAACCAGTTGCTCCATACTTTACAAGTATGTTGAGGTGTTAATGTTTCTGTATTTCTGTATGAGTTACACTCAAATCCCTGATGGATGTAATGAAGTTAAATGATGAGCATGTTTAAAGAAACAGGTGACAATGCATGTTTGCCTATGTTGCCCTTCATAGAGTGCCCACAATGATTTGTCACCCAAACATCCAAATGACGAAGGGACTCATAACTCCCTGAAATCAGAAACAGTTGCTCCACACTTTACTAGTATGTTGAGGTGTCAATGTTTCTGTATTTCTTTATGAGTTACACTAAAATCCCTGATGGATGTTGCCCTTCATAACTGATCTGCCACAAAGCTCAATTTAAAACACAAAAGTTGGACATTCACCATTGCATTAACAAAAAAATTAACTACACTGCTATTACAAAACATAGTCTTTACCAAAAGTATAATGCACTAACTGCATTAACACTTAGTATACTATACCTGCTGAATGCATACCCAAAATGTATTGATGCCCATATTAACTTCTTTACCCAAAAAACTATACCTTCTATATATATATATATACCAAAAGTATACTAACTTAGTTGACCACCTCTGTTGCCCATATTAAATACTGTCTTCATGAATTTACTCAAAAGCTTCACCCACATTTATGAAATTCTCATTTAAATATTGCACTGCTTCATCAATGAGTTGTTGATCCACTGTAATATTTTTAGGTAAAAGCCCTTGCCTTTCAAGTTTTCTTTTTCCATGATGAGGGTTCTTGAAGTTATTCCCTCTTTTCACTCTAAGCACTTCCACCATCACATATTGAAGTTGCAACCATGTGTACTTTAACACCTCATGGTCAAAAAAATCATAAGCATCTTGCACCTTTAAAATGAGATCATCTAAGTTTTTAGGGAATGATTGGTATTGCAATGCTTGAATGGCTTTAAAAAACCCAAATCTAAAACATTAAGATCAGGACTCTTGAGCTGGTTGTGTAACACCCCGTATTTTTATACCTGCTTAGTAATTATTTATATTATTCTAGTTTATCAAAAAATAATTTAATATATTATTTCATTAAATATATTTTGTTTCCCATTTGACTTTATTTTAGAGGAGGTCAAAACAAAATCCTAGATTTACTAGGTTAAGTACCAATATATACCATACTAGTATAAGGAGAGAGAAAATAAAAAAAACAAAGGAAAAGAAAGAGGAGGGTCTCTAATACTGCTCCTTAGTTCCTCCCAACTAAAACCCTCGATACCTAACTTCATTGTCTTCAACCTTCAACCACTCCATCAAACTTACAAGAAATTTTGTCAAACTTCATCCATCATTGAGTGATTTCATCCACCTTCATTATCTCTCGATTTTGTGGGAGTTTCAAAGAGGAAAAATTTTGGGGCTTGCGGTTTCGGGTCGTGAATCAAATCAAAGAGCGATTTTGGGGTTCCTTTTATAGAGTAATTCCACCCTATTACCTTCCCCTAATCAAGTAAGATTCTTTGTCATGTTTTAATTTTAGTTTTGGCTTGATTTCGAATTGGGGTCTTGTTAGTTTAGGGTTCTTAAGTGATGTACGTAGAATGCAGGAAGTTATCCTTTAATGGAGATTAGAGAGGAAACTTCGAGTACTCAACATTCAACCAAGAGTATTATAGAGAGAGATAGAGAGAAAAATAGAGAGATTAAGAAGATGAAATGAACCAGAAATGTGTTTATATCAATCATAACCTCAATTATAACAAGAATACGATATTTATAGAGAAATAACATAACATAATGCATAACAGAATTAGCTAATGTGAAAGTTAGTTAGACAACTAACTCTCCCGCCCAAAAATGGGTTTAAGTTGGTAACCCTATAATTGAACCCTATATCATACCTCCTCCCATTATAAAAGACTTGACCTCAAGTCTAGAGAGGGAACTCAAGAAATTGAGTTTCAAAGGCAGTAGCAAAAACCCAAGTAGCTTCATTAGCAGGTTGATCAGCCCATTGGATCAAATACTGGACTTCAGCCACATTATGTCGCTTCACAACTCTCCTATCCAGGATGGCAAAAGGCTGAAGTACCTGGTCAGCAGCAGTACCATGGAACCAAGAGGGAATATGAGGAGAAGATGGTAAAGTTCCCCTAAAAGGCTTCAACTGAGAAACATGGAAGACATTGTGAATCTTCACAGTAGGAGAAAAGGTAAGCTTGTAAGCTACAGTGCCCACAATGTCTTCCACTCTGAATGGACCAAAGTATTTATGAGCTAACCTTTGGTTCATCCTAACTTGCACATAAGACTGCCTATATGGTTGATGTTTCAGCCAAACGTAATCACCAATGTTAAAGGACCTTTCAGACCTTTTTTTTATCAGCCAACACCTTCATCCTATGATGAGCTTTAGCTAAATGAGTTTTCAAAGAAGCCATCATTGCATCTCTCCTTTGGATAGTTCTATCTACAGCTTCATTAGCAGACTCACCAGGCAAGTATAGAAGATAGACAGGAGCTGGTTGATTATAGACAATTTCATAAGGAGTTAATTAGTTGGTAGTAGTGTGATAGGTAGTGTTATACCACCATTCAGCTAATGAGAGCCACATAAACCAATCCTTGGGATTTTCACCAGTCATGCATCTCAAATAAGCTTCCAAACATCTGTTCAAGACTTCAGTCTGTCCATCAGTCTGAGGATGGTAAGCTGAAGAAAGTAGCAACTGAGTACCTTGTAAAGTAAACAAGGCTTGCCAAAATTGACTGAGAAAAAGAGCCTCTTTGTCACTAACAATAGACTTAGGCCAACCATGGAGCTTAAAAACTCCATCTAAGTATACTTGTGCTACATCCACAGCAGAATATGGATGATGTAAAGCAAAGAAATGAGCATATTTGCTCAACCTATCAACCACAACAAATATTACTTCTTTGCCTTGAGACTTAGGGAGCCCAATAATGAAATCCATAGAAACTTCAAACCACACCCCCTGAGGAATAGGAAGAGGTTGTAGGAGGCCTGGATAAGCTGATGGATCATACTTGCTAGCCTGACAAACCACACAATTTCTCACAAAAGAGCTTACATCCTTGTGCAAACCTTTCCAAGTGAAGAATGTTTTAAGTCTCCTGGTAGTGGCATCTCTACCAGAATGTCCCCCTTCAGCAGAAGAATACATCCAAGACAACACATCATATTTAAGTTGGTTACTAGGACCAACCACAATCTTACCATGTCTTCTGACCAGTCCATCTTGTAAAGTATACTTAGCATGTACTGGTTCTTGTGCTTGTAAAGCATGAAAGATTTCCAAGAGAGCAGGATCTAACTGATAAGTAGCAATGATCAAAGAGGGAAGATTGGACTGCATAGTAGTTAATGCCAAACACAATATCTTAGAACCTGGCACCCTAGACAAGACATCAGCCACCAAATTTTCCTTGCCTGGCTTGTAAAGTATCTCATAGTCAAAGCCCATTAATTTTGAAAGCCAAAATTGTTGAAAGGGCGTACTAATTTTCTACTGTAAAATCCATTTAAGGCTCTTTTGATCAGTGTGAATGACAAATTTCTATCCAATGAGATATTGCTCCCATTTTTGTACAGCAAATACTATGACCAGCAACTCTTTCTCATAAACAGAGAGTTTTTGCCATTTAGGACCCAAGGTCCTGCTAATGAAAGCTAAGGGATGGTTGTCTTGCATAAGAACAACCCAAATTCCTTCATTACATGCATCAGTTTCAAGGATGAATGTTATAGAGAAATCAGGAACACCTAAGACAGGTGTTGTAACAAGAGCTTCCTTTAATGCTTCAAATGCTGCCTGAGCTGACTCTGACCATACAAATTCCCCTTTCCTGAGCAACTAAGTCATAGGCTTGCTAATTATAGCATAGTTTCTAACAAACTTCCTATAGTAGCCAGATAGACCAAGGAAGCTTCTCAGTTCTTTAACTGAAGTGGGAATAGGCCAAGCTTTAACTGCTGCTATCTTAGAAGGGTCATTTGCAACACCTTGTGCTGATATAAAGTGTCCCAAATATTCAACCCTTGATGTGGCAAAGGCACATTTACTAGGCTTAGCAAATAAGTGTTGATGTTGCATTAACTGAAAAACTGCTTCCAAGTGATGCCAGTGAAGTGACAAACTAGGATTGTAGACTAGTATGTCATCAAAGAAAACTAAAACACACTTCCTAAGAAGTGGTTTGAACACACAATTCATCCAAGATTGGAAAGATGCAGGTGCATTGGTCAAGCCAAAAGGCATGACCAAGAACTCATAATGACCATAATGAGTCTTAAAGGCTATTTTATGAACATCATCAACATACATTCTCAACTGATGATACCCTGATCTCAGGTCCAATTTACTAAACACCACAGCACCTGCTAGCTCATCTATAAGCTCTTCAACTACAGGATTTGGAAACTTATCTTTCACAGTTTTCCTATTAAGTTCCCTGTAATCCACACATAGTCTCCAAGATTCATCTTTGTTCCCCACTAACACAACAGGACTTGCAAATGGGCTAGAACTATCTTGTATAATACCCTGATTCAACATTTCTTGCACAACATTTTCTATAACATCTTTTTGTTTGAGAGGGTACCTATATGGTCTAATATTGACTGGTTGAGCTCCTGATAACAAGGGTATTTTATAATCAAACAAGGGTCTACTAGGAGGTAAGGTGGTAGGTTCTTCAAAAAGGGTGTTATATTTTTCTAGTAGGGCAAGTAATTCAGGTGCAGCAGGTAGTTCAGTGATGTGAGATAAGCAGGTAGGGGTAGAGGATAAGTATTGATCAACAGAATGTGGACTAGATACCTATAAGAAACATAGTTGAACAGAAGTAACCTTGGAAGTTACTAATTTATGAGCAGCAGAAATATAAGGTTCTTTCTGAAATATTTCCAAGGTCTCTTCCACACCAACTTCACCATACTCATCATCATCTAAACCAGGAATTTCTATAGCAAACAATTGAGTTTGTTGTATCTGGCATTTGTGATCTCTCTCATAAGGTGCATCACAGAAATAACATAGACCCTTAGTTTGTTTATCTGCTCTTTCAGCAGGTGTAAGGTATCTAGTTGGTCTATAAGGCCTTGTATTATGAGAAGTTTGAGTTTGAGTGGACGAGGAAGGAGTTGAAAGCAAAGGTTTAGTAGTGGATGGTAAAGAAAGAGGTTTATAATTTGGAATGGGTTTAGGCTGATATTTTGTGGTGGAAGAAGTAGCTTGGATAGTTGCATTTTGAAGTCTAGCATACTCTACTGCATCAAAAAGAGTAGCAGGCTTGAAGGCTCTAACAAAATGATTCAAATTGGGTTTCAATCCACCTATAAAAACTATCCAAAAAGTACTGCTCAGGATGTAAAGGATTTCTCTGCAACATCAATCCCTTCAGATTTTCAAATGCATCTAAATATTCATCAATTGTACCAGACTGTGACAACTTGTTGAATTCTTCCACAACATTACTGCCTATATCTTCTTTAAACCTAGAACACAAATCTACTACAAAATCTTCCCAATCCACCTGTCTTCTTACTGCTATGTAGCTATTAAACCAATATTTAGCTTTACCAATCAAGTACAAGCTAGCAAGATCTACTTTCTCATTATCTAGAATCTTGCATAAGGTGAAATACTTCATACATTTCTTAATCCAAATTCGAGGATTAGATCCATCAAACACAGGAAATTCAATTTTAGGTACAAAACCCAATGATTTACCTCCATGATTAGAAGAATCATTTGACCCTTCACGCTCTCCTCCTTCAGTTGACTGCTTTTCCTTATCTTTCAGGAGCTGAATCATTTCCTCCAATTGAGTCGACTGATTCGCCATTCTTTGCTCTAATTCCAACAAACGAGACTCCATTAATGCCTTCAATTGAACTACTGTATGTCTTTTTCGTTTCGCCAGATTACCTCAATCAATGATACTGAGGAAGGTCCGACCTAAAACTAGATAAATTGGTTGAGTTCAGGAGCGAAAAGCTCTGATACCAATGATATAGAATTAATGCAGGAAGTTATCCTTTAATGGAGATTAGAGGAAACTTTAAGTACTCAACATTCAACCAAGAGTATTATAGAGAGAGATAGAGATAGAAATAGAGAGATAAAGAAGATAAAATGCACTAGAAATGTGTTTATTATCAATCATAACCTCAATTATAATAAGAATACAGTATTTATAGAGAAATAGCATAACATAATGCATAACAGAATTAGCTAATGTGAAAGTTAGTTAGACAACTAACTCTCCCGCCAAAAATTGGGTTTAAGTTGGTAACCCTATAATTGCACCCTATATCATTGAGATAAATTGAATTGGGGGTTTTTTTATTATGAGTGTTGGGTGTAGCTTGATTGAAAGGAATTTTTGCTTATTAATAATAAGTTTTTCAACAAGAACTGTAACTCGTAGGAATTACAGGTCAGATTCGTAATTTGTGTTTTTCGACAGTTTATGGGCGTTTTTAGCCAAAATACTATTTCACAAAAGTTGTTCGTATCGAAATTTCACCCAAAATAGGATCAAAAAACGTTTCATTTGGAGTTCATAGGAGAAAGTTATCCCTATTTTAATTTTCTGCTGAAATTAAATATAATGCATGTTATTTTCATGTGGAATTAGTTGGGGTAAAACTCTAGACTTTCATATATATATATATTTTGAAATGGGATTTTGAGTATTCAAATATATGATATAAATCTTAATGTTGATTTTATATAAACTAAGTGAGAGTTCTAGTATTGTTAGTATTAGTTAGTTATGTCATTTGAAGTAAGAGGTTGATATTTATAAAGCCATAGCTAATCAAAGCTCATTAACCAGTTAAACCAAGTCTATTATTACATATTGAATACATATATATTTATATTGTAGATTTCAGCTTCATCGAGGAGTCGTACTGACTAAGATAATCACTTTACTGTGTGTTTCGCAAAGGTAAACTTCTTACCGAAACTTTCTATAGCTGTGAGAAAAGTTTTAAAAAGGTATGTATCTTATTTTGGTTGAGATTGGTTTGAATGGGAAGAAGTTCTTCCAAGGTAGAAAGTTTGGTTTCCAAACCACATATACAAGGAGTTACAATACGTTTTGTGCTTTCAAGTTGTTGAGATTGCCTATGTGGTATCTCAAAGAAATAATTTTCTGATTTTAAAATGGTTGAGATTACATGAGTGGTATCTCAAGGAAATGGAACTTTGTCGAGTTTGTCTCGACATTACAGATTAGTTGGGGGCACGTTGATCAGTGCCTCGGACTTAGATCTTCTGCTACGATTTGGCCGTTTGTGGGGTGTGCACACTAGGGATCTTTGTCTATAAGTCATCCGGAGGGCCTAGCTAGCCCAAAGGCAAGGAAAGTTTGTTCCATTCCATAGGTTTATAACTCCTCTTTGTGAAGGTAAAGGAAAGAAAGGATTTGTTTAACGGAAACTAAACAAAGGATTTAATTTAGAAAGGAATACAAAAGAAAAAGGTTTTATAAAGCTTGCTACTTATTATTTTGATTCAAAAGAAGATGATTTGTAGGATATATTATTATCCTACCTGCATATATGTTTGGCTTTACGGTATGAATCTTGCTCAACCAGTTTGGCTGATACTACATGCCCGGTATATGCAGGTACATGAAGATCTTACATGTTGGGTGTGGGGTGTGGGCTGAGAGCAACGTTCCACCAACTTTTGCTAGTTAAAGTTATAGTAGTTCTTTATCCGCTGCACTATTTATGTATACATATTATCATTTTGGGACTTAAGGTTGTAAATATTCATTCACTTAAACCTTTACTTGACTGAACTGTACTCCCTCTGTATATTTTTATCTTTCTCACTTAGAATCTTGACACTATATATTCACAACTAGAGAGAATCTTTTAAATTTTTCTCAATATATAAGAAAAAATATAGTCATGTGGGGACTTGTTTGATTCGTCTAAATGAGTAGTTTATTAATATTCAATTATTATAATTTTTACTAATATGTAATGAAAGATATTTAAGGTAGAATAAGTGCATTGGCAAACGTGCAAAATCAAAGTAGGAAAGATAAAAAAATACAGAGGGAGTAATAGTTTTGTTAAGTTTTGCTTTGACTGAGAATCAGTCTCGTAGCTTATCCTTAAAGGCTATTCTCGCAATAACTGTGGAATAACACTTTTGGAATTTCGGGTACTTATGCATGGATTTGGATCCTTTTGAGCTGGATAAGGATTATTGAGAATTTGGAGTGCTGGTTTTATTGAAGGAGGTTTATAATTGGACGCGAGTCCTAAAATAAATTTTAGGCAGTCCATATTTCAGACGGAGCTCTGTCGATTTTTCTGTAGAATTTTAATATCATTTAATTTAGATAGTAACTCGAAATTCAGGGGTGTTATAGTTGGTATCAGAGCCAACGGTTCGAGTTTATGGCTAAAGCCTAGAGTTGAGCTTAGAGTGGTCTAGAGGATGAGCCACCAGTTTAGAGCCAAGGTGTAGGGCCTTAGGTTAGCCCTAAAGGTTATCCTTGAGTTGGGGCCTAGGATTGAGACCTAGAGTTGTGACCATCAATTTAGTACCTATCGGGATCTCCAAATTCCTTTGTTCATTTTGAAACTATGTTTTTAGGAGAAAGTACATCTCCCTACGTGGATAGTTCATCACCATTAAGACCACCAACGGTCGGGGTACGTGTTAATGATGAAAAATAATGTACGAAAGTTTTAATCATTGTTTTGATTGGAAGTTGGATCCATCCCTACCTTGAGGTAGATTTTTGGTGACCTAGTAGGTTGTGCCTAGAGTTGTAACCTTGAGGTTGTAACCTTAAGTAAGACTAAATAAATGAAAGTATTAAAATTTGAAAAGTCGAGGTAGGATTGAGATATGGGAAGTAAGGGATTACATGTGGTTGTTGTGTATGGTAGTTGTTGTGGATCCCTCTTATGTGGATGTTTGACTTGATAACATCAATAAGTTTGGTAAGTGTGGAACTAGTTGAGTTCTATGTTTGATTCAAGTTAAGTTGTGCTTGCTTCCATATTTAGAATGATTGGCTAGTAAAGGTAAACCATTTCGAGTATATCCTTGTTTGGTTGTGATTTTAAGTTGGTGCATAGTCGAGAGTGTGCTATAAGTTTAAGTTTGAGTCGCCTAATGCGAAATTTAGTTCCATTTGTTTACGGGAACTCTAAGGTGACATTCCGTCTTGATATTAATCTCTATCGTCACCTATTTCATTTAAGTATCTAGCTCGACAGTTTTTATGTTCGCATTAGGACGAAATATTATAGTGGATAACGGTGAGCCTTATTCCATTCAAAGTGGCACTCCCTTTTATTTTATTTTTTGCCCTTGTGTGTGTTGTTGTGTTAGACCAACCATCTCCCGTACTTTGTCCATCTTTTGGCCTTGGGAATGTTTAGTGATTAACTACTTGGTTCTTGAATTGCAAACTGATTGAGTTGCATGATGGCATATACGAATTGTAGTTGGTGTGAATTGTTAATTAAAAACCTTATAGGGAATGGTTTGGTTATATCTTGGATATGCTAGTCTTGTTGACTAAGAGGTATGAATTGACTTGTTAGAGTATGATTGTGTGTTGAGGCTATAACAAGAGTTGAAACTCGAGTTATTAGCTCTCTTGGTCATGCCTATAGACCTTGTTTACGTGAGTTTTAAGTCGTCTAGCGAGTCATGATATGACTATCTACTGTAAGTTGTCGTGTTTAGTTGACTTTCATGGAGTATTTGTGGTGATGTGTATAGCTAAAGAAAAAAGGAATTAATCCAAGTGGGTCGGTTTCTCGTACCATACCCGTGACTAGTCAAAGTCAGCTCATAACATGTTAAGGGTCAATCGTTTGACCCTGGTAAAGTATTACTGTTCATTTGTCGATGTCAAGGAGTCGGTTTGAGACCGTTATAGAACAACTAGTAATTGTCATGTATCTAGTAAGGTTATGGAGTAGTGACATATGCAAGGCATAATGTCAACTCGAGTCATGTCAATGGTGGGACGCGTAGTTCCCCGTTATGTGATTTATTTAGTGGTGATCAAGGTCTAATAACACTAAAATGGTTAGCGAGTCTAACGTAGACTGGGTTAACGAAGAGAGTCTCTTCTCATTGAGTTTAATGTTAGGAGTATAAGTTGAAGTAATCTAACTCTTTGGTTTAAAGTCATTGCAAAGTTCTTGATTGGTAGTCATTAACCTTAAATGACAAGTTACAAGCTCCACATTTTCTTGCACTTGTCTAATGAAATGACTGTAGTTGTGAAGTTTTAGTTGTACCATGTTAATTGGTTAAGAACCCCGAGATAACTTGGTTATAACGTATAACAAGCTCTCCTTTGTGTCGCCCTGGGGTGTTAGACACTCACTTAAAGTTGAACAAATCGTCGTTAATGACCTAGAGGCCATCAGGAATGGTTTAATGTGCGTAAACTCAATTTACTTAAGTATCCAAACAATGAGACTAAGTTATTATAGTGGTCCAAGTGTGTAATTGATTAATTTGATTAAGTTTTAAGTGAGTAAGGGTTAAGTTTATCATGTCCTAAGTCTATGACTAGTTGTTTGAGTTGAAACTAATGAATTTAATATAAACTAAGGGAGTATACTGGACCATATCTATTTCATGAACCTTGAGAAGTGAGTTTAAGTTAACTCTTGATTGCTATGTTTGGAGTGTTGAGTATCGGTATGCAAGGGTAATACCACTATTACTGTTGATGGAGTCGTTAGTTTATGTGATTCACGTATCCTTGCATGACTTGAAATTTTATTTCGTGAAACTATAGTGTGTGAACGGTTTATGATGTGTTATGAATGTGTGTTAGTTTTGAGACATGGTCTAAAAAGGAGTTTTGTATAAAGTAAGCTTTAGTTTCATGTAAATAAAGCATATCATTTTCTGTAGTACCTTAGTAGCTCGATTTGGCCCTGTTTGGTCAACGAGTAAGTTACCCTACCAAAGACTATGTGAGATTGCTCAATTTGTTTGTGTAGAGTGAGAAAGTGATTTAGACACGTTTCAATTAAGGTTGTGGATTCATTCTCGAATCGATCTAGAAATGGTTTTTCTACAATGATTTGAGTGGATTTTAGAAAAATTAAGAACACGTTTTTGAAAAAGTTTTGAAAGGGGGCAAGTCGCCCACGGATTGTGAGCCTTGAAGGTCTCTAAATGGAGCTTTCTACCGTTCTATGATGTGTTTTGAGTGCTACCAAGTAATAGGAGACTTGGTGTTTAGTAAAGAATATTTGAAATCGTGTTATTTGCTTAAAACTTGTCTGCGTTTCAACCCAAGTAAAGTGAATAGTTGGATGGCCGGCCCCATGGTAGAAGTTTCAAGCCTCCACACCCCCACTGTCAGGACTATAAGTCAAACCAATGTCGGAGATTTTAAACTCCACCTTTGTTGTCAGGGTTATGTTCGACTGCATTGTCAGAGGTTTCAAGCCTCAACACCCTAGTAGCGGAAATATATGCCTTATTATTTGAATTGATTGGATCCTCGTCAAGAAATTGTTTCAAAGCGATAAAGCTTAACATGTTGTTACTTCGTGTCTAAAAGACTGTTGTGACAGTAAGAATGATTGAGCAAAGTTTTTGCAAAACAAGAGTTCTATAAAAGAGTCATTTATTATTGGATTTCCAATAAAGAATCGTTTTGAAAGAAAGAAAATTGGTTGTGTCCATATTCACACGTAAGGTTATTTAAGTACTCTTTGGATGAAAATGCTTAGTGTGCTTTGATATGATTGTCGTGGTGTCATTGATTACGTGAGAGTCATAAACTCCAAAATACGTGCTATGAATGTTTATGGGTTAGGACTCAGCCCAAAGTTGATGCGACCGTTAAAGTATTTTGTTTTGCCATTTGTGGTAGGCCCTGGTGATTGTAAGTGTTATAATAACTTGAAGTTGAAGTTCTAAACGTCGAGTTGTGAATTGTTTTATGCTTTTTTAGGCGAGTACGCCCAACCATGTAATGGTGAGTTCATATTGTATGAGTCTTTACTTCTATTTCTAGAAGAGAGATAGTACTCTCGGTTCGGGTTAGTTGTTGCTCCGTGAAAGCGTTGAGTACCGGATTTGGAAATGCTTTTATGTATTGTGATTATAACAGATTTAGAACACCTTTTCTCATTTCTAGTTGTCCACTTTACAAAGGAAACTCCGCCGGATTTTCGAGAAAATCCTAGGTTATTATTTATAACGCTTGTGAACCATAGTGTAGTTATGAATTCAATTCCACACTTTACGACATAGTCCAACGAGTGTGACGGTAAGGGAGTTGATTCCCAAGTTTATCGGTCCATATGTGATCCTTGAAATGATAGTTGATTGTGTTTGTAATGTATTCCATGTTTCTTAGTTATGACATCGTATTAGTTTACTCTTCACATGGTGATAGTTGGAGTTCTAGTTGAGATTCTAGACCAATAGATCCGTAAGACCCATAGGGTTGAGAAATGGATAGTAAAGGTTTTGTGGTCAAACCACAACGTCGAGGAACTACTCGTAAGACCGAGGATGTCACATATTTTATGTGTCCTCATCTCTTGTTCATGTTATTGTTAGTTACGAGAGTGTAACTTCCTTTTTAGGGGGGGTAGATTTCGTGCCAATTGTGTGTTTGGTGCTAAAAGTTGTTATGATTTCATATGTGATGTATACCTTAATGTCTACAGTATACATAATTCGTGTATAATTAGAAGTTTTATGGTAAGTTTTATGGTAAACCTTGTAATATGTTGCATGTTTTACTTCTTATAGTATGAACATTTTTAGTTGAAATGGTTGTATGTCTACAAGGGTGATCAAATGAATTGAACTATGAGGTGCTGGTTCTACTTGTTATGGTATGAATATATCAGTTGGAATGATTGTTTGGTTATAAAGGTGATCAATTGAATTGATCTATGAAAGTGAATTAGTTGCCGGAGATGTCCTCCGAAATGATTTGGTTGTTGGAGATGTTATCCAGAGTGATAGTAGTTGGCTAACCTATAGAGTTAATGAGCTGTTTTCATAAACAAGAGTACAAGTTTAAGCATTTGAGTAATATTCTAAGTTTCGGGACGAAACTTATTTTAAAGGGGGTAGATTGTAACACCCGTATTTTTATACCTGCTTAGTAATTATTAATATTATTTTAGTTTATCAAAAAAAAATATATATATTATTTCATTAAATATATTTTGTTTTCCCATTTGACTTTATTTTAGAGGTAGTCAAAATTAAATCCTAGATTTACTAGGTTAAGTACCAATATATACCATACTAGTATAAGGAGAGAGAAAATAAAAAAAAGGAAAAGAAAAAGAGGAGGGTCTCTAATACTGCTCCTTAGTTCCTCCCAACTAAAACACTTGATACCTAACTTCATTGTCTTCAACCTTCAACCACTCCATCAAACTAACAAGAAATTTTGTCAAACTTCATCAATCATTGAGTGTTTTTCATCCACCTTCATTATCTCTCGATTTTGTGGGAGTTTCAAAGAGGAAAATTTTTGGGGCTTTCGGTTTCGGGTCGTGAATCAAATCAAAAAGCGATTTTGGGGTTCCTTGTATAGAGTAATTCCACCCTATTACCTTCCCCTAATCAAATAAGATTATTTGTCATGTTTTAATTTCAGTTTTGGCTTGATTTCGAATTGGGGTCTTGTTAGTTTAGGGTTCTTGAGATAAATTGAATTGGGGGTTTTTGATTATGAGTGTTGGGTGTAGCTTGATTGAAAGGAATTTTTGCTTATTAATAATAAGTTTTTCAACAAGAACTGTAACTCGTAGGAATTACAGGTCAGATTCGTAATTTGTATTTTTCGACAGTTTATGGGCGTTTTTAGCCAAAATAGTATTTCACAAAAGTTGTTCGTATCGAAATTTAACCCAAGATAGGCTCAAAAAACGTTTCATTTGGAGTTCATAGGATAAAGTTATCCCTGTTTTAAGTTTCTGCTAAAATTAAATATAATGCATGTTATTTTCATATGGAATTAGTTGGGGTAAAACTCTAGACTTTCATATATATACATTTTGAAATGAGATTTTGAGTATTCAAATATATATTATAAATCTTAATGTTTATTTTATATAAATTAAGTGAGAGTTCTTGTATTGTTAGTATTAGTTAGTTATGTCATTTGAAGTAAGAGGTTGATATTTATAAAGCCATAGTTAATCAAAGCTCATTAACCAGTTAAACCAAGTCTATTATTACTTATTGAATACATATATATTTATATTGTAGATTTCGGCTTCATTGAGGAGCCGTACTGATTAAGATAATAACTTTACTGTGTGTTTCGCAAAGGTAAGATTCTTACCGAAACTTTCTATAGTTGTGAGAAAAGTTTTAAAAGGTATGTATCTTATTTTGGTTAAGATTGGTTTGAATGGGAAGAAGTTCTTCCAAGGTAAAAGGTTTGGTTTCCGAACCGCATATACAAGGAGTTACAATAGGTTTTATGCTTTCAAGTTGTTGAGATTGCCTATGTGGTATCTCAAAGAAATAATTTTCTGATTTTAAAATGGTTGAGATTACATGAGTGGTATCTCAAGGAAATGGAACTTTGTCGAGTTTGTCTCGACATTACAGATTAGTTGGGGGCACGTTGATCAGTGCCTCGGACTTAGATCTTCTGCTACGATTTGGCCGTTTGTGGGGTGTGCACACTAGGGATCTTTGTCTATAAGTCATCCGGAGGGCCTAGCTAGCCCAAAGGCAAGGAAAGTTTGTTCCATTCCATAGGTTTATAACTCCTCTTTGTGAAGGTAAAGGAAAGAAAGGATTTGTTTTAAGGAAAATAAAGAAAGGATTTGATTTAGAAAGGAATACAAAAAAAAGGTTTTATAAAGCTTCCTACTTATTATTTTGATTCAAAGAAGATGATTTGTAGGATCTATTATTATCTTACCTGCATATATGTTTGGCTTTACGGTATGAATCTTGCTTAGCCAGTTTGGCTGATACTACATACCCGATATGTGCAGGTACATGAAGATCTTACATGTTGGGTGTGGGGTGCGGGCTGAGAGCAACGTTCCACCAACTTTTGCTAGTTAAAGTTATAGTAGTTCTTTATCCGCTGCACTATTTATGTATACATATTATCATTTTGGGACTTAAGGCTGTAAATATTAATTCACCTAAACCTTTACTTGACTGGACTGTAATAGTTTAGTTAAGTTTTGCTTTGACTTAGAATCAGCCTCGTAGCTTATCCTTAACGGTTATTCTCGCAATAAATGTGGAATAACACTTTTGGAATTTCGGGTAGTTATGCATGGATGTGGATCCTTTTGAGCTGGATAAGGATTATTGAGAATTTAGAGTGCTGGTTTTATTGAAGGAGGTTTATAATTGGACGCGAGTCCTAAATTAAATTTTAGGCAGTCCATATTTCAGACAGAGCTCTGTCGATTTTTCTGTAGAATTTTAATATCATTAAATTTAGATAGTAACACAAAATTCAGGGGTGTTATAGGTTGGTATATTAGTTTGATGTTGAAGCCATTTTGGGTAGCAGCTGCAACAAATGCAGGGTCATCTGGTTGTAGATGGGGTATTGCATTATGTTGTTGGATGTATATTTCCTTTGATACCCCTTCTGGCCAACTCCTCATTATACATGGGATGACTTCATTAAGGAGCATGTTTCTGATGACTTCTTTGGTTATGCTTTCAATTGCCTTTGTTTCTATTGTGCCTGCTGGTCTCTTTGAAGTGTTGTACTTGGCTGCAACTCTCTTAACAAAAGAAAATATCCCAAATTTTCCATCATGAATCATTTTCCCTTCATTGTCAAAAATTGGCCTAAATGTCACTGCCATGAACATTGCTTTTATCTTGTATCTCTTTGACTGTCAACACCTATATGGATCATCCTCCTTTGGTAGGAGGTAGAACCTCCTCATGTTTGGATTTAAGTAGAACCATTTATCATCCATGTGTATGACATTCTCCATGGGCACAAAAGTAGGTGGTTGGTCACTTGTTGCTGGCATTATTTGTTTCAACACCCATTTCATCCTCTCAATCTTATGATTTGGTGTAAGTGTTGGGTGGTTGCTGCTTTTATGACTTTTGAGTTTTCCTTTTTTGAGCAACCTGTAGACAGTGGAGGGAGGAACTTTAAGTGCTCCTGCAAAAGATTTCACAGTTGTCCTTAGATGCAGGGGGACTGACTGAAGCCACTCCTCTGAATACTCAATTGCTTTCCTTCCACATTTGCATATTTTTTTGGATCTAACATCAATTACTCCCACCATTACCATATGTGCTTTAACATCTGTCCATATTCTGTGTATTGTTGATCTGTTAATACCAAATCTAAGTGCCATTTTTTTGTTTGTTCCCCAAGGTAACTTTCCTTTATGTTCTAATTTCAGAAGTTCATCAACTAATTGCCTTTTTCTGTCTACACTCAATTCTATTTTTCTCCTTAAATTACCTTGTGTTGTTGGCTGCTGACCTTCTTCATGTTGTTGCTCCTGGGTTTGTTGTGCATCACTGTCCATGTCGTTGTTGTTGTCCACTTGTGCTGCATCATTGCCATCTTCATCCTCACTGTTACTATCTGAAGAACTTTCACATTTGAGTCCCATTTGATATAGCATCAAGTCATCCTCCAACCCCTCAATTTCAAGCAACTGTTGAATGGAAAAGAATCCAACATCAAACTGCTGAAGATCATCAACCGTAGGCATTTCCAAGAGTTGTTGTGTGCATTAGAATCTCTAACTTTTAGGATTTTTTTTTTATTTTGGGAAAATACAGTAGATTTGCTAATTACATGTGCTATGTGTGTGCAGTGCATGGATTAAACTAAGCTTATGTAATTAGGTGATGAAGTTCATAGTCAAGGTTTTTTTTTGGTGAAACATTAAATGATCTTTCTCTCTCCTTAGTTGTTGTTTATATAGAGGAGAGGAAAGGGATGTAAAAAAACAGAATTATGAATTTGAAATTGGGGGGAAAATTTAAATTTTGGTGCAACACTTAGCTCAGCGGAGTTGTACGAAAATTGGTGGGAAATTCCCTCCATGTGCATGGGACAACTTGGATTTAAGAGGTGGTCCCTCTTTTCTCTCTCATACTTTTCACATAAATTACCACATGCCCTTCTACTCACTTAATACCCTTAACAAAAATTTGCATTGGGAACCACAAAAAAAAAAGTGTTGCAACTAAAAAAAACGGAGGAAGTATTCCTTTTAGGAAACCAAATAAGGAAGGAATACTTAAGTTATAAGAGTGAAGCCAATGGTTGAACTCTTTTGGGATTCATCAAGTATTTTAAGTATTACCCCCTCAAAAAAAAGTATTTTAAAGGATAAATTGGGCGGGCATGCCTTATCCCACAATCAACTTTCAAAATTACCTCATTTACAATCGACAGCTAATGGACAAGACATTCCGACTGCGCAATCTTCTTTTTCATGGAAAAAGTTTGTTCATAACCATCTAATCTATGAAAAACTAAACCGAGCAATTGCAGGAAATTCCTTTATTCACAAATTTCCTCATTGTCAATCAACCTATGGTCCATTTACAGTATCAGACCATGCCCCTCTTTGTTTTGACTCCAAGTTTAATGTAGGAAATAAAGCACCTCCATTTCGCTTTCAAAATGCATGGGTTATTGATCAACAATCACACCATATTGTCCGCAAAAGTTGGTCGCAACATAAAAGAGGTTCGCGCTTTTTTAGAATACAGCATAAGCTTGCCCATGTTAAAATCCAACTCAAAGAGTGGGCTAAAAAGACGTATGGTCATTCCCAGAACAAGCAATTAGAAAATAGCGAAAAAATTGCCTCTCTTGAAAAAAGACTATTAGCTCAACCTTTCAATCCTTATCTAGCGCAACATATAAAACGCCTTATTCTTCAAATAGAAAAACTACTCTTATTTGGCCAATCAACTTGGGGCAAATTTAGTAGAAAACAATGGTTGACGCAAGGGGATCGCAAACTCACAATTCTTTCATAATAAAATGAAAAAAAGAATAGTTAATACTTCAATTTTTCGCTTAAAAAATGACATGATCAATGGATTGATACCCCGGAAGGTATCAATTCCCCCCTCATAAGTTCTTTTAAAACAAGATTTACTTCGAAGGCCGCTTCTCATAGGGATTTGGATTTATCCTTCGTCCGACCTATAATTAATGAGCAAGACGCCCACAACTTGATTGCCCCCTTTACTAATGAAGATATTAAAAATGTTTTTATGGACGTGAATCCTCACAAAGCCCCGGGCTCGGATGGTTTTGGCCCAAAATTCTTCCAAGCCTATTGGCCTATTGTTGGGCCGGAGGTGTGTCTGGCTATCCATGGTTTTTTTCACCATGGTTGTCTACCACCTTCTTTAAATCATATGATCATTGCTCTAATTCTTAAGAACTCTTCTCCTGAAACGCCTAATCATTTTAGACCTATCAGTCTAATCAATTCGATCTACAAAGCAATCTCCAAGCTTATGATCCAAAGAATGTGCCCTATCCTTAAAACACATATTAGCCCTCTGTAAAATGCTTTTACTCCGGAAAGGTCCATTCATGACAACATTCTAATTGTACAAGAAATTTTAAACTCATTTCAAAAGTCAACAAGCAAAATTGGGTGGTGTGCTTTAAAACTCGATATGGAAAAAGCATATGACCGTATTGAATGGGATTTCTTATGGCAAACTCTATCCAAGCTAGGATTCCCAGTTTAATGGATAAACTAGGTTAAAGTGTTACTACAGTCTCCTATTCCCTAAAAGTCAATGGGCAAACAACATAATGGTTTAAACCCTCTAGAGGTCTCAGACAGGGCGATCCTCTCTCCCCCGTACCTTTTATAACCTGTATGGATGTGCTTATTCAAAAGCTCACACTTGAAAGCTCCAAGCCAAAATCAGAATTGGGTTTCAAGCTTTGCCCAAGAGGGTCCATCATTCCATGCTTAATGTTCGCAGACGATATTCTTGTCTTTTGCAAAGCTACAACTTCAGCTTGTGCCAAATAAAAAAGTATCTAAGATAGCTTATATGCCACATCTGGCCAACTCATCAATTTACATAAATTGGCAATAGTGCTATCAAAGAAAGTTCGTAATTCTAAAAAAGCACAATTGGCTAGTTAATTTCAAATGACTCCAAAAGCTTGCTTAGGAAGATATGTAGGAGTGTTCTTCAGCTACTACTTCCCAACAAAAAAAGATCATACTCATCTTCTGTCCAAAACTGTTGATCGCATTCAATTATGGGAATCAGGATTCCTATCAAAAGCTGGGCGGCACACTCTTATTCAGTCTAATCTTGAAGCTCTCCCAGCTTACTCATGCTCTTCAGCTCTCATTCCCTCAGACATCTGCAAAGCTATTGATACCTTCATCGTCAATTTCTCTGGCGTCAAGTTAAAGATAAAAATAACACTCCGCTTATTGCGTGGCACAAAATCTGCTCACCAAAGTCACAAAGTGGCTTAGGTCCTAGACGTACATAACCTTTAAATCAAGCTTTTCTCGCCAAATTAGGGTGGAACCTAATCTCGAATAGTCAGAGTTTCTGCTCTACCCTTATCCGACAAAAATATCTTGCTAACAAAACTTTCTTTGAATGTAAGCCTAAACCAAATGACTCTATTATATGGAAAAAGCTCTTAGCACAAAGAGAACTTTTGAGAAAAGGAATAAGATGAAAAATTGGAAATGGACAAAAGATTTTATTCTGGCTTGGCAATTGGTTATGCCAAGATAACCTATGTTCTTTGCTCAACCGCGACACTAGTACCATTGATCCAGATCTTAAATTAGCTAATTTTATTTCTTCAGGGCATTCGTGGGATCTGGCAAAATTATCTCAAATTTCCCTCAGTTTATTATTGAAAAAATTAGAGGCATTCCTTTGCCTACAAACAACCTGCCTGATGAGCCCATATGGGGCCCTTCTTCCAATGGAGAATTCTCGGTTAAATCAGCCACTTGGCTCGTGCATGATTTACCTAATTTACCACCCTAGCCTTTTAGGTGGATATGAAAGTTGGACATACCACCAAAATTGCAAATCTTTGTTTAGCAAATTTGTCATAACAGCTTGGCTATTCGTGACACGCGGGAAAAAATATTTAACAAAATGGATTATGATCATTTGGAGTATCTGGAAAGAGAGGAATACCATAATTTTTAATAGCGAAAAATGGTGTGCTAACCGCATTATCCGTCGTGCTCGTTTTGCACACAATGAATGGATAAACAGAACTCAAGTTGATAAATGTTATGCTACGGGCTTTCCCCTAAGGGGAGCTTCCATCCCTCACCTCACCAATCATTATCAATCTATCCTCGTTGCTTAGGAGCCACCTCCCCAAGCATTTTTCAAACTCAACTTCGGCGGCTCCGTTCGAGACTCCTCAGCAGCAGGCGGAATCATCATCAGAGATCACACTGGTAAACTCATTCATGCGACATCCTTCAACCTTGGGAGCTCTTCCGTCACCATAGCAGAAGCTTCGGCTCTTCATCACGGACTCAATCTAGCGTTAAGGTTGGGAATCACTAATCTAATTATCGAAGGTCAGAACCTCCTAGTAATTAAAGCTTTACAAGCTCAATGGTCCATCCCTTGGAAAATCGCTACTATCATTCAAGACTCAAAGATCATGCTCAGCAAATTCAATTCCTACCAAGTTCGTCATATCTTCCGTGAAGCTAATTGGGCCGCGGATTGGATAGCTAATGTGGGTCACCTAGTTAGCTCTTCTTATGATATCACGCTGTGTAATAATTCTTTTCTTTTTTCTATTCTTGTATCCAATGCATTAGGTGTTCCCCTCGAGAGGAGGGTAACCTAATGTTCTTTATCTTACCTTTATAAAAAAAAATTTACTTTGAGATCATCAAATTCTCTCTCCTACTATCTACCATATTTACCATATCTTTTCTCTCCTTTGATTCTAACCCAATACTCACCATTATTTATTATTTTCGGTTATTTAAAGATATACTAATGAACAATAGTTGTAATTTAATTATTTTATTTTATTCATATTATAACTAATTATTTATATTAATCGAATTAAGTTCTTTTTTAGGACATTAATCAAATTTAGTTTGAAACCTTCTTCAAAATATATGAACACATAAAAAAAATAAGTATAGGGATATTAATCCATTCAATCAAACAGTAAAACATGAATATTTCATTTAACATTAGCCGAGTTTGCTTAAACAAAGATTGATACATCATATTTTAATAAATAAATAAATAAACATAAAGCCTTAATTAACTTGATGCTTATTTTGCCCGAATATAAGTCAAGTATTTTCTACGAGTTTTAAGTAGAGACGTCTATGCATAGCTTGATCACGGACTTGAGCCTATTATTCATAAATGTTTGCAAATTTGCGATGTGATTATTAGTATTGTGATATATAAAAGGTTCATCGGTGTTTTGTCGCTGGCTTGAGGACGAGAGAGGATCTTGCTCATAGCAAAAAGAGCTTGTAATACTCCAAATGCACATTCCACATCCTTTCGAATGTTCTCCTATGTTTGGGCAAAAAGCTTTCTTTCTCATTCAATGGAAGAGATATTGTGGGAAAATGCCACCCATTGAGGATTTATACCATCTGTTAGGTAATAACCCATGTCAAACTGGTGGTCGTTAAAAACATAGTTCACTGGAGGTGCACGACCTTCAAATACATCTTTCAATTTTGGAGATCTATCAAGAACATTGATATTAATTGCACCTACCTAGTGTTCTAAAGAAAGCATGCCAGAACCACAAACCTTATGATGCAATTGCTTCCAAAATCAATGTCAGCTTACCAGCTCTTCCCGAATATAATCCTTCAAATTGAAGTGGGCAATACAATGCATGCAATCAATGGAACTTGTCATTCTCGAAAATCCTCTTTCTTCACCTGCATATAACAATAATGTTAAATTTGTTTCATTAGGTCTTCTTAAGTATTTGTCACTGAACTCGGCGACCACCCCTTCAACAAATTGTTGTAATGAATCTCTAGCATGACAACCACTTCTTTTAGTATAATCATCCACTGAATCTGCTTATGTGTCATATGCTAACAACCTCATAGTCGTTGTGCACTTTAGCAATGTTGGTCTCCTTGTGACATTTGGCCTTTGTTGGAAGAATGTTTTGCTATTAGTCATTGCTTCTATTATTCGAAGGAAAATAGGTTTTTGCATGTGATATCACGCGAAATGATCGTGAGGGGAAGAGGGGATTGTCGGCAAAGTAATCGTTTTGTAAGTGAGTGTGTGCATCCATATGATCTCGATCAATTTGTTGCATAGGTGCCTTAGGAACTTGAGTTATCATTGCATATACTTCAGTTGGATTAGCGAAAATGAAGGGCTCCATCATTTGTCCATTATACGATTTGCACGTCTGCGTCTTTTGAAACGCCGCTTGTAGTCATTGTTTTGGCCTTCTGCTATTTGATCTGGTTGAATACAATTGACATCATCGGAACAAGAAAATTGGAAGATCATATGTAACTATTATAACTTGTTTCAGATGACATTGAGGATTTATTTGATGCTATAAGAAGAGATATTGTGTGGAAGGCTTAATATACTAAAGTACAAAGTATTATGAAGTAAATTCATAGAAAAGGTGGGGAGTAACAATGCACTAAAACTAGTTGTTGAGTGGGCACCCTCCAAAAGAGAGGATAAAGCAATAATGCACTAAAGATAGCGATTGAGTAGTCATTTCATCGATACCAATGTATTTATCAAAGCAATAATGCACTGAAGAAATCAAGTGATTTGTCACTTCATCAATGTATTTATCAGAGCAATAATGCACTGAAGATAGTACGTGAATAGTCACTTCACCAATGTATTTATCAGAGTAATAATGTACTGGAAATAGCAAGTGAATGGCTACTTCATCACATATGGTTTTGAAGACAATTTCACTAAGCAATAATGATTTCGAATTAGAAGACATTAAGATTTCAAACTTAAAATTATCTTTTACTAATACGTTCACAACATAGTTTACACATAAACTAAATAATTAAAACACTACTAATAAACTCTAAATCAGGAAACCCCATAGGTTGAAAATACAACTGAATAACACGTATCCATACGAATTATAACTACATTAATAAAATGAGATCACATCTCATGGAAATAAAACCTTCACTAAACGAACCTATAATTTTTCTTCTTCTTCAGTTAGTAGTCCTTTGATGCAAGCACTTTGAATAACTCTAGATTAAACTTCCTTTGTTTCATTGAAACTTTCTCCTTTTCTAACATCGCCTTCTCATTTTGAGCTTCCCTTTTGTACTTCAACCTCTCAATTTGTGGTTCTCTTTCATTTTTCAACCTAGTTAATTCCTTTTCAGTTTCTAAATTTTTTAACAAAAATATTTTCTCAATATTATCCACTGATTATTGAAATGCTTCGTTCTGACGGCATATTCACAACTTTTCCATTCCCCTTACTTTTGATGGACTCGTCGCTTGGAGTTTGGATGGAATACCCTATATCACCACTGATTAGTGTATTTGGGTCAATTGAAGTGGGGTAGTTTTTAGTTTCATTAATCCTCCACCTCTTTGAACCACTTTCTTGAGTTGTTGTCTTCTTCTTGCACTTCTTACCGGTATACCCACAGGGCTCTCATTCATCAATAACCTTAAAAATTTCCAACAATGTCGGTTATTAAAAGGACTATGGTGAGGCTTATTGTCACTCTTGTAAATAGCATACGCTGTCTTCATAACATCCTTATTGCGCTCACCACTTTTTCTCTTTAACTATGCTTGAGCAAATGCACCAACAAAATTCGATACATTAGCATTTATTCTTTTCCAACGACTTCTTAGAGGACCCAATTCCCTTTTTTTTTAACAAATCAGTTTCTTTCATCCCTTCAACTCTTTCTGCCCACAATTTGTTTATGTATACTCTAACTTGCTCATACATATTAGTAATTATATCCCCAAAGGTTTCTGCATTTTGTTTAGCATTTTGAAATTTATTTATCAATATTCATATGAAGCCAAGACTTCACGACGACTTCCTCTTTCGCTATAGACCAATATTGTTTTAATCCCTTTTCAACTTGTGTCTCTCTACCTTCAGCATCATTTTCTTTGTTTCCTTCTTCATCATCATCAGCTTCATTACCTTCAACTGATGCAACACGAGTATGACATGGAGTAGTAGTTTAGAAGTGAACCTCTACCTTGTGATGATTCCCAAAAGATCAATCATTAGGTGTAAGATAAAATCAAAGAAGTCATTATTCCACATGCATTTTTCCTAAGCCCTGAAAACGAAGCATCTCTTTAAATGAAATAAACCACCTCATCAATTAGATCTGGATACATCTCCACCAAGTTCAACAATGATCTATGATGAGATCCCCATCTTGTATCACCAAGTCTCTTGAGTCCAAGTTCTTGGTTTAGCCCTTTCCCAGTATTGGTCTCACCATTATTTATTGCCTCAACAAGTCTCATGGCACACATTTCTTGAAAGACATCGTCTCCTCGCTTACAAGAAGATGCAATCACATTTGTTATATCGGAAACAACATCAAAGAACCAAATAATATCAACATGATTCTTTGCATTTCCTACAAGTGTGAACTGCAATTGGTGAGCAAAACAATGGACATAATGAGCCGATCTATTTTCTTTCTAAATCAGTGATTTGAGGCCACCAAATTCGCCACGCATGTTGCTTGCTCCATCATAACCGTGTCCATGTATCCTTGACGAACTCAAGCCATGTTCCAACAATAAAGATTCAACAACAGATTTAAGAGATATAAAACATATATTGGAAAAATGGACAACCCCAAGAAAGTGCTCTACAATAAACCCCCGGTCATTAACAAAGCGTAACACAACCGGGTCGGGTTCAGGTTGACCTGTTTAGGTAAACAGGTCAGGACCTATGAACCTGACCCATTTAGGTAAACAGGTCAGAAAATTGAACCTGAACCCGACCTGGGATTAGACGGGTTGACCCGATCTTGACCTGTCCGACCCGATTAGTGAACAACTTTAATTTTGGCAAAAAAAATTCTGATTTTTACAGATTATTTTTCTAACACGCATCCAACTATCCAAGAATCCAACATAAGAAATCAACATCCAATTAAAACATATTTTTCTAACACACATCCAAGTCAGAAAATTAGAAGTTAAATCCAATTACAAGTAGTCAAGTACCTGGTACCAACTACCAACCAGCAGACCTAAGAGGTAAGACCTAAATATGCTAAAAGTTTAATTTGCAACTAAAACTCTAAAAGTCTATAACTCCAAAAGGCATATGCTAATTACAATATATAATTCATTAAACATCATTAAAAAATCAGCATCAAGCTTGGCTAGACATGGGAGCAACTGGACTTTGAGGCATGCTATCCGGTGGGCTAGGGGTCTCATTTTCTTCATTCACCTTCATGGTCATTATCTTCCCACATAGTCCCTCCAACTGAGGGTCCATTTCTGCTACAATAAAAGGCAAAACAAGATAGTTATAAGATGACATATTGAACTAAATAACTCTAAATAAAACAAGATAGTTATTGACTCACCTTCACCAAAAGCCTAATCCTTGAGGTAGTTGACAGATTAAGCAGTAGAAGGCTTCAAAGAGCTTCTATAGCAGTCAAGAACCCAGCCCCCAGTACTAAATGCTGATTCGGAAGCTACCGTAGAAATGGGGATGGCGAGAATATTATTTGCCATCAAAGAAAGAACCGAGTACCTCACCTCATTAGTCCTCCAATGATATAGGATGTCAATGTTGGTTGTGCGAGGGGTTAGTGGTTCCCCCAAGTATACTTCCAAATCATTCTTCACATCAACAGTAGACTTCTTAGGAGTAAAGCTATCAAAATCCTAAGTATAAAAAAAGTATGAAACATTAATATATACGAAAAATTGACAATAGAGGTCTGAACTTTGGGCGATAATTTTTAAAAGGTTTGAACTATTGATTAACCTGTGTAGGTCCCAACTTTATGGGGTCTTAACTTTTAGCGGGCCTCGATGACTTAAAACTGATGATTTTTTTTAAAAATCTCACCTAGTTCCTACTTCCCACCTTCAATTAACCCTTCTAGTGTGACCCAAGTTTTACAAGTTATGACCTATTAAGCCAGTTTTAAGTCACTAAGGCAGGTTAAAAGTTAAGACCCACTAAAGTTAGGACTTACACAGGTTAATCAATAGTTCAGACCTTTTAAAAATTATCACCCAAAGTTGAGACCTCTATTGTCTATTTTTCCTAATATATATATACTTCCGTATGTTTTAAATGAAACCTATGGCCTTAGCACGAGGATTTAGGAGATGAGAGAGATAGAAAGAAAGAAAAAGAGGGACCCATGCGATGAGGAGAGAGATAGAGAGAAGTGAATACTAAATAAAGTAACGTTTCATTTAATTTGAAACGGCCTAAAATGATAAGTGTTTCATTTATTTTAGAACGGAGGAAGTATATATACACACACACACACACACACACACACACACACACACACACACACACACACACACACACACACACACACACACACACACACACACACACATATATATAAGAAGAAATGCAAAAAAATAAATGATCAAAGATATAATTCAACATATTAAGAGTAGATTACCGTCATAAATGAATCGGAAGACATGGCAAACTGCTCACCATCTTGCTTTCCAGCATTAGAATCAGTTATACGGCCTCTTGGAGTTGGTGATGGTATAGAAGACTCGGCCATATACGCATTATAAAAAGAATCCAACTTTCCCTTAAACTTAGCCAACTCACTTACACAAGCAATAACCCCATAAACCCTTTGAAACGCCCACTCAACAAACTCAAACTTAAATTGAGGATCCAAAACAACTGCCACATCCATAATTATGCTAAAATGGGACCAATACTTGGAAAAAAATTCAAACATCTTAGATGCCATTTTCAACATGAAACTATGAGAACTTTTCATCTCATCTTGCAACAAGAAACATACCTTCAAAACATGGGAAAATACATGTTTGAAGTAGGATACTGATGGGACCAAGTTATGTGCGATTATAGAGTGTTGAGAAGTCCATTTTACTAAGGTTTAAGGTTTAAGGTTTAAGAAGGAGAGTTTTACTAATCTAAACCTTAGTGTGGAGAAGAGGGAGTTATGATGAATTTGCGATATTAGAGGAGATTTAAGGATATTTTGTGGTTATATGTGTTTATGATCATTTACAGGTGGATTCCCATCCCGTGGTTGCGATCCATTCAACATAAAAAGACCACAAAAGTCATTGGAGTCTAGAGTTATAATGTTATATGGTGGAGGCATCCAAGTTCATCTTGTGGCTCTACAACATTGTTTGCCCACCATGGGCGTTGAAGAGCCCGCCTCGGGCGTTAGTGGAGAAGATCTTATCCTGGGCAGCAGCGAGTGCCCGAGCTGGGCACCACATTCCCACGGCCCGCGCATTTCGAGCCGCACAGCATCATGTCAGCGTCGCATGCCCGACTCGCGCGCAAGACATGCCCGAGTCGCGCATATCGGGTGAAGGCTGAAGCTTGGCAGCAGCCAAAGCCCGAGCCGCGCACCATTAGAGCACGACTCGCGCGCTGCGAGCAAGGAATGAGGTTAGGCAGCAGTGAGTGCCCGACTCGCGCGCAAGACATGCGCGACCCGCGCACTTCGAGCGAGGAGTGTTGTTAGGCAGCAGCGAAGGCCCGAGTCGCGCACCATATATGCCCGACTCGCGCACTTCGACGCGGCTACTACTCTTCGGCAGTTTTCAGCTTTCCTTAGGTTTTATTAATTAGAAAGAAACGTTTGTTTTGGAAGAACTGGTAATTTCTAAACTAAATTAGAGAGGAGAGAGAAGAGCCCTAATCCCTATTTCTCCCTTGTTGAGTTTCGAATAATTAGTTTGAAGATTTGCTTGATGGATGCTATGTCGATTGTAGCCTAAATCTAGTCTTGAGAACGGTTAATCAAGCTTCGGTCTATTATTGTGAGGTTTCTCTTTGTTAACTTTTTCTTAATTATAATTGTGATTTCTTGATTTTAATCTATGATTGTGGTATGTATTGCTAGGAGTACTACTAGTTTATACATTCGATTTATCATTTGCTAGGATTTAGAATTGATGTCGATTCATCTGTTCTTCTTTCATGAGTAGCAATCTAGGGTTTGATTAATGATTCTGATTATTCTTGATTAATCACTAGAGAAATCACAAGTTCCAATTTGAATATGTTGTGCTAGCAATTTGTTAATTGGCTCATTGTTCCCTAGTTCGTTGATGTTCTATTGATTTGAATTTAATCTCTGATTAGATTAGATTAATCTTTAGTTCAAGTTTTATGATCATCTGATTGTGATTGTTTAACGGTACTTTTGAGGGAAAGGAATTTGATTTCCAACTTTGAGTAATTAAGAGTAAAGTTACACATTTGAGAAACCAATGATCAATAGTATGAATCGAAGTGGCCATTGACGAATTTGATTACATTACTTTGATTGTTCTTTAGTCTTCATATTTAGTTATTCAATTCTTTAATCCCAAAACCCCCATTTGATCTATTATAAGCAGAGTTAGTCCCCAAGTCTGTGGTTCGACTATTGCCACTTACATTTATTTGTATTGGAAAGAAGAAAATAAACTTTATCTTTGTAGCGCGAGCCGCCCACGATACAATGTTCCGAAAAACACATTAGTTACCTCATAAAAAAGCCTAAGAAAAAATACCTCCGACCTCTTTACTAGGGTAGGAATGTAATTAGCATATACTTTATGGAAATGAACAAAAGCCTTTTTAAAATACAACACACATTCTAGCATTAAGTAGGTCGAGTTCCATCTTTAGGCACATCTTCTTTAATCCTCTAGTAGATTCTAGCTCAACAGAGCAACACATGTAAAAAAGCCCCTAGCTTGTGATCCTTTACAATACTTCACACTTTCTCCACCTTAACTATATTCCCATCTATTTCCTTAAGACCATCTTGCACAACTAAGTTAAGGATTCGGACAACACCCACATGAAAGAATTCACCTTAACAAACCAAGTGAAGTTCAGATTTAATAACTTTAGTAAACACATCATAAGATGAAGCATTATCAAGAGTAATAAACATAATTTTCTTTTGCATACCTCACTCCTTTAACATACCATAAACTTCATCAGACATATGAACACGTAGAGGTGGAGCATAAAATAAAAATCAAATTATTTTCTAAGTGACCAATGATTGTCAACATAATGGGCGGGAAGGAAATATAGCCATACGTGGTAATGAAGTCCAACATTCGAAGTAAGTGAAATTCACCACGAACTAACAACTCTCTTTTAGCTTTCTCCCTCTCTCTTAAACATCTAAGTATACGTTTTAAGGGTGTTGGTCACAAGTTTTACTTAGATTAATATAAGTAAAACACCCTTAATGGCTGCATCATACTCAACAAAGTTAAAGGGCAAGCAGATTTACAATTGCAATAGCTAAAAGCTCACGAAAAAAAGATCAAAAGATAACCATTTTCAACGAACCAGAAGTACTAGAATCCAATATCATCTAACCAACATCCAAAAAATTTATTTTCTTGCATTTTTGACACATGACGTTTTAAATTACCTGTGCCTTGACTACTATTAGCATTGTATTTTTTGCCACACTTCTTACAGTGGCAAACCAGGTTACCTTGTGCATCAGGTTCGTCCAAAAACTTAAATTAACACAAACACCTAAAGTCAGCTTCCTTTGTCACTTGAAGTGAGGTTTTGGCTTCATGAGTACTAGTGTGCCTTTCTTTTTTTAATCAACTTTGGGGGGTGAATGGGAGTTCTCTTCTTCCTCAGATGAAGCGATCTAAATCAACATGATTAGGAGGGAGGTCTGTCATCTGCAATAACAGATGCAACAAGATATAAGAATGAAGAAAAAATAAAAAATAAACGAATACTAACAATTGAAGAGTTGAAGACAAAAAGAAAATAAAAGAGAAAAAATCAGAAAATAACTAAAAAGAACTCACAAACTCACAAAAAACATATTGGAACATCAAAAAAATAACGAAAAACAATCAGAAAATAAAAAAGAAATGTAAAGGAAGTTAATTTGCTGCTATGGAAGACTAAAACAGAGGCGAAAAAAATGAAACTAAATGAGATTTAGATTGAGGACAAAGTGAGAGTAAACAGAGGTAACAAAACGAAACTTTTGCCAAAGTAGCTAACAAATGAAGAATTGAAGATAAAGTGAAAAAAACAAAGTGAACTCACAAATTTGAGACTTGAGACTGCGAGATTTGGATTTTAGGGCACCGGAGATGAGATTGAGACCGGCGACGAAAAGACTACGAGAGAGAGACTGAGAGAGTGTGCTGGACTCAGAGAGAGAAATGAGATATTTTAGGGTTTGTCATTTGTATTTTGTGCCGTTTCAATTCTAGGGTTTTACTTTTTAACCATTGGTTTTATATTGTGGTCTAAAATGACATAATGAGGTTTTCTGTTTTTACATTGGGCTTGGCCTAAATCTCAAATATTTACTCATATTTTTAAATGGGTTATGCGGGTTATTTTCGGGTTGGAATTTCCAACCCGTACCTACCCCATTTAATTTCAGGTCGGGTTTAGGTCCACCCAATTACTTAAATGGGTAAAAAAAAATTAAAACCGTTTATTTCGGGTCGGGTTGGGTCAGCTTTTGCCAACCCTAGGAAACATCACTAGATTCATCAACTAAAATACCAAACAAGTCATTCCCAAGTTCTTTAATAATAGCTTTTGTTGTTTCCATAGCACATGCTTTTACGATATCTTTTTAAATACTAGGGGCAAGCATTTGAAGGATCATAGGAGCATTTTTTTTAAACAACCTTATCAATATCAATATTCAAAGAAGCCGCAACTTTGACAAGGTTAATGAAATTCCCCCTATTCTTTGACTCATCAAATTCATCACATCCACAAAAAGGCAATCCCATACGTAGCAAATATCTGACCCAAATCATCGATGTTTCAAACGAGTCTTATAGTCACTTTTCATTTGTGGTGTTTGAGCTTGGATTAAAAGCTGCTTCAATAGATACCTTGACAGTTTTTAAAATTTCATATTGTTCAACAACTTTATTGTGTGAGCTTTCCAATTCACCAACGTGTAAGTGCAACCTATCCTTTTTATTCCAAGAGGAAAACCCGCTAGCAACAAAGCATCTCCCCTACCTTTATTACCCTCCAGTTTGAACAAGTAGCATGGTAAACAAAACAAAGCATCCTTTTTATGCTATTTTCTAACCAATTACTATAATCATCATACCAATTTGGAATAAATCTCTGCAACTTTATTCCAATCATTTTTTGGGGAAAGTTATATTTACGCGATTGGATAGGGCCAATGTTAATATACTTTTGCTTCACCATGTTCTGTATTTTAGGTGGATAATCTGAAATTTGCTTCCTTTCTCTCGGGTCAATAGAAAGATTTTGCATATCAACTTGCTCTTCAGTTTCGAAAGTGGGATTACAAAAATTAGGTCCACTTCCACTCGAGCCGGCTTTTGCTCATGCCTATTTTTATCATTAATTTGTCCATGATCTATATGTTCAATGTTAATTAAAAATAGTAATTATCTTATTAATACAACATTGGATGAATACACAATAATGATATTAAAAAACAACTAATAGTTAATAATTTAACAAGTAACAAAGTGATAAAGTTTTAATTTTTAGTATATATAGTTAATTGCCAGACTCAATTCACAAATAATTAGAATACCCATATAACATATAAATATACAATTCACGATTTATAGAAAATTATAGTACACACATCTACATCTACACTGGGTAAATTAAAAAAAGAAAAATAAAAATTACCTGTGTGGCTGTGTGGCTGTGACTGTCGTCTGCAGACAATGGGGTATGCGTATGCAATTCGTAATTCCTAAAGTACTACTCTACAGTGCTATACTCTGTAGTCCGTAATTGAATAGAGCAAAATAGGAATATTGAAATATAGAGAATTGTTAATATGATGGGTGATGGCTCTGTAACACCCCTAGGTGTGCAGGAGCCCACTAGTACATATTATACTCTTTGGGTCCCAGCCCGCAAGGATTTGCTTTTGTGTAGAAATCCTTCCCAAAAGACCTATATTAGGTTGAGGTGTCCACCTTTATATAAAGAACGCTTCGTTCTCATCAACTTTCGATGTGGGATAGCCAAATCTTAGGCACCTTCCCCGCTCCTTTAAGGAGCCTGCGTCCCCGTGGGCACTACAAGACACCGGAATGGGCCCTGGCTCTGATACCAAGTACTTTTACATACTTTTACTTAAATATTAGATGACTTTTCACTTTAAAGAGAGAGGGAAGGAAACTAGGAAAGTAGCCAAGTACTCTACTACTGTTCGCAACAGAAGATGAGAGCAATGAATATTTTTTATCTGTTTTTTAATTTCAATTTTTTTAAGATTCCTAGAAAATAGGAGCATTTAGGTGAGTATTAATTACCTAGTTACATGTACGCAATTTTGCTAGCTATACGCAAGTCAGGGGTCGCTATATACTTTTAGTGGGTTCCTTTTAACTGATTGCCAAGATTATTTTATTAGTGTTTTTTTAGTACTGAATCTCATATTTTTTTTTTTTTTTGGCAAGTGGATGTACGTGTCCCCACTAGTCAAAACTCAAAAGGTACATCCGCCGCTGGTGGCGGTTGTTGGGTGAAGGAAGAGGAGAAGGGGTGGTGGGTTTTGAAATCATAGAGGAAGAGGAAGAGGAGTGGAAGGGGGTTTTTTAGGGGTGGGGGTAGGGGCTTATAGCACGAGCCGATCCCGAACTGTAATGGGCTCTACTTGGCTCGTTTATCGTTTAGCTCGATTCGGCTCGCCTCAACTCGTGAGCTCGAGCTCGGTTTGAGACAAATTTTGAATAAACCAAACAACAATAAAACAAAAAATTCATATTCGACATTTGAAAAAATTGTTGACAGATGTTATAGAATTATAGACTAAATTTAAAAAGTAACACGAATAAACATATTTTATTTCATTTTTTATATGCAATTACTTACAAATATACATAAAAATCGACAAACTAGATCTAAAAATATACAAAAAGAAAAAAAACATGAATTGTTCAATGTAAAAAAATTGTATAAAAGAATACGTATAATAACATTTTAAAGTGTTTTAGCATATATAAACTTTTTAAAGGTTTTAAGTTATATTTTATTTTTTATATAAAATAATAATTGAGCTTGTTCACGAGCTTTTCGAGCCGAGTTCGGCCTAGTTCGGCTTGACTCGTTAAGGTCTCGAGCTGATCCCGAATCGGAGCCGAGGTACCACGAGCCGAGCTTTCATCGATCTTTGACTGAGTCAAGTCTGAACTGTTCGCGAACATGCCGAGCTCATTATCACCCCTAGGTGGGGGAAGAGGGGGTCCGAGGGGCGGGGGTGGGGGAGGGAGAAAATGTGTTAGTGGAGGGCGGAAGGGAATGAGGGGATAAAAAAAGTTTTTTTTTTAAAATTGAAATAAAAAATTAAAAAACCAACTAAGTAAATAACGACACGTGTCCATATCACTGCCACATGAGCTAGTTAACCTTCTACAACAAGTTAACAACTGGTAATGATCAACAGGATGATTTTTAAAAAAAATTGATATATATATATATATATATATATATATATATATATATATATATATATATATATATATATATATATATAAAGCAAAGTCCTATTAGCTTACGTGTAGCTCTCTCATTAATTTCGACAATTGTCATCTCCTAAATCATCTTCAACAATTATTTGACACGTGTATTCTTTTAAATGTATTATGCTTATGTGTCATTTTGATATTGATTCTAAGCGTGTGTATTTATCTTCTATAATAGGAACTTTTATATAGAATCACATTAATTAGGCATAATCAGTCAATCACAAAATCATGTATTAAGCGAGGAATTGATTCTATCCAAAAATTAAGCCTCCAATTAGCCAAGAAAATATTAAGGCCAACTATTTTGCACGAAATAAGAAGTTTCTCTGTCGCTATAAATATACTAGGGGTGTTCATAATCGGGTACCTGGATTTTAGGGTACATGGACATGCGGGTACCCGCAATTGCTGGTAGTTAAAAGAGCGTCCCATGACCCGACCTGGAAAAACAAATCGGGTATCCGCTTTAATCGGGTCGGGTCATAGGGTACCCGTTTTTATCTGCTTGCCAGCTTCCATATTATCACTCTAACTTATTTCAACTTATACAAAAGAAACATAAACCCGTTGACTATATGCATATTCACTCAAAATAAAAAATTTATGATTCCAAACATTTTCACCTAAAAAAGAAATTGCAAATATTTTGAACGAATCATCAACTCGACAAACTCAATAGTAAATGAAAAAGAAATTGCAAATATTTTGAACGGATCATCAACTCAAGCATTTTTACCCCACCCAATAAAAAAAAAAACATATATATTTGATATCCCTTTTTTTGTTGCGGGTCATCAGATTTTTCGGGACAGGTAATTCGGGGCGGGTTTTCCTGAACACCCCTAAAATATACCCATTTGCCGAGTTCATTGAATTTTAATTATATACATATAAGTACAAGCTAAGTATATATGTGAACATTTAGTTTATCAAGTTTATCTAAAAAGATTGCTGATGGTAGTCATTACCCAAAATAGGTCACTTTTACGTCAATATGGGTCACTTAATTAAGTAAATAAGTTGTCTTCATATAAGTATTGTACCCGATGCATTGGTGACTTTATATAAAAACATTATTTGACAATCAACATAAAAGAAAAATTAGGAGTCAATTGAAACGATTCAGTTAAGAAATGTTTGCTATAAAAAATTATTTTAATGTTTTCTTATATCCTTACTTCCCATTTAAAAGCTTTTAATTTTGGAACTTTAGTTATCAATGCCTTTGAATTGTAAAATAAAAGGAGTTTGAAAATACAAGGAGAATACTAGAGGATAAGAAAGGAGTTTGAAAATCAGGGGGACTGCAGTAACAAAAAAGAATCGGGGAACAAGAATTTCGGGTACTCGGGTACCCGTTTATTGTATATGTGCGGCCCATTACCCGACCCGGTTCAAGCATTTTTACCCGACCTGCTAAAAAATAAAAATGAAATTGATATCCGATTTTTTTGTTGCGGGTCATCAGATTTTTGGGACGGGTAATTCGGAACGGGTTTTCCTGAACACCCCTAAAATATACCCATTTGATGAGTTCATTGATTTTTAATTATATACAGATAAGTATAAGCTAAGTATATATGTGAACATTTAGTTTATTAAGTTTATCTCAAAAATTTGCTGATGGTAGTCATTACCCAAAATGGGTCACTTAATTAAGTAAATAAGTTGTCTTCATATAAGTATTGTACCCGGTGAATTGGTGACTATATATAAAAATATTATTTGACAATCAACATAAAAGAAAATTAGGAGTCAATTGAAACGATTCAGTTAAGAAATGTTTGATATAAAAAACTATTTTAATGTTTTTTTTTTTTATATCCTTGCCTTCCCATTTAAAAGCTTTTAATTTTGAAACTTTAGTTATAAATGCCTTTGAATTATAAAATAAAAGGAGTTTGAAAATACAAGGAGAATACTAGAGGATAAAAAATTAATAATAAAACATCTTATAGCTTATATAGTTACTTGAAACATTTTCAAAAACTTGATAAAAATGTGTGGCAAAATAAGATATACATAGAATAACTGCATATATTGCGCGAGTCTATCTTAATCTGAATTAGTAGTCCTAATTTTAATTAATTTACCTGCAACATATATTATAAAGCTTTATAACTAACTTAATATCCCCTTTTCAAATTTCATAAATAAATTTCGTCGACGACTAGAACTCCATAATTATGTAACCAGTTTCGAGAAAAAAATAAAAAAAGACAATCATACAATAACAGTTGTAGTCGTGTAGACCACTATATATAAGCGTGTGAAAAGATAAAGTATATTATGCTTGGAATGGCGCAACGGAATCAGACCAATATCACAAAAGTACACGCCTTTACATGCAATGAGTAAGTTTTGTGCGCAAAGGTATCGTTAAATGCAATGATACAATTTTATGATCAAATTTTTTTAAAAAAATATCTTTAAACCTTTTAAAAACATGGGGTGAATATTAAACATGGAACAAAACGTGAGAGGTCAATTTATTCTAATTGAAATTTATGGGTCTAAATTGCACAACTGGTGATCAAAGTGGGAGAATTCAATTTGCTACATAAAGACGGCCATGTATTTTGTTGGGTGAAAGTTAATATTAGGCCAAAGAAAAAAAATGAAAAAGTATATCATATACTTTAAACGTATAATTTCTTTTAAGAAGTAAATACATAGTTAGACAAAGGAGCAGTTAATGTCTTTAGTAAGTCAATCACTTTTATAAATTTACATAACATAATCTAAGGAGAAATAACAAGAAATATACGATTCATTATCTTATAATTTATCAACTTTTGACACAAACATGAAATATAAGCACGAATTCAATGTTGTTGGAATGTAAATATTCTTACAAAACAAAAAATCACCGTGCATTTTGCACGGGCCAAAAGCTAGTTAAATAATAATATAAAGTTTATATTATAAAATGCGAAACGACCAAAAATTTGTATAATTCTAGTTAAATAATCGTTGTTATTATGATTTGGATTGATTTGGCCTCTAAAAGAAAAGGTTTCAAGATCGGCCACCGCCCCTTGCGGTGAGTGTATTCAAAATCAAAAGTTACTGCCATAGCATCCGGTAAACTTTTTTGAGCCGTTGAAGCGGGAGGAGGTAGGAAGTCATCACTTGAAGGGAGAGAGATGGGAAATCCGAAGCAAAAATGGACGGCGGATGAAGAAGAGGCCTTACGCGCAGGCGTCGCTAAACACGGTCCTGGTAAATGGAAATTGATCCAGAAAGATCCCGAATTCAACCAATACCTCCATTCTCGCTCCAACATCGATCTCAAGGTCTTTTTCTCTTCTCTTCCTCAATTTCACCTTTCGTCTTCTTCATCTATTTTTTTTTTTTTTTTTTTTTTTTTTACTTTTCTTTGAATCATTATTGCGCTAATACCACTGTTTAGATTTTTTCTTTGAATTCTGTTTCAAGTTCTTGTGATGTGTTTTTCTGCTTATTCAATGATTTATTGTTTTTGTGATAATTTTGTTGGGAAGCAATTATTTAGGAGTATGTATTGTATTCTAAGAGTGTGTTGGTCGGTTGAGTTACTTTTAGGTATTAAGGTTATGTATGGTTGGACGGAAAACATTTTTAATTGAGAATATTTTAAAAGGGATAAATTAGTTGTTGATTAGTTTTCCGATGTTTGGTTGATTATGAGAGAAGTTAGAGAGAAAAGGAAAAGGAAAATGGAGGGGAGAGGATTGACGGAGAAGACAAAGAGGAATTTAAGTAATAGGGTAGAAAATGAGGCATTTCTCCACCTTTAGAAAGGAAAATGTTTTCCAATATTGAACCTTTTTTGCCCTCTTACAGCTTGTTTGGTTCATTTTTAGTAAAGGAAAGAAAGAGAAGAGAAAGGAAAGGAATAGAAAGGAAAAGAAGGGAAGAGAAAGGAAAGAAATTGAAAATTTATTAAGGCGTCTTTCCTTTCAATTCCTTCCATTTCCTTTCATTTAAATTTATTTTCTTGAACCAAACATTGGAAACTAACAACTTTCCTTCCCCTTCCTTTCTTTTCCTTCCAAATCTCTTCTACCAAACAAGCTGTTAGGAAACCGAACAAAGAAAAACGGGGAAACCATATTTTCAAGAAAATATTTTTGTTCCAGCCGACCAGAACACTGTGTAAGTTTCCTAATTCTTATTTGATGATATGATCCTTCTTGCTGCAATTCTTCTTTCTTTTGTTTACTTAGTTATTTATTTTGGGTGAGGGGGGTTGAGGGAGATGTTTGACAATTTGAGGGATGATTAGAGTGGAGCTTGTAGATTTTGGGGGCTAAGACAAGGTTTTGGTTCCATGAAGAGTCACAAAAAAAAAATGGTAAAGACGGGGTCGGCTAAGATTTGGTTATGCAACACTATTGGGTTTCCACGTGGATTAGGATCGCAAAGTGAATTTTTTAGATTGTTGCATTTAAGTTTTGTGGTTTGGTAGGTGGGGATGGAAGAAAGAAGGATGGTAATTTTAGTATGAGATGAAATTAAGTACCAATGAAGAAGATTAAATTAAGTACCAATGAAGAAGATTAAATTAAGTACCAATGACGAAGTTCTCTAGCGTAAAAAGTGATGCAAATATGACCCGTTGCTGTTGTTTAGTTCGATCAAGTTGGTAAACAACATCCCTACGATTTGTGCCAAAATGTGAATGGACTTTTGCTAATTCTTTCTACTTTATTTCTTGAAATCAGATGTGTGTTTACGTGCTATGATTGAATACTTGAATCACATATCACTTAGTTGAGGAGTTTGTCTCTTGTTCACTCTTGTGATGACTTCATCTCTTACCTTTATATTATTGACCTAATAGATTATTTTTGGATTTATAAAGTTGTTCTGATAGAAAGATCAATAAACATCTTGAATTTAATAACAACAATGAGGACGTAGATGTCGTGGGTTGTTACGGGATGAAGGAAATATGTCTCTCATCAATTTATGATGATTATTCCTGGACAAAGTTTTAGCTTTTTAGTATGGGTGTATTTAATTGGTCTTGGACACAACTATTCTCTATGCTGATGGTTCAACATCTTGTTTGACATTGAGCAATGTGGAGTTGACCTTTGTGTAACATGTTTTGTGCATGGGTGAAGTCACCATGGACTTTAGCCTTATTGAAGGGATGTGGATGAATGAAACAAAGTATTAATGTCAAGGCATTTGTCTTCTTTTTTCTTGTTGTGAGAGTTGGGAGGTATCTTGATGGAGCTTGGTTTCTATTTATTTGTCATATAAATTTATAGTATCTTAGTTGCACATTGACTGCCATTAGCGATTCTAGATTTAGAGGATTACACTTGAGGTATAAAATTGAGTAGCATGGTCTTGTTAGGAAAAACAGTTAACACGCCGCCTTTGGGAAAAAGGAAAAAGGCTTTGGGCCAGTTGATTCGATTGTGGGCAGATAGTAACGAGCCTCTATGAACATGAGCTTGCTTTTGCAAATTGCTTTGTTCAAAAGGCTCTCTTTCTTTGATCTTCCTATTACTTTGGCGTGCATTCATCCTAAGGTACGGTATAGGACACCTCGAATGGATATGGATTCTTGGTTGTTATTCTTAAACTACGTAAAATCACAATAAAGTCTTCCATATCCGTGTTGGATGCTTCTAACAATCACTGCAGTTGAAGAGTTGAGATACCTTAGTTCAAAAGATAGAGAAAAGAAAGGTCATTCTGGGCAAACTTTCTTCTTCATCATTAATGGGAATTCTTGTACCTTGAATCGTAGATTTACCTTTCCATATAGTATGAAGCAGGTAATGCCTCTTTAAGTGAATATGTTTATTGGGGTTGGGGGGTGTCAGGAGTGATTTATATTAAATTATTAGAAAAATTGAGACAACTTGATATGTTTGTTGGACACTTCTAAAGAGATAGATGATGGAGTGATACATATCGAGACTTCTTGAGTAGATTTACAGAACCAGGCTTGGATCCTTTTGATATCTTCATATCTTGCGGAATAAGGGCTTTAAATAGGCACCCGTGATTTACTTCGATTTTCAATGAAGCATTTAAGCTTTGAGAGTTTTTGTTGCAATAGGTCTTTTCCAAGACTTTTAAAGTTTGATGCTATTTCAGTTGGTCCAATGGGGGCTAGGTTCTCATTGCTTGGACAATGGTGTTGACTTCACCAACTTTCATTAAGCTGGAGAAGCAATGTGAACAGATGAACTTTATTAAACAAAAAGGTACAAAAAATAAAGATGGCACTGGGCCATGCTCGTGCGGCATGGAGGCTTGACCTAGCACATAACTCTGTTGGCCAAACCCAAAACTAAGGCTCAGAAATGGCGCGGCCTATGGATCCGCTGCGCCTCTGTGCCTAGGCTTAAAAATTGTGATTTTGCCGTGCCTCTTCATGCTGAAATTTGCGCTTCGCTGGTATTTCCCCTCCAAAAGTGCGGCCCAGGAACGGTTTCGTCCCGTGTTGTGCCTTTGCTATGGTGTGCTTTTTTCGTGCTGTGTAGTATCGTGCTTCGAGCCATCCTGGCCCCACTCTTTCTTTTCTTCTTTTGCTTTGCTTTTGGAGACAATAGATGTTTAAGGATAGCTACCGCTTCATTTTTAATATTTAAATCATAGTATAATGTTTGTTGGATGGCTTTCATATTTCACATTTACACGGTCTATTTGAACTTGATGGTTTTAGCATGAAAGACTTCTACATGCAATTCTGGAGATATTGTATTGTAATTAATAAGCCACGTCTCTATAACATTGAGATCTTGAATGAATTTATCGCTAGCAGGCAGTCTACTATTGATTCACTTGCTGTACAGCTGCACCTTATGTACTACCTGTGTTAACTATCATTACTCTGAAATAACAGTTAGTCTTGATGATTCATTTGTTTCATTGCTGACACAGGACAAATGGAGAAACATGAGTGCTGCAGTCCAAGGCTCCAGGGACAAGTTAAGAGCTCCGAAGCCGAAACCCACTCAAGATGCTCCTGCTACTCCCTCTGTTGCAACACAGACTCCTGCTGCTGTTCCTGTGCCTGTGGTACATGAATCACCTGCTGATCATGTCAAGGATGATTCTGCTAAGGATACTAATGGTTCCAGGTATGAGCGAGGCTCCTTAACATTTTGGGTATCCAGCTCTGCTGATGGTGGAGTGATGGGGAACTTGGTATTCTCAAGTATCTAACATTTATTCACCATCATTGAAGTTTTTTTTTTTTTTTTTTCAGTTGACTTATGATCAAGTTATTCCTGAGAGCAGTAGCATTTGCACTCTAGGAATGATCTTCAAGTATATGGGAAAGCTTTGATAATTTTATACTGTCTTGGTGGTTGAATGGCTAGTACAAAGTGGGGACGGAGGAGGAGCCCGGGGAGGGTGACTCTCCCAATCATCCTTTTCATTGCTCTCTTCTTTTTATCCTGATCTTGGGAGGAGGGGGGAGGGTGCTAGGAATTAGCCAGATGATCAAAGCTAGAAACAACAGAATTAGGTTAGTAACCCAGTTATTCAGCTGTATTGATGATCAGTGTGATACAAATCAAATATAACTTTCACCGCTCGAGATGGGAGCTTCTCCCTTTAAGTGTTTCTCTCACTATAATCTGGATGCCTTGCTCATCCTTACTCTCCTCTATATGTAGTGCCTCCTCTTCACAAAATATCTCTCATCATAACTATGATAAAAGAGTTCCTCCGCTACTCAGGCAAAAGCATAATAGAATCTCACAGGGGTCATTGCATTTAGAACTATACCCCTGACTATTTTGTCTGTCTCATTAAAAAGCAAAATGTGCTGACTTGCAAAAAACATTAGTGCACAATTGATGAGGGAAGTACTTGTACTCTTATAGAGAACTTGATTGCACAATGATGAGAGCATTACTTGTATTTAGGATGTGACTAGTGAAGATGTGTGAACTATGTTGGGTACCATGGATTTGGACTGAATCCTGTATTTCTAATTACTCTGCATGGTGTACTATTTTCAGTTTGGTTGCGTTGAGGTTGCACTTATGGACATATTAGAAGCAACTATAGCTTGGATCTAGGGGCTAATGTCTTTAATAGGCGTGATGAATGAAAGAAGGCAGTAGGTTTCGAATTTCGGGGTGCGATAAATGATTCGTTAAGCTCGCACATAAATTGCCAAAGATTTTTTCGATTCCCCTGGCTCCTCTTTTTTTTTTTATATAATTTTTTTTTTTTCTGATTTGTTGCAAGTGTATCATTGTTATTCCTATTTTCAGTATTCAGTACACAACTAATTATATGAAAATCAATCACCAATAAGTGACTAATCACTCAAATCCACCAATAGAAGCAACTATAGCTTGGATCTAGGGGCTAATGTCTTTTAATAGGCGTGATGAATGAAAGAAGGCAGTAGGTTTCGAATTTCGGGGTGCGATAAATGATTCGTTAAGCTCGCACATAAATTGCCAAAGATTTTTTCGATTCCCCTGGCTCCTCTTTTTTTTTTATATAATTTTTTTTTTTCTGATTTGTTGCAAGTGTATCATTGTTATTCCTATTTTCAGTATTCAGTACACAACTAATTATATGAAAATCAATCACCAATAAGTGACTAATCACTCAAATCCACCAATATATTCCGTTGATTACTGACATATTATTGACTTGATGATTAAACCAATCCCTAGTTTCATACTTTCACTTAAATTTAAAAAAAGAGCAACATAAAAGCAGTCACACATCGCACTTTAGAAGGGCAACAAAATTGCGGGACTCATACCTAAACTAATAATTTGACCATACAAATTAATATTATACATAAATATGAATTTGCAAAAGATTAAATATCCTGAATTATACAGATGCTTGACACACATCACACTTTAGAAGGGCAGCAAAAATTGTGGGACTCCGGTGGTTTGCTTCAGGAGGAAAGCAAGCAAGAGACCGGCACCGTCAGTGCAGTAGAGAAGGGTTTTTTGAGTTTTTCTTCTCCCACATTTTGGAGGAGAGAGAGGGATAAGTGCAAATAAATGACATAGTGGGCCTAATTGCTTTGGGTGTCGAAGTAAGGGAGACAAGACCAAACAAAGTTAGAAGAGAGAATCAATTCTAGCTGAGAGTTGTAGGTCTTGCAGTCCTACTTAGATTGTAACTCTTCCAGCTGTACCCCCCAACTCCCTATTTAGCTCTACCGGTAACTTAGATGGAGGGAGTAAAATATGATACTTACAAGATCATAGAATTAGGTAGAAATGAATGGTGGAAGATTATCTTTATGGACGACCCACTGGAGATAATTTGTTGGGTCTTGCAGCCTATCTCATATTTCGGGATTGAGGTTTTGGCATTGTACTATTCTTTTGTTGATAAATAGAAAATATAAGTTCCAATTCTTAATTTTATTAATTTATTGATAACTGTAAAAGTTTTGAACATTTGTAATACTTTCTAAATATTATTATGTCAGGGAAATGATAATTTTGGGCCATTGTGATGCAAATATGCAAAATGGATATTTTGCAAATTCGATCTGACAGAAAACTAGCAGCGAAATAAATATCTTTAGGCTATTAGATATGATTTGTGTATGACCTGACTCCTGCTTCTGTATCAGGTACAATGAATTGATCTTTGAAGCCCTTTCAGCTGTCAAAGAACAAAATGGATTGGATATTAGTTCGATTCTATCCTATATTGAGGTGTGATCCATTTAACCCCATTTCTCCCATCCTTTTCTTCTTATTACTTGTACAGTTGTCACGATTCACTTTCTTGATGGTCGAATCCTGCTGGCCACTCTTGTCTTTTAGTGGTCAGACGATAGACGGTGAGTACTAGGTGGGCGCAACGGAGTGAATGAAGGATAAAGGACTTTGATAAGATAATAAAGTTCGAAGACTAGTGATTATTAGAAATAGACTTTGAGTTGGGTTAGCATATAGAGCATGATTATATGATTTAGTTCTCACTGATTTGAGTGCTACTGAAAGCTGGATGTGAAGTCGATACAAGTGGTGTGCTGAGTCCCGTTGGGTGTCAAACTCGGGTATAGATATAAGAGTCTTACATAGGACATTTTTAACATTTTTTGTTGCTATTAGAGAGCGACTAAGCGCAGTGACGTAGACGGGATTGGATCCTATATCTTGGGTATCACCTCCAAGACTTTATCAACTAAGCTAGATAACATCTACACATATGACATATTCAACATGAAGGTGCAGGGACATGGTTGTGTCTAGGATTACGAAATGGACATGAGAAATGTGATTTTGAAATTATAAAAAGAAAATTCACTTTGTATCAATTTACTTTATAAGACTTGGGAATGCCAAATAAAATAAATATGATTGGAGATAGTGTGTAATTTTTATATTGAGGAGAGAGAAATAGTAAAAGTGATTGGAGATAGTGAATAATCTTATATTGATGGTCCGAATAAAGTCAATGCTTATATAGTCCGCACCCAGGTTCGCACTGCATGGTGCACGCTATGTTATGTTCATAAGATGATCCTTTTTTTTTTTCAAAAGCCAAAAATCAGATATATTTCAACCAAAAAACTCATGTCCGATAATAATTGCAGCAATAACCTTTGAGAGCCTCTTCAATCCAACTTCTAACTTTCTTGAAGGTAGAATTTTGTTTGGCTAGTTTTTGGCAACCACTTCACCCACTAACACGGGAAAAGAGTATGAAGAGAAAAGAGCTATGCATTTGAATATGAAACACGAAATAGACAATCTGAGGGCTGAATTCTATTGATCTATCTGGTAAGTACATTAAAATCACATTGCTTAATACGTTTTAATTTACAATAGGTTCATTGATCAAATAATACTTACATGTACACCTTACAATCTCAAGAAGAGGTTATAATAATACTCCCTCCATTTTTTTTAAGATGCAACATATTGACTTTGGGCACTATTCATCCAATACACTTTGACAATTAATTGTTATTTATACATAAGAAAAAATATAGTCATGTGGGATCTTGTTTGATTCGTCACGGTATACACTTTCCAAATATACATATTTTTTTATAATTTTTACTTTTATACAATTAGAGATATTATTGGTCAAAGTTGTGCCTCGACAAATGTGAAAAGTCCAATGTTACATCTAAAAAAAAACGGAGGGAGTACATTAATAAGCCTCGAACAATGCTTTACCTTTTTGTAAACAACATATCACTATCACGAATGTTCAATTTGATAAATATTATTTGGTAAGTTCATTGATGAACATCAATTGATAGTTTTTGTTTGGGAAAGCAAAATCATTCGTGGTTGTGGACACATGAGTTATTAAAAGAATTTGATTTGAAGTATATTTTCATAAATCTTAGTAGATAGGTTCATTGATGAACTTCAAAGTGGGAGCACTATGCTTGGCAATCCTTGGTGCACGAAATTATTTGTAGCAAAAAGTAGATTCGATTGGAGATTATGGGTATTTTAGATTGAGGAGAAAGAAAAAGTAGATGTGATTGAAGATAGTGGGTTTTTTCGTATCAAGGAGAGAGAAAAGTAGATGTGATTGGAGATCATACTCTATAGGTCAACTGAACAGGGAAAGTGCATTTTCTAATTGTGTAAACTAATATGGGACAGAGAGTATGTTTTCTAAATGATTCACAAACATTCATCTAGTTTTTAAAAAATTCTAACTTTTCACCCATATGATAAATAAGTCAGATAATGTGAAGAAGAAGAGCTATGTCCTTGTAAAACTCATTACAATGACGACTGACTAAATAGAATATTTCATGTTTGTAACATAGGACCTCCCTTTACTTTTGATCAACCCCTCCTCTTCGTTTCTTGTCGTACTAGAGTAACCGGCCGTCGGAGAAATTGATACCTCCAGCAGCATCTCTTAACTCTAAGGATTGGAAGCACTAAACCTCTTCTCAACCTTTTCAGTTGGTGGCTCAAATTCAAATCTAGGGTTTTCAAATGTAAATTTTCGAAGTGCAAATTGGGTCTTAGAAAGAGAAAAAGTTGAAGTATGGTTATTTTTTTTAAAAAAATATTATTGGTCGTGGGCTTGTGGCTGTTTTATCTCCTTGGGTTGGACTCATACTCGGACTTTGCACCTTGGTTGTGTCGTGTCAACACGGGGTATGACAGGGTTTATGGTTCTCAAGAGGGGACATTTCCCAACAAACAAAGATAAATTGTTGGACAATAAAACGTGGCAAAACCACACCTTTTTGAACATCATAAATAATCCAAACTCTATTAAACGTCATAATTTTCTTCATGTAGAAGATTTAATAGCAACAATTTTTTAAATGACATAGGTTGTCTTGTCAAATTAAGGAATTTCATATCCACAATATTTATAGTTTCATTAACTAATCTCATATGAATTCAAACTAGTCCCTAGATTTTGTATTGAATTGTACGAGATTGTAAAGCAGAAAATATTCTGGTTTGTGGCCTGATTGAGCCTCCTTTTCTAAAAGCCTATTGCGTAAGATGACGTCATTTTATAGAAGTACAACTAATGATTTATTACAAAAAGGGTAGCAACAGCTAATGAAGATAAGTACAGATTATACACATGAACTCTAAAACTCCAACAAGCAGCTTAAAAATTAATAAGAGAAGAAAACCTTTGCTAGACAAAAATCTAAACATGAAGGAAATGTAAGAGATATCATAGAGTCATTACATATGCTAGCAACAAGATAAGCAATTTGTTTCTATAGACCATCACTAGATAGCAGACTGCCTTTGAACACTTTGGAATATCTTTGCAGCTAGATCCCATAGACAGTCTCATTTAGAAACACCTCATGAAGTCTGCCCATTAGCTTTCCTGTGACAAGCTTTCGCAGTACTGATAGCTTTAAAATGAAAATCTTGGAGTTGCCTATGAACCTGCAAGAGAGTCCGCACTGTCTCCCATATGGCTGACAATTGACACAGAAAACTGCACTGAATATTCCAACTTCGAAGTAACCCATCTAATATTTTCGCTAGCATTACAGCCCAGATATTGCGAACAATCCTCTCCAGGTTACCTTTGTATGAGTTCCCAGCAAACAGCTATATGTCTTCTAAATGGAGAATTTTGTGCCTTTACGAAGATTAGACCAGCCACCATTTTTATCCGCTAGCTCTCTGGAAGCTAGGAATTTCTTAAGAAACCAAGTCATATTATTCTGAATATGAAGGGACCAGAGAGACCTTCCCCTGATGTAGTAAGCATGAATCCTTCTGACTCATAATTTGTCAGGTTTGTGAGATAAAGTCCAGAGAAGCCTGGTAACAGTTGCCTAGTCCAAATAGCAAGATTTCATTGAGGCCACCTGCTGTTCTAGGGTGGCAAACCTTTTCCCAAGCCACAGGAGCCTTATTCAAAGCAACAACATCACCTGTCCAGAGAAATAATCTACAACAAGTTTCCACTTCCCTGAGGATCTTTCAAAAGGGCTGCAACCAGGAAGTCTGCATACTGAAGATGACACCTTTGATGAATTGCCCATCATAAGATAAGATTCTAGAGGTAGAGGACCACAGCTTAGCTCTAGAGATGATTTTGCAACAAGAGGCTTGCACTGAATATAAGGGAGTTGTTCGGAAGACAATGTACCCCTAAATATCTGAACGGGAGATCTCCTTTAGGCATCTGCAAAGAGCTGCTTCAATTTCACCATAAGATTTTGGATCTACATAGACTCTCACTTGCTTCATCGCTCAGAGCAGGGCCCTTCATTGCACTAAGGTTAATGGCAGGAAGAGTAGGAGCAAAAGGGCCAAGGAGCTGTACATAAAAATGACGTACTTCTGCCTGAAATCTTCAATGGAAGTAAGAAGCTGTCCATCTTCAGCATAAAGTCTGTCAATACTGCTCTTGGAAGTTCTTTCCTTCACTGCTGCATAAACATACATAGAGCCAGTGTCCTCAAGCTAGATCTATTCCGCACTTTGAAGGATCATACCCTTAATCGATAATAGACACAAGTTTGATACGGTTGCGACAAGAATGTAGGTGAAAGATCGAGTTTAAGACAATCGATGGGGTCCTAGAGATATCTGAAATCCCTTCTTTTCTATGATTACTTAGTACACCCCAGTTTTTGCAGCAAATCTGTGTAGTTCAGACACATTTAGAACTCCAGCTGCTAGCATTAATATTTTGCAGTGTCCTATACCTAACCTTGCCAGTCAGAGGGCATGTTTGCAAAAAAAATTCCAAGTAGTTTTAAGAATTTGACCATATTGAAACTTCACTAAAGGTTGCTTTGGCGTTTGGTGAAGTTGTATTTAGGGTAGCATTTAGTGGTTGAGGACTTGAGGTAGTGTTTGGAAAAGCTAAAAGAATTAGCTTCTGGGTACATGTAGTTTTTGGAGTAGCTTTTGAAAGTAGTGAATATTTTATGAACAGCTAATTTATGAACACTAATCATGTTAAGAGCTATTATGAAGCTAACCTCTAACTTTTAATAGCTAACAACTAGAACAGTAAACTTATGAAGAGACATCATATCTTTGTGGCTATATTTTTGCTCCTTGTGGCCAGTTTGTGTGCACGTGGAGCTCATTATTCACAGATTGTGATCCCTATGTGTCATTAAATTTTGGTAGTGTTACGTTAATGCGAGATAAATCTTTTCCTTTAGTAGTATATCTTTGTGGCTACTGGCGGTACCTTGACTCTGACAGCCAGTTTTTCACCATGCATGTGGAGAGCAATACACAGCTCAAAAAGCCTTGGTATTGTGGAACCATATTACTTTTCTGAAGTTAATGAAATACTCCCTCCGGTCTTTATTAGTTTACCCCTTTATTTTGCACAGAGTTTTAGGAGAAAACAATGTTGTGGGACATAGAAAGAAAGAGAAACTATTATTTTATATTAAAGTTGAATGTATGTGTGATGGAAAGTTAGTGGTCCCATTCCAAAAATAGAAACAAAAGAAATGGGTAACTAATAAGGGACATCCCAAAAAGGAATACGAGTAAACTAATAAAGACCGGAGGGAGTATCTACAATTTGCCTTTTGGCTGTTTGAGTAGTGGAACTCTATCAAAAACCTAACTGCAGCAGATTTATGGTTGCTTTAACTACTGTAAAATTTAATTGCTTCTATCGTTAATTTGTGCAGCAAAAGATTGAAGTGCCGCAAAATTTTAGAAAACAGTTGGGGGCAAGGTTGAGAAGACTCGTTCATCAGGAGAAACTTGAGAAGGTAAAGGTTTTAATTATGGCTGGCAATGGGTCGACTGGGGTTGGGCTCGGGTTGACCCGCTAAGATAAATGGGTTGAATTCTCAAACCGAATCCGACCTAATAAGGTAATGGGGTTGGAATTTTTAACCCAACCTAACTTTATAATAAACGGGTTGACTGATTATGACACACTAACCTATGTAGCAATATTATCGAATTCTTATCTACTAAAACGGTAAAACTTGATTGATTAGTATAACAAATAACGAGACGCTAAAACTACAGCACAATTTCTATATCATAGACATTATGAAGGCCAACATGTAATGCTACACGTCTTTGTAAAAAGCAAATATATTTTTTGAACATGTTTATTTCTCGTTATTCGCAATAAGGTGTATCACTTGTGTTTCTTATTTCTGTTTGTTGTCTGCTGTTGGATAGAATTAGAAATAAGGATGCGGCCAATGGCATTTGTGCCTAATCTTTATTTGCGTAACAATCTGTCCTCTCTTTTGCATAGTTGCAACCATTTAAGTTATCTTTGTAATGTTATGGATTATATGCAATTAGATTCATCATTCCCATAAAATGAACCACAAAACTCTCACGTAATTATACTTGTCTGAATTAGGAGCTAATTCTCTCCCCATATACCCCACATGTTTGCCATCCAAGGATCAGGTGATGAGCTGTGAAACAGCCGTTTTTTATTTTAGAAAAGGGATGTTTCTTTTAGATCATTATTACATACAGTGAGAGGGCGTTGGTCGCTTTTGGGAAAATTTCTCCTATTATATTGGAGTTTTACATCCTTTAGTTTTGTTTACATGCGATCTCTGCTGAGTGTGGTAATAATCTGAAATGGGTATGCAAAAGTAGTTTAGATGAAGGGTGTAATTATGATGAATGTTGTGTTTTTGTTAAGAGCATTCTTATATTGCACTAGCTGAAATCTACATGGTTTGAGATTGCAGGTTGATAGCTATTACAGACCAAAGAACAATTCCATGGAGACAAACGCAAGCAATCGAAAAGAAAGCTGGCCCAGACAGCATTTGGCCACTACCTACTCTAAGGTTGGTGAGTCGTTAGAAGAAGCAGCAAAAACTGCAGCCTACAAGGTTGCTGAAGCAGAAAACAAGTCATTTACGGCAGCTGAGGCTGTTAAGGATGCAGAGAAATTAGCGAAGATGGTAGAAGAAACAGACTCAATTCTGCAGTTGGCAAAAGAGATATTTGACAGATGTAATATATTCTATTCTGTATCTCAAGCTCTTCATTTGTTTTCCTCTCCCGCTTCTTCAGTGCTTCATCCATAGTTTGTTGGTGGCAGGTAGTCATGGTGAACTTGTTCTTGTTGCATGATACTCAAAGTCGGATCTACATTTGGAAACAGTAGCAGCTAAAGTTTGCGCAGAAACATGCAACTGTAGCATGGCCCTAAAGCATGAAGTTGGAATGTGGTGCTTAGTTTGCGGCTTTCTCCCTCCAAAGAGTAGGCAGCAGTAGTGGCATGCTCCGCAATTGTATTGGAAAACAAAATGCAGTTAAAAACTTTGAAGAGTTATGCTAGTAATTTAGAGTGAGCTTGCACAGATGGCGATATCAATTGTAATGTGTAAATATAATTTATGGTTGGAAGACCTTGATGACTTATAATTCATGCCTTCGTTTTATCTAATACAACGCGCACCAGAATCATTATTCTTTGTGTCTTCTATGTTTATCTTTTTGGCATTGCGCAGTTCTGGTTAACAAGGGATTTTGCTTGAAATATACCCAAACAGCTGAAATATAAATGCGTTTAACATTGAAGCTAATCACCCAGCAAGTTAAAAAGGATACTTGAATAAGTAATTTTGCTTGTAGCTGTTCATATCTACTTGAATTTTTGTTGTCACATCCAGAGCGTGCTTGTTGGAGTTTGGCTAAAAGTGATATCAACTACCATTAGTCAAATAACTTGAGATGAGTGATGCTTTATTTAACACAACTTCATCTTCTCTCTCCTTTTACAAAATCAAATGAATTTAAGGAGGACCACTTTGGTCTACTATTTTCTCTGCCTTAAGTCTAATACTAAAGTAACAATACTCCATATAAGAACATAATGATGTATGACTATGAGGGGTCTCTGTTTTCTTTGGCAGGAAATACGCTATTATTCCTTCAATGTCTGAAATTACAGAAGGTTGAACTTCACTAGGAACTTCCTCTATCCATACCCTCAAATCTTCAAACTTCTTGCTAAGTTTAGCTAGAGAATGAGCAACCTCATTCCCACCCCTACAAACATGAGAAAACGAAAAAGAAGAACAAAACTTAGTTAAATTCAAAATATCAGACACAACTCTTCCAAAACTTGAATTTTCCGTAAACCCCTTCTTCAGATGGTAAAACACCTTTAGGCTGTCAGTTTCAATCACAACACTATGGAACCCCACTTAGCGCATGTCTAGCTACTATTGCCTCCACTATATCAACGCTATAATATAATAGGAATAGGAGTCCTAACACCCCCCTCAAATTTGAGGGTGCACATTCCACACACCAACTTGGATAATAAAAACTCAAATTGAGTCCTACCAAGTGCTTTAGGACACTCACATGTGGCAATAAAGGGAGTTGCCCCTTTGCCTTATAAAGTGAACTATCTCTCTTCTTTTATCAATGTGGGACACTCACATGTGTTGTGCGCTATACATCATAGTTTCAACGATATCCCCCATAACAAGCTCCAAAATAAGCTCCACCACGCCTTATCCGAGATGAATTTTTCAATCCATAAGCACCAGTCCATGAAGCACATACCATTGTCACTACTTATATCTAATCGCAAAGGGGATGCTTGCCATATATGTTGTATGAGGGGTCTCTGTTAGTAAAATGCATTATGTACGATGCCATAAAAAAGAAAGGATGTAGAACTTCCCCTTTTTTACTTTTCACGCAAAACAAAGCGATATGGATAGACGGATGTGCTAAAATAAGTGAGGAATCATTTAAAGTGAAGGTTCGATTAAATTCTACCATATGTAACTATACTGATTTAGTTGTCATTTTACTAGTTTAAATTACACATTTAAATTATTTATGTCCTCCATAATAATTAGTTCTGTATGGAGAAACCGATGAAGTAGTAGATACTAGATAGTAAGATTACAATGTCAATTCTCCAAATCATATAAAAGGCTAACAAAGCTCGCAGTACTTGACTCAACTAGGGATGGATGGACTATAACTTTATAAGAACAGAATCATGCAACACAGATAATATAAAGAAAGGCAAGAACAGTTTTTAGAAATTCAATTCATGATTCACAAGCAAAGCCACAATAACGAATCAATTAGACTGCTATAAATTGAGGATGTAAAGTTGAGCTAGAAGCAACATCTTCCCATTCTAAGTTCTCCCACCATTCCCTACTACAGTACACTATTGGAAAATCTGACAATCCATATCCTGTAGATGGTAACTTCCTGAGCTGTGGACAATCAATAAGAGCTATTGTTTGCAGTTTAGGGAAAGATATTGCCGCTTTAGAAATACTTCTCAATCTAGGGAGGCCTCGAAAAGATATAGTCTGAAGCCTAGGAAATTGTAGCTCCAATGCTCCTTCTGTTGCATCAGTTTCTCCTATAATCTCTTCCATTTCATCACAATAAAACAGATACATTTTCTCAAGCCTTGGGAGTTGGATGATCCAGGAGACGTTCTTCAACTTGTGGCAGTACCATATATTGATAAACCGGAGATTTCTGTGAGATTTTGGCGACACAGTGTTCCTCCAGATGGTGGTCAAGTTGGGGAGGTTATGTAAAGATAGAACCTCAAGGCTTGGAAGCCAATCCTTTCCACTTTCACAACCTATGTCTATCTCTTTCAAAGTGGTGCAGTCATAGATGTTTAGTCGTCTTAATCTTTCACCACCACCATATTCAGTGGCTACCATCAGATAAACTAATCCTTCGCATCCTTTGATAAAAAGATACTCAATACAGTCTAATATATGGTAGAAATTAGAAAGCTTCATCAATGCAGAAAATTCAGTCATGGTAATCCCGAGAGCAGTTAGGTGTGTCAACTCTTGCAGGTCCAGAAATTTGATCTGCCTTTCAACCTCACAATGTGACATTTCCCATTCCCCATAACTGTAATACATATTTAGGACCCTCAGGTTTCGAAGTCCTAATATTGCCTCCCTAGGGATTTTTTTCAGTGAATCAGTTCGTTGCAAATCCAAGTGCCTTAACTTTGATAGTCGTCCTAACTCTTGTGGGAGTGCAACTATCTTAGTCCTTGATAAATCAAGATAACGTAATTCAACTAGCTGACCAACACTCGATGGGAGTTCTCTGATGCTTGTTACTGATAAGTCAAGTACCTTAAGGGTTGGCATATGTTGCAAAAATTCATTAGAGATATTGCTCAAACTACGATTCCAATGGAGCAACAAGGTTGATAAGTTAGGGCAGACAAGCCCTGCTGATAGAGTGGTTATCTCATTACCCAGCAACGAAGCCCTCTCTACCTTATCCCACTTTTCGACAATTGGTAATTCTAGTAGTCCATTGCAACCTTGTATCACAGTCTTCTCTACGCTCTTACCTCTGTTAGATGCGATCCATAAGGCAAAGCTACGTACAATGTCATGCATCTTTATCTGGGTGTCATCTTCGCCACTTTCTAGCAAGCACGTAACCTTCAAAGAACCAATGACCGCGTGCCCCTTGTTATGAAGGCTATATACATTCGAACCATCTAAAAATCCTTCTCCAATCCAATAATCTATAAGCTGCTCTTTCTCAAGAGGATAGTCCTCAGGAAACAATGCACAATACAAGAAACACATCTTCAATGTATCATCTTGCAGATTGTCGTAACTAAACTTTAATATTGTAAAAACATCCTCCATACCTCGGATTTCTGATGCAGCATTGCTGAGTACTTCAACTGCATGCTCCCATTCCTCTTCTGTCTTCATGTTCGCCATAGCCCTTCCAACAGTAATAAGGGCAAGTGGCAGATCCCCACATCTTTTAACAATTGCTTCAGCGTGAGGCTTTATATGATCCGAATTTACAACATCCATCCCTCCCGCCTTTTCACTAAAAAGGCACCATGAATACTCTTCATTCAAGAAGTCAACCCTTAGCTTCTTATTTGCATCCATGTCACTGCAAACATCTTCAGAGCGCGCTGTGAATACCACTTTGCATTTATTTCTCTCATCAGGCAAAGGTATTCCTATATTTTCAAGATCCAGTCTTCGCCACACATCATCAAGCAAGAGTAAGAACTTAATCCTCCTCAAAAAGTTATATATCCTTGAAGTAAGCACCTCCTGGCTTTCTGCTGCATCCACAGACAACCCCAACCTTGAGATAAGCGCGCGTTGTATCCTTTCCAGATTAAAATCCTTAGAAACTGTCACCCAAATCACCGCCTCAAATTCATTCGTTCTTGATATATACTCATTGTTGATCTTCTTCAAGAGCGTTGTCTTCCCTACTCCACCCATTCCATAAATTCCTATCATTTGAGCTTCATCATCTGCGATGGTTTCGAGTGCCACTGCCATTGCTGCACGCAAGCCTACAGTAGGCACACACGGTTTTGGATCAATACGCAGCAAGTCCCGCACAGCCACATCCAAGGTGGCCTTTTTAGTGATCAGATCACTGATTTCTCTTTCCTTCTGCAGGGCTTTCCTGCTGAGCCTGTATCTAGAAGAGCAACTTGGTTTTCTGCAGCACATTCCTTGCTGCATAGGTTGTGCAAGGATCAAATGTGCTTCAGCTTCTGTTTTCTCCACATTATCTAGCCACCCTTTTACTTGTTTAGTGCTCATCAATCCACCTAACTCGGCTCGCTCGATCTCTCTCTTCAAGTCATCCCTTTTATCCTTGAGTTCCTCAAGTTTAATCACCATTTCTTGAATTCTCTGGTTGAAATTTTTTACATGATCTACCCTTTTAGCTATTGAGGAGTATAAACTCTCACTAAAGCTCATCAAAGGTGCCACAACATGTTCCATTTCTAGAATTTTAGAAATCACAAAGAAAAAGAAAATGGAGGATACGTTTATTTAGAGACTTTCAGTCGATCTCATTGTCATACCCACCACTCCACCAGTAATACAACTGGGTGACGAGAAAAATTCTATCCAGTTATTGATGATTGTGATGCTCTTAACATTGACTTTGACAAAGTTTATTAGTCCTTTAATCTAATAGAGGCAATGGTAATTTGGAAACCTTCCAGGCTGTATTGATGATTGTAATGCTCTTTTATTTTTATTTTTGGACATCGTGATGATTGTAATGCTCTTAGGGCATCGTTAATGATGAAAAAAAAATGAAAGATTATGTACTTGATCTTAAATGGGTTTTCTTATTGATGATTGTAATAAAGATTGTGGTGTGATTGGGAAAAAAAAATGGCATGGGACGAGTGAAAGTATGATCAGGCGTGGGAGTGGGAGACCCACTGCCTGATCTGACTTTCTTTAATTTTTTTTTGGGTTTCCTTCAGGCAAAACGGTGCGTTTTGGCTGGAGCTGTGAGAGAGCTCCAGCCAAAACGCATCGTTTAGGCTGGAGGAAACCCAAAAAAAATTCAGAAATCTGACGCTAGCAGGCGCTGACATGCGCGGGATTCTAAGCGCTTGCAGCGCGACATTTGTCACGCCTTTCCACATGGCAGCTTCCTATTGGGCATTAATAATATAATCGTTGTAAATTTTGCAACGGTTATATTTAAAAAAATACAAATCAAAAAAAAAAAAAAACCAACGGCTCTATTTTTTCAAGCTCTATAAATAGAGACCCATTTTGCTATATTTTGGACACACTTAATTTTCTCCATCTTCCTTCACTAATTTCTTCTACTTGTTCTAATTTATTTCATTAACTCTTCTTCTATTGCTCTTTTATTTTAAAATTCTTATAATTATGGAGCCTAATAATCCTAATTATATAAGAAACCAACCCCAAAACCGCTCAAAAAACCAAATGCCTAGGCAACAAAATCACTCAAATACCTCTCAAAATAACTCAAATTATCGTCAACCCTTTCAAAATCAGTCAAATTATAGTCAACCCTCTCAAATAATTACGAATTAAAGGGGTGAAAATTCTCAATATTATTCTCCTCAATATGATAACCTTTACCATGAATCTCCATTTGAAAATGCCAACATTTCATATCGTCAACCTGATCCTAATTATGGATTTTCTCAATATCAAGAAGATTCATCTCCATACGATGATGTTGATGAGGATGGTGGTCAATATCAACAAGGTGATAATGATGTTGGTCAATACCAAGAAGGTGATGATTATGATGAGTTTGTTCAGCCAACTCAATCCTTTTCGCAATTACTATCACCTAATCTATATGAGCAACCACAACCACAACTACAACCCAATCAATCACAACATCCACCTAATGCAAAAGCAAGTTGTGGTGGTAAGAGGGTTTGGGATCATGTTGAAGATGAGAATCTCATCGCAGCATTTATGAACACTTCTCTTGATAAGGTGATTGGGACGAGTCAAAAGAAAGGCGTCTTATGGGGAAAAGTTTGGGAAGCTTTCGAGGCAGGAAGAATTGTCAACCCAACAGAAATTGCTCCAAGAAATGTGGATATGGTGAAAGGTCGTTGGAGTAGACTTGCTGCACGTAAGGTGGGCTGCATTTTATGACGAAGCTCTTGCAAGAAAGAAGAGTGGTCAAAACGATAATGATGTTCTCAAAGAAGCTCATTTATTGCATAATAGGAAACATGGTAGGTTCATCCTCGAACATGCTTGGAAATTAATGAGGAGGTTTCGTAAATGGAGGGCCATAGTTAAAAAATCATTGGAAACTCCACGTGGTCGCCCCTAAAATCCACAAGAAAATGTGGATTCACCTGCAAGCGGAAGTAGCGGTAAAAGGCCGAGAGTTGATGGAAGTGACTCAATGCCCGAGACACCTACCAGTGGTGATGGAGGTGACGTCGAGCCACGAGGAGATGGTGTGAAGAAAGCAAAGTCTAAGCTGACAGGGGTGGCTGGTCAGACAATTGTGTGTTTCAATAATTTTAATGAAAGACTTCGGATCCATTCAGAGGGTAGGAGTGCAGATGTTGAAAGAGAAGCCAGAAAGTTGGAGGTTGAAACAAGGAAGGTTGCTGCAAAGGAACAAGAAATAGCGCTGTAAACTAGGAGCTTGAACATACAAGAGTATCATAAGAATTGGGATTTGCTGCAATCATTGTTTGCAAAGGAAAATCGAGCACCATTTAAGGAGGCAATGGTTGAGAAACTAACAACATGGTTGACGAATAATTCTCCTTTTTAAGTAATGTTTATGTTTAAGTTAAGTTTATGTTTAAGTATAGTTCATGTTTGAGTTTAAGTTTACGTTTATGTTTATGTTTAAGTTTACGTTGAAGTTTAGTTTATGTTTAAGTTTAAGTTTAAATTTTAGTTTATGTTTATGTTTATTTTGTAGTTTATGTATAAGTTAATAATTGTATGTTTAAGTTCAGTTAATAAAAAAAGTAAAAAACCGTACTTGTGTAAATTCTCGTTTAAGCTTCACTTATTATATGAATTGACATTTCAATACAGCTTTTAACATTATTGTACTGTTTTTAACATTATTGTTCTGTTTTTAACATTATTGTATTGCTTTTTACATTATTGTACTGTTTTACATTATTGTACTGCTTTATACACATATGTTATGCTTTTTACATTATTATACTTGCTTTTTTGTATTATTGTTATGCTTTAACATTATTGTACTTGCTCTGCTTTTACATTATTATACTACTTTTATGTATTATTGTTCTGCTATATAACTCATGCTTGCTTTTATGTATTATTATTATGATTTAACATTATTGTACTTGCTTGTAAAATTCTTGTTATGCTTTAATGTATTATTGCTCTGCTTTTACATTATTGTACTACTTTTATGTATTATTGTTCTGCTATATAACTCATGCTTGCTTGTTCACCATTTGCTCACACCAAATTTAAACACATTGTCAAATTTATACAATGAACTCCTTCAACTATAACTTTACCGCTTCAAGTTCATCTAGTTCTGAGGATGAATTAAGATCATCCCGAGCAAACATTGATGAAAAAATCGATGAATTCTTGATCAATGTTGTTCAACCAAATATTCCAACTCTTATATCAAATGTTACTCCAGCACCAAGGAATAGAAGAGCAAAAGTGACTGATCCTAATGAGGATCATCACCGGCCTATTCGAGGCAGGGAAGAAGGACATAGACGATTGTTCAATGATTACTTTGCTGATCAACTAGTCTATCCTGCTCATTTATTTCGTCGAAGATTTCGAATGCAGCGACATGTCTTTCTTTGGATTATGGAAAGTGTCGTACCAAGTGATACATGGTTCACTCAAAAAAGAGATTGTGCCGGACGGTTAGGTTATCTCCCCTTCAAAAGTGAACAGCTGCTATACAAATGCTTGCGTACGGGGTTGCGGCGGACTCGCTTGACGAGTATGTGCGAATTAGTCAAAGCACAGCTCGAATAGCATTAATGAAATTCACCAAGGGGGTTATCAACCAATTTGGTGCCGAGTACATGAGACGGCCAACTCCAGATGATTTGGCTAGACTACTTGCGTACGGTGAAGAACGTGGATTTTCAGGCATGATCGGCAGCATAGATTGTATGCATTGGGAATGGAAAAATTGTCCGACGGCATGGAAAAGACAATATCAAGGAAGAGCTGGTGTTGCTGCATTAGTTTTTGAAGCTGTGGCTGATCGTGACTTATGGATATGGCATTCTTTCTTTGGGATACTAGGTTCGTGCAATGACCTGAATGTTCTTCACCGATCTCCTGTGTTTAGGGATGTTTTAGAAGGTCGAGCACCACCCGTGCAGTTTACGGTGAATGGTAACCAATACGATAAGGGTTATTATCTCACTGATGGTATATATCCGAATTGGGCAACATTCATTCAATCAGTTACATGTCCTCAAACTCGCAAAGACAAGTTATTTGCTCAACACCAAGAAGGAGCTCGAAAAGATGTTGAAAGAACATTTGGGCTGCTGCAATCTCGCTTTGCTATAGTTCGTAAACCATCCCTCGCATGGGATGAGGAAATTGTTGTCTTGCATTATCATGCATAACATGATTGTGGAAGATGAACGAGATACATATGCACACTACGCAGATACTACTGAGTTCACTTCAAACACAAGTAATAATGCCGACGCATTTGAATATTATCATGATCAGATTGTAGATATCAACCGTTACATGGCGAATAGAGATGCAATTGAAGATCAACATGTGCATCAATCCTTGAAACGTGATTTGGTTGCCGTAACGCTAATTAGGAGCATTTCATTATGTATTTTGTGTATTTTGTTCCTAATTAAGTTTATAGTTCGTTCTTGTATTTCATTATGTGTCTGTAAATTAAAAATATATTAAAAATGCTTAATTGTGTCTCATAATTTAATTATTAGATCGTTAATTATGTATGCATAAGATAGTGGCAACTAATTTCGTACTCAATTAATTAATAAAAATATATTAAAAACGCTAATTGCACATGCTACGTATTAATAATCGCTAATTATGTAGATAACCTAATTATTAAAATGATAATTATAATTTACAAATTATTAATTTAACTAATTAATAATAAAATAGCAATTAGTAATGAATATTTCATATCATTAAAAAGCAAATAATAAAAAAAATTGTATAATGGTGGTTGGGTGATGAGAGAGAAAAAAGTAGTTGGGTGGGGTCAAAAAGTATGAGAGAGAGGAAAAAGTAGTTGGGATGATCTTTTTTTTTGTTCATTGTTTATCAAAGTGGGAAAAGATTGTGAGATGTAATTTTTTAGAGAGATAAAGTTAGAAAGAGAGTGGGATGATCTTTTTTTTCATTCATTATTTTTTTTTTTGAGGGGAATTTTTCATTCATTATTAATGGTGCTTTTAAGGTCAAACATTGATAGTTTTTATTAGTCATTAAGTTTAGAAGCTAAGGCACTTGGAAACATTGATGTCTTATCGCTTAGTATCTCATAGATGTTGTAATTATGTCTCACCACTCTTATATGCACTGTGCAAATACCAAGGATGTGTTGGCCTAGTGGTTAAGAGTGAGGTGTTGTGAACGATAGGTCACAAGTTCGAATCCCCCTCCCCCTCCCCTTCTTTGTACTTTGTACTGCCTTCGTGGCTCAAATGAATCAAAAAAAAAATAACTGTGCAAAAAAAAAAATCAATTTTTAAATTTTAGAGGACTATAATTGCAGTTTTTTAGTCTATTGCATTTATGGTTATCTTTTTTTTGCTGAAAAGACCCTAAATTAAAAATAAGTTGTAATTGTTTTGTTAGTTGGGAGTATAATTATAGAAGAGGACGGATACCAAATACTCCCCTTTTCACTTATATAATAGTCATAGAGATATATGATTGGTGCTTTGCCCCTCTTTTGCACCAAAAAAAAAAATAATAGAGATTTATGATTCTTTTTTTTAAGTCCTGAAAATTGGAGAAGTTGTAATTGTTTTTTAGTTGGGGGTATAATTGTAAAAGAGGTTGTACACCAAGTGCTCCCCTATTCACTTATATAATAATAATACTAGCATTTATATGCACTCTATGCGTGCGAAGTCGAAGGATGAGTGATAACTACTTTGTAGTTTGTTTGATGGTTTTACCCTTTTTATTTTTATTTGTAAACTAATAGAGTGATAAGTGTTGTAGTTTTCTTTTGTAATTAGGGGTATATCAATACCCATTAAAAAGCAAGGAGTTGAAGTTACTATTCTTATCAATAGTGACGGGACGATTATACCCTTCGGACTTTACAAAAACACCTCCATGCCATCCTTTCCTCCCGGTTTCCCTCTACACCCTCCATCTTCATCTTCCTTCCTAACCTAATCAAATTCGACCAGCCCCTACTACTCCCCATTCCATTTTCACTTTCTCAATCTTCTTCATTTCTCTTCTCTTTTTTCTGTTCCTCACCCAAAAAAAAAAAAAAAAAGAGGATATTTACAAATGCAAAAAAAACGCCATTGAAGAGCACATTCGAAGGTCATGTCTCGAACCCAAGGTATTTTCTTCCATTTAAGAAGCAAATTACTTCTTTTATACTACGTTTATTAATTACCATTTTTAAGGTCACATTATCAACATCGATTTCTAGGGTTTCGCCATTGATTTCTACAGGATCGATCGTCCACATTCCTCTAACAATGGAGGATGAGGATGAACAACAGGTCAGCTTTTCCTCTTTCTCTGTCTTTCGCTCTTCTCTCTCCTCCTTCTCTGTGACTCTTGACTCTCTCTCTTCTCTCTCCTGTTTCCCATCTTGTTTCCTCTCTCTCTTTCTGATCCTAATTTTTGTTTTTCAATTGTTGGAAATTGCATCCTGCCCACGTCTTTCTTCGTCGCCGCGTCTTCTTTGCTAAACTTCCACTGGTCGTCACTTCGATCCTTATGAGAGGTAATTTATCGATTTTGATTCAGCTTTTGTTGTATTTGGTTGCTCTTTAATTTCTGTAAACGTGACTTGAAATTTATAAGTTGTAATTGTTTTCTCTGATTCTTGATTTTATATTCTCGATTCAGCTTTTGTTGCTGCTGTTGTTGTATTTGATTGCTCTTTAATTTGTGTTAATGTGACTTGAAATTTTGAAGTTGTGATTGTGATGCTCTATGCTAGCAGTTTTTGCGGAATATTGGAGTAATTGTGGTTCTTAATATTTAGTGCTGAAACTGTTTGACCATTTGAGAAATTATTCAACATTTTAAATTGCAAATCCTTCTTTCTTTTTAGAACTTTATGTACTCCTCTGTTATAATCTCATTGTATGACACTGATTCTAAAAATTATGGTGATTAAGAATGGGGGTTATGGTTCATATGAGTTTCAAAAAAAAAAAAAAAAAAAGATTCTTACAAATTCAATGTACTACAATGAAGTTTATTAATTACTTTTGGTTAGTGAGAGCTACTTTTTGTAATAACGGAGATTTGCAGTAAACAATGAGTCAACTGCACCCTCTTGTTACTGCCGTCAAGTACGCTGTTTGTTGTGCTGCTATGTTGTGGCAGGTCTTCTTCTAATTTTCTGGGTAATCTTTCTTCTGATTTTGCCTTCCAACTGTTTGTTAAAATTCCTCTATGAAAATTATTGTTGTTCATATTTTTTAACTGATTTTGTTCGTAGATCTGATATTTTGGCTTTTTATATGAGATGGGTTTAGTTCATCACTCACCTCCTCCTTGACGGCGGATCGGAATCGCCTTTACTGGTTCCACCTTCCAGAACTCACTGTTCTATCAATTAGGTATATAGAATACCAAACAAGGTATATAGTCAACTAGCGAAAGAAGTGTTGAAAGAAGAAGAACAAAAAGGGCGACATAAGGAATGAAGATCCAAGGTAACCTTTTCAATTTCTGCTATTTGATTATCAAAAAATGGTTTATTTGCTATTCACTCATTTTTTTCTGTTTTGCAATGTTATTGTTTGAATTTTGTTTTTATAGATCTTGTTTGGTTTTGCGTTCTAAGTGTTGCTTCCTTTAATTTGATTAATTCTTACATAACCATATTAGCAATAAGGAGCGACAACTTCTGTGATTGCAAATCAATCGTCTGGATTCACATCACGCAGCGAACATGGACTCAGAGGGGAAGGGTTCAGGAACTTCTGGATCTGTGTCATGCTTTCGATTGCGCCCACATTTTTTTGGTTAGTTGTTGTTAACTTTTCCCGGTTTGAATTTTTTGGTTAAGTGTTGTTAATTGTTCTCAATTTGATGGTTTTAGGGCTTAGCAATTTAGTATAAAGCAATGTGCAGGATTCAGAAACTAGGAACTGATATACTTTCAAGGCCACACATTGATAATTCTGTTGAAGAAGCTGTTACTCGGGTCAGAGAGTTAGTGTGTCCTGATTTATCAAGAAACCTCCAATTTCATTTGGTAATTCATTCAATTAACTTTCTGGGTTTTCGATTTTGGTTTATTTTCTAATCTCATAAAAACTAGAAGTATTTCACCAGTAATCACCACAAGAGCATTCACCATTTCTAAAATGATGAAATCTCTTGACATCTCTCACAATAATTACTCTTTGTACTACTTTGGAAATGTGCTTAATTGCATTGTGGCAGTCGCCGCATATCCTGAAATTCTTGGACACCCTAACCGTAGCTCCAACAGGAAGCTTCAAGAGCCCATAAGCAACTGCAAGTTTCTCACTGTGAGTAGACAAACTGTACTCCTTCTGTTCTACCTCCATATCATGCAATACATACTTAGTGTCAGGAACATATCCCAGTTCCCTCAATTTAGGTCCTAATTGCTCCAGATAGTCATACACTTCTTGTACCTCTGGGTGCAAAGTATCATCTACCAAGAATACATGAACTTTACTTTCGACATCTATCCAACTACAAGCAGGCTCCTTTTTCACCCCTCTCTCGCATCAACTTCCTCACTGTTGCCACATCAACCCACTGCCCTGCTGCAACATACATGTTTGATATCAGTATGTAGGTAGCATTATGTTGGGGAATTAATTCCAAAAGTTTTTCTGCAGCTTTAATACCAAGGCCTAAGTTCCCATATATCCGACATCCACCCAGCAGAGCTTCCCAGATAGGTGTTTTTTGCTCAAAAGGCATTTTATTCATCAGTTCTTCAGCTTCCCTGAACTTGCCTGCTCGACAAAACAAGTCAATCATCCTGGCATAATGATCTTCTCCAGAAGAAATTTGGTATTGATGCATGGAATCAAAATAATGCCTCCCTTCATGGACCAACCCAGAGTGGCTACATGCAGTTAGAATAGTTAGATATGTGATCTGGTCAGGTACTGTATACCAGCTTTAAGCATCTGCTCAAAAAGTAATAATGCTTGAGCACCATCCCCATGTTGCCCAACAACTGCAATCATGGCATTCCAAGACACAGAATCTACAGAAGACATGGTGGCGAACGTTAAGTCAGCATCCTCAACTACCCCACACCTTCCATACATTGTTATCAGAGCATTTCCCACTGAAAGGCTTGACTCATATCCAAGGCGAATAACCTGACAATGAAGCTGCTTTCCCTGATCAAGTGCTCCAAGATTTGAACACGTATTCAATACCCCAGCAAAGGCATAATCGCATGGCTGAAATAATTCAAGTCTCATCTTATTAAGTAACTTGATGCTTTCTTCCCGAAATCCACTTTGTGCATTTGCTGCTATCATTACAGCCCAGCTCAAATGGTTCTTCTCTGGCATTTTGTTGAAGATATTTTAGCTTCCAAAATATGTCCAGCAGTTGTATAGCCTCCCAGAACTGCATTCCAGGAAACTATATCTCTTATATGCATCTCTTAACAAATATGTCGAGCTTCATGAATTCAAAACCCAGAAGCAAGTATGGCTTCCCTTTTTATTTCCCTTTTTCTGTATGAGTGGTGTAATAATTATGTAATTATGAATTTATGATTGCTTGCTTCTGGGTTTTGCTGATTCTATGCTTCTAACATTAGCAATGTTTTCTTTGGATTGTGCTTTTTGTTTTTCTTTATGATATTGCTTTTCTCTTTAATAATGTTTCTTTTTTGGGATTTCTCCTTTTTAGTCAATATAGTACTAAATTCCCGTTAATTTATTATTTTCTTTGTTTTCCATGGGTGTTGTTGCATGTTAAAGATTTGATGCTGTGATTCACTTTGCTGGACTCAAAGCTGTGGGTGAGAGTGTTGCTCATCCGTTTAAGTTAGCTATGGGAGTTTTAACGATAGTGTTGCGGAGCAGCATGTAAGTTAATTATTTCCTTGATTATTTTGATTGTTGTTTCGGCGTGTTTAATCTGGAAATCTTGATGCTTGAGTTTAGTGGAATTTGCATGTTTGAAGATCTTAACCATATTTGATGTTAGGGTGTATTGTCTGTGTGCTTTTGGTTTATTGTCTCCGGAGCTACTTATAAAGAGGAGGGCAAAAGAAGAAGCTTTTAAGATTAGTTGCACCCAGTTCTTTCTTATTCTTATGCAGGCCATGAGCTGTCAAATAGGCTTTAATTATTCTGTTAAAGAATCAGCATCATGTGTATAACTGTCAACTTGGCTTAAATTACACATGAGTACTATAGATTGGTTGGAAATGATAAAAAATGGCCAAATAGAAAAAGCTGCATAGTACAAGTAAAATTATAGAATTATTGTTATGTGGTTTTGACAAATCCAGGATTGATTTTGTTGCCGGTTTTGACAATAGGAAGGGAATCTTCTTCTTCTCTCCTCAGTGAGTGTCTCTCTCTATTTTTTTAAAAATTTTGTTGGTGTTTTGTGCTCTGTTTTTTTGTTGTTGCTTGTAGACGAAATTACCCACTTTCCATTTTGTTGGCGATTTTTGGGTTAGGCCTTCTTCTTTTACAACAAGATGCAACAAGATCAGCGCAAGAAGGTTTTTATTACTTTCCGTTATTTCGGTGAGCTTGGCAATATTTGATGGACAAATAAGTGATATGTCTCGAGCATTATCGTAAGATTCTTGCCTTTTTTGATGGTACGAAGCTCACCTCTGTCAAATTCTAGATTAATCTAATAAATTATCATAGTTTCAGTTGTTCATTGTTCTTATTAGTGTTCAATTCTGCTCATTAGAGAACTGGAGATTTAATCAACGTATTTTGTGCTTATAAATTGCAATTCCTTGATATCATGCCTTTATTATAAATTGCAATCATTTTTCCTTATGTATTGCAACTTTGGAGTGACCTATAAAGTAAGTTGAGATCTAAAGTTTTGTAATCTAGTGTAATTTTTGTGTACAGATTGTTGTTAGCAACTGGAAGAGATGACTAGGGTAAATTTTTTTTAACGGAAATTTGTTAGCGATTAGAAAGTTGGTAAATTCCCTTTCCTTTTCTCTAATCGATTTCTAGGGTTTTATTCCGGAAATTTCCTTTGATGTATCTTTTTCAATTCGTGGGGATCTTTTGGTTTTGGTGTTTTAAGTTTGGAGATTGAAAAGCAAGTGTGGAGTAACCCTGAATGTTCTGTCAAATGTGAATTTGCAGCCATTTTTCAAGAATAAGGTCCCTTCATCTCCTTTGAATCACCCTATTTTTTGCTTTTAAAGTTATTTGCATGCGTAATCTTCCCTATTAGTCCCAATATTTCTTATTTAGTTCCTTTGAGTCATGTATGGTCAAATGGATTGATTGAAGAATGGTTTCATATTTGAAGTTTGACAAATTCTCCTCTCTTTCTCTCACATGTGGGAATCCATTTGTCTAATATTAATTCTCAAATCAAATTTATTCTGTATATTCTGGCAACGCAAGTATGTATGGTAATGAAGGCAATGGAGGACAAAATCAACTAAATTGCAGCCTTGGAAAGTCCTCCAACGATGGCGATATCGGAGTCTTAGAGAGACGAGGTTTCAGCAGTTAAAGAGAATGGCATAGAAGCCTAACAATTGGATGTCTCTCGAGCCTCGACCATGGCGACTACTCTGAGATTCTCTTGGAGAAGGAATTTTGTTCCGGCGTTACCACCAGTTAGCATGTTGTCAGCCATTTCTATCATGAGACTTGGCTTTGTGAGGTTACTTCCTTCTGATCTCTCTTGATTTATTATATTATAATTATGATTTTGGAAAATGGAATTGACTGAGGCATTACATCTATCGAACAATTTTAGCTCAATTACTCACTTGAGATTTAGGATGATGTTGAGGGGTAAAATAGGTGAATTTCACACCATACTATGCGTTTGGTGGTGGTTTTTAAAGTTGTTTGTGCGAGGGAGAGAGGGAGATAGGCGGGACAAAAATTGCTTTGAAGGGAGCCATTTTAGTACGACTGATCTTCTGTTTTCTGTGAATTTTACCTATTTTGTGTTTTTCAGTTGTTGGAAATCGCATGAGTTAGAGTTTTCCAGATTTTAATTTTTGGTTTGCTGAAGTTAAGGTTTTAGATTTTTTATTTTGGTTTGCTGAAGTTAGGGTTGTTAGATTAGTCGTTCTTCCAGACATTTTCGATTGCGCTTTGGAGAAAGAATTCACCGAAATAATAAGGAGAAGCAATACAAATTGTTGTAAAAGAAAGATTCTCAGAAAGGATTAAGGAGGATGTGGGAGTGTGAGTGCCACTCATTTATGAGCGTAGCGAGCTTCAATCCATGCATCTGGAATGGTGGAATAGTAGACTGTTGTAATGCTTTAACTATGGCATACGTGAAAAATGTGCTATTCATCCTTCAAAATAATGGGTCATATTTGATTTTGGTCGTCAAAGTTTGCTGATATAAGATGGTTTGTCAAATTTGTACTGGTTGTGATGTAAAAGCAGCATTGCTAGGTTTTTCTTACAAAGTATTCCTATTAATTAAGATTACGAATTATCATTTTAAGGTAAGTATAGGTATTAAATGATTAAGCATGATACAAGTTGGCAAGGTTTGACCTTAAAATTCAGATGTGGGTTAAAATTTCGAACAGGAGGGAGTAAGAAATATCAACTACCCAGTTTTGTAAGACTTACAAGGCTTTAATTTTTGTATTTGTGCATGCTATGGGGTGGCCCCTTCTTAATTTTCCCCGTCGTTAAGTTGTCTGTTGTCCTTGTTTATTATCGACAATACATTATGGATTACCATACATTATGGGGCATTGTAAATGTTTCGTCATTGGTGTGGGACTTTTGGTTTGGATGAGCACAAACTTGCTGGTTCAATAACTTATCTGTTGGTTGTTTTGATGCTCAAATAATGTTAGTGGGATATCCTGGTTTTAGGTCCTCTGGATTGAAATCCCAAGTATGACGGCACTTTCTTGGAATTTTGCGAAAAGGTGAGCATTGTCGATGTACCCAACGTTACGTCTTTGATTGAAAAGTTTATATAACTAATGACTTGATTACCTTTCCCTCCATCCCATAATGAGCCATATCATAATGTTTATAAACATCTTGACGCATTTAATTTACATTTCTTTTCCCTTCTCTCTTTCCCCAACAATTTCAAACTTTCTTTCCTGTCTACCTACTTTCAACTTTTATTTCGTATACCCTATAGGACTAAATCTCTTCTTTCTTTCTCTAACGATCCTTTCTGCAAGAAGTACATGCAACTAGACACTGATCTTAGAGAGAATTAGGTACAACTGTATTCGGATGAGGGATCGATACTCAAAAACTTGTTGCTGATGGTATGACTCTCTTGATGATGATGATGAAGACTTTCCACCTTACAGGTTTAATTGTAATGATTGTGTTCTCTGATATGTTAATAGTCCTGTATAATTGCAGAAAATAGTCCGGCCACTTATATTAAAGTGAATTCTATTTTAGGAATCTAATCTCTGTGGATAGTGGATCTATTATTGTGGATTCTTGAATGATAATAAAGACTCTCTTGATGATGATGAATTGTTACCTTACAAGTTTGCTTGCTATGGCTGGGTTCTGTGATGTGTTAATAGTCCTTCTGTATAATTGTAGAAATTTCACTCAATTTAATAGTTCTGCTGCTTATATTGTTGAAATATGTTATGGGAATCTCATCAGTGTGGATTTTGGATCTATTATTATGGATTCTTAGCTTGAATATTAGTATTTGTTGTAAGAAATGAAATAAACTAGATTTTAGTAGAGAGTGGTAATCAGTGATTTAGGTAGTTTTTAGCAGAAGTTCTCCGACTTTACAAGTAAAACATGCAATATCAATTCCAATATTCAGATCCTTTGATCCATTATTGGATAGAAAATGTGTTAGAATGAAATGCAAGGCTCCAAGAACTGTTTTTGAAGTGGATGATAGAACGGGTGGATTGTGGATTGTGGATTGTGGACTGTGGAGGATGGGTTGGGTATGGTTAGTATGTTGAAAATGTCTGATTTTGAAGCTTCTGATTGTGGTAGTATTGGCTTGGTAGGCAGGTAATGTTTTCTGCTCGGACTTGATCTTTTTTTGATTCTTTATAGTTGGTATTCCATGTTTTCGCTGTCAATTATGCACATTTCTTGTAATTTTTAGGGGTGTGATAAGCTACATTTTGAAACTGTTGTGAAGAAGCGTAGCTGAAATATGATACTCAATTTAGAACTTTGTGAGTATGTTCGTTAGAGGAAATTACTTCTAATTGTATTATAGAAGAGTTGTGCTTTGGGAGCTTATGAGAGAGAAGTGAGTTATATAGGTCGATATACTCTTGGATGCTTTTCCTTACTATCTTAGGTGTTCTTTTGTTATTGTTTTCAGGAAATTGTCTTTACTATCTTTGGGATTTCTTTGACTAGTATTTGTGCTCTTTATGATAATTTTAATAGTTTGGAATTTTGTACAAGAGTATTAACATACTATTTTTAATGCTTAGTCACTCCTAGAGAACATAAGGTGATTGTTATTTTCCAATAACATCTCTCTTTGGTGTTGGCTTTCACCTTCTGTCGATTATCATAATTAGTTTCAAAGTTGCTATTAGTAATCATTTTGAAAATCACTATTAAAAAAAAACTAAGATTTTTTGGATGTTCATATGCATGTGTATTAATAAAAAGTAGACATATATAAGGTATTGGTTCTTTTTCCCTTTTTGAGATTACGAATGGCAACTCTACTCTTCTTGAGACTGTAATTATGATAATATATAAATTCCTATCAACTATAATTATGTCTATTTATATATATTCTAAGGTTCTCTCCAACTTTAGATGTGACAATCGCTTTAATGAAAATTGTCAATACATATGTGGCAATTGCTTAATCGAAAATTGTCAATACATATGTGGCAATTGCTTAATCGAAAATTGTCAATACATATGTGGCAATTGCTTAATCGCACTAATGAGATATGAGAATCACTCTCTTTCTCTACTTATCTGAATTTAAATTATATTATATTCAGACTTTATAGCTTTTGTGTATATTCAGTTTGAATGAAATAAGAGTAGTTCTCATTAATCTTTGCTAAGGTGGTATCATTGAGCGATGTTTTCTTGTGTGTTTGTAGGCTATGAAGAACTCTTAGCTTTTTTTTTTTTTTACGTAGAGGTGGATATTTTCAGCTGCATAAGTTTCTAACGCTGAATCTTAATACTTAGCTATAAAAGGATGATAAATATGAAAACGACCACCACTTATTGAAGATTGGCCACACTTCTAGCTAAAGAGCGAACTGATTCTAGGACTTCTATAGGCTGATTGAAGAAAGAAGCGAGCTTTCGACTTAGCTATAAGTTTCTAGGACTTAGCTATAAGTTTCTAATGCTGATTCTAAGCTTTCGGCTATAATTATCACTTACCGTCTTGCTTCTGTAATTTCGTTTTTTTTTCTTTTTGCGGGCTGCCATGGGTTGAAAAGAAGAAACAGTTTCTTATTTTCTTAATTAAAGTGAGCATGCAGGAAGCTAGACTAGCCAAGGAGAAGATGCGTGGGAGGTTGGCTTGTGGACTATCTTTGGTTGTACGCCTTGCTAGCGAGAAATCTACTGCTGAACTGGCATGGAAGTCGTCTATTTGACTAAGGGTGGTTAAGTTGTGAGCAAATCAACTTATTCAGGCAGTGTTTCTGCATCTCGACAAATGAGTCAAAGTGCAAAAATAGCCCGCTATAAAGAACAAATTGAAGGTATTGGAAGAAGATAGCAGCAGATCAAAGCAAAGAAATGGCCGAGCGCATATCATCATGGTTCATAAGATTCGATTCTTTGTTCTTTGTCATCCATCTCGTTAGTTAGAGCGATGGCAGAAATTATGTGTTCGGTTGGTGGCTACAACAGTGTTCTTCACCTTGCTATTGTATGGCAAGTTCATATAATTTGCATGATAAAAATTCAAATGAGAATGATGTGTTGTTAGATAGACGTTAGATCTAACCCTCTGTTTATAAAACTTATTTCAACTAAATCTAAAAGGTAGTCATTTTAAAATTAAATATTGAACGTTACTATATTTTTCAATTACCTAAATTCTTGCTAAACATGAACGACTTATGATTAGAGTGATACTTTCGTTTTTTCCCCCTCGACGACATGAACGCTATTTGATACGAGTCTTGATGGACATGCTGCATCTTAGGTGCGCTGAAATCTTACTGTATAAATAATTTCTTTCATTATAGTTTAATTATATAGGTTCGCTGAAATCTTACTATTTACTTAGCTTATAAGTGATACTTCTGGTTTTTTTTTTCCCGCTACGACAGAAATAGGGTCATGCAATGGAAGCTTATATCCATTTTGTAGGAGTAGGGTAAAACTCCATTTCAAAAGCACTTCAGAGACATCAGACATGTGAAATAACTACAACTAAGCAATAAGTTCCAGTTTAGAGGACTATCTATAATTGTTACATTTAACCTTTAAATTGCACTTCAAACAACAATTGACAATTTGACATGTATATGGTATGCCCCATAGTATGTGAGTATGAATACATTGTGGATGTACACCTTTTGCATTAGGTTTTTGTTGGCCATTCCGAGGCATTTTGCTTCTATAGTTTCTCTTGTAGTATTTTAACCTCAACCTCTTCCTTTTGTCCTTATTATTGTGTCTTCCCCTTTCTTTCTTCAAGTTATGTATTTCGTCTCTTTATTCCATTCTTTTTCATTTGACAGGTATTCTGCTAATGCGGTTCCACCAAACATTGTTCCTCGTATCCTTTGGATTTCATTGACCTTATTTATAGATATGTTTGCAAATAGATCTGTAAGAATGTTTAATCTATGTCTTGGTAGTTATAGATATGTTCGCAAACATTGTTCCTTGTATCCACCCACAACCCGAAAAAAAACGTTTGTAGACTTAACAATAAAAAAATATATTTGGCCATCGATTAAGAGCAAAATGACTAAATATGATTTGTCAATTCACATGATGAAAATTACTACTAATAATTGATATAAATGTACTAATATATATATGGGTGGATGGATGGAGCGGGTAATGAGGCGAGTAACGGGTCAAAAGAAGTTCAACCATCTTCGACACGGCCCGCCATCTGCTCCACCTGCCTCGTTGCGGGTCTTTTGCCCATTTATCTGGGGTGGGTGGGTGGATGATCCACTCACCCATTAATAATTGCCAGCTCTACTCACGAACTCAAGGTCAAGGGTTGAGAGCCTAAAAAAGGGTATGCATTACCAAAGCATATATGTAATATAAATCTAATAGCCATATTATCTAAACTACACGTTCATATACTTTAAAATGGCTTAAATTATTTTTGTTTATATTGCCATTGAACTATTCATACTAATTGTCGCTTTCTTGGGGTTCGGCGCGCATCGCGCGTCGAACAACAACTAGTTGGTAAAAAAGGGTGGACACGAGAATCATCAAGAGTTCCATATATAATAGACATAGATGTATTATTGCTAGGGGTAACTCTACTTGTAATTGCCTAGTCACTCTCAGTCCCAATCTCAGAAAAAGGAGGAGAGCTACAATCTGTGAAAACTAGTGTAACACTTAATCACATCTATAAGCATAAAGATAACCCCTCAAGAAATAAAATTTATAGCTTTGTGACAATTAACTTTGAAGGTACTCACATTCGAGCATGAAAGTAGAAGCTGGTTATAACCGATTTTGGATCTATTCCCAATTTTTTTGGAATGGTAATTATTTGGATACACGTTTAAACACATCATATATTAAATACTTAAAATCAAAACCACAACCACCAAAGCAAACAATCTATACTATCTTTAATATTAGTAGCAAATCTTGCAAATTATATAGTGGGGTCAAACTGAAATTGTAAACCTCATCCACCCACTTCACCGAAGCAGTATTTCATTTTTTATTTTCATACTACCTATGTCCCAAAATAGCCTGAACATTTTCCTTTTATGTTTGTCCTAAATTAGTTTGAACACTTTCATTCTTGGCATGGTCCCACCATTAATATATTATTTCTTTTACATAACTTTGGCCCACACTCTACCTTTTATCAATAAAAAGTTACCTAACTTTCTCTCTTCTCTAATAAAAAAAATACCTCACCAACTCCTATCACATCTACTTTTTAAATAAAATAACATTTAATAACCACACCACACCTTATCACCTTAAACTACGTGTCCCAACAAGTGTTCAGATCTTTATGAGACGGAGGGAGTATGTTTTAATCTAGTATAGTGGTTTGTTAAGTACAATTTAAAACTACGTGTCCCAACAAGTGTTCAGATCTATATGCCATGCTGAAAGCTCGCTACTTTCCGCATACGTCGATGATGGATTCGGAGTTAGGGAATAATCCTAGCTACACTTGGAGAGACATTTGGGAAGCAAAATGGGTGGTGAAACGTGGTATTTGTTGGAGAATTGGTGATGGTGAGTCGGTGAAGGTGTGGAAAGACCCTTGGATTCCGGAGTCTCAATCTCACAAGGTGATTTCACCTAGAGGTGAATGTACGGAAGACTTAGAGGTAAGCTCACTTATCCACCCCATCTCAAGGACTTGGAATGCAAGCTTAATTGCAGATATCTTTCTTCCCTTTGAGCAAGAGAGGATCCTAAGAATCCCTCTAAGCACTCGTTTCCCGCCGGATAGGTTGTTTTGGGCTTTGGAAAAAAAAGGTGACTTTTCAGTGAGATCGGCTTACATAGCCATATTTTTTGATGAGACACGCTGCCTTGGAGCGTCTAGTTCAGGTACAAGCTCGCTGTGGAATAAAATTTGGAGTGCTCCAATACTTCCAAGGGTGAAGATTTTTGCTTGGAGGGCTTGTCACCAAGCTCTTCCTACCCGCAGCAATCTCAATCGCAGGGTCTCGAGCATTTTTGACGTGTGTGGTGTGTGTAATAATGCGGTTGAAGATGAAGTGCACGCTCTCCTGGGATGTAGGCTTGCCTCATCTGTCTAGGAGGAGAGCATCTATGCCCGGTTTACAACGCGAGGCTTTGCTTCCATTGCGGATTGGTGGGAGTATGTGCTGCAGGAAGTGGGGGAGGAGGAATGAGCTGGTTTTATCACCTTAGTATGGGCGGTGTGGGGAGCACGTAACAAATGGGTTATGGCGGGAAAGAAAAGTTGTGCGGAAGAGGTGTGTGAGTATGCCATGCGAGTGCATGGGGAGGTGCTGCAGAGCCTTGAAAAAGCCGAGAAGGGGAGGAAGTTGGTGACTGAGCCAAAAAGGACGGGGGAGTGGAGTGCTCTGAATGCTAGTTGGGTAAAACTAAACTCAGATGCGGGGTGTAAGGATGGCTGGGGTACTGGAATGGGAGTGGTGTTGCGAGATGAAGGCGGGGAGGTCTTGCAGTGCGGGTCCTCTTTCTCTTCCTCGGTTTATGATGTGCAGGTTGCGGAAGCAATGGCTCTGAGGTGGGGTCTAAGTTAGCTCGAGCTCAAGGGATACGTAAGGTGATTGCGGAATGCGACAATCTATCAGTTATTTCAGCTTTGAAGAAGCGGGAGACTGGAACGAGCATTTTTTTTCTTATTGTTGAGGACATTTTTGAGTTGTTGTCTAGTTTTGATTGCATTAGTTGGTCTTTTGTTAGACGTAGTGGTAATAAGGTAGCTCATTTGCTAGCCCACTTTCAGCCTGTTGAGGTGGGAATGCGCACTTGGGACTCTGATTTTCCTTCTGTTGTGCTTGATGGTGCTCGTTCTGATATATTAATTTAGCCCGCTTGTTCGGGTTTTCCCCTAAAAAAAAAAACCATCTAACACAATTTTGGAGGGAGAGAACTAAAGAACTACACACACTCCTATAGTCCTAACTCCTATGCCAAAGCAACAAGATTGGAGCTAAAACTGAGAAATCCGACAACCTAAAAATGGTGATGGACGTCACCAATTGGGACGAAGACGCATACAGAAACACCATTCTTCAGGAGAGAGAAACTCAATGTCGCACCGTTTTCCGATCAATATTCGCTCCTTCCGTCAACCCTAACCCTAATTCTAACCCCGACATCGTTGTTGCTGCTTCCAGCGATGGTTCTGTCGCCGCTTATTCTCTCTCCTCTATACTCTCTTCCGCTGTACGCCTCTTCTCTTCTCAATTTCCTCTATTTCTTGTGTTTTTGCGTTTCATTTTTGGTTTATGATTGCAGGAATTGCAACATGGCATTTCGATCCCCGAAAAGTGAGTTCTCTCTACATCTTTGGTTTGTTTATATGGTATTGCGTGATGATTTTGATGTTGTGTTTTGTGATGAATAATTTGTGTCAAATTGGATTTTTAGAGTGCTTGCTGCTGAACCTAATTGCTTTCTTCAAGCGCATGAAGGACCTGCTTATGATGTTAAGTTTTACGGCGATGATGCCAATTCGTTGTTGCTGAGGTTCGTCTTCTTCGGTTTTCGTTTTCTTTTTCCTTTGCTTTTGTTAGTGAATTTAACTGGCAATGCTTGTTGGATTAAGGTGATTATTATTTATTAAATAACCATAGGAAAATGCTGCTTGTGTTATGGAGTACTCCCTCTGTTTTTTTTTTTTTTTTTAATCTTTCTCACTTGGAATCTTGACACTATTCATACATAGAGAGAATCTTCTCAATTTTTTGCAATTTATATGAAAAAATATAGTCATGTGGGGTTTTGTTTGATTCGTCTCAATTAGTACTTTATTAATATTCAATTATTATAATTTTTACTAATATATAATGAAAGATATTTAAGTTCAAATAGGTGCATTGGGAGACGCGCATAGGAAAGTGAGAAGGGTAAAAAAAAAACAGAGGGAGTACTTATCATTTGGCTATATGATCATGGAAAAACCAGCATTTAAGAATTACACCATACTATATTCCCTCCGTTTTCCTAAGTTCTACCCATCTACTATTCAAGTGGTCAAAATTATTAAACTTTGACCATATTTTATACAAATTTATGTATAAGAAAAAAATTATCATGTGAGATCTTGTTATGTTCATATTTATGTGTATTTTCTGAATATCAAATTTTCATAGTTTTTAATTATACTTCCTCCGTTCTCTTTACTTGTAATGTTTTGACTTTCACTGACGCTTGCCGATATACAACTTCAACCATTGATATCTCTACTTATATATTTGTGAAAATTATAAAAAGTTGAAATCTGGTAATATATTGAGATAAATCCAACAACACCTTATATGCTAAAATATGTATTGTGTATTATTGACAAATTTCCGACTAAAGTAAGTGCATCAATAGTGCAAAAGCCAAAACGTTGCAAGTAAAAGAAATACGGAGGAAGTATGTAATAAAAGATGTTAGTTGTCAAAGGTATGCAATTATGCATTGGGACCGTGTAAAATGCAAGTTTGTAGAACTTAGGAAAACGAAGGTAGAACTTATTAGTAACAATCCCCTCCAAAAAACTTTACTTAGAATACTTGTTTTGATTTTGAGTTTAGATGAGGCTATACCCCCCTTAATTTTACAAAGTCTAGCATTTTAAATATAACATCTGATCTGCTATTACCAACTTGGAAGTCTATTTTTAGAAGATTATGAATTTTTATCCTGACTATGGTTCATGAGATGAGCATTAGAATATGTGATTGAAGGTAGTCTTATCTGACTTTAAAAGTTGACTGAATCAGTTCAAATAGAACATAGGATCTAGTTGCTTCAAATTACCATACCAAACGTTTACCCAAGATCTCGAAGCCTCTAATGAGGTTCTTGCCTACAGAGAAGTTGGGGAGAAGATCAAATGTGTGCAGCCCTTCCTGTAGAATTGCAAAGAGGTTATTTGAGCCCTACCCCTACAAATTTATAGAGGATGTATCTGTTAGACCCTTGTTTTTGAGCATTGAAGCTAGAGCAGCTCTTATTCCTGTAAATGCTTTGCTTTTGTTCTTGTGTTATTATTATTTGGTTATGCATTTGAATGCATAAAGATATATTAAATGGTAACATGAAGATATGGGGTTCGGGAAAATTAAATAAATGTTGGAATTTACAATCCAGCTGTGGAGATGATGGCCGGATACGAGGATGGAAATGGAAGGAGCTTGAGGAGTCCGAGACACCTATACACGAACAAGGTGATATGTCTTGTTTCATGTGGGCAATTCTGTTAGGTTACTTTCACATTTATTAGTCTAATGTTATATTTCTAGAGTGTAGCCTTAGCTAAAATGTTGATGGTGTAACTAAGCTTGTGAATTAGTCCCCTTTACATGATTTGACTCATTCATGAACTTATTTTACGTGCATGAGCTTCTGCTTTTTGAATCCGACTTCTGATTAATGAGATCTAATATAAGTTGAAGGGAACTCCATGGATGTTGAAGTGAAATTGTTAAAATATCCCGTGCTTGTTATAATCTAAAGAAGGATCAGTTTAAAATAGACTAGCTTCATGAAAGGACATCCTGATTGTGATGGCAATTTTGTGCTCATGCATGGGCTATTTAGTCTATGGAGCCGTAGAGGAGATATAGAGATAAACGAGAGGGAGCATCATATTGAACTGCCCTAGAGACAGAATTGCGACGTAAGAGTCCCTCGCTCCATGCCTTCATCTCCAACCCCCCCCGGCCCTTTACTCTCTCCCACTTCTTTGATGGTGTCCTAAAATAGAGGTGGCCAACGGGATTTGTTTGGATTGTGTTTTTTTCAGGACATATTTGCGTCATGAGTCATTCGGTCCGGTTTTAGGTGGAATTGGGCCTATTTCTGTCAGGTCATATTTGGGTTATTGTCAACTAGTTTATTAATTGAAATTAATCGATTCTAGTCAACTTACTTTTTGGTTCGGTCGGGTCAGTTTCAGTTTGGGTCATGTAACATTGGGTCGAGAAATTGGGATTGGTAATCAGGGGGCCGGTTTATCAGGATCAAGACGCTGGCAGTCAACTGGAGGAGAATCACCACCATGTTATTGCTTCCCTGCTCTGCTACTCTCGTCATAATTTTCATCTTTGGGAAATTTTTTGTGGACATATAAATTATAAACTACTATTACTTAAACAGAATGACCTTGTATGTAAAATACGATCTTATCAAACCTGCATAAGATAATGTTGTTGAAGTTTCAAAAGACAACCAATAGTATATAGTAAAATAGATATAGACTGGATTCATCTTTCTAGAATCTAGATTAAGTTTGACATTCCAACTAGGTGTTCACCGTGAGCACATCTGATCTATAATTAGACATCCTTGGAGTTAATGGTAACTGCTATGACCTAGCATGTGTCCATCGGAGATTACTTTTGCTTAGTTCTCCCACCAGTTATCTTAAAATGTTCTGTTATAATCATGTATTTCAACGAGACAATGACTTAACAATCTCTGTTTTCTTGATGTATGTGCAGGCTCCCATGTAAAACCAGTCATGGATTTGATAAATCCGCAACACAGGTTGCTAGATCTAATTTTGCTAATATATTATAACTCTTAAGTCTTACTGCTTGCATAGAATTGAATAGTACATGTGTGCACTTATTCTGTTAATTGTCATAACTCTATATGGCTTTGTGTGGATTTATTTTGGGAATATCTATTTACCTTTTCAAGATGCTTTCGTATTCTCCACTTTGTGAGAGCTCAGATACTAAGAGAAACATTTCTCCATTTTACCAAATATGTCTGGAGGTTTTAATAAGCAGGAGAACTACTGAACTAAACCCAATAGCTCATAGACAGATTTTGAATTCAGGATGTTATCCTGGCCGGAACTAGTGGACTATCTTTCCATGTGAATGCTTGACCTCACAAGATTCGGATCATCACGGTATGTGTTAGGTAATTTTAGGATGCGGCAGTCTGGAGAATTAAGATTCCTATTCACAAGTTTCAGTCACACCAAGAATGTTGAATAGTTTTTTGTACAATTCCCGTCATCATGTGTAACATCTTTCTGATACTTAGTATGCAGGTCCCATATAATTAGGGTCTCCCGAAAATTAGAATTTTACTGCACATGTTAATGTATCCTTTCTTATGCTTGATTTAGTTCTTAAATATGTTTTTTCTTATATTTTACCAGGGGTCCATGGTATGCTATGTCTCCAATCTCTGAGAACAATGCGATTGCTGTTGACCACCAGGTTCTCAACGATTGTCTTGCTAGTTCTTCAGTTTATAATTCAGAGGTTTTAGTGTTTTAAGGTTACTATTCTCTATCTGATTCAAGTTTTTGGACAAGGACTCAACTACATAAGTTTCACAATGTTTCAACTATGTAAGTGTGCTTGTGTGTGGGTGTTGACTGTGGCTTTGTTCTTTTCACCAGAAAAACAGTTTTTTGAAATTATTGGAACTCATTTTAGTTGTGAATTGATGGTAGCCTTAGTGGAACTTTTTGGAATTTATCTGAACTTATCAAAAAATATCTCATGAAAAAGAAGATATTGATAAAAGTAAGAAAGAGTAGAGAAGTATGAACTGTCTGTTCTGACACTTTGCCTGATCCTCCCCCCATACACCCCCTTATACAGTTATAAACCCACATCTTTTTCCCTGTATGTTCTATCTGCTTGTCGTCTGTCACCTTCCTCCTTTACCTTTCTTTGTGGAGGGCTCACATCTCTCCCTGCCAGCTACCTATCAGCCAGGCACCACAATAATACCATGTTGGAATCCCTTTTCTTAAAGGATTGGAAGCCCTAAAGTTTTCTTCTTCCTTGTGGCTTGATGGGTCAATCCTTTGATCTAGGGTTTTGGAATGTACTTAGATCTATAAAAAGTTGGGTTTTTAGTGCTGGAGAGATGGTCGACTGATGTTGTTCCGGTATGGTAGACAGAGGAGGTAAGTTTCATTTCGTTATTTGATGGATGCCTTGTCCATATTTCCCCCTCTAGTTAGACACATATCCAGTGTCAAAAATTAAGTTCATGTTGTGTTGATATAGGTATAGTGGGATACTTGGTTAGTCCAAGTATCAAAGTTTGACTTCTGAATTCTGATGTGGTTGGGTTGGTTACTATGGGCTCTTTAAGTGGCTCCCTTTCTTGATGACTACTGAATAAAAAGTTTAGGCACTAATATATAAGAATAAATATTGGATCTTGTTAGGATTATTCCAATGTGTATCTTATGTTCAAAGGGTTAACTTTTTGGAAATTGTTGATACAAAATCAAGGATATTAACAGCCAAAAGAGTGACTTGGGGACCATGAATAGAAGCAAATGGATCTAGTATTTTGGGACAGAGGAAGTATTTCTTGTATTCATTTAATTAATGACACTCATAATTTGTGAATAGTCAATCTGGACAAAGGAGGAGATGTGCGAAGAACCTTTGTGTATCACTATATAGATATTGCTAATTTATAGAATGGTCCAGTTGAAACTTGTTTGAGTTATCATTTTCTATAGAAGGGATGCTTGCGTTCGATTGATTGCAGAGTAATTAGCTTGCTTCAAGTTTTCTTGTCAGAAAATCGATTCTTCATTGAACAAATCTAAGAATTGTAATGCTCTTCAACTCTTAAACAAAGCTTTTAGTCTATATTACGATTTCCACCCTTTTTTTTGTAATGAAATCAATGTTCTCTTTTGGTCATAATCAGGGAGGATCCATATATGCAGCTGCTGGTGATTCTTGTGCATACTGTTGGGATGTGGTAATTATCTCATGTCTCAATTTACACATGAAACACGTGTAATTGTTTTTTTATAATTGATCATTGGCACATTTCCTTTTTTGTTTACTCACTTTGTCTTCTTATATAGAAAACTTTGTCTTCTATGAAATATACATCATTCTTCTGTATTTCTATGAAATATACATCATTCTTCTGTATTTGACTAGTCCCTTCTGCATTCTTCTCAGGAGACAAGTAAGATTAAGATGGTGTTTAAGGGACATTTGGACTATCTGCATTGCATTGTTGCTCGCAAAAGCAGCAATCAGGTAAAGCGTTGTGCCAAAATTCAAATGGATGACTGTTTGGATTGGAATGCCCCCTTTGGAGCTTTCATTAAAAGAAAATTTTGTTTCTCGTTGGCTGCTGCATTGAGTTGCGAAGCTACTAGTAATGAAATTTGATTGTGTATATCAGTATATCTATGTGTTCAATTTTTGCATTATCTGTAGATGAAGTGCAATACTGATATTGATATGAAAATTTATACCTCATTACTGCTTTTTGGCTTTCAGATCATAACTGGTTCTGAGGATGGTGCAGCAAGAATATGGGGTATGATGGTGATTTTATGCTCATGCTGTAACATGCTTGTTTACACTACTTTTTTCCCCTTTTCTTGGTGCACAGCTCTCATGTTTTTGTGACTCTTAACTCTGTAAATAAGTCAATACCAACTGGTGTTTCTTGATTTCTCTCAGATTGTCGGAGTGGAAAGTGTGTTCAGGTGATATCTCCTGAGCGAGATAAGAGCCTAAAGGAAGTTTCAAGTGTCAGTTGCATTGCTCTCGATGCAAGTGAGAGTTGGCTGGTAAAGTTTGGAGTGCCAGGCTTTCTGGCTACTTTATCTATTTTTTAAAATTGAAATTTCATTTTATAAACCTCATGAGATCTGCATGCATGCTTGAATGAGTTTGTGATACTTTGCTGTAAGCAGTGGTTTCTTCATTAATTCTTGTTGCTTTGTAGAAGCAATTTTACATATCCTTCTTTTAGTGGAGAATTTTGTTGCCAACAGATTGAGAAGTTCAAGATGCATTTGGCTGTGCCTTTGACGAGTTAAGATCTACAAACTATGATGCATATATTAGATGCTTATCCCTTTGTCGGCTGAAGAATAATAGCTGACATGGCTCATAGTTTCGTTCAGGGTTTCCATATTGCTATTAAGGTTTCTGACAGGAATCTGCTTGATTGAATCATTGGTTCCTTTTAATGAATTTAGAAAAAAGTAACATAAAGTTATCTTAGTCTGTCATTGGAAGTAAAGTTCTTTGGCACTTTGGCGTTTTTTGGTTTCTCATTGGTGGTGAATCAGAGTGCAGCATTAGTATCTTCCTTCCAATTTAGATCTTTTCTCTCATCCTGTTGATTGTTTCTATTTTGAGTCCATTGCTTTACAATGTTAATGCATATTTAGACATACAAAATGGGTCACTGTGTGTAAGAAATAATTTGTAGCCCAACCTTCACAATCTTAAAAAAAGATCATCCCACTCCATCTCTAACTTTTTCTCTCTAAAACAGATCACCCTTTTCCCAACTATCCTATGAACAACAAAAAAGAGCATCTCAACTACTTTTTCCTCTCTCTCTCTCATACTTTTTGACCCCATCCATGATCCAACTGCTTTTTCTCTCTCATTACCCAATCACCATTATACAATATTTTCATTATTTACTTCTTAATAATATGAAATATCTATTAATAATTGATAAAAAAATATTAATTAATTAAATTAATAATTATAACAATATAATTATTATTTTAAATAATTAAATTATCTACATAATTAGCTTTTATTAATTAACTAGCATATGTAATTAGTGTTCTAATAATTAATTGAATACATTGACTACCACTATCTTACATGCATACATAATTAACGATCTAATAATTAATTTAAGAGATACAATTAGCATTTTTAATATATTAGTATTAATTAAGAGATGTATAGATGTTGACAAGGCTAAAATTGCATTGATTTAATTATAGGCTACAGTTGTACGGCAAACAACTGAATTAAGAACGAAATACATAAAGGCTCTTAATTAGCGTCACTGCCAAACTTCATCATAAAATGCAGCGTACCTTAAAACCAATGGAGCAACTCTACTCCAACAACCTTTCACCATATCCACATTTCTTGGAGCAATTTCTGTTAGGTTGGCCCTTCTTCCTGCCTTAGAAGCTTTCCAAACTTTTCCCCAGAAGACGCCTTTCTTTTGACTCGTCCCGATCACCTTATCAAGAGAAGTGTTCATAAATGCTAAGATAAGATTTTCATCTTCAACTGGATCCCAAACCCTCTTACCACCACAACTTGTTTCTGCAGGAGGTGGGTTTTGTAATTGAGTGGGTGGTGGTTGTGAGGGATGTGGTGGCTAGGGCTGCACACCGGTCCAGAACCGGACCGGACAGGAACCGGCTAGACCGGTGGACCGGTTTAGTGGATTTACGCGGACCTGGACCGGACCGGTTACGATTCCGGTCTAGACCGGACCGGACCTGCTTTTTCCGGTCCGGTCCAGGTCTGGACCGGTTGGACTTGTTTTGCTTTTAGGGTTTTTTTCCTAATTCAAAAAAAAAAAAAACCCTTTTTGTTTCTAGAAATTGCCATAGCTTGACCCATCTGTTGTTTGAACTTGACCAATCTATAAGGGTGAAAGATCTTGTTTTGGGCCAGTTTGTTACTGAAACCTCGAGCAAACTTGAAAATGTATCTACTGTTTGAACCTTGAACAGTCAAGTGATTCACATCTTACAAGGAGGGGGGCTAGAAAAGAGAGAAGAGTTAGAACAGGTTCTAGTCACCCAAATTTACACCACATGATATCATTATCTAAAGCTCCATCTGCAAAAATATTATCAAATTCATAAGTACATTAAAAACCCTTCTACTTCAGATTTGGGAGAAAAACATAGAGAAAAGTGAAAAGCAAACACATGAAGTTGTTACTATCCACACATACAAACATCACTGAAACGAAGAGATCCAACAATTCTTTCAAGTAAAAAATAAACTTAATCATATTCCACAGCATCAATTCATAGAAATTTTAGTCAAACAAACCAATATAACCAAGTTTCAGACAACAAGATCAGTAGATATAGCTCTGCAATCAAAGAACAGCTTCTTGATTGAACTTGAAACAAACTCAAAAAGACGATCCACCATCGAAAGAGAAGCCTCCCGGATATAGACGCAACAAATTAATTGAATCAGTGAGATCATTCTTCAAGAAAGATAATTACTGTAGAAGACAGAGAAAGAAGAGAAGGTGAGGACTGAGGCGTGCGGCTGCTAGGGTTAGAATGAGTAAGACTGTAAGAGTTACTCATGTTTAACAAATCAGTAAAGAATTTCATTTTTTAAATAAAAAAAAAACGGGTCAGCCGGTCCGGACCGGTTTCCCCCGGTTTTTACCCGGGCCGGACCGGTTACCCGGAATCCACTTTTCCTTTGGACCGAGGACCGGACCGGAATCCAAATTCCGGTCCGGACCGGTTTGTGTGCAGCCCTAGTGGTGGCTGAGAGAAAGAAGGTGATAGTAATTGTAAAGGATTGAGTTGGTTGAACAAACTCTTCATAATCATCATAATCATCATATTTTTGGTATTGACCATCATCATCATCACCATGGATCTCATTGTTTGGAGATGAATCTTCTTGGTATTGAGAAAATCCATAATTAGAATCATATTGACGATATGAAAGGTTGACATTTTGAGATGGAGATTCATAGTAAAGGTTATCATATTGAGGAGAATAATTTTAAGAATTTTTACCCTTTTGATTCGTAATTATTTGAGAGGGTTGGCGATAATTTGAGTGATTTTGAGAGGTATTTGGTGATTTTGTTGTCTAAGCTTTTGGTTTTTTGAGCGGTTTTGGTTTTGATTTCTTATATAATTAGGATTATTAGAATCCATAATTATAAGAATTTATAAACAAAGAGCAATGGAAGAAGAGTAATTAAATAAAATAGAACAAATATAAGAAATTAGTAAAGATGTAGAAAATTAAGTGTGTCCAAAATATAGCAAAATGGGTCTCTATTTGTAGAGCTCGAAAAATAGAGTCGTTGGTATTTTTTTTTATTTGTATTTTTTAAAATATAATCGTTGTAAAATTTACAACGATTATATTTTAATAGCCAATTATAGCGTGACATGTGGCCTGGAGCGTGATAAATGTCATGCTGCAACTGGCGCTTTGTCTGGCAGTTTATTTATTTTTTGTTTCCCTTTAGTGAAAACACTCACAGCTCCAGCCAAAACGCAACATTTTGACTGGAGGAAAACCAAAAAAAATTTACTTTTAACAGATTAGGCAGTGGGCCCCACACCCATGCCTGATCGTCATCTCACTCGTCCAGCCCATATTTTGCTTCCAATCACTCCACAATCTTATTCTCACTCATGATTAAGGCCCAAAAATAAAAGATTGATATCACAATCTTATTTTTCACTCATGAATAACGGTTTTTAACATATCTGCATTATTTAATTCAAATAAATTTTTGTAAGGGATGAAAGTTTGGTTTTCAATTTGAATTTGAGAGTCCAATAGAATCCAAACTAAGTTTCTGTTTTTGGATTTTGAGCTGCAGTCTTTCCGAATTTTTACCGAGTCCAATCCAATTTGAGTCTTGCTAGATTGAATTCATTTTCAACAAAAAATATGGAATTAATTTATTTTTTTGGCTCATGGACCTTGGTTTTAATATTGGGCCTATGTACAGATAAATTTAATTGTTATTGGCCTATAAGCCTTAAATAAGTCTTAGAAATAAACAATCATATTAGAAGTCAATTTTTAAAAAAATAAATAATAACATCAACAGATTATAATTCTTAAAGAGATAAAGTGGATCAAATATCCTTATGTTTTCGATTTTGTCCGGTTTGTTTGGTCCGAAATCCGAATACCCTTAATACAATCCAATCCGAAAATTCGATTTAAATAAAACAAAGTCCAGTCAATACGACTTACAAGTACATCCAATTTGGAATACTTATTCAGTATGGATTGGATTGGACTTTTGTGTGAATAGCTTTTACCCCCTTTCTTCTGTGATTTTCCTGTCCCACAGGCTGTGTGTAGTCAGATGCTCTGCGTAAAGCATAATGTAGATTTTTGTTTTGCAGGCTTGTGGTAGCGGACAAAGTTTATATGTATGGAATCTTTTGGCTTCGGAACAGATATCAAGGATCCATACTCCTACAACTTGCCAAGATGCAGTATTTGATGACAATCATGTAAGATCTTCTTTTTTGGTTAATGGTTGGGTACCTGACCAGCTACGACTAAATATAACCGTTCTGAGTAGAAGTGTAGAACCTGACTTGCTAAACATCCATCCATAATTGTAAACATTTACTAGATTCTCTACTGCTGTTGTGCTTGCATGACTTGAATTTGGTTTCTTACACTTGCTGAAACTTGATGCTGCATTGAAAATTTGTTTTGTTTATGTTCGTGTAGTGTACCCATTCTTGATTGTGATAAGAAACACTTGAATGCTTGATGTCTTTTCTGTTTAACTTGTTTTTATCTTGAACAGTCCTGTATATGGACGAGTTCCCCGCTTCACTGGCGCTTGGTTTTATCACATTGATAATTTTAATTTTCTGATTGCTGTTATATTTTTCGGTTTGGAACAGGATTTCTTGTCATAATTTATGGGCATTCTGACTTTGTGTTAGATTTTTTTATCCTTGTATTCTATTGGTAGAGTTGTATGAATGTTAAGGAATAAGGAGATGCGATAAGAAGATGGCTTACCACTTTTGACATTTGAGTCCTCGGGTACCAAGGGAATTGTTTAGTACTGCAACTTTTGACCTCTAATCTTGAATGTTCTTCAGCCTGATTTGATTAATATCGATTTTAACTTCAGGCTTTAGATTCAGAAACAATGTAATGGCTTCCCTTATTAATCTATCAAAACATCTCTTATTCACTAATATATACCCTAGCTAGAAACAAGACATGCTTCATTTATAAAATTTCTTCAGCTCCTTTTCATTTTGATTGTTGTTTCATTCATAAATTTTATTTGTTTTCCGACTAGTTAAGTTCTTTTAGATATAGCTGTTCAGGTGCATATATTTTGTTGCTGTTCTGGCTTGGTCCTCCATTCATATGTAATATTTGAACCATAAAAGCTACATGCTGGTATCGTAAGGAATTGTGTATTAATTATAAACTTTGCTTTACGCTTTAGCAACTTTTGCGAATTCTACTTCATCAGTCAGTCACTCCACCTAGATTGAGCCATTTTGCAGAGTTATTCTCTATTTGCTCTAATTTGTTTTCCAAATTTGTGATGATTTATCAGATTTTAGCAGTTGGAGCTTCATCAATGCTAAGTCGAATGGACATGAATGGCAAGATTTTATCTCAAATAAGATGTGCTCCTGAGTCAGCATTTTCTGTCTCCTTACATCGGTTGGGTGTATGTTTCTGTAACCTTTTGGCTCTTTTTCCGTTTCTAATATTCTTGCTACAGTTGCTAATAATGCTGGAGGCTTATTGTAACTTGTTTCTAATTGATTATGCATTAGTGAAAATTTTGATGTGACTTCTTGAACATTCAGCATTGGGTCTACTCATGTTTGCTATTCTCTGTCCCTTAAAGTGTCTGTGTCAGTGCAAAATATTGGTGTTCGTTAATATATATTGCTCTTCATTATTTCTTCCATAGAAAATCTGCATTGGGACGAAATTGAAAGGAGTACATTATATTACCCATTCACTCATATAGGCTATAGCCAAATTTCAATCATTATAAAACTATGTGGAAAACTCAACAGTACATGATCCCTCAAAATTTTGTGGACGTTTCAGTGATAATTGGATCATATTCTAACTAGTCTTTGTTTCACAAATTGGAATGTCAAGAAAGGCAAAGGCAATCATATTGTTTATTTCAATGATATGAGATTAAAAAAAAGTTTTATCTCATCCCTAGTGTGATGCAACTGATGTTTCTACGTAAACTATCTGGGTTTAATTTTGCCATCATTGTCATTGACTCCTCGTTCTTCATCTTTCTTTTGTTGTGCTATTATTTCCACTTTTAGTCTGTATGCAAGGCCTTCTTTTTTTTTTTTTTTTTTAATTGATGCTAATTCTTAACTCTTCAACTTCTTATTTTTTTCCTCTTCTGAAAGCGCCCTTTCATAAATCGTGTTATTGATGTTTGATGTCCAGGTTATAGCAGTTGCTGGTTACGCAAGTCTGGTTGATGTGATATCGCAGTTTGGAAGCCATTTGTGCACATTCCGATGCACATCTGTATGAGTTTTTCACTTTGATGTATTTTTTTTTTATGATTCTAGTTGCTTCAAATTTCAATTCAAGTGAAGAATCAGGTACTTGAGCTTTGTAAATCTGTGTAACGGGGAATCAAAAATTTAATTGCGTTTAATCTTAAAGTATACATGTCATTTTGTCAATTGAGCTCAATCTGATATTTTTGTATAAAGTTTGTTGCATACTAGTAAATTTATTGGATTCACTTGTTTTAAAAAAACTTAAATGGACCGGATTCACAAAAACTTATTGTGCACCGGAAACCATATTGTCAATTTTCATTTGATGTAGTCAGTTTTTGTATTACATATCACCTTTTATATAGTCAGTTTTTGTATGATATAGTCAATTTTCTAATATAGTCAATTTTCGTATGATATAGTCGGTTATTTTTTCTAATATAGTCCGTTTTTGTGTGATAAAATCAGTTTAGGTGAACAATAAGTTATTGTAAACCCGGTCCACGCCCGTCCACCCAAGATGTTTTATACTTGTTTAAATTGATTTTTTTATTGTAATATTATATTATATTGAAATTTTACATGTGCAAAAGTACAAGTCAAAACTTTAGATATTTTTTTACCAGGTTAGTTGGCCCTCGAAGGAGGAGTACTAATTTCCAAGTGAAGTTATTAGTTACGTAGGAAGGGCTTAAAGAACTTGGAAGTCTTTTTTTTTTTAATCTCCTTGTTCCACTCGAGAGCAGGCTACGAGATAAAAACGATAGATTATATGCGTTGGGTGGTCCGGTGTCAATATACAAGTTGTACTTGTACTAGTTGTTTAATGATAAACGTATTCAAAGTTGACCAGAAATTTCAATTAACAAGGTGAATGAAACTCTATATTTTGTACTTTGAGTCATTGATGTCACCTGAACTACTAATATGCTGAACCAGAATTTATGATTTGTAATTTAATAAGTTGAAGCTGTTACATGAAACTAACAAATTCTTAATTTATGTTTAAGATGATGAGGTATGACGATTTGTGAAGCAACGTCAACGACTCACCCCGGACCGTAGTTTATTTTCGAAAATACATAAATAAAGTACTTCATCAAAATTTCCTAATTTTCTTTTATACCTTTTCTAAAAGTGTATCTTTTAGCATCAATAATTTTTGAGAAATTCCATTTGGTATCATCGTAATTTGGGGTTTATCATTTGGTACCAAATTTTTTTTTTTTTGATTCTACATGGTACCACTATAGTTAGAACTTATTCTCTACCGTAACGTTCTGTCAAATAAAACATTAGTTTTGGGTTAACTAGGGTTAGTAATTTGACTCACATTTTGTAAATTCTCGACTCCCATGGTAAAGATTTTTAAAACATAAAGCATGGCCAAAGTTTTCACAGTTGTACAACAAAAACAATTAATAGGAAAATGTCCATGGAGTCAAGGGAGTAATATCTTTGGATATATATTTCTCAATGTTTATTACAATGATGATTAAATAATTAAATTCAAATATTATTAGCATATTACTTGTCAATTGTAATATTCTCAAAATTTAGCAAAAAGTGTGTTTTGTAAAACGAAGTTACTTGTTATGTTCACAAAAAGGCTATTTATGAACAATTTATTTTATTAAGCTTAATTTATTTTTGCAAAAATCAAATAATTTTTACTGAACTTAACTTATTTTTATTAAATGAACTTATTTACTAAATTTCACTTATTTTCAGCTTAAATTTAGCTATGTTATTTAATACTATTAAAAAATAGTCATAAAAATCAATGTTAGTCAGAAAAATCAATAACTCCTTATGACAAATACAGTTCTAATTAGTAAAAATATGTTATAATAAGTATTTATCCATCATAATCGATAATAATGAACTTCAATATGTAAAAATAACCCTAGTTTCATAAAATCAAGTGAAGAGAGCAAGACCTTAAGCATATTGTTGATTTTAACTTATACTACAGTTGTTCAACTTAACTAATTATGCCGTAAGTGACCCTATTGCTGTTGAACTTAACTTATTTTGCTTAAACTTATGGTAATGAATCATGGAAAACAAACCCAAAGTTTAGGATGTGACTTATGAGTGCCGAGACTTAAAGAGGGTATTTGACAATTGGCTGTTTTTACTTGTTTAATTTGGCCGACTGTTTACGTTGATTGTTTGAATTAGCCATTTATAAAAGTGTTTGTAAAATCAACTATTAGTGTTGGATGTATAGTGTAAAAGGAATGCAAGAGCCATAAATCAACAAAAAAAGCTAAAAAACAAGCTTTTGCTTTTGAGTGAAAAACTGACTTTTCAGTTACCCAAGCAATTTACAAAAATATGTTTTCTAACTATTTAACTACATAAAAAGCCACAAATTAATAAAATCCGTCATTTAACAAAGATTCAAAAAGCAAATTTGGTTTATTTTATTTTCAGTTACCCGAACAATTTATAAATATATGTTTTCTAACTATTTAACTAAAAAAAAGTAGCAAGGGGTTCACGTGGCTACGAGGAGTTATGGGAAGAGTTCGAATTAGTGGCTCACTCCCCTAGTAGGCGGTGGTTAAGGTGAATGCGGATGCCATGGTTGGCGATGGTTGGGTAGAGTTGGGAGTTGTGGCTCGTGACTGTAGAGGTAGTGTTCTTTGGTCGGCACATAAAATTCGTGCTTGGTGGGCACCTGAGGTTGCAGAAGGGAAGACTCTTTGCTTTGCGGTGAAATTGGCCCGAGCTCACAACCTAGCTCATGTTATCTTCGAGAATCGAGACAGGTTGTTTATCTTTGATCTTCTGTCTTTCTAAAGGAGTTGTTTTTCTTTCCGATCTTGATTTTATTATGGAGGATTTTTTGTTTTATAGCGGACACTTTGTAGCTATGTCATGGTCTCATATGCATAGGCTGCCAATTGTGTGGCTGATCACCTTGCAAGAATAGTGCCGTTTGGTATTGAGCAACATTGGAAATGTCATGTCTTCTGAAGTTGCTACTTATCCCTTAAACTATGGTACAACACTTTTTCCCCAATAAAAAAATACAAGAAAGCCACAAGCTAATAAAAGAATACTGGATTCTAAATAATTTACTTAGTACTTTGATAATTAGGTTCTTGCTAATTAGAAGCTGGATTGACCAGGAATGAACTAAAAGTCCCATCCCTATGTGATCTAGGGTTTGAGAAAGATAGTCTTGGTTTGCGAGTCGTTGTCTCTTGGGGTGAGTTTGGGTCCCTGTGTGGGATCTGTCATTGAATTTGTCTCTATGGATGACGAAATCCTTGTTCGTTGTTCGGCACTGAAAATCACGGAAGATGAAGAAACGATTGTGACTCTTGATGATGTTTGAACCAAAGGAGTAAACCCTAACATGGAGTTGGCTATTGTGGGCAAGGTTATGACTATGGGACCTTACAGCTTTGAAGCCTTCAAACGTACAATGAATCAAATCTGGGTGATCTCCAAAGATGCATTATTTCTCCCAATTGAAAACGGACTTTTTGTGGTTCAATTTGCAACGAGGCGAAATAGGGCGAAGGTCCTAGCTGGGCGTCCATGGACGTTTGATCAATACTTGATTGCCATGGATGAAATCGAGGGAGGCTGCAGCCTTCCGAAATTGCGCTGGATTGGTGTCCGTTCTGGGTAAGATTGTATAACTTACTTCTTGATTCTAGATTTGAAAACCATGTACGTATGATTGGAACTCACATTGTGCGTGTTATTGAAGTCGAATCTGATGGCATTATGTGGGATAAATCTGCCAGGGTTAGGATTTTGGTGAATATTAAAAAACCCTTGCGATGTGTCATAAAGATTCGTAGTAGTACTAGGAGAGTAGTGATGGTGGAGGTGAAGTACGAACGCTTACCCATCTTCTGTTACGTGTATGACAAGCTGTAGAACATGGAAAGAGATTGCCTCGACATTGGTGAGGAGGAGCGTGGGAGTGTGAAACAATGGGGAGCGTGGCTTAAAGCTTCTTCGCTAAAGGGGGGGTGAAGAAGATGGAGGAGGCGAAAAAGTTTTTGAGTTGTGCGAAGCAGCTCACGTTCTCAACCCAGGAAAAAGGAGAAGGGGTGGCTGACAATTTGGTGGTGAAAGGTGGGGGAGAGGAGGAAGTAGTAGAGGGTGATGAGGGGGAGGGGTTGTTCATGTTAAGGGGGAGGTGGATGAGACTTTGCTCGGTATTAAAACTCATGAGCTAGTCATTGTGAAGGGAGGCACTGAAGTTAATGCAAATGTTGTTGGGGATGCTGTCTCTAATCCAAGTACACATGTCATGCATGATGCCTTAGTTTTTAATGCAGGTACTTATTCCCTTCCACCTACAAAAACTAAAGGGCGCAAGAAATGTTCTAGTTTGAAAAGTAAGTTATCTGATTCGAAGGTTGGAGGTGGTATTTTGGAGGTGTTTGATGGTAGTGTGGAAAATGGGGTGGCTATGGTGTGTGATGATGAGGTGGCGTTTGATGATATTGGGGGAGGCATGCGCAAGCAGTGGCGATGGGTGAGGAAGAGGAGGTGTCTTTGTTGTCTGATGCTCGAAAAAAGTTTAAGTCCGATTCGTGTGTGGGTCTTGATTCGATCCAAGTAGCGGAGGTTGGTGTTGCCCAACACTGCGAAGAGCAATGAAAACTCTAAGTTGGAACTGTCAGGGATTGGGCAACCCTTGGACAATTAATGCTCTTCACTCTCTTTGTTGGAGGGATAAGCCTAACATTGTCTTCCTAATGGAGACAATGGTTGACTCGAAGACTTAAGAAAATATTAGAAATAGATGTGGTTTTTCTGATGGTATTTGTTTGAGTAGTAATGGACATTCGGGTGGATTAGGATTATGGTGGAGTGGTGTGGAGGTGGAGATTACGTCGTTTTCGGCTCACCATATCCATGGCACTATGGTTGATGAGGCTCGCAACCCAGTTTAGAACGCTAACGTGTTTATAGTTGGCCTGAATCTGCAAATAAGCACTTGACATGGCAGCTCCTTCGTCAGTTGAAACACCAATATAGTTCTCCGGTGTTGTTTTTTGGTGATTTCAATGAGATTGCAGATCATTCTGAAAAAGATGGGGGGTTCCTCGGTGTGAGCGTGTGCTGGATGCGTTCCGTGAAGCAAGGGATGATTGTGCTATTCTTGACTTGGGTTATAAAGGCTCTCCATTCACATGGCAAAGGGGTAATACGCCATCGACACTCATCCGGGAGAGGTTAGATAGAATGATGGCAACGGAGGAGTGGTGTGACCTCTTTTCTTCATGGGAGGTACTTCATTTGCCCCGATATAGGTCGGATCATTGCCCGTTGCTGCTAAAAACAGGAGTGAATGACACTTATAGGAGAGGCAACAAGCTTTTCAAGTTTGAAGCAATGTGGTTGTCAAAAGAAGAGTGTGGTAAGATTGTTGAGATGGCGTGGAGAGGAGATGGTGGGGGTGATATCGGTAGTCGGATTGAGAGCATTTCACAAAAGTTCTCGTCTTGGGCTGTTGATACCTTCGGTAAGTTGAAAAAAAGGAAGAAAGATGCTCTTGCCAAGCTGAACCTCCTGCACCAATGCGTCCCTGATGCCGCGAACCTCGAACAATGCAAACTTCTTTCGAATGAGTTGGATGAGATTCATAGGCTCGAGGAATCCTATTGGCATGCCCGCGCTAGAACGAATGAGATAAGAGATGGCGACTGTAACACCTCAGAAATTCAAAAGAGGAAAAGAAAAAGAATTAATATATTTAAAAAGATGATGGCGGAAACATCGTCTTCTGGGAATGTCACTACTACAAGAATAGTGTTTAAATAACTAAGTGATAAAAACAAACTTAAGTAAATACTATAAATAAATTAATTACTTAGATTAAAAACGAAATGAGAAAACTATCTCAAACTAAAAAGAAGTCTAGAACTAAAACCCCTAATAGATTATTTCTCGCATCTCAACCCAAGCCCAAAATCAAAGAAAATCCCCATCAACAAAACCTGCAAAATATACAACAAATATCCACAATCAGTGGGGAGTAACTAACAGCTCTCCCAGCCCAATACAGGATTCAAATAGCAATTTTAAGTAAAGTTAAAATAAATGTTACTACACAACAACATGCTTCTAATAACAATAAGTAAGTCAACAATAAAGAACTTAAGATAATCGTACAAGATCCATAACATAAGCCTCCAAAATAATTAAACAAAATAATATAATAGGTTTTGAGAAAGAGCGGAACGCCAGTGGATCGCAACCCACTTCCTAAGGTTTGTCAGATCGAAATCTCCAGACAGCCTATGGGCTTACGTTCCCTACTGCCTGTGTCTAAGAATGGCCAAACTCCCGATGCAGGATAGAACCCAGCTCAGTACTTCCCAACCTCTCGGACGACAACAATTAACCCAGGTAATACCCCTAAATCGCAACCTAGGTGGTTGGCATGTTCTTCACCGGGGACTACATCTATCCCACCGAATATCCTAATCTAATTAATAAAACAGTTCTACAAATAAATACAATAATTTATTCATCCATTAATCCTCAAATATAAATATTAAGGATGCCCTTATGGCCTTACACCCAAAATCAGCAGAAACTAGGATCGCAATCCAAAAGTCTCAATTCAACAATATTTATTCTTCCCAAACTAATAGTAATAATAATACTAATAAAATCATTTCACCAAACTAAAAAGAATAGGCCTTCATTAAAATATAATTATACACCAAAACACAGTATAATAAAATACTCTAACTACTACACTCGTGTTGTCTGAGTTTGGGTACAAGGTTAATTACAACGTTAGTTATTATACCCCCGGTACATAACTCTTGGCGAAACGGTACTAAAGACAATATTATTCTCCCTCGAGTATTGTAACGTCAACAACTTAGATATTGATTAATGAAAGTACAACATTATTATCATCTCAATTTAATTACAAACAACAACACCATCATAAAATAAATAAGACACTCGGAATATAACTATAAGTAAATGTATCGTTCAACTCAATAATAAAAATAAATAAATAAATAAAACATGCAGCAATTCTTCAAAAGACTCCATATATCAAGATTTCACCTCAAAACAAAAGTCTTAACATGCTTCAACACAACAAGGTACGCCTTTTGAAATGGTTTTTCAACATAAGCAGCAACTTCAAATAGACATAACTTTCAGACTACACAGTATTTTTATGCAATTCTAAATGCATTTTAAAGCTTATCTCAAGAGCTTTCCAACAAGTGGTCATAAGCTCAATTCCGAGGTAAAACGACTGAGATATGACACTTTGAACATCCACTGTCCAAACTGGTCGCTCGCGGGCCGCGAAAGGCCTTCTGTTTCTTTTACTCGTGCATAGCACTAGGTATGCTATTTCACCCAAGTTTTCACCACATATACTCATACATCAAAATGAAACATACCCAAGCCAATATATGATTATACCATAGAAATTAACTAGTTTAACATGAGGACTAACATAAAACATAAATTACATAGCCCCTAAACATGATAATTCAACATAAAATAACTATTCTAACATGATTAATCACAAATACATGAATCATAGCCCAAAATAAATAAATTTCCAGATTACTAAAACCACAAGAATTCATCCAAAACCACACCCAACCTTAAACAACATTCAATAAACATGCTTAAATATAACCCTAACAGCATGCTACTAATTTTCACAAATTCCTAATACTTTCATGATAATAATACATATAACATCACAAGCATAATATTAGGTATGAATAATAACATTTATACAATTTTAACATGATACTAACATGAATAAAAATAACAAGAACAATTCTAATAGCACCCTAACATATTCCTAAGCCTAATAACATGATTTCTAGCCTACTAACATAAATCCTAACAATACCAAAATCACTACTCTAATCCTAACGTGCTATAAGAGATGCTAGTTACCTGGATTTTAGGTGGAAAATAATTCTAGAATGGCAAAGAAAGAAGAGAATAACATTGCTCCCGAAAACTCCAAGGAATCAGGATGAGTCGTCTGTTTGGAATGGAAACTGCAGATGCGTATTTAACTTTCTTCAAAAACAAATTATACCAGGAGCAAGATCTTTCCGAGTAGATGAATTTTGACTACTCACACGTCCAATTCCGATAAGAGATGAAGGAGATATGATGCAAACAAGTTAGGTGTGCAAAAATGGAAGAAAATCCGAGAAGAGAGAAGAACTCTTTCTCTTCCTCTCTAAGGGTTGGGCGAAAATGGGGGTTATAATACAGCAAAAACCTGATTAATAACCTCATTAAGCAATGGTTTAAAGGGTGATTATAAAGGGGTTAATGTTGGCAATTGATGGGTGATGAGGGGGGGGTTGGCTCTTCATATTTTGGTGGTTACAAAGGTGAATGGAAGATGCTCATCCAAGCCAACACCCTCCTAATTTTCGTACATCATGATAGAACAAATGGGCTTGCGAATTCGTTATATTGGTCAGTCCATAAAATATATTTAACACTAAAGATAAAATCACACGCTACTTTAATTTATAAAATAAAAAATTACTAACTATATTATAAAACAAATACACACATTATTAATAATAACAAATAAAATTCCTAAATATATATATACACTTTAAATTAATAAACACAACCACATAATGCAACAACTAAATAATTATACATGTTCAAAATAGTTTTAATAATAAATTATTTTATTTTAACAACAAATATCATTTTTATGTAAACAACGCCAAAAATAAAGAGTGAAAATTACGGGGTGTTACAGCGACAAAAACACGAAATACTTTCATCACAAAACATCCCAAAGGAAGAAGCGCAATACTATTACTATATTACTTGATGAAAACAGGGTTTGGAAGAAGGTGAAGGAAGACATAGGGGACATTGTGCTGCAAGAATGCTCTATGGTGGCTGATATAATAAGTAAATACGAGAGAGCATCTGGTCAGAAAGTTAATCTCAGCAAGACGGAAGTGGTGTTTAGCAAGAGTGTGGGGCGGGAATGTCGTCAGAACATCATTAATATTTTGGGAGTGAAGGAAGTTGAAAAACAGGAGAGATATCTTGGGTTGCCTACTATTATTGGGAGATCAAAGAAGGCGACTTTTGCTTGTGTGAAGGAGAAGATATGGAAGAAGCTTCAAGGGTGGAAAGAGAAGTTGCTTTCAAAGCCGGGCAAAGAAACTCTCATCAAATCGGTGGCACAAGCTATACCTACCTACATGATGAGTGTTTTTTGCTTGTCGTATGGGCTTCTTGATGAGATGCATTCTCTTTTGGCTCGATTTTGGTGGGGGGCAAAAGTTGCGGAGCGAAAGATGCATTGGCATAGTTGGAGTTCATTGTGCTTACCGAAAGACATGGGCGGGCTAGGATTTCGAGACTTGAAGTGCTTCAACCAAGCTCTCCTTGCTAAACAAGCTTGGAGATTGTGCAAGGAGAATGATTCTATGCTTGGAAAACTTTTTCAGGCGCGGTACTACAAAGAAGGGGAGTTCTTGAGGCTAGGAGGGGGTACAACCCAAGTTTTACATGGCGAAGTGTGTGGGGGTCGAAGTCTTTGTTGCTAGAGGGGTTGAAATGGTGTGTTGGCACGGGTGTCAATATTCGGGTGTGGGAGGACGCGTGGCTAATGGGGGAGGGTGTTCACTTTGTTCCTACTTCACGAGGTGATAATGAGATAGATCTAAGAGTGTGCGATTTGATAGATTTCAATGGTGGCTGTTGGAATGTGGAGGCAGTGAAGCAAACCTTCATCGAGGATGAGCGGGAAAGCATCTTGAGTATCCCTCTATCACGCTATTGGCCCATGGACCGACGTTTCTGGTGGCCAACTAGGGACGGTGAATTCATGGTGAAGTCGTGTTACTGGCTTGGGAGGCTTGGGCATTTACGAGCTTGGCATCTGCATCATGGAGTGAGAGAAACCGAGTTGTGGAAGGATGTTTGGAGGGTCGAGGGCCCACCGAAGGTTCAACATTTCATGTGGCGTGCTTGCAAAGGGAGCCTTGGTGTTAAAGAGCGGCGGTTATACGCCCGTCATGTGGGTACTTCCGCTGTATGTATGATCTGCCATAACGCCGACGAAACCATCATCCATAATGTTCATAAGCCCGACAGATTTGGCAAGTAAGTAATTTTGGCCCTTTACTTGTGGATGCTCCTACTGCGTCGTTTGTGGACTGCTTTGAATGGCTGGTTAATAAGTTATCCCGTGAAGATATGCGTGTGGTGTGTGCTCTCCTGTGGGCCATTTGGTTTTGTAGTTACAAGCGCATATTTGAGCTCGAAACTCTTGATACCTCGGTTGTGGCGAGCAGGTTTGTCAAACAAGTGGAGGATTATGTCTTGTATGCACTAGAGGTGTTCAAACTGGCGGTTGGGGGCTGTACTTCAGCCATATCGTGGTCTCCCCATTCAGCAGGCCTAGTTCAAGCCAACTTTGACGCTCATATAAATCCAGTTGGAGAGGTTGGTCTGGGTGCGGTTTTGCGCGACCACAATGGCAGAATCCTTGCTGTGGGTATGAAGCGACTTGTTGGGAAATGGGAAGCCAATGTTGCGGAGGCAGCTACTATATGTTACGCCGTGGATTTAGCTCTTAGGTTGGGGTATGATAGTTTGGTATGTGAAGGGGATGCGCTACTGGTAGTGAAAGTAGTGAAACAAGACACCGATGGATCTTCTTCTATATTCAATGTTCTTGATGATGTTCGACGGATGGCTAGGGAATTTGTTGTTTTTTCAATGACTCATGTTAAACGAGCGGGTAATGGTGTTGCCCACCTGTTAGCTCGTTGGTAATGTAATTGTAATGTCAAACGTGTTTGGCTTGACTCTTTTCCGCAAAGTATTCGTATTTTGGCGGATCTTGATTTAATATAATTCCCGCCCCTGACTTTTCAAAAAAAAAAAAAAAAAAAAGCTAATAAAAGAAAAAAAACTTGTCGGAAAAGAAAGCAAACAGAAAAATAAAAGCTTAAATAGTTAAATTATGTTCATGGTCCACCGAGTCACCGACCCATTCCACCCATACGTGGGCAGAGCTTAAATATCAAATGTGCATTGTGTCAGTCTCAATCGTGTTCAATTTCAAGACCCTTCACTTTCTGATTTCATCAAATTCTCTCTCCTACCATTTTCCAAACAAAACAACAACTAAGACCCCCAAACATCATCAAAAGCGCCCAATCTAACGAATCATTTCAATTTACTCTCTTCAAACATCTTATTCATACTACAAATAATCACATCGTATTAATTCCCCAAACTTTCTCTCTCATCTCATTCAACTTTATTCCAAATCTTGTCACTTTTTTCTTCAACCTTCTAATTTTAGCTTTGCATGAGAATTTTCTGCGAATTTTAAATTGGAGCTCTTCTTCTATGGCGATCTCGGATTCGCCGGAGACGATCGGTGCTACGACGGCGACTGATTATGGCGAATCCGTTCGTAGGCGACTGATTACTGCAACAGGTGGTAAAGCTTCTACTTCTTCATCTTCAATGGCGGAAGAATTGGAGGATTTGAAGAATGTCTCCAATGGCGGTGATGTTGACAGTATTGTTGATAATAGTGAACGAATTTATTCAGAAAATGTGAGCGGTGAAGGTGAAGGTGAAGAGAAGGTTGTCAATGGTGGAGGAGTTCAAGACTCTGAAAATGCGATTCGGTACTCGTATCGACCGTCGTCTCCGGCTCATCTGAAGGTTAAGGAGAGTCCTCTTAGCTCTGACGCCATTTTCAGACAGGTTTGATTTTTCGATTGTTTAGTGTTAATTGTTGTTTTTGTTTATTTTTTGTTGTAGATTATGCAATTTGGCTGACTTTTGACTGTTTACTGGTGAGTTGAATTGGAAAAGTGTTATTTATTTATTTATTATTGTGAAAACTGTAATGGATGTGATATATCTTTTAATGAGACAGAGTTGAATTTCGGTGCTAAATATGTGCCTCTGAAATCTGAATGCATTTTTGACTCTATAGAAGGTTTTGATCATGAAACATGCACTCAGAGTTATTTTAACCTTTTGGCCAATGTAACTCCAAATTTTGATTAGGAGGTGCAAAATCATGCGTCATGTTCTCCGCAGCGCAATTTCGGTGATGGTTGTTGCCACAATTATCATCCTAGTTGACAAAGAATGAAGTTTCAGGAAACTAATTAATGCAAAAGAGTGGCTAATGGCTGTATAGTTAGTGAATATGGTGCATTAATTTCACATCCAATAATGTATTAGTAGTTTTTTATAGTCTGAGTTGGCAACTGAATTTGAAATTGGGAAAAAGTAAGTATTGGAAATTTGGAATAGTCAGTTTGAGATGGAGGAGGAATAGTAAAAGAGGTCGAGTTCACCGGGAAGAATATGTCGGAATTACTAGCCGGAGGATATTATTAATTCTATTACTATGAAATTTTAGTTAGTGAAAGACTGAAAGAAAACTGTGAAGAATTTGAGCAATTTGCAAGTGGGCAGGTTGATAAGTTATTTTTGAACCGAGATATTTAATTTATACGAGCTTTGACATTTGGTTCTTGTAGGAAACATAGGTGTGGAGTTCATTTGGTTTGAGTGTTATGTAGGGATTGTAGTTGAGATGTTAAAATGTGGATATGCAGACACTTGTAATATCCTCTTCAAACTTCGGTGTTAACCTGCATGGAAGGCGTAATGATCACCTGCATGGAAGGCGTAATGATCTAGTCTATGTGTTTGAGAGAGGCGTGCTTTGTTCTCATATTGATAATACAAAGATAAATCTCAATATTTTTGAAAAGTTTTGCACGGCAAAGAGGACTATCTGATGTGATATTGCAACAACACGTCATCCAATCTTCGAAAAAAACTTCGTTTTACTATATATAGGGAAATTAAATCTAGGTTAGACCCCTAGCGTAGGCTCACCCTTACTCATCCTGAAGGATAATGGAAGAAAACTACGAACCGCGAGAATCAAATCAATTGAGAAGAAAAGGGCATATGCCCATGATTGGCCATATAGTCAGTAGCCCTAGAACCCTATCAACTTCCTTAAATAGTGAGAATCAGAATAAGTATCAAACCCCTGTAGGTCTATTCTATGATCATCTATGATATTTCTAACTTGTTTAATGGATAATCTTAAACTACCCCCCACATTTAATAATACTTTTTAAAACTTACAAAATTGGTTGCATGTATAGCTTCCGTATGAACAATACCTCTTGTGCTACTGGCGTGATGGCTTCTCTTTCTTGTGATTTAACCAAATTGTCTGCACTTGCAAGGATAAGCTGAGCCGCTTTTACGTTTCCTAAAAGTTATTTGGAGATAGTTTCTATTCATGGGGACGGCAGGCGTTTATGGAATTTTTTACAACCTTCCCTTTCTTTCTATTGTTGGTACTTTCACGATGGTTACTGTATGCTTTTGTTCGTTATAAAGTGCCTTGGTATCTTTTGGCTCTTTGATGTTTTTACATATATTCCAATTTAAGTCATTGATATCCTTCACATACTCATTGGATGGGAAAGGAAACCTATGTCCTTGACGGAGGAAAGTAGCCATGTAGCCGTACATAAAGATTGAGATTTCATTAATATCTAGAGCTTTTTTTTTTTTTTTTTCCGGTGAACTAATATCTAGAGCTAGTGCCTAATAGAGAACATAGTTACTCACATTTTTCTGTGACCAATAGCCTTTGCTGAAAGATTCAGAAGAAAAACAAATGCGCAGGTCTTGTTTCATTTCCGTTTTTTTTCTCCTTCAAATTAGAACTATATTGCTTTTGCTACTAGGTATTTACCTATAGAGAGAACTGGTTCCTTTTGGCAAGTAGGTTTGCATTCTCCCTGCATTAGGCTGTCGTTTCCAGAAAGCAGAGTATGTTCTGCATTTGCAATTTTAGTGCACCTTCTCTTATGGTTATGGTAGGGAGGCTCGTATAATTTTGAGCATGTCTGTTAAAGTGATCTTAAAAAAGTTTCCAAGTATCTCTTTTCAATATAAATACTTCCTCCATTTTTTTTACATGTGATACCTTCAAAATTCACGGTTACCTAGAAAAAAATTGGAGGGGGGATTAAGGAAAAGTAAGGGGGCGTTTGGTTAACATGGGGTAAAGGGAATGGAATCAAGAAAGGGGTAGAGAGGGAAAGGAAAGGAAAACCCTTAGATTTTAGTTGTTGTTTGGTTGGTTTCTATGTCACTCTCTTTCTCCCTCCTTTCACCATTCTTCCACCATAGCACCACCATTTCCTCCCTCCCCTATTGTGCCCTAACCACCCCCTCCCCACCCCATAGCGCCGCCGCTGCCCCCTCCCTCCTCCCCATCGCGCCGCGAAATCCCCCCCCCCTTCACGCAGTCGCCTCCTCCCCTTCCCTTCCCGGCTTCGCACCTCCCCCTCCCCTTCGTGCTTGTGCTTTATCTCGTCTGTCGCACCTCCCCTTTCCCATCGCGCTGTGCTCTCCTTCCCTCCGTCGCATCTCCCCCCCTTCCCTGCATCGCACCTCTCCCTCCCCTTCCTTGCGTCGCTGCTCTCCCTCCCCTTCCCTGCGTCGCATCTTCCTTTTTTTTTTCTAGGGTTTGGGTGGTAGAGGCGGTTCTGGTGGTTGAAAGATTTTCGGGTCTTGGGATGGTGGATGGTAGAGGCGGTTTGGTGGTTGAAAGGTTGGTGGCTTGGTTGGGGTGTGGGGGTAAAGGTGTTAGGCGGTGGTTGGTGGGCACGTGGTTGTGGTTGGGGTGGGCACGTGGTGGTGGTTGGATGGCCACGTAGGGTTGAGTGGGTTGAGTCAAGTGGTGTTTGGGCGGTCAAAGAGATGGTCAATGTGAGTCAAAGAAAGGGTAAGTGAAACCTTAGGGGGGGTGGGGGTATGAAAGTAGAGGACTTTGGGGGTAAGGAGGGGGTAAAGGGTTTCATTAAATGGAGCAAACAAACAACAAGTAAGGGAATTAAGTTAGTTGATTCCCTTACCCTTTCCAGATTATCCCCAACCAAACGCCCCTTAATTGTAGGGGATTAAAGGGAGTGGGGACCATTGCACATGGGTTTAAAGGTAAGGGAGGAGAGAGAAAAGCAGGGACCACACCCCACTTTCCCTCCTTATTTTTGCACGCCCAAGGTGAAATCCAAATTTTTTTGCCACCAACTTTAATTCCCTCCCAATTTTTCATAAAGTTAAACTTTTCACAAAATTCAAATTTTTGCCTTCTTCAAATCAGTTGAAGGCACCAACTAGAAACTCTCTCTTCTATATAAACCCCCAACATTAAATGAGGATTTATTTCACAAAATGAAGAGAGAGAAAATTTCATCAACTATCATGGTTTAGTATCATTGCAAGTTAACTAAGTTAAGCTACTAATTCACTGCACACACTGCACATTAATGTTCAAAATAATCATCCAAAAAAATACTAACTGAAGTTTCCCACAAAAAACTTCAAACTTCAGTCTTCTTCTTCTCTTTCAATCTAACAAAATGGGGTCAGGAGAGCAGGGAGATGCAGGGTTCTTTGACCTTCAACAGTTGCTGCAAATTGAAGGCATGGAGGATGACTTGTTGCTGCATGAAATGGGACACCATCATCACAGTGATGATGATCAGTACACGAATGATGATGGTGGATGCACGGAAACAGGAAGCACAACAACAACAAGTTCATGGACATCAACCACAGACACAAACACAAAACAATGTAAGTGCAAGAAAAAAAAACCAATGTCAAGTTTAGAAAAAAGGAGAATGTTGGTTGATGAACTTCTTACCTCATAAATCAATGGTAAAGTTGTATGGGGTTTAAAAAGAAAATTAGCAAAAAAGTAGGCATACATAGGATGACATTAGAAAGAATATGGATAGATGCAAAAAAACAGAGAGCAAGTGGGCAACCTATAGATGTTAGAAACAAAAAAATAGGGAGATGTGGTAGAAAATTAAGAGTTTATGATTAAAAATGGCTTTAGTCAGTCCCTCTTCATCTAAGGACCAGTATTAGGGCATTTGCTGGTTATCTAGAAGTCCCTCCATCTACTGTATATAGACTGCTGAAACAGGGGAAGCTCAGAAGTCACACAAGCAGCACTTACCCAAAACTAACTGATGATCACATGCTTCAAAGACCGAAGTGGGTGTTGCAGCACATATTACCACCAACAAGGACACAACCACCAACATTTGTTGACATGCATAATGTTGTTCACAGAGATGAAAAGTGGTTTTATTTGAGTCCAGACCATAGAAAAAAAATGCGGTCACGTTCGCGGGAACGGTCGCGTTGTCGTGGGAACGGCTTGTAATGGGGAAATAGAACGTTTCGCTGCCGACGCGACGTGAATTTTTTTAAAAAAATTCACATTAATATGTTCTAACCTTATCTGCTTTATTTTAGTTTATGAAGTATTATTACAACATAATATAATTAAATATATCAGAATATCATGTTATATTAGCTATATACTTCTTCCGTTTCATATTAATTGCAACACTTTCCATTTAGAGGTGTTTCAAAATAAATGCAACACTTTCCTTATTTGGTAAGTATTGTGGGGTAAAAAGACAATATTACCCTTACTTTATAAAATTAGTTTTGATTACCTACACTAATCTAAAACCATTAAACCAATTTCAACCTCCACCCATCTAACTTTAACCCACCATGTCCCTCCTAACTTCATCTCTTCTTCCACAACCACAACCCACAACCCACCACAACCAACAACCACGACCACCAGCCACCACCCTCCTTTTCTCCTTCGCCGACCAATCACGACCCCACCAACGTCTTCATCTTCACCCCACCACCCCCACCACGAAAACCCAACCATTGTCTCCTCCTCCTCCTCCTCCTCCTCGTCATCGCTACTTTCCACGACGACGCCGGAATCGTCGAATGTGTTCTCCGACGACGACGATTCTTCTTCTGAAAACCCTAGATTTCATGATATTGATGAATTTTGAACGAAAATTTTGAACGAACAAAGAAGAAGAAGGAGAACGAACGAACGAAGAAGAAGAACGAACGAAGAAGAAGAAGAACGAACAAAGAAGAAGAAGAACGAACGAAGATGGGTACTGATGAACGAAGAAGAAGAAGAACGAACGACGATTCTTCTATCTTCTTTGTTCTCCTTCTTTCTCTCTCCTTCGATCTCCTTCTTCTTCCTTCGTCCTTGATTTGTTTTTGGTTAGGTCTGTAAGTTGGTTAGATCTGTTTATAATTTGGTTAGATTAGATCTTTTTTTTTTTAATTTGCTCAAAAAGAAGATGAGATGGAGAAGATGAAGATCTTGGTGAATTTTCTTAAAATGGAATACGGTGGTGGCGGGGTGGTTGTGGTGGTGGTTCTAATTTGTGGTGGTGGTGTTGGCGGGGCCGTAGGGTGGTTGTGGCGGTGGTGTTGGCGAGGTGGTGGCAGCTGGCGGTGGTAGGGTGGTGATGGTGGATCCTAGGTGTTGATATAATGTATTTGAAATATTATTAGTTAGTCTAATCACATACCCCTTCCCATCTAATTGTACACTATTGAAAAATTGCCTAGGAGTCCGCAATCTAGAAAGTGTTGCAATTAATATGAAACGGAGGAAGTAATTAAATTATAAAATATTTTTGGCTAATATTTGAAAAGAACGGATGTAACGGGGATAAAAGCGTTCTAACGCGGCGAGTTCGCGTTACGGAACGGACAACGCGGCGAGAAGTATGTGATTTTTATTATGGCGTTCTGTAACGGCATTTCGCGGAACGACAAATCCAAAATCCGTTATAGAACGGCCGTTCTGTAACGGAATGGGAGAGTTTTAATTCCATGGTCCAGACATGAGGAGATTCTACTTGCTCCCTGCTGAAGATGACCCTTACAGTTGTTGTCAATCTAAGAGGTATAAGATTAAAGCTATGTTCATGTGTGCAACACCTAGACCTTTTAAAGACAGTCAAGGGAATATGATACATGATGACAAATTTGGTATCTATCCTTTTGTTGAGTATGGAAGGGCCAAGTATTCAACTAAGAACAGAAGGGCAAGAAGTCGGGTGACAAAGGCAATTGAAAGTGTCAACCTTGCAGTTATGAGGGACATGATAATCAACACTATAATCCCTTCCATAATGAGTAATTGGCCAGAGGGTGTGTCAAAAGAAATTTACATACAACAAGACAATGCAAGACCTCACATTCATGCAGATGACCTAACATTTAGGGCAGCAGCAACTCAGAATGGCTTCAATATTCAACTAATCAATCAACCACCTCAGTCTCCTGACTTAAATGTGCTAGATTTAGGATTTTTTAGAGCTATTCAAGCACTACAATATCAGTCTTTTCCTAAGAATCTAGATGATTTGATTTTAAAAGTGCAGGGCTGTTATGATTTCTTTGACCCAGAAGTATTGAAGTACACTTGGTTGCAATTGCAATATGTCATGGTAGAGATACTTAAATGCAAAGGAGGGAATAATTACAAGAACCTACACCATGGCAAAAGAAAGCTAGAGAGACAGGGATTACTTCCAGACAATGTGGAAGTTCAGCAAGCAGTTATAGATGAGGCAAGTTATAGATGAGGCAGTGGCTTATCTAAATGAAAGATTCATTAATGTAGGTGATGCTTTTGACTACCTAGATGCACCACAAGTCTAACATGGGGAGAAGATGAAGATTCTTTTTTGCACAATTTTTTGATGTGTATGAAGGAGAAGAAACAGGGGCAACTTTTTGGGTATATAAGAAGTATATAAGAAGACATACACATGTATATAAGTATCAACAAATTTGGTTTAGCTTATGGAGAAGATGCAGCAACACTTCTAATCAAACCAGAAAGTTTTTGGGCCTAGCTTTTATGTTTTGTTTTTGCTGTGTAATTAGTTATGGTCAAGTACTGGTTTGTATAAGCAGTGATGCAACAATTATGGATGAAATGAATTTAATTTTATGTTTATTTTTTGCATGTCAACAAGTTGATGGGAGTTGTGTTTAGTTAAATCTATCAGGGAGATTTGCATAGCTCATTGAGGAAGTAATGGATGATTTAAATCCTCAACTTAATGGTTTCACACCAATAAGGAGCAAATCATCTCTTACTCCTCAAGACACAAGTATGAGTCCCTTCATCATTTGGATTATATGTGATCATAAAAAATAAGGGACTCAAATTACTCATAAAAGGGACTCAATTCACTTAGCAGGGAGGGACTCAAATAACACACATTTAGGTTTCATTAAGCATAATTGACATAATTAGCCATTTATCTCACCAACCAAAACCAATCCAATTCATCATCCAACCTCATTGTAGGCAACCAAACCTAATGAATAGCATACAATCCAAATTCAACCTCCTCCAATCCAAATTCAACCTCCTTCAATCCAAATTCAACCTCCTCCAATCCAACTCAACAGCATACAATTCACACCATAAATAGGCAACCAAAAGTATCCAATACGTAACCAAACCAATCCAATAGGCAACCAAAACAGAATTAGGCAATCAAACTAATCCAATAGGCAACCAAACATAATTAGGCAATCAAAACAATTCAATAGGGAACCAAACATAATTAGGCAATCAAACTAATCCAATAGGCAACCAAACCAATCCAAGGCAACCAAACCAATCTAATAGGCAACCAAAACATAATTATGCAACCAACATAATAGGTAACTACAACAGAAATAGGCAACCAAACCAAATAGGCAAGAACACAATAAATTGAAGGGGGACTCATATTTTTCAAAGATAAAGGAAATTATAAGGAAATTAATTTCAGTTAGGATGATAGAACCTCAGGGACTCGAATCTTTGGCTCTACGCCTTAGTAGGAAGCAATGTGAATCAGGGTCAAGTTCGGAGCTAGTACAGGGACTCGTTGGGACATCAAGCTCACCATCTTCAGCCTCAGATGAACCTACAATGTCTTCAACCACATCAAATACTTTGAAACCCCCATCACTTTCAAAATACATGGCATATGTATTCCCCTCATCATCAAACACATTGAAGGAAGTAGCAGTACATCCCAAACAATCACACAGCCCCTTCACCTCTTTCCCCTTCCCCTGCACCTCAACCTCTGCCACATTCACCTTTTTCTCAGCCACCCTGAGGTGTTTATCCCTCCCTTTCACTACTTTCTCCTGCCCATTGACCTCTTTAACCTTATCTTTCTTTGAGATACAGTAAAATTCAGGAGCCCTAAGTGCGCAAACAATCTCATGGGTAGACCTCAGAACACCCTCACCTTTTTTCCCCTCAACTTCCGCAACAACATTCACAACCTTACTCGATCTAGGCCTCAACCTCTTTGAAATAGGTTGGTGGCCAAAGATCTTATCTTTGGGGGGACTCGCATGTTGTGGAAGGGAAGATGAGGGGAGGAACTCTCTTGGAAGCCCAGTTTTTTTGTAAAATTCATCAACAACCACACCTAAAGCCTTCAAGGCATAAGGGCGAAGATAATTTTGCGCGTCTCCACTGTCGTTAAGTCTTCTGGGCCAAGTCGAGTTTGCTTCAAACGCATGCATCAATTCCGTGATGCAATCAGACTTATCGGCGTCGTCAGTTTGAAAGAGCGCATCAACAAGGGGTTGAAGATCTGTGACAAACATTTTGTTCCGAAATTAGGGTTTTTTTTTTTTGGGAGATGAAGATATCTGATGTTGCAGATGATTTTCAAGGAAGAAAGTGAGTAATTTGAAGGTTTTACAGGCGATTTAAGAAGAAAGTGATGAAATTAAGAGAGAGAAAATGGAGGTAAGGAGAGAGAAATTGGTGGTGAGAAGAGAGAAAATGAAGGTGAGGTGAGAGAAGATGAACGGATGAAAGAGGGGGAGTTTTAGTGTTCTGGGAAGTGAAGAACATTAATTGGGGGGGTTGAATGAAGAGAGAGAAAATGTAGTTGGGGGTTTCAATTCTGATGGGGATGATGAATGGTAGTTGGTGGGGTTTTTAATTTGGTGGGAATAATAAAGATCTGATTAGGTTAGGTTATGTTTTAATGGGATAGATTAAGTGGGGTTGTGTTTTTGTTAATTGTGATAAGTAAGGGTAATATGGTAATTTCATAGGCCAAAACTTACTACTTTAGGAAAGAAAAAAAAGTGTCATATGTAATTTGCACCATGCTGTTTTAGGAAAGTGTCGCATGTAAAAAAAAACGGAGGAAGTATAACATTTCATGCTGAAATAGGACCAAAGGGAATCAGCTGTTTCCCTGGTCTGGTAAAGGGAATTAGGATCAATGCAGTCTATTACTACCAGTCATTCCCAGAGAATTGGTTTGCCCTTTGTGTAGCCAGTACTGACCATTATCAATGCATATAAACTATGGATGTTATAGTTAAAAAGAAAAAATTTGTATGGATGATAAATATATGTTGTGTTTGTGGAAATGGACAGTTTGCAGGGTACTGAGTGAACTTGCTGATCGGTGATCGATGTATAGATCTCTATTAGATATCTTTTTTTTACCTAAAAGATTATTTACCCAAAAGATGATGCCTGAAGAAAAGAAAAGGGGAACCCCTTCTTTCCCTTCTATCTGGATTCAATGATCGATCTAAACCAGTGCTTTGTCCCATTTACCCCTCCTGCAGTCCTGCTTACAATTCTTTTTAGTCTTGCCTTATTGTATGATCCTGGTCTAGATTTCTTAACATGGTTATGATTTGGTTAATGCTTTGCACAGGAAAAGACTGTTGCATGCTTGTCAAATGAGATATCTCACTGAATGTCATGTACTTCTTTGTTAAGAATTTGTTGGTTAGTCAGTTTCCTTTGGTATTAAATGTAATAAATTATTTGTCAGGAGCCTCACAAGAGGCATTGAATTTATGCTGTGGTTTGTAGTTTACTAAGTTGAAAAGATCAATTTAGAATCAAGAGCCACATTTTCACTAAGTTAAAAAGATCAGTTTGAAATCAAGAGCCACAATTTTTCCATGTTGCTTGGTTTTCTAGAAAAAGAGTCTGCCTCGAGTAAAGTACAGGTGGTAGATTTTGCTACAGATGTCAATAGGTCTGTTAATGATTGTTGCTAATTTTGGTTGATCAATCTTTCAAATGCGGGTCTGGAGATAATCTTATTCATATAGCTTTATTGTACTACTTTTTTCCTTTGGTTTCCAATACTTCTTCAGATCAAGGGTCCTTGGTTTTTAATAATTCCGTGGACAACATTTTCTTGCAACTATCTATGCTAAGCATCATTATCTTATTGCTGTCTATCTTAGTTGAGCGATCTTAACTGTTAATTGAATGATTTACTGCAGAGTCACGCTGGTCTCTTCAATCTTTGTGTAGTGGTACTTGTTGCTGTGAACAGCCGGCTTATCATTGAAAATCTCATGAAGGTTAAGTAGCAGCAAACATCATTTGATTTTGCTTACCCTTTTGTTTAGTGGCCAGTTTCATTTCAGTTCTGCAGTATAATTGATGTTTCGCTGACTGTTTGCAGTATGGTTTGCTCATACGAGCTGGTTTCTGGTTTAGCTCAAAGTCACTAAGGGATTGGCCTCTTTTCATGTGCTGGTAAGAGTCTTTTACTATCAATACGTTTTACTGACAAGCTGTGTGCTACATGGATGCAGATCCTGTCTTTGCTTATGCACTTACTTTTTCTATTGTTTTAAACTACAGTCTTTCTCTCCCAGTTTTTCCATTGGCTGCTTTCTTGGTAGAAAAGTTGGCACAAAGAAGGCGCATATCTGATCCGGTAGGTGATCTAAATCTTATTTCATTGTCATCCAGATGCGCAATTGTGATTTGGGCTCTTTTCTAAAAGCATTTCCCTGCATATCTTACCTTTGCTAATTTGCTTGCTGCCATTTCAACTATATAGATGTTTAGATGAAGGCTCTAATCTCCATTGCAGGCTTCCCTTGAACCCCAAATCTTGTTTGGCTATTTCACTAGATTATCATTGCCCCAACAAATAATTCTATTGGTATCCTCTATTATAACCAATTCGTTTTGGTATTCAAGCTCAGTACTAGATGTGTCACTGACTATCACTGGGGGTTATCTGACAAACAATTGACATAGGAGGATAGCCTGGATTGATTGGCTAGGTGACTGAGGAGAAGAAGAAAAATAGTGTGTTTTTTTTAACTATATTACCTGTTATAGGAACTGGAAGCTGTTTGATTGTAATTTCTTCAATTGTGATTTGGGCTCTTTTCTAAAAGCATTTCCCTGCATATCTTACCTTTGCTAATTTGCTTGCTGCCATTTCAACTATATAGATGTTTAGATGAAGGCTCTAATCTCCATTGCAGGCTTCCCTTGAACCCCAAATCTTGTTTGGCTATTGTTGGTCTTGTTCACTAGATTATCATTGCCCCAACAAATAATTCTATTGGTATCCTCTATTATAACCAATTCGTTTTGGTATTCAAGCTCAGTACTAGATGTGTCACTGATTATCACTGGGGGTTATCTGACAAACAATTGACATAGGAGGATAGCCTGGATTGATTGGCTAGGTGACTGAGGAGAAGAAGAAAAATAGTGTGTTTTTTTTAACTATATTACCTGTTATAGGAACTGGAAGCTGTTTGATTGTAATTTCTTCATTTGAGTTTGCTCGCTCAGATGTTTGCTGAACTCCATGATGAACTTCTTAGAAACCGTGATTTACAGTTCTTTTTACTTGTTCTTTGGATAAGTGGATTTTTTTTCTTATGGTAATTCTATTAGTTGGTTCCTTTCATAATATCTTAAGCCATAACTATCTCAAACTTTGCAAAAACATGCTAATCTTGTAACCATCTGTGCAGGCTGTTGTCCTACTTCATATATTGATTGCCACAATTACAATCTTGTATCCAGTTTTTGTAATACTCAGGTTGGATCCTGAAACCTTTTTTTATCTAATACCACCTCTATTTTTTTCAGTTGTACCCAAAGGCCTTGGCATATTTACCAACGCACAACTTTGAGCATTAATATTTTTTTAAATTATGTATAATAAATTTTATATAATCATATAATGCTACAAATCTTACAAGATCCCACATGAATGTGTTTTTCCTTATGTATAAATAATGGAAGAATGTCAAAGTGGAATATGTGAATATGGTACAATTAAAAGAAACCAGAGGAAGTACTTGTTTATTATCACTTTAATCCTGTAATAGTGTTGTTTTGATTCGTGAACACAAATATGTTGTCTTGATTCGTGAACACAAATATGTTCACTGACAAAACCCAAAGTGGTGGAAGCTTTTTTTTGTATTTCGTACTTAGTAGTCATTGTCATTAGTTGTCAGTTGGAGTGGTGTGCAGTTGTGCGCGAAAATTTCTTAATTGTGATGTTTTTTTTAGTTCTATCAACTTTTTCAAATTTAATTAACATAAGTGGGCTGAAGTAACTTATGATAAGACCTAATATCCTTGCAGGTGCGATTCTGCTGTTCTTTTTGGTGTCACATTGATGCTTTTTGCTTGCACCATGTGGTTAAAGTTGGTATCATATGCACATACAAACTATGATATGAGAGCAATTGCCAAAGCATCTATTAAGGTAATGGAAAGAGTTACATTTTCTTCTCTTCCCTTTTCTCTCCTTTTTTTCTCTGGTATAACCTATAAAGCATCATCCCAGTTTAGTCCTTTGACTCCTATCCATTTATCCTGTCATACATTCTAGTAATTGATAACAACATGAGGATTATTCTCCTACTATAATGAGCCATAGGTATTTCTCTTTGCAGTCCACCGAGTTGAACTAGATACTCTAAATCCACTCATAACAACCTCTTAGCTTGGAAATTAAGGTATAAGATCTTCTTCTACAACCTCAAATAAGTGATTCTAGTTCTATATCTATCATTGTTTACCTTATGATGCAAACAAATGACAACACCTCCCCTGGACTACAAGGCTACTAGCGATTGGTATTTGGTTGTGAGGTCCTACATATCTCCAATCTTAGTTCTCCATGTAGTTCTTGAAGCAGCCAACTCTACTTATGTTGTTTTCTTCATTCCTTTGGTATTCATATTTTTTTCAAGGTCCTTTTGATTCTTATGGGAAGTTTACTTGATTCCTGCTTTTTAAGATATTTGTATTCTGATAACAAATATATCATGTCACTGTGATATAGTGTTTATGTTTTTCCTTACTAGTTTTTTAGTTTGGTTTCAGGATGATGAACTAAATATGGAACTTCCTTATGGTGTCAACTTCGAGAGTTTGGTGTACTTCATGGTTGCTCCCACGCTATGTTACCAGGTGCGTGGAAATTTTCCCACGCTATGGCAACATGATCCTCTATGTCCATTTTGAATTGAGTCAACAAAATCATTGTTGTTTGACTTTTGGATTTTAATGGACCAAATCGAAATGTGTCATTAAATTGTGTGTACTTCTTCACTGTAAAGTAGCAGTTGGATGTTGCATAAGGTTGAGTCATTTGGAACTACCTCTCTGTTATACCTGTGAAGAAGAAGTTTGGCTAGGGGTTGGGGAGCCCCTCTAAAGGCATTTGGAAAGTGTTGGTGTCAATGTTGATGCTTTGGGTGTCATTCTTCCATATGGATTACGTTTGGCTGGGACAGGAGCACGTGTTTGCCTGAACTTATAATTGACTTAAATGAAACTCTGAGGTCTATTAGTCTTCTAATTAATATGTGTATATTAATTTGGCATTGAACAAACTTGTCTCTGATTATCTATACATGTTTCTGGTATGACATGTTTACACCTTTTGCAGAAAATAATAGTGAAATAAGGGCATATTTATCCTGTCTCAAATGTTCCAAGTTGCATGAGCCCTTTATGATTTCTTCTCATTTGAAAAGTTATCCGAGTGTTTTTATGTGAATTTCATGAAGAGTTCTGGTATCCTGTGAACTATACTTCTCAACTGTGTCTTTAGTTGTAGATAGGAGGGTGCATTTAATGCTTTTTCTTGCACTTCCTGTACAACTGCATCTCGGCGGTAGATGCATGTCATTCATGCAATCATATGTCAAAACTTGTCAATTGTGCATGCTTTGTCATACTGCAAGATCCTACGCCAATGCTAGGAGTCCAATTTGTCTGTTCTATGCTTATAATTTCTTTTTGTCAATTAAGAGTGCCTATGTGCAGCTTTTTCTTTTCTCATATTCAGCATATCACACATATTTAAGACTTCTTCAATTCCATTGTGATGGATTATGTTAGTTTGGTCATCAGCTGAATGTGCTTATATGTTTTGAGTTCTGCATTCTATTTTGCAGCCAAGTTATCCTAATACTGCATATATTCGAAAAGGATGGGTGGCTCGACAAGTATTGAAATTGGTGATATTTACTGGATTAATGGGGTTCATCGTAGAGCAGGTCAGTCAATCCTATTGTAATTATTATCTTTTTCTTGCTACCTATCCCATATATAATCTTGACACAAGTATTTTTTTTGGTTGGAATACTTGTAGTATATCAATCCAATTGTACAAAATTCACAGCATCCACTGAAAGGAAACTTGTTGTATGCAATAGAAAGAGTTTTGAAGCTCTCAGTCCCGAATTTGTACGTGTGGCTGTGCATGTTCTATTGCTTTTTCCACCTCTGGTGAGTTATGCTACACATTATTTTCCAAGTTATGTTGCATTTATGTGAGGGAAACTGGGTAGGGACATTCATGCTGTACACAATTACACATATAGTTGACCATTTTGCTATATAGAGAAGTGTGTTGTAAGACTTAAGAGTGAAAGTTGAAGCAACTCTTGCTGTCAAATAAGTACTAACTCAAGACTTCATTTTTCTTTTGTTTCTATTAAATATTGTTTTTGTTGCAAAGCATGGTTCTAAATTCTGGTTCTGGTAATGATCACAGTAATAGTTGTGCTAACTTTGTTCTGGTGTTGCGTAAAGGATTGTGGTTCAATCAGATTTTTATTGCGGTCATCCGGTCCTATATAGCCTTATCGGCTCTGTATCTACCAGCTGATCTATAGTAGTCCTTTACAAGGTTGAAAGTTTCCTTGCAAGTTGAAATAGAGATACAGCTGATCTTTAAAACCATGTTTTAAAGAGAGCTTGCATGAGAAAGCAGCACGGAATAGTGTTTCTAATTATTCAAGTGTCTTTACATGTAGTAAGTTTTGACTTCATGCTCTTTTTTAGGCTAATAACTAATTACTCAAGCTCCTGTTTGTCGATACGTCCTTCGTTATATATAGAAAGCATTTTATGTGAAGTTAGGCTCTCCCTGTTTAGGTTCCTGAGCTCCATGCTATCTTTGTTAAATTCTTTGTGTCTTGAGTAGTTTAAACTTGTGTGGATGCCATTTAGCCTAGTTGGTAAAGTCTTGTAGGGGTGGTACTCAAAACCTGAATCTTGTCTACATCACTACACTTAATCGCTCATTCACACCAAAAAACAAAAGTAGTTTGAACTTGCTGATTTTGTAGATAAGGATGTATAATTGCAATTACAATTCAATGAAATGAAGTTGCAGGAAGAATTTGTGTACTAGAGCTGTTTCTTAAGCAACAACAGCTATGTTGTTCAGACCATGGAATTAAAACTCGGCCGTTCCGTTACATAATGGTCGTTCTGTAATGGATTTGGAAGTTATCTTCCCGAGTATCCTGTTATAGAACGCAATGACAAAATCACGTCCTTCTCACCTCGTTAGAGTGTTCTGTTCTTTTGACAGAGTTGACCGAAAAAAAAGCATAAATTGTAAGAAAAAGAACATGCACACTCAAGAAAGGAGAATAAATTGGTGGGGGAATTTAAGTTTGGATGTATATGAGTTGTTTCATATATTATGATGAAGAAATACTACTTAAACTATAAATTTGCAAATATGAAGTTAGATCCCTTGTATGCGAATTTGTTGAAATAATTAACGTCGCATTCGCCGCGATCCGTTCCATACATCCGATACAAGTTGCTTTTGTGATAACGCGGCCGATACTGCTATGGAGACCGCATCCGCGGCTTTTTTCTATGGTTCAGACCCTTCATTTCACTTCAAAATTCTAATGTTAGGTACTCGGTCAGGATATAAGTTTGGATACTTGACACTTGATGTTGGACTCAGTGCATGCAAATTTTCATAAATAATCCTTTTATTGATTGGTCACAATTTAACATATTTTCAGATCCAGTCACTATTTCTATATTACTATATGATGATTGTTACTTGGGTATGTCTTTCCAATTTTAGGTTGAACATATTGGCCGAGCTTCTTAAGTTTGGAGACCGTGAGTTTTACAAAGATTGGTGGAATGCAAGAACATTCGAAGAGGTAGGATCCTGCTAATGAGACAAACCTAGAGCTCTTACTTCTAATGTGACTTATTGCTAATAATTTTATCACCTTGTTTATTTTTTATGTGCTGGCGAAATTGATGACATGCATCAGTATTGGAGGATGTGGAATATGGTATGTTTTCTCTTTAATCATTGTAATTGACTGTTTAAATTTGTTATTGCACTACTTTGCTCACGGCTTGGTGCTCAATAGGAAATTGAGTACCAATTTAAATCAGGTCATGATCATTATCCACATTAGGTTGATTGAGAAAAGTAATTTGGAAGATTGAGGAGTGTATTATAGAAGAGGCAAGGAAGGGATAAGATCATAAGATTGAAAAAGAGATGGGAAGACAGGAATGAGGAGGACTATAGAAGTTGAAAGAGAGAATAATTACATTATCCCACCGCTCAAAGTATCTCCAAACCTTGTAGTCGTAACTTGCAGTGTTTTAACATCAATTGTAGGGTGGAGCTGGTGAATGTCAAGCTTTCAAGTTCCTTTTCTTTAGGCTGTTGTTTAGTTGAAATTAGTTTTAGTAAATTAGTTTTAGTTTCTAAGTGACACTTAATTTAAATTTGTAGATTAATTACTTTGTCCTCCTTTTGCGTGGTTGACACCTCCTTGGTGTCTTTTGAACATTCTCCTTCCAACACGCAAATATTTGCATGGTTGCGTCATATTGCCAAGCATATAGTGCTACTTGGAGCTTCTCTCATTCGTACTAGATATACTTTGAAACTGCTTTCTTCATGTATTTATCAACTTGATCCTATTATTTTTCTTATCCACTAACATTAATTTTGGAACAGCCTGTACATAAATGGATGGTTCGCCATGTTTACTTTCCTTGCTTGCGCAACGGAATACCGAAGGTATCTTCTTATCTTATACTAAGTTTTCTCAACTATGAGTTGCTGGCTGCTTCTTTAATGGGATTAAGGCTCTGACATTGATGTTGTTGTTGCTTCTTCAAGTCTTCTTTAAATATGGCATCAAGCTGATATTTCATCAGTATATTGTAACTTGCGAGTTTATCTTTCATTGTGTCCCTATATTCTGTCATCAGCAGTTGACTTATAATAGATCCCTTTCCTCTTAATCCAGATAATGAGTTCTTTTATCTGAAAAATAATATAGATAGAAGGTTAAATAGCGCGTCTTGCTGCTTGAGTGCAGATGTGGTCTTATCAGACCAAGTCTTTGGGGTTGTGATTGAATTCGTTCCGCATGTCTTGTCATTTATCAATTTGGAGTTTCTAATGTTGTCTCGTTTTTATCCAGGGAGTTGCAGTGTTGATTGCTTTCCTCATATCTGCCATATTTCATGAGGTATCTCAGAAATTTACTTGCAGCATCTTTCTGCATTTTTTTGATCTTTTTCGTAATACAGTGTCTTAAACACGACTGATAGTCTTAAATCAGGCTTGGTGCTCAATAGGAAATTGAGTACCAATTTAAATAAGATAGATGAAGCTCAATATGACATGTTTTGATTGCAAAATAATTGGGTACAGCACTTTCTGCTAGATCTTCATCTTCCAAAACTTCTTTGGCTGATCGAAAGAGGTATCCACCATTGTGACATCTCTCTGGACGTGAACCTTGTTGAGTGGACTCCAAGTCTTGGAAACTTATAATGGAGTTTCTATTTGCAATCCTGCAATTTATGATCCGAAAGCACAAATTGACTCTGAACAATTTTTTAAGAGATCCTAAATGAATTCAGACTAGGACTGCTTTCTAAAGTAATATTAAAATGCTGAGGGGAAGAAGACGTGCTTGAACTTAAGTGTATGAATGAAGTACTCATGAGTCATGACAAGATACTCTTATGGATCCATATAAATACCAATGTTTCTATGGCCTACTCTTTTATCTAATAATATATTCTTACTACTCTCCCTGGCTTTCTCCCACATGGCTACGTTCCGAGTTCGAAAAATAAGAGAAGGAGGAAGTGTGGTTGTTATTCAATATCTAGTAGGATAATAGGATAGTGACATGTCATTGGCCTTCTGCATTAAGGGTGGCTCAGTTTACTTATGAGAAAGGTATAAAGACTGAATCAGTAATGCTGTGTGGGTAATTTTGTGTCAGACGTTTGCCAAAACATCAAGTTACATCTAACAGGTTTACATTCTAATGCTACAGCTATGGGCTTCTCTGTTGCATCTTTTGATTTCTTTGATCTGAATATGCATTTATATCTACTTCTTTTGAACTCTCTCTTCTTAAATCATTTCCAGCTGTCTAATTTGTTTCTTGAGAAACCATGATCTTGATATTACAATCTTGTTTTCCTGCTGTGAAATTTACTGTTTTTTATAGTTAGGGTTGCATACAGGGTGTGTCTGTATTTTGATTTTAATCTATTTTTTTTTTGCAGCTATGCATTGCTGTCCCTTGCCATATCTTCAAACTTTGGGCTTTTCTGGGCATTATGTTTCAGGTAAGATGGGCTGTCAATGACACAAAGGTGTACTTACTCCTCTGTTATTTGTTTTTTCTTTGCAAGACTACCTTATTGCTCCTATCTATTTTTGTGAAGAAATGTGCATACTATTTGCTGAATGTGCTGAACTGATTTTCTAAACCAGGTTCCCTTGGTTTTACTTACAAATTTCCTGCAAAGGAAGTTCCAGAACTCCATGGTATGTGTCTCTCACTTCACTGGTTTTCTGGATCTTTTGTGTCAGGAGGGGTTTGGTATTTTACCAGATTTGATTTTTGAGTTGAAACAAACAGAAGCTGTCCTTAAAACTCTCTAGATCTGGAATGCAAATAGGAAAAAGCAGAGTAATTTAAGAAAAACAAATTTTAAAAGTTGGGGAGTGGGGTAAAATTTCTATGTGATGTGACTTATCAATATATCATTTGAAGTGTAAAGATAGTCAGATGTATAAACCGTCAATCAAGAAGCATTATTGGTGAAATACTGAGTGGATTAGATGTGGTGTTCAACCTTACCTGTGAAATGGGAGGGGCAGTAAACATCAAATTGGAATCAGCCAATTTAGCTTACACTTTTGGATGCGAAACTGAGCAAACAGAAGAAATAAATCGAGATATTGTGTGAGGGAATAGGAGCGGTGATGGGTTACTGAAGTAACTAAGAATATTAATGTGAACTGATGCAAATATATGAACTTGAGAACTAGATTGGATGCCTTTATATGGTGCAAACTTTAGTTTAAACATGCCTATAGTGTCCTCGCCAGCATTTAGAATCATGTATAATGTATTGCTATTCTAATTCTATAAAATGGGTGATTTCCTCGGTGTGTCTCACAGCGTGCTGACTCTACCTTTATGTGTGTCATTATCAGCTTGGAAATATGATCTTCTGGTTCATCTTCAGCATATTTGGTCAACCAATGTGTGTTCTCCTTTATTACCATGATCTAATGAATCGCAAAGGCAATTTAGCATGAAGCTTTTTAGCTTAGAGAAGGTATTAATTGCATAGTAAAGTGGACCAGCTCATGCTACACAGCAATTGTTTTTCCATTTCAAGATTCTATGTAAATGCTGGTCTACGCGAGTACCTCATGCCAAGTGAGTCATACTTGATGACTTCATTTTCTGTATGAGTAATTTTGACTCAGAAATTACACACACCCTTGTTGATACAGACTCAAAGATGTAACGTTGAATCAGGATCAGAATCTTTCTGGAAAAATTGTACATGATGTCTTTTGGTTTCTGTTTCCTTTCGGAGGTTGAATTATCTGAAGGTATCCTGTAAGATTCTGGATTTTGTTACATTATTTCCAGTTTCAGTTCGTGGGTCTTGACGATAAATAAAGTGAAAAAATAGTCAGGCAATAACATTTTGTCATTGATGATTCAAAGCTTCCATATTTTTATCTGTTCATTGTAATCGAGTTACGATGAAATGAAAATTGAATGAAGCTATTGGCTAAAGTGATAACTCTGTTCTTTCATTCAACTGGTGTTGGTAATATGTGGATTGAATAAAGCGATATATCTATAAGTTTAATGAAATAACTATGGGTATCATTCAGTGCATAAGTTGTAAGATGCAATGACAAATTGATAGCACATTTCTCCTTTTTCTCTCGATCAAGTTAGCCGCCATTCTTACAACTAAAATTCGAAGACACGACATCACTGAATGGTGGAATATTTTACCCATTTTAGTTGTTATCCCTCGTTTCTTCTTGTCAAACTTTATCTATAGCTATTGGTCGTATATATAAGGATCCATAATATAGAAAATTCGCTATTCCTAAGACCCAGATGCTCCTTTTACTTTCAGAAACCTCGTAACTATTTGAAGTCTTGATCTAACTAGTAGTGAATGGCGAATTTTTATATTATGGATCTTTATATACTACTATTTATATAGAACTTGACATAGGAACATTATTGAACACAAGAAGAAACCAGGGAAATTTGTAACAGCTGAAATGGGTAGGATATTCCACCATTTAGGCGAAGGCGACAAGACTTGTCTTTGAATTTAGTTGTAAGATATGGACTTATGGAGGATGATAGTTTGGATCTAGCATATCAGAGGCGGACCTTTTAAGGGGCAGGATTGGATCTGCCCCCTAAAAGGTTTTGGGAAACAATTGTGCTATTTTGCTTAGCCCGCTAAAAAACATAAAATAGTACAACAATCGTCGATTGTTAAGAAGGGGAGAAAGGAAATGGGAAAAGGGGAACCCACATTGTGGAATACAACTGTGAATTGTGATGTTGATGCTTTTTTATAATTCTATTTGTAATCGCGTATTGAATGATTTCTTTCTTATTTCATTGATTACTATTGACTTTTTTTTATCTTTATCCAATTATTATTATTATTATTATTATTTTAAAAAAAGGAAAGAAAGAACTAGGGTTGCCAGGAAATGGGCCACCCTAAAGCATCCTTCCGGATTATTATAGAAAAAAGAAAATCAGTAACATCAAACCAGTAGGTAAGAGAAGTCGTCGAATGACTCCTATGAGCCACCCAAACAGCAGCAGCATTGGCCTCCCGAAACACGTGCCGAATTTGAACATCTTCAAACTTCTTCAAATCTTCACCTACATCTAAAATAAGAGAATTAATAGTCTAAGGAATCTTCTAAATATTTTTAATAGCCTGGATCACAGCTAAATTGTCACCCTCAATAATAACTTTCTTTAAACCTAGAAAAATGACAGCTCTAATCTCTTCCTTTAACCCCCTAGTTTCAGCAACCAGAATAGAGGCTAAATCATCCAGAGCCCACCCACCAGACATTAAAACTTTACCTTGAGAATCCATAATGACAAAGCCATATGCCGAATGACCATCGGAAAGCTTAGAACCATCAAAATTCATTTTACACCAATCCTGCAAAGGGGGAGACCAAGCAATATTCTCTCTAGCTTTATCCTTACATGACTTAGGCCACATATTATGAGGTTGCCGAATAGAAAACAGGGAATCAAAATCACCAACCGTAGCCCCTAAAACGTTTAATCTTATCAACATAAGCTCTTATCATGAAACTCACTTTAGAAGGAGAGCACTTATCCTCACGAAACAACCCATTCCTATTATACCAAATAAACCACCAGGTGATAGCAAAAATCTCCATATTAAACTAAGAATTACTGGCCCTAATCCACCAGTGCAATATTGTTAATCTTTGCTTTTCTGGGACCTAATCCACCATATATTTTAGGCTTACAAATCTTATCCCACCCTATCAAGTTTGGAGACTTAGCATTACTATCTTTGTTCCCAAAAAAATTTCTATAACTTTTGTCTAATGAAGAAACAATAGAGGGAGGCAGAGTAAAGCTTTGCATTTGATAATTAGCTTTTGTTGCTAAATTAGATTGTATAAGAATAGTCCTTCCAGCCTGAGAAAGAGAATTATCATTCCATTTAGTCAATTGAAAGGTTACTTTTTCCTGGATATCCACAAAAGTGTATTTTGTAACTTTAGTGCATATTATAGGGCAACCAAGATATTTGCCTAGAGTAAAAGTCTCCTCCATTTGCAGAATATTAGCAAACCTAGCAGCCACTATATAAGGGACATTTTCAGTGCATTGGAACGCAGACTTATGGAAATTGATTAATTGGCCTGACATAAGACAATATTTATCTAGAATATTTTTATTAATAAAACAACTATCCTCTAAAGCTTTAGCAAACACCATAGTGTCATTTGCAAAGGTAAGGAATGGAATTTTGACTCTAGAATGGCCCAACTTAACTCCTATAGCTTTGGGTCCCATACTACTTGCTTCATGGAAACGACGAGCTAGAATCTCTGCACCATAAAAAAAAATATAGGGTGAAAGAGGGTCACATTGCTTAATTCCTCTAGATGGGAAGAAGGATTCACCCGGGATTCCATTTATTAAAACTGATAAAGAAACAGTAGTAATAGACTGTTTTAGCCATTCAATCCAACGATCACAAAATCCCAACTTTTCAAAATCAATAAAAAAAAAGTCCCACTCTAATCTATCGTAGTCTTTTTCCATATCTAAATTAATTGCTAACCATCCTTCTACACCTTTTTTTACTTTTAAAGGAATGGAATACTTCATGTGTTAATAAAATATTATCTTGAATTAGTCTTTCTGGTACAAAAGCTCCCTGTAGGGGATGAATTACATAACACAACTTCAAGTCTATTAGCCATAATTTTTTAGATGATTTTGTAAATAGCTGAACATAAGCTTGTTGGTCTAAAATGATTTGGATTAGCAGGGTTATCTATATTAGGAATTAAAGTGATAAAAGTATGATTTATTTCTTTTAAAAGTTTTCCTAAATGAAAAAAAGCTTTAACAGCTCTGAATACTGATCTTCCCACTAACGACCAATACTTTTGAAAGAAAAATGGAGGGTACCCATCGGGGCCCGGGGATTTATCTGGGGCTAAGTCAAATGTTGCAGTTTTAACCTCATCCAAACTCACTTCCTGACAGAGAGTAATATTATCGTCTTCCGATACTATTTTCTCTAAAAGCATAAAATCTACATTTCCATCAAATGAACACGACGGGTTATGAGCAAACCGTTGTCTAAAGGCATTTGTGATACACCTTTCTATCCGGCTTGGATGAGTTATTACGTTGTTTTGAGCATCTTAAATTGAGTTTATTAAATTGCGGTTTCTTCTAATAGACGCACAAGCATGACAATACTTAGTATTAGCATCACTTAACTTGATATGGTTAGATTTAGCTTTAATTTTCCAATGCATATCTTGAAAAATGCAATAGTTTTTCTCGTTTGGCTAAAAATTTAGATTGCAAAGTTATTATATTGGGAGAGTTTTCATCTTGGATAAGCTCTTCTTGGAGCGATTTGAGTTTATTATCAACAATCATGAGTTGGCGAACTATATTACCAAAACGGGTAGTAGACCATTTTTAAGCTTTTTCTTTTAATAGTTTACATTTACGAGTTAGACAAAACATATGTGATCCTTGAAAGTGAGTACACCACCTCTTTTTGATCAAGCAATCAAAATCATTACGAGATGTCCATAGTTTATTAAAACGAAATGGTGGAGCTTTCCTGCTTTTACTTATGTTAAGCGAAACTGATAAGAACAATGGTCTGATGAAGTAAAATTATGGTGAACAACTTTGGAATTTGGAAATAAGTTGAGCCACTCCAAACTAACAACCCTTCTACCCAACCTCTCTAGAATGTTATTAGGCCCATGTGGTTTTTTCCTCCAAGTATAAACATTACCTTCAAATGGTAATTCAACACATTCAATAGATTCAAAAAGTAAGTTGATATAATTTAGTCTAGAGAAATGAAACATAGCACCCCCTAACTTATCATTAATACAACTTCATTCATTAAAATCCCTTAATATCATAAAAGGGGAATTCAAAGAACTTAAATAAGCTATTATCTCATCCCAAAATTCTTGTTTTAATGCATGATTTGGAGGAGCATAAACAAAAACAGTAACAAAAGACAAGTTCATTGATAAAATAAATATATTACAAGCCATAAATTTACTCGATTTATGAATAATAGACAAAATAAAAGGGTTTGTGGGGTTGTCTTTCCACAAACACCACAATCCACCTGCCAAGCCAAATATGGGGAGGAAATCGAAGTGATTAAAACCACAATGCCTTACACTCCCCTCAAAGGGAGAGGATTGCACTTTGGTTTCACATCGAACCATTATTTGAACATTATTAAAACTACAAAAGTCCTTAACTTCCTCCATGGCAAGATGCCTATTGCATCATCTAATATTCCAAAAACTGATATTCATTTAAAAAAACGTGGAAGACAAGACTTACCTAAGTCCTTCCCTTATTCAGACCTGAAGAGACTGCTTCATCCTCCCAACACTCTCTTCCTTCTCTTTGCTGAACTGGAAGAAGATCCATGATCCTTGGGGCTAGCCTCTTCAACCTCAATTCCCTCAATTTGGCGAATTATAAAAGCCTCAGAATTGATGGAATGAAAAGAGTTTTCTAGCTAAGAGAGATACTCCTCAATCATATCATCATCATCTTACTGCTCATCAAGAATAAAGGTGACATCATCAACACCAGAGTACTCATCATTGTGATCAAACAGATCATCTTCCTCAGGCAATAAAAGATTTTCCTCTGGTAAATAATTTTCAGGGAACAACTCACTAGGATAGAGAACTCTTAGAGGGACAGGTTCAATTACATCATCATTGACTAAGGGAGGAGGGAAAGGTTGTACCCCTAGCTCATTACTAGGCATACCAGGCTGAGAACCAGCAGGGATTAATTTTTTCTTAGCAAGAGAGGAGGCAGGAGGGGGAGTCATAGCCTCAAAATCGATAACATCATCAGAGGAATCCACATTTACCACAACATTGAAAACCATCAAACCCTTACCTTTTACGTTAGAGTTAGGAAGATTTAGAGAAGCTTTTTTATCATGACCAGCATTCACCACATCTTTTAAAACAAACCCCTTCTGAGCAGGGTTGTTCTTAGCACCAGAATAAACCTTTGCAGGGAATTTCTTCTTCATAAAATTATGAGAGACACCAGTTTTAACAAAGGAAGAATTCCTAGAAACATGCTTAGGCCTAGTCTCCACTATATTAGCCTGCTTAGCTATAGTGAGAGGCTTGACTTGCCTATTAGCATTCTCAAGAAACTCAACCAACCATTTCTTTTTCGGATTTTTCAACAGTCTTATAGTAACATCCCTCTGAGCAGGGTAGAGCAAAGCACACTTTTCAATGGTATAATCATCACATCCACAAAAAGAACAACCAGGAGAGAGGTCTTTAAACCACAAAACTTAACCACAAGTCAAGCCACCAACACGAGTAATTTCAGCATACTCTAGAAGGGGTTCAGTGATATCAACTCTAATACACACTCTTGCAAATCTGATTTTGTGCCTCAATAGAGACCTGACATTAAGCTTGACAAGAGTGCCAACATTATTTGAAGCTAACATATTAGCCACATATTTAGCATTCAATAACTCTGCAGGAAACCTAGGGATCTAACCCACAAATCCACCCATTTTAATTCCTCAATGTAAGGATCAAAATGAGCACGCCAAGGATGCAGCATAAAAAGTTATCCCTGAACATGCCATGGTCTTTCAGACGAAACCAAGAAAAGGTCCCCAGGATTAGCAAACCTAATCATTATCCAATTATTCCCCATTTCCATAAAATCAACATCACCTTTACAAAATTTCCAATCAACTTTTGATCTAGAAATTATAGTACGAAGATCAATAGGCTCACCCAATATTTTACCAATTAAACAAGATTTAGTAAGATCAACAATATCTTTCCTAACTTGTGGTAACTCATCAACAATAACATAATCAAGTAAACAAGGTGGGTTTGACGTATCACTTACATCCAATGAAACAGTCTCAGACACCAGACCAGCTGCAGCATTAATCTCATCAGACACAACAGCATCAACAAGATTGATGGACTCCAGAGTAAGTCCACCCTTCCTTGCATTTTTATCAATGATAACATCCTTAAAGAATCTAGGGATAGACATTTTAGGATAAAAGAAACCAGCACAACACTCAGATAAAACACCAGAAAGCAGGAAGAGAATAAGATTTTTTTTTGACGAGGATATAGACTAAAGAAGCAAATTGAGAAGAGATGTGAATAAAAAATACATGAATTGTGCGCCTTTTATAGCACAACAAATTAGGGCAACTATAACAATTTTCTGAGAACATCTTACTAGAGACATTTCCACTAGCATTTAATGCGATATCTGAATTCATGGAGAAAGCTCCAATACTAACAAGTAATCTCTGCATCTTCACAAAAGCAGAATGTACCACCATCGCAATGATGGCCTTAAATCCAAAGAAATTGAAGACACCCTTCCACGAACACTCACAGCGAATTAAATGAGAAATCCCATCCTTGAACAGTAACAACCCTAGCCCTTTTCTATTTTTGTACTTAAAACACATAAATTGAAGCTACCTAATCCAAATTGAGGATGAAGCAGCTGAAATAATCATGAAAAACGGCTCATTTACTCTATGTCTAGACTTATATCCCTGACATGGAGTAAAATTAATGTTAACCACTCTACTTTGATTTGCAGGTCTATATAAAGCAGAACTACAAGCAAACTAAAAGTTATCTACTTTAGTAGATAACCAGCAAATTAGCAAGATCTTAAGTAACAAGATAGGTACAGAAGCAAAGATCTTGAGATAGATCTTAATTTTTCGGTGATTTGAGCTTTGAATTTGGGCTTTTTTCGGGTTGCAAGGGCTAGGGTTTCTTTTGGGAAATGATTTGGGGGAAAACTCTAGAGCTTATCTCTCTAACTTTCTCTTTCTTCATTTTTTTCCCCTGCCTTCTTATCTTTATCCAATTATTCTTATACATGTTTACTTTATGCTATCAGCTATTTAAAACTTTAAACTTTTGGCTTTTCTATTTTGTCTTTTTGCAAAGCTGAAAACTATTTAAAAAAGAAATGTGTTATTTCAGTAGGAACAATACAAGAGGGGGGTGAATTGTATGTGTAGAAATAAACGTAACTTTTTGCGGAATTTTAAACTTAAACGAAGAAACAAGCTAAAGGAACACAAGGGATTTTTACGAGGAAAAACTTATTGGGCCCAACAAGAAGAAACAACCTCGACCACTAGGGATTTTAAACTCAACTCTTTCACTAATTAGGCCAAACAACCTTGTTACAACCTAATTCTACTCACGGGCCACACCTTGAGTACCTAAACTCAAGTTCCTGAACAACTGTTCCCTTAACAGTTGTTCCTCTTAACTTCACTTGAAGTTTTCTCACTTTAACTCGCTTCACTCAAAGCTTCTCTCTTACAGAACTTCACTCAAAGTCCCCTTACCCCAAAAACCAAAATATAATTGATCAAATAAACTTAGTGGAATTAGAGTAAGAAGGCAAAGAACAAATGGCTTTTATGAGAGAATGAAGGCACTGACACTTTCCTTAGTTAAACTCACTAATTCACTTGGTCAGACACACGTTGGAATTTAATTAGACATTAGTATTTATATTGGTAATAACTTAGAACGTGGGATTAAAACATGTGTTAGTGGTAAAATCATTATCCCATGATGTTCCTTACCCGGAGGAACACGTTCCTCAATCAACCCATGATCTCCATGATCACTGTTAAACGTGGGAGAGAATTGAGTTACTGCTCCCTTAATTTTAGCAACCACTTAAAGCATTAAATTGAAAATCTGATTTAATTAAAAAGATTTTAATTATTGATACCAAAATAAATTCCTTTTACAAAAAAATATTATCTTGAAAATATTTTCATAAAAATCGAAAAGAATTTTTATTATCTTTATAAAAATAAAATCTTTTCCTTAAAACATTTTCCTTAAAATCAGATTTTTCCTTAAATAAAACGGTTACCTAGAATCTAGGCATAATTTACTCAACTGACATAAATGAACCGTTGTAATGCTTCATCCTAAGTCTAGTTCCTTTTAATAGTTAGTTCCTTTAACATATTAGTTCAGCGCCAGTACGTCTGTTCCTTACAAAGGAAAAAACACTCATTCTCATTCTAAATTGCCATAGTTCCTTACCATTCTTACTCGTTCCTTTACATTGGAACTAGAAATAAAAAGCCTCGCTTTAGTCTTCTTGCTCCAATGCTGCTCCAGTACCAAATTATGAAACATCTCCACTTTGCCTTCAAAATCCAATCTTGATTTCTTCCTTGACTTAGTGTTCTCTTTGTTCCTTGCATTGATACCTTGAAATTCATTCCCTTAAACAACTTGTACGTCCAATACTTAGTTTGCATCTTTGTTCCTTTGTCATCATCAAAACTAGGGTTCAACAATTTCTCCCTTTTTGATGATGACAACAAAGTTACAAACTAAGAAAAACAACAAATAACATAAGAGAATGAAAAAGATAAAATAATAATTTATATAATTTAATTAAGGCAGATTATGGATTTAAAGTTCGTGTTTTTCAATTTTTTCATTTTTCAACTTTTCGTTTGTTCCTTATCTTTTCCCCCTTTGTCATCGTCAAAAAGATCAAACGCTTGGTGATTTTGGGAAGACTGATATGTACAAGACCTTGTGACCATTAACAAGCACCAAAAATGGTTAAGTTAGGAATTTCAAAGGTTAGACTTGCTCAAACATCAATCACATAATACTAGCCATTCCAAGTAAGAAATTATGCACACAAATCACAAACGAAGACAAATATAGCAAAAGTCATCTATTTATAGCACTTGTTCCATTAAAGTACAAAAGAGAAAAGAAGAAAAGAAAAGAAACAAAAGCTAAGAATTCTTGTTCCTTTAAGATAAACAAGAACTAGACATTAGGAAGGGAAGGGGAATGGTGTTCCTCAATGACTTCTTCCTCAACCACTTCTTCCAGTTTCTTCATCACCTCTCCATGTTGCCTATCAAGTTGTTGCTTTAAATTGTTAATGGCTTGGGCCATCATCTCCATGTTCTTTTGTTGTTCAATCACGGTATCACTAAGGACTTTCATTAAACCCATCATTTTATCAGTTTTAGCATCTAAAGTCCAGTGAAGATGATTGTAAAACTTAACCATATGTTGAGCAGGGAGACATACTTCATTAAGCCAACCAAACTCATCTGAAGGAACTTGTTCCTTTCCCTTAGAACCAGAGGCAGAAGATGGTTTAGGTGGAGGAACTGGGGTGTTTTCTTGTGAAGGACCTGTTGTTCGTGGGAGAGAAACAGAAGGTGAGGTGGTGGTGTAAATGGAAGGAAGAAAAGGTGGTTGTGGTGGAAGATCAGTAGAAGTAGAGGAGAAAGGGTTTGGTTGGTTCATCTCAACCTTCAACTGTTCAAAGCTGGAAGGAACAGAGAAGGATGAGGGAGAGATTGAAGGAATGGTGGTGAGGGTTACTAGTATTTTTGGTGAGGGTGGAGGAGTTGGTTCCTTAGGTGAGTTGTGATCCTGTTCCTCTGCATCATATAGGACTAAAGGAGAGTCCTTATTTGAAGGAACAGGGACAGTTTTAGCAATTTTCAATCTAGTGCTTTGTCTAACTCTTTTAGGAACAGGAGGGGAAGGCTTTTTGGAACAGTTTTACGCCTCTTGGGTTTCTGTTCATTTGGTTCTGTGGGGGCAGGAACTTGTTCCTCCAGTATGACTTCCATTGGTTCCTCTTCCACTGCCTTGGGCAGTTTTCTTTTGTGAGAGGAACTAGTAGCAATCCTCCCTTGAGTTAACACTCCCTCTTGGACAGAGAGGTCCAAACCATACAAAGTCTTTTCATTGAGAATATTTCCTTGTTTTATTCTCAAGGTAGGCCAACCAGTAGTCTTCACTTTAAAGTGAGAAAGAAGAGAGGTGATCAATGCACCATAGCCAACAACACAACGGTTTTCAATGCAATGAGTTAGATGTTGGATAAAGAGAGAAGGAAAGTTTATTTGAATGTGGCGGTCATGGCAAAACATGTAACACATATCTAAGAGACCCACCTCATTCCTCTTTTCAGTTCGAGGAATGAGTGCTCTCCAAACAAGATTAAACAGAATTTTGTGGACAGGAGAAAGAAGATTGTGATTTATTTTGTTTTGGCCAGCAGTTCCCTTAAAAGATTCAACAATTTCATCTTGGGAGAAATTGGGAAAGGCGACAGTTCCTTTCCTCTTAAAATACAGATTAGTTCCTTTGCAAGGAACTTCCCATATTTTTGCTAAAGTTTCTTGGGAAAATTTTATTTTCTTCCCCCTAACTTCTGTAGTACATACTCCATCAGTGTAGATGAAGTTTGTACAAAATTCATCCATAGCTAGAGGAACTAAGGCATTGTTAAATGCGGTTTCAAACAGTTATTCCATACCCTGTTCCTGTAGTATGTCGTTTAATTCATTGAATCTAACTTTCTTGGCCCACTCCAAATCAACACAAAATCCTAACACATACCTTGAATCACTTCTTTCCACTCTTTTCTTGGAGGAAGAAGCAACAATTTCTTTGGAAGGAATAGGTGTGTAGCTTCTTCTTCCCCATTACCTTGTTCCCGGGATTCTTCTTCATCATCTTCCTCAATTAGTTTTCTTCTTCTTACACTTCTCCTAGGTGACTCCAATTTTTTCTAGGATTTTGGATGGAGAAGAGGGGTTTTCCATTTGAGAGGTTTTGGGAGTTTTTGTTTTTGGAAAAGGTGAGTTGAGTGAGGTTTTTGCCATCTGGTGAAAAGAATTTGAGGTTTTATGTCGTGCGAAGAGGTGTGAAGGAGATGAATAATGATGAAGTTGAAGTGTTTAATGAACATGGTTTGGGATGGAAGGAAGAAGAAGATGCATGTAACAGTAAATGAGGAGTTACACGCGTAAAAATTAAAAGGATAAAAACAAAAATAAAAGAAAATATAAAAAGGGAATCATGACTTGATTAAATCCAATTCCTATATTTTTGGGATTTTCGGATTTTTGATTTTTATGGACTTTTTAATTTATGGAAAGAAAATAAATTCTAAGGAACTTGTGCTATAGGAACAACTTATGCTAAATGTCAACATTCTTCATATCATGCAGGTTTCTTTAACTTAGGAACAATAAGGGGATTATTATGTGACATTTGTGAGTTGCTTTATTCCTTTGAATCCATGTACATGTTTTTTAACATCTTAATTTGCATTGGTCTTAGGCAATTAGTCACAGTCACTTAATATCACATAGAGTAAGACAAATCAATTCATACATGGGGGATTGGAATAGGAACATTTACTTAAGTTTTATTAAACCTTACTCAAGCCTTAATTTTTCATATCTATCTCTTTGTAGAGGCTTAGTTAGTATATCAACAATTTGATTTTCAGTTTGATAAAACTCAAGTTTAATCAAACCTTTTTCCGCATTTTCTTTTAGAAAGTGATGTCTGATATGTATATGCTTAACTCTAGAATGATGCACTGGATCTTTTGAGATACTAATGGCACTAGTATTATCACAATAAATAAGAACACAATTAAAGATTATTCCATAGTCACAAAGTTGTTGTTTTATCCAAAGCATTTGAGAGCAACATGCAGCAGCAACTACATATTATGCTTCAGCACGCAGTGGATAAAGCAACTGTGTTTTGTTTCTTGGTGCTCCAAGAGACTAAGCTGTGACTAAGAAATTGAACCATACATGAGGTACTTTTCCTATTTACAAGATCCCCAGCATAATCAGCATCAGCATATCCTCTTAACTCAAATGTATCACTTCTTGGATAGAAAAGTCCAAGATCATCTGTTCCTTAAAGATATCTAAGAATTCTCTTCACGGCAGTTAGATGAGACTCCTTGGGATTAGCTTGAAATCTAGCACACAAACCAACACTAAAATCTATGTCTGGACAACTAGCAGTCAGATACAAAAGTGAACCAATCATGCCTCTATATTTTGTTTGATCAACACTTGTTCTTATGGAATCTTCATCTAATCTAGTTGAAGTTCCCATAGGAGTGTGATTTATCTTTGAATTTTCAAGGCCATATTTATTTAGCAGTTCCATTATGTATTTTTGTTGGTGAATGATTATTCCTTTTTCAGTTTGCTAAATTTGTAACCCAAGAAAAAAATTTAACTCACCCATCATACTCATCTCAAATTCATCACTCATGAGATTTGAGAATTCTTTGCATAATGTTTCATTTGTTGCTCCGAAAATAATGTCATCAACATATATTTGAACAAGTAGTATGTCAGTTCCTTTCGATTTTAGAAACAAAGTTTTATCCACCTTTCCTCTTTTAAAGTTGTTTTCTAAAAGGAACTTTGATAATCTCTCATACCATGACCTAGGCGCTTGCTAACCCATAAAGAGCCTTGTCAAGCTTGTAGACATGGTTTGGGAGATCATTGCTTTCAAATCCAGGGGGTTGTTCAACATATACTTCTTCATTTAAATAGCCATTTAGAAATGCACACTTAACATCCATTTGATATAGTTTAAATCCCATATAAACAGCAAATGCAATTAGTATTCTAATGGCTTCAAGTCTAGCAACAGGAACAAAGGTTTCTTCATAGTCAATTCCTTCTTGTTGATTATAACCTTTTACTACAAGCCTAGCTTTGTTCCTTACAATTGTTCCATACTCATCTAGTTCATTTCTAAACACCCATTTTAAGCCAATCACTTTTTGTTGTTTAGAAAAGGGAACTAGATGCCATACCTTGTTTCTTTCGAACTCATTTAATTCAGCTTGCATAGCAGTGATCCAATCCGAATCAGTTAGGGCCTCTTCATGATTTCTTGGTTCTATCATTGATAAGAATGCATGAAATGCACAAAAATTCCTTAACTGAGATCTAGTTTGCGTACCTTTGGATATGTCACTTATTATGAGTTCCACTGGATGTGATTTTTGATGTCTCCAAGGTTTTGGTTGAAACTCTCTTATAAGAACAGGTTGTTCCTCTTGAGTTTCATGAGAGGATGAGGAGCTTTGTTCAGTTGTTCCTCTTTCAGCAATTGTTGAATTAGTTCATTCAACATTTTCATCCTTAGTAGGAACAGGAACAGCTCCATCATCTTGAGGAACAGGATCATCATTGTTATGAATGTTTTCATCTACTTTGTTCCTTTCCTCTTTTATTTCTTCTTCCTCAATTGAATCTGCATCTTTCTCATTTGGTCGTACTAAGCCAATCTCAAAGTCATCAACCTGTTTGCTTGGATTAAAATTGTCATATTCATCAAAGATTATGTGGACACTTTCTTCAACACACATAGTTCTTTTATTGAAAACTCTATAAGCCTTACTATGTGATGAATATCCTAAGAATATTGATTCATCACTCTTAGCATCAAATTTTCCAAGATTATCTTTCCCATTGTTATGAACAAAACATTTGCAACCAAATGTTTTGAAATGAGTAATAATGGGTTTCTTTCCAAAATAAAGCTCATAAGGAGTTTTGTTAATGATAGGTCTCATCCTTGGAAGTTCACTAGCAATTAGCATGGTCCTAGCCATTTCTTCTAAAGTTCTATTTTTCCTTTCTACAACACCATTTTGTTGTGGTGTCCTAGGGGCAGAAAAATTATGATCTAGGCCATGGTTTCTGCTTAAGTCATCAAATTTATAATTTTCAAATTCTTTACCATGCTCGGATCTAATATGCATTAATTTGTGACCACTCAAATTTTGAACTCTTTTAGTAAAGACAAGGAACTCATCATAAGTCTCGTCCTTACTTGAGAGAAAAATAACCCAAGTATACCTAGAGTAGTCATCAACAATAACTAACACATACCTCTTTCCACTTCTACTTTGATTTCTCATAGGGCCACACAAATCCATATGAATTAATTCTAAAGGTTTTGTGGTGCTCACAGCAGTTTTAGATTTGAAAGAGGATCTAATATGCTTTCCTTTGGCACATGCATCACAAACTTGATCAATATGAAATTTTATAGATGGTAATCCCAAAACAAGATCTTTAGATCGAAGTTTGTCAAGTAATGAAAAGCTAGCATGTCCTAGACGCTTATTCCATAAGAGTGGATCATCTTCAATAACACTAAGGCATGTCAAATTGTTTTTAGGAACAAGATCAAGATCCACAATATATGTGTTCCCTTTCCTTGTTCCTTCCAAGATGACATTCTTAAAGTTAATGTTAACGATCAAGCATTTTTCACTATTAAATTTAACAACATTTCCCTTGTCACAGAATTGGGAAATACTTAACAGATCATGTTTTAAACCTTCAACTAAAAATACATTATCAATGGAATGTGATGGTGACTTACCAACCTCACCCATGGCAACTATGTTACCTTTCTTATTGTCACCAAAAGTCACACTTCCACCTTCATAGGTTTAGAGTGAGAGAAACTTAGATTTGTCTCCTGTCATATGCTTAGAACAACCACTATCAAGATACCAAGTGTTGTTCCCCCTCACTCTAACCTGCAAAAATCAACTAGTTGTTAGTTGTAAGAACCCCTTGTTTCGTGGGTTCCTGTTCTTGACTAGTATTTGATTTGGCAATCCATTTCATGTTACTCATCTTCACATTTTTGCCAATCATTCCAGTTCTTAGTTGATATTGATTTATGTAATGACCTATCTTACCACAGTACATGCAAATTTTATCACTAGGTAGGTCAACATATTTCTTGTTCTTGTTCCTTTTCTTGCAGTTTTCAAAACCAAGACCTTCTTTTCTTTTGGTTTGTGGTCTCTCAATCCATTTAGGAACAACCATCACTTTGCCTCTGTTCCTTGCAACAACCAATTCATTCTTGAGATTACAGACCTGTTCCTTTAAAACATTTTTCTCTTTATTCAAATTTTCGATCTTAGTTCTGTAACCTTTCAAAGGGGTTGATCTAATATCAAAGGAACTTAGAACAGGGACAAATTCCTTTAAGTGTGAAATTTCTAAATTGATTAGATAATTTTTATTTTTCACACTCTCATATGATTCCTTGATTTTTAAATTTTTATCAAATAAATCAAAGAACCTAGTTTCAACATCCGTTCTCGTTTTCTTAAGCCATTCTATATGTTCTTTACAAACTTTAAGAGCTTGTTCAGTTTGCTCACGTTTTTCACGTTCAACTCTACATTCAAGAATTAGATCATAAAGAAGATCATAAATTTCAAGCCTAGTTTTACCATCTAAGTCTGATTCAAGTCCATGTTAGCTTACCTCAACATTTCCTTCATCTTCTTTTTCATCAGTGTTTTCCATGAGGCAAAGATTTGCAGTTTGTTGTTCTTCTTCCTCTTCTGTCTCTGAATCTCTCCAAGCTGCTATCACGGCCTTTCGAACGTTCGTTTTAGAGAAGGGTGCTTTGGATTCCTTGTTCCTTTCAGCGAAGCGTTCCTTGTTCCTTTCTTTGGTCTTATCATTTTCCCAAAGTGGACACTCCTTGATGAGATGATCTATACTACCACATTTATGACAAGCAGCTTTGTTAGAAAACCTTTTAGTTTTACCTTTAAAGTTCCCATTCTTCATGTTCCTATACATCTTTCGAAATTTTCGGACCATGAGTGCTGCTTCCTCTTCTTCTGAGTCATAGTCATCTTCATCATCTGCTTTGAGGGCAATGGATTTTGACTTAGAGCTTTCACCATACTCAGTATCAAGGTGAAGCTCATAAGTCATAAGTGATCCAGCAAGCTGTTCCAAGTTGAACTTAGTGAAGTCTTTTGTTTCTTGTAAAGCAGTGACCTTAGCCATCCACCTATCCTTAGGAAGACTCCTAAGAACTTTTCGAACCTGTTCCTCTGATGAAATAAACTTACCAAGAGAAGCTAACTCATTAATAATGTTAGTAGAATGAGTAAACATCTCTTGTATGCTTTTCTTAGTCTTCATGGAGAACAGTTCATATTGATTCATTAGTAAATCAATTTTAGATCTCTTGACTTCATTAGTTCCTTCATGGGTTACTTCTAGTAAATCCCATATTTGCTTTGCGGATTTGCATCCCATGATCCTATTGTGTTCATGGGGTCCAAGTCCACAATGCAACAATTAAACAGCCATTGCATTTACTTCCATTTTTTCGAAATCAGCTTTGTCATATTCAGAGAAGGGTTTTGGAATTACCTCATTTTTGTCATTAGTAGTTGTGACCTCAAAATCACCAACTTCAATAACTCTCCATACCTGATAGTTTTCAGCTTTGATGAATATCTCCATTCTGTTCTTCCAGTAGGAATAGAACTTCCCATTGAACATGGGAGGCCTTTGCGTAGAGTAACCTTCCTCAAGTTTCTCGGTGGTATTCATTGTTCCTTGGATCTTCTTCTCAATAGGGTTTCCTATCTTTCGTGAGTTCTAGCTCTGATACCAATTGTTATTTCACTAGGAACAATAATACAAGAGGGGGGTGAATTGTATGTGTAGAAATAAACGTAACTTTTTGCGGAATTTTAAACTTAAACAAAGAAACAAGTTAAAGGAACACAAGGGATTTTTACGAGGAAAAACTTCTTGGGCCCAACAAGAAAAAACAACCTCGACCACTAGGGATTTTAAACTCAACTTTTTCACTAATTAGGCCAAACAACTTTGTTGCAACCTAATTCTACTCACGGGCCACACCTTGTGTTCCTAAACTCAAGTTCCTGAACAACTGTTCCCTTCACAATTGTTCCTCTCAACTTCACTTGAAGTTTTCTCACTTTAACTCACTTCACTCAAAGCTTCTCTCTTACATAACTTCACTCAAAGTCCCCTTACCCCAAAAACCAAAATGCAATTGATCAAATAAACCTAGTGGAATTAGAGTAAGAAGCTAGTCAAAGAACGAATGGCTTTTATGAGAGAATGAAGGCACTGACACTTTCCTTAGTTAAACTCACTAATTCACTTGGTCAGACACACATTGGAACTTAATTAGACATTAGTATTTATATTGGTAATAACTTAGAACGTGGGATTAAAACATGTGCTAGTGGTAAAATCATTATCCCATGATGTTCCTTACCCGGAGGAACATGTTCCTCAATCAACCCATGATCTCCATGATCACTGTTAAACGTGGGAGATAATTGAGTTACTGCTCCCTTAATTTTAGCAACCACTTAAAGCATTAAATTGAAAATCTGATTTAATTAAAAAGATTTTAATTATTAATACCAAAATAAAATCCTTTTACAAAAAAATATTATCTTTAAAATGTTTTCATAAAAACCGAAAAGGATTTTTATTATCTTTATAAAACTTAAATCTTTTCCTTAAAAAGATTTTCCTTTAAAAAGATTTTCCTTAAAAGCAGATTTTTCCTTAAATAAAACGGTTACCTAGATTCTAGGCATAATTTACTCAACTAACATAAATGAACCGTTGTAATGCTTCATCGTATGTCTAGTTCCTTTTAATAGTTAGTTGCTTTAACTTATTAGTTCAGTGTCAGTACGTCTGTTCCTTACAATGGAACAAACACTCATTCTCATTCTAAATTGCCATAGTTCCTTTTCTTTTTTTACTCGTTCTTTTACATTGGAACTAGAAATAAAAGCCTCGCTTTAGTGTTCTTGCTCCAATGCTCCTCTAGTACCAAATTATGAAACATCTTCACTTAGTCTTTAAAATCCAATCTTGATTTCTTCCTTGACTTAGTATTCTCTTTGTTCCTTGCATTGATACCTTGAAATTCATTCACTTAAACAACTTATTAGTCCAATACTTAGTTTGCATCTTTGTTCCTTTGTCATCATCAAAACTAGGGTTCAACAAAATGAATATCATATATCTATAAAGAAAAAGTCGTATCCCCGTACCCGTGTTAACTTTAGGACCGTGTCCCCGTATCTGTAAAATTGTAGATTTGCCATATCGGATACACGGATTCATACATGTACCTGATACTCACACCCGTGTCCATATAAATAGATATCAGCTAAAGGTCTAAAGTAAGTAATTGGCCTCCAATAACAAATGTTCCGAGATCTGCTATTGTACCACACGAATGTCTTCCCTATTTCTGTGAAATTAGCTCTAGACACCAATAAGACCATCACTCAATTTAGGTTCATTTCATACAATTAACAGAGAGAAGGATAAACTGACCAAATGAGACACAAATAAACCTAAACCTGTAACACCCCGACAATTCTCTATTTTATAAAATACCTTTTTCACACAAAACATAGAGAATCACCAAAGTATTATCGCCCGTGTGATAACGTATCGGCTTACTCAGAATATTGCAGTGGAAAATAAATAAAGAACTTGAAAACCTCAATTAAACTTAGTCAACCACACAGTCAACTCCAACATCAAACCAAAGTCAAACCAAACATAAAAAGTCAAACTAATAAAACATAATTAACCAAAAGTATAAAAAGTATTAAAAAGGAGCCAAAACATAAGCTCTCCAAACTGTCTCCCAAAACCCAATGGATGCATCATCTTCAAACTTGGAATAGTCTATGCTTTATTGATCCTAAATGACTGCTCACCAAATGGGTCATTACAGGATCAATAAGGCACATCCATGATCGACACTAAAAAGCACGTAATCAGCAAAGCTGAGTACTTACATGATAAATAAATCAGATAACCTAACATGATACTAATAAGCAGTAAATCATGGATAAATAATAACATAATAAAATATCAGACTTGCTCTACTGAACTTGACTCCACAAAACCAATAGATTATTTTGTTAATAAATTGAATAGTCTCCAACCAAACCTTGTCTTCAATATAGAAGACGAAGTACGGCCGCGACTCCGTACTCCCGCGACCAATGATATCGAGGTACTAATTAAATAAAAATAGGGCACGGTGATCAATCCGGCCCCAAGAAAAGTCATGGGCTACGGCATGTACTCCAATTCATACTAGTCCAATACTTCAGACGTGCACAAGTCTAAAGCTTATTGTTATTCACTTTAAGTATTAATATTTTATTTGAATGCTGGGACTCACAACAATAAGACATCCAACACAAATAATCATGAATACATAAAGACTCCAATTTTATCTTATGATCAAATACTGTGGTCATACAACTCAATTGACTCAGAATTAATCCCATTTATTTATTGACTAAGATCAATAACCAACCAACCTTTATTTGTTTACTTAAATCAACAACCAACCAACCTGTCAATAGGTAAATATCCAACTTTACTAAACAAGACCCACGGTCCTTATAAAGTAAATAATGTAACAAAATTCAAGGGAACAACATGATACATTTCATTGTCCAATAAATAATACATTTATTAATCCCTCATGTGAATTAATAAAATAAACGTTCCCAGCCCACATGCTTGCATCAATCATCCATACAAACATATAATACTTCATCATAGGCAACATGATTCACACAACAGTACAAAACATGCAATTTCACTTAAATATAAGCCATACATGAACTATAAAAAGTTCCCTACACATGATACTATATCAATCCTAACCTTAGGACATGATACTAGTCTAAAAACACATAGGCATGTACCTTGTGTAAACAATATGAGAGGCCACTTTAAACTCTTTAGAAGTCACTCAAAGTAAAGTCTCCGCCTACCAATTATCAAAACATCCAAGTATTAATACTTTAATAAAGTTACAGCAACTTTAAAGTACTTTAAACCCTCTTAAAAAGTTTTTTAAAACTCTTTTAAATACTAAAACTTCAACCTTTAGTATCCCTTAATATAGTACTACCAAAATAGTCATTTAAAACCCCTAAAAATCATTACTTTAATATTTAAAATCCACTATAAGTACACTAATAAAAATTTCAGCAAGGTATAACTTCTTTAAAACTCTTTTAAACTCACTTAAAATCTAAAGATTAAAGTACTCAATTTTCATAAACTATAATATGGTTTATAGTTTTCACTCTTAAAAACACTAAAAATCCATGCTTTCATGCTCAGTAAACCCAATTTAAACATATATATTAAATCTGAAATTTATTTACTCCCCTAAACTAATAATATAATCTGAAATTAATATTAAAATAGCTAAAGATACAAACTTGAATTATTAAACTACTAAAATAATATTTAAAACATCAAAACTAATTATTAAAATAATATAGAGGAAAAAGAGAGAAAATAAACCAAAGAGGAGAGAGAGGAACACGGCGCCGAGGGGAAGGGACGCCGGTTGCTGTGGTGCGGCTATTGTCGGCGGCGGCGCGGCTGGCTGCGCTGGTGGCCGGTGTGGCCGGAGGACGGAGGAGAGAGAGAGAGAGAAATCGGGTGAGGAGAGGAAGAGAGAAAATTAGGGCTTTGTTTAATAGGGCAAAATTTGTGAGGTAACAGGGTATTTGTAGGTCCTCATTAGAGTCCAATAGATTAATGGGCTTGCTTGGTTAGTTTAATGAAAGATGACCATAAGAAAAGGCTACAAAAGTTTGGGCTCCTCTAACCCAATATTAAAATCATTTGTACTACTACTCAACTTATTTAAATTTATCGTTGACTCTCAAAGTCCATCTTGAAAAAAAATTAAATACTTTGACTATTTAAAACAATAAATAATCATTGACTATAAAATAGTCAATACTCAAGAATTTAATTATTTAAATACTAAAATACTTATAAATATACTTTAACTATATTTATAAAATTTATAAAATTGTGGGGGATTACAAGACCAAGTATTGTAAATGAAACTAAGTAGAAAATAAGGGTGTTTGAGGTCTTTGCTAATGATTTTGTTTGATGTCGGTTGCTGCTAGAGGAGAAAACAAATTGTTGAAAAAAGAGAAAATAAATGCAAAAGGAGGGGGAAGGGGACGAGGTTTTTAAATATTTAGGTCCCTGTTGTTTTGAGCTTTCAGTTCAGTTTAGCTCATTTCACCTTAGTTCAGTTTAGTTTAATTCAATTTAGTTTAGTTTAGCTACTTTTCTCTCACAATTTTATTTCAATTCAGTCTAGTTCAACTCAACTCACTTTAGTTCTGCTCAAAAAAAAATATGGCCTTATAAGTGTAGTTGTATTTTAGTAAGAAAGGGTTACATAACCCATGATATTAAAAAGATGTTTTCTTTTCCTAAAAAAGATAAGAAAAAAATACTCTATTTATTTTTTTGAGGCAGAAGATTAGTGCATTTATTAAGAAAAGGACATCTTGTCCATACGTACAAAGGGAAAAATATAACAAGGACTATGATTTTCCAACATTTGTTCAACACCAAATAGCAACAATCTAGCAAGGTGATGTGCTACAACGTTGCTCTCCCTCTAGTGGTGTCGGAAACAGATCAGACCGATGGGTCAACCTGATACTGACCTGACTTGAACCTGGTTTGATATGTGAGGGTTAGTCCCTAGACCTGACCGAAACCTAATTTGGGATTACCCAGACCTGACCGGCACCCGACAAGATCATATTCTGACCTGACCATATAGACCTGCATTCAAAGCCGAACCTGGCCACACATACCTGCATTCAAACCCGAATCTGACGGTAGCCCAACCAGATATTAACCTAGAACCCGAATAGACCCAGTAAATACCCGGTTCAACCCAATTTGTTTATGATCAACTTGAAAACAACGAAAATTCGATTGAATCAGATAAAATAAGATTTGGTTGATTTGATCCAATTTTTCAAACCAACCTATTTGGACGACTTAACCCAACAAAGAAGGAGGTGGGTCGTATAAAAAAAAAAGGAGGTGGGAACCGTTGATGATGGAGCTAATCAAAGGTGGGGATTTGCGTAGAGCAGGTTTACATGGATTGTGGTGTTGTGGATCGATAACGTGGATATACTTCTCGCCTTGTTTATTAGAGTTTGAATTTTCCAAAATTTTAGATGGTTTTATGCTTTTCACTTTGGATAGTTTGCATTAATTATCATAAATTTTGGATTATCTCAATGTCTCATTTATCGTAAATTAATTAGAGAATAACAAAAATTCATACCATAAAAACAAATAAACCAATAATTTAAATATATATTTAAAAAATTATAAGGTAATGAGCACTAATGCTACATGTTAATAGTTAATACTAGTTATATTGCTCTAAGGTCATTACTTATGAAACAATATTTCTTGGAATATAACTTACACAACTATTACGTGCTCAATTAATGTTTTGATTATTGTTATTTACGTGAATTATAGTACAACAATATATTAATGTGCTATATTATGAATGAGGTTTAAGCCATAGGTTTATTATGATCGACAGCTTTTGATGAAATCATATTTTCTTTGTTGGATTTTACATATCTATCAAATGCTGTTTTAAAATATATATTAAATTTTTGCTTATATTCACTTAATTAGTGAACTTAAGTTATAACAAACCTTATTATACACGTAAATTTGCTTTGTATCAAGATCTTGCTAATAAGCTAAGCAATAAGATTTAGTCGATTAAGATATTGTTGATGCAAAACGATATAGTAATTTAACAAACCTCCCTATATGCATGTTATAACAAACTATGTTATTAAAATAATTAGATTCAATGTCTCCTATTAAGTTACTAGCTCTACAGCTCTATGGTTATTTACTTATTAAGCTAGACTTCTTATAGTGTTACGTATACAACTATCTCTCAATTATGTAATAGTTATATTATATCTATTTATGTGAACTTATAGTGCAACGATATAACTTATATGAACTTCATTGAGTTAATAGTGACTTCTTATAATCTATGCTTATTATTATTATCATAGTTGTTCACAAACTTATATTATAATGCTTATTATAATAGAGTCATTTATATAAACCTGTGAATTGATGGTATACTCATTATTATTGTCCTTATTTATAATATTAGAACATATCAAGAGTCGTTCTACTTATTTATATATTAGAGTGGTTTTACGCAGTTGACTAATCAAACACGTATGTAGTTGACTAAGAGAATATACTAAACATCACGGTAAACAATATAGTATTTTTATTAGTTTTTCGTTATCATTAATATATTTCTCGCGCACACACACATATGTATATATATGTCGATCTTAATACTTTTAATAATATGATTTTACAAAATCCATTACAAAATTGAAATGACCCGACCAGGAGTTAAACGAAGTTGAATTGACGTTCAATAGTGAATGGACCCGATGCTTCACAATGTTCGATCAAAGATCATTAGTGATTCAACCCGTGTACACGACTCTACCCAAGTGATAGGCTGTCGTACACCTGTCAAAAATAATTCATGCAAAACCTTCTAACAATGTAGTAGGGTAAGTAGGGTCGAATCCACATAGAGATGGATGTTTTAATCTAGCTTATAAGGTATAGAGAAACTAAACAAGATCAGGAATACTTGAATTAACTCTAAACTAATAAAAATATGAAAATCAAACTAAAAAGATCTAGGGCAATGGTTCACCATGTTTATACTTATAATCTATCAAAATATCATCAATAGTTCAATTAATCAGATATCTAGAGCACATGTTAATCCTACGGTCGGGTCTTAACGCTCTCAAATCAACATATGCTAGTATGATCGCTCATCATAATCAGATTTGCTAATTGTAGGCAAGCCTCTAAAAGTACTATCTCTCGATCTATGACTTTTTATTAGCAATATTTAATCAGACAATTGATCAGATTGCAAGATTAACAAAGAAAACACTAATCAATTAGAAATAACAATGACTAATGAAACCATCAATAAACATCCATCAAGAATTATAACATATAAACATGGATTCCCAAACCCTGGAAATAAAAACTACTCTATCATGAAATAAATAATAAAATCTAAATCTACAAAGAAAAACATAATTAAAGAAAACAATGAAATAAAGAGAAGGAAATAATATAACTCATGAAAAATCAAGAACAATAAAAACTAGGGTTTACTACTACAAAGCTAGAGAGAAGAGAAGAAGAAAACTAAAAACTAAAACTAAGAAAAAAATAACGTGATAGAGGGAGGAGGAGGAGAGAGATATCTCTCATCTAAAAAATATTCAATAACCTAACAAGACTAGGAAAGTAAGTTACAAACATAAGGAAGGCCGAAATATCATTAAATGGGCGGAATTAGTGATCCGCGCGTACAAAAACAGATTCCAGCAAAAACAGTCCCAACTTCGGAAGGGCATAACTCGTTGACTATAAGTCTCCTCGGGGCATGCAACCTATCTTTGGAAAGCTCTTCAAGCCTAGTTTCCAAATATGCTGGAATTACTCGATTCTAAGAAGTACATCAAAAGTTATGCTCAGAAGAGTAGACATGACTCCTTTTTCACATTTCTTCTAATGATTTCCCACTTCGTTTTCGCTCAAACTCGTACTATGACATATCCATACGATCCTTATGCATTGTAGTTTCTTTTTAAGCGCTCCTAATCCTCAAGTTTAGCTAATCATACTCCAAATACGTCCTCAATGCCTGAAATTCATCAAAAACAAGAAAATATACCGAATAGGAGTAGAATAACATAACTTAAGAATATAATGCAATAATGAATCTAAATATGAATCTAAATGCTCTAAAATGCAACCGAAATGCACCTAAAAACTATATGTAAATATGATTTATCAAACTCCCCCAAGCTAAACCGTTGCTTGTCCCCAAGCAATAAGACATAGACATGGAAAAAGTAAGACAACCTACAATATAGGACTAAAACAGGGCTAAACACTCAACTGAAAACACAAGATATATAATCACTACACAAAGTTACAAACCAAGCATCGAAACAATCTCGAACAAAGCCGCATAGCATGTCATGTATCGCAATCGACTCTCCAATCATACCACATACCATCTCTCCCAAGCTGGATTTAACAAAACCTGACAGACCTCACTATAGTTATGTGCACTCAAATCTCTCTTGTGTTTAAGGCATAGATGATGACACTCAACCTAATCAAGTCGACTCAGATGAAGTAAATACTCTTTAACTTTGACTTTTTGACTCACTTAATACTCAACAATACAATACACAATGATCAAGAGGACTTTTAAGGGTTGTAATGGGGCTGAGATTAAAGGTATGGAATAATTTGGGAATTGTGGTGGAAAAACCAAGAAGGGGAGCATCATATAACTGAAAACATGACCAAGAAAGGTCACAACAACTCCGTGCAACAACCAACAATCTCCAAACATAATCAACAACCTTTTTCACTCAAGAAATTCAATCATAACCCTTTTTATTTCACTTTATTCACAACTTTTTTTTTTCCACTTCTTTTTCATTTCATTTTTCACTTTTTTTTTCAAACTTTCAATTCAATTTCAAAGCTCACTAAACATAATTTTCCATCCATCTAAACCACAAATAGAGCACTTCAATTCAATACAAACTGAACCAAAACTAATACTCGCTCCCCCAAGCTAGGCTTAGGACAAATATCAAATGAGGCCAAGGGCTTGTAATGTAGGTTTCGATTAAACACAGTCGGGGATGCTCAATGAGGCTAGAGAAAGGATAATATGAAAAAAAGAATAACTCTGGAGCTAAGATCATGAAATGAAACGCCTCAATCATATCAAAATGTATGCATTATCGAATATCAAGGAGTACAAAATCAAAGTCAAGATCAATGCAACAACTGAGGAACTAATCACACATGAAAGAACATAACTGACACAGTAACGTCAGTTTATAGGCACAAAAGCTCACTTAGGCTAGGGTGTCTGCATAGTCAAGTTAAATCGAACCAGAGGGAGATCAAATAATCTTACCACAAACAATCAATTGCGAAACAATTGTGCTGAATCATGAACAAGATGAATGACGTGTAGTAAATGTAGTAAAATATCATCAAGGTTCTCAAAAAGTGTCAGCAATAGTACAATAGATGCAAACTAAGATGACATGAAATCTAATATGAGATGAAATATGCTAATGCAACTAAGAAAGCAATACAATATTTTTGGTTACACGTAAACTCCCGCTCCTAGAGAGCGGTACAAACCGTGCAACATCCTACAAAAGAAATAAAATCTACACTAGAAAGCAATAAAGGATAGATTATTCCTCCCCCAAGCTAGAATCTGCAGTGTCCTCACTGCAAGAAACAAGATTAGAGAAGGATCCAGAACCAAACCCCAATAATCATCCAACACCGAGCACTCCCACAAACACCACAATCCACCACTAAAACACCACACAACTCCCAACAACCAACACAACAAAAGAAAGTTGACACATGAATTCAACAAGTATGACATCTCAAACGAAATTCCAAGCAAAAAATTGAAGGTCTGATCAAGAGTGTGAACAATATAAAATATAAAAGCTTACAACCCCATCGAAGTGTCGATTAAGCTAAAAAAAAATCTCATTGCATTCCCTCTTGAAGACCAACTTGAAACATTGTATTGCCAACTTGCACAATTCCTATAACAACCCTTAAACAAAACAAAAAAAATGTTAAGAGAATGGAAAATGAATAAGAAAAGAAAACTAAAAAGAAAAAGGAATAAAAAAAATAAAAACAAACGACAAGAAAAAGGAAACAGAAAGAGAAGAAAGAAAGTCAAGAGAAGCAGAGGGGCTGGTGTGCGAACAAGACGGAAGCTGTGATGATGGTGGGTGGGGCAGCGTGAGAATAGAAGGGGGACGAAAGAAGGGTGGGCGAGTTGGCGCTGAAATGCTGGTGCTGTGCGGGGATCAGAATTGCTAGGCGAGATGATAGTCGGCGGTTATGGCGCCGACGTGGGGCAGGACCGGCTGAAGGAGATGGGGGACGGGAGAAGGGGTAAGGGTAGGAAGAAGAGTGAGCGTGAGGAGGGAACGACGAACGAGTGCTGTGGGTGAGTAAGCCAGCGAACGCTGACCAACCATTGGGTTGGGCAGAGAGCTGCGGGTTGTGCAGGTGTGAGACCCGTTGGGCGATGGGTGTGTTCTGCAGAGGGGTGAGGGTTGTGTGTGCCGGTGCGGTACAAGGGTGGTGACCGGCGCCGGCTCAGGTGGGCGGTGATGTGTCAGAGAAAGGGCGAAGGCGTCGGGTTCTGTGGTGAGATGGAGAGGGAGCCACGGGCCAGGCGTGGCGTGGGAAGAAGCCCACGGCCAGGCCGTGGTGTCTACTGCCTGCTAGGCCTGCTACAGTGCTAATGCTCTTTGTTCTTTTTTCTTTTTTTTTTTTAATATCCTTTTTAATTCCAATTTCCACCTACAATCACAAGAACCAACAAAAACACACCAAAAATAACACAAAAAGAATGAAAAAGAGATAAAATTAAAAAGTAGAGAAAAGAAGAAAAAAAAAATCAAAACTCGGGTTGCCTCCCGAAAAGCGCAAATTTAAAGTCTTGCATGACCGTTTAAGATTTAGTAGATCACTCATAATAGTTCAATGCTCTAAGAAGCTTATCATACGTTCCTGCAAACAACTCAGAGCATATTATATAAGAATGAAAAGTAAAAATGAAAAAAATAATCCTAGAAAATTACTAAAACTACAAAAGAAAAATCAAAGCAAAAATTAGATTTACAAGAAGTAGAAAAAGAAAAGTCGTTAGTCTTTTTACATGACTCAAAAGAAAGAAAAGAAAATAACTGTACATTATTTACATTATCATGAGAGTCATTCAAAACGGGTGAAAGAAGGAACGATGGAGGATATAATAAAGGGGAAGAAGGAATAAGATCAAGTTTTTTAGAGAAGTGAACATGAGACTTAAAAACAGTATCAGATGAAACCGACAAAGACTCATGCATTACCTCACTCTCAACTTTAGGCTCATATGCAGATGAAAAGTTTATAGAAGAAGTGTGAGACACTTCACTCTCAACTATGGATTTGTTGACATAGAGACACTCACTACCAACTTCACCAATTACACCATTACCTTCTACCAAACTATCATGAGTCATATCAACGTCTTTCTCCTCCGAAGTATAATTCTCAACACCAATATCAGTATCATGAAGTGTCACCTGCTGGTTAGTAGATTGTTGCATAGCAAGTAATTCAATAGATTTCACCATGTTTTGATAATCATGAGCTAATTCATTTAAATCTTCATGTTGTTTAACAATATATTCTTTCATCATGTTAAGAAATTCCTGAAGCTCTGATGTTACGGGTTGAAAATAATGATTCACTTCAGGTTGATAACATTGGGTATAATCAGGCACATAAGACTCATTTGGGTAATGAGAATATTCATAGGAATTCATGCACAGATTTTGTGAATTTTGACAATCATATGATGCATCATAAACATAATCATTCGCATTATAATACCCAGAATAATCATACTGCCCTTGATAATTAGAAAAAACATCCCCCTCTGAACTAAAATTATTCCACTCCATGGCAACACACTAAAACAGACAAGGAGAACAAAACAAAAATATATTCACAAAAAGAAAGAAAAAAGAAAATATATATATATATATATATATATATATATATATATATATATATATATATATATATATATATAATATATATATATATATAGTTTTATTTCACCAACAATAAAAACTAAATAAAACAATACCGTCTCCCTGGCAACGGCGCCAAAATTTAATAGGCTGTCGTACACGTGTCAAAAATAATTCCTGCAAAACCTTCTAACAATGTAGTAGGGTAAGTAGGGTCGAATCCACAGAGAGATGGATGTTTTAATCTAGCTTATAAGGTATAGAGAAACTAAACAAGATCAGGAATACTTGAATTAACTCTAAAATAATAAAAATATGAAAATCAAACTAAAAAGATCTAGGGCAATGGTTCACCATGTTTATACTTATAATCTATCAAAATATCGTCAATGGTTCAATTAATCAGATATCTAGAGCACATGTTAATCCTACGGTCCGGTCTTAACGCTCTCAAATCAACATATGCTAGTATGATCGCTCAACATAATCAGATTTGCTAATTGTAGGCAAGCCTCTAAAAAGTACTATCTCTCGATCTATGACTTTTCATTAGCAATATTTAATCAGACAATTGATCAGATTGCAAGATTAACAATGAAAACACTAATCAACTAGAAATAACAATGACTAATGAAACCATCAATAAACATCCTTCAAGAATTATAGCATATAAACATGGATTCCCAAACCCTAGAAATAAAAACTACTCTATCATGAAATAAATAATAAAATCTAAATCTACAAAGAAAAACATAATTAAAGAAAACAATGAAACTATATTTGAAAATTTATAAGGTAATGAGCACTATGCTACATGTTAATAGTTAATACTAGTTATATTGCTCTAAGGTCATTACTTATGAAACTATATTTCTTGGAATATAACTTATACAACTATTACTTGCTCAATTAATGTTTTGATTATTGTTATTTACGTGAATTATAGTACAACAATATATTAATGTGCTATATTATGAATGAGGTTTAAGCCATAGGTTTATTATGATCGACATCTTTTGATGAAATCATATTTTCTTTGTTGGATTTTACATATCTATCAGTGTTGTTTTAAAATATATATTAAATGTTTGCTTATATTCAATTAATTAGTGAACTTAAGTTATAACAAACCTTATTATACACGTAAATTTGCTTCGTATCAAGATCTTGCTAATAAGCTAAGCAATAAGATTTAGTCGATTAAGATATTGTTGATGCAAAACGATATAGTAATTTAACAAACCTCCCTATATGCATGTTATAACAAACTATGTTATTAAAATAATTAGATTCAATGTCTCCTATTAAGTTACTAGCTCTACAGCTCTATGGTTATTTACTTATTAAGCTAGACTTCTTATAGTGTTACGTATACAACTATCTCTCAATTATGTAATAGTTATATTATATCTATTTAAGTGAACTTATAGTGCAACGGTATAACTTATATGAACTTCATTGAGTTAATAGTGACTTCTTATAATCTATGCTTATTATTATTATCATAGTTGTTCACAAACTTATATTATAATGCTTATAATAATAGAGTCATTTATATAAACCTGTGAATTGATGGTATACTCATTATTATTGTCCTTATTTACAATATTAGAACATATAAAGAGTCGTTCTACTTATTTATATATTAGAGTGGTTTTACGCAGTTGACTAACCAAACACGTTTGTAGTTGACTAAGAGAATATACTAAACATCACGGTAAACAATATAGTATTTTTATTAGTTTTTCGTTATCATCTATATATTTCTCGCGCACACACACATATGTATATATATGTCGATCTTAATACTTTTAATAATATGATTTTACAAAATCCATTACAAAATTGAAATGACCCGACCAGGAGTAAACCGAAGTTGAATTGACGTTCAATAGCGAATGGACCCGATGCTTCACAATGTTCGATCAAAGATCATTAGTGATTCAACCCGTGTACACGACTCTACCCAAGTGATAGGCTGTCGTACACCTGTCAAATATAATTCATGCAAAACCTTCTAACAATGTAGTAGGGTAAGTAGGGTCGAATCCACAGAGAGATGGATGTTTTAATCTAGCTTATAAGGTATAGAGAAACTAAACAAGATCAGGAATACTTGAATTAACTCTAAACTAATAAAAATATGAAAATCAAACTATAAAGATCTAGGGCAATGGTTCATCATGTTTATACTTATAATCTATCAGAATATCATCAATAGTTCAATTAATCAGATATCTAGAGCACAGGTTAAATCCTACGGTCGGGTCTTAACGCTCTCAAATCAACATATGCTAGTATGATCGCTCAACATAATCAGATTTGCTAATTATAGGCAAGCCTCTAAAAGTACTATCTCTCGATCTATGACTTTTTATTAGCAATATTTAATCAGACAATTGATCAGATTGCAAGATTAACAATGAAAACACTAATCAATTAGAAATAACAATGACTAATGAAACCATCAATAAACATCCATCAAGAATTATAACATATAAACATGGATTTCCAAACCCTAGAAATAAAAACTACTATATCATAAAATCAATAATAAAATCTAAATCTACAAAGAAAAACATAATTAAAGAAAACAATAAAATAAAGAGAAGGAAATAATATAACTCATGAAAAATCAAGAACAAGAAAAACTAGGGTTTACTACTACAAAGCTAGAGAGAAGAGAAGAAGAAAACTAAAAACTAAAACTAAGAAAAAAATAACGTGATAGAGGAGGAGGAGGAGGAGAGAGATGTCTCTCATCTAATAAATATTCAATAACCTAATAAGACTAGGAAAGTAAGTTACAAACATAAGGAAGGTCGAAATATCATTAAATGGGCGGAATTAGTGATCCGCGCGTACAAAAACAGATTCCAGCAAAAACAGTCCCAACTTCGGAAGGGCATAACTCCTTGACTACAAGTCTCCTCGGGGCGTGCAAACTATTATTGGAAAGCTCTTCAAGTCTAGTTTCCAAATATGCTAGAATTACTCGATTCTAAGAAGCACATCAAAAGTTATTCTCAGAAGAGTAGACATGCCTCCTTTTTCACATTTCTTCTAATGATTTTCCACTTCGTTTTCGCTCAAACTCGTATTATGACATATCCATACGATCCTTATGCATTGTAGTTTCTTTCTAAGCGCTCCTAATCCTCAAGTTTAGCTAATCATACTCCAAATACATCCTCAATGCCTGAAATTCATCAAAAACAAGAAAATATACCGAATAGGAGTAGAATAACATAACTTAAGAATATAATGCAATAATGAATCTAAATATGAATCTAAATGCTCTAAAATGCAACCTAAATGCACCTAAAAACTATATGTAAATATGATTTATCACCAAGCGTACATGAAACCCAAATACGGCCTGCGCAAACCCAGTCCAAAAATGTCCAGGGGCGATCATACCCGGGAATGGATCGACTTGTAAATGGAACGCTCAAACTTGTCCGGCTCCCTGCAATCCCATGATTCAAATTTGATCGACCCAGTTGAACAAAATCTGACTAATCAAGACCTGGGGCACTGACTGTTATAAACCTGACTTGTCCGGGTCTCACCTGATTCGTTGTGGGTATACCCAGAACCTGTTTGAAAACCTGTTTTGACACCACTATCTTCCTCTTAATATGAGACCTAGAAATTAAATCAAACGGTTTTTTCACCATATACCCTTAACAATTTTTTTTTGCAGCATATACCCTTTCGACTTTTGAAATTCACCATATACCCCTCACATTTGAAAAAATACATCTACTTACCCTTAATGACTAACGGCGTTAAAACTCCGTTAGTCATTAACCCCTAATCCCCCCTCTAACCCTAATTAACTAACCTAAATCTACCCTTACACTAACCCTAACCCTAACCACCCCTTCCCCCACCCCTTACCCTACCACCCCGCCCCCACCGCCCCCACCACACCTTACCCCACTAGCCCGCAGCCCCCCCCCAACAACCCCCACCGACCCCACCACCCCTTACCCCACCAGCCCGTAGCCCCTCGCCCCCATCGGGTTAGGGTTAGGGGGTATATTTTGGTTAGTTAATTAGGGTTAGAGGGGGATTAGAGGTTAATGACTAACGAAAGTCTAACACCGTTAGTCAAAAGGGTAGTTTGATGTATTTTTTGAAAAGTAGAGGGTATATGGTGAATTTCAAAAGTTGAAAGGGTATACGGTGCAAAAAAAAATTTGTCAGGGGTATATGGTGAAAAAACCGTTGTATAAATGATGCTTGTGCTCATATGAAGAAGACCCTGTTCTTTTGAACTTATTTTGGCTGAACTGAACTGAACTTATTTTATTTTTGCTGAACTGAACTTATTTTTGCTAAATAATAATAATAATAAATAACAAATAATAAATAATACTTAATAAATAATAAATAATAAATAATAAATAATAATAATAATATTATTAATAATAAATAATAATAAATAATAATAATAAATAATAATAAATAATAAATAATAATAATAAATAGTAATATAATAATAAATAATAAATAATAAAAATAATAAATAAAAAATAATAAATAGTAATATTAATAATAATAATAAATAATAATAATAAATAATAATAATAATAATAATAAAATAAAAAATATTAAATAATAAATAATTATTATTATAATAAATAATATATAATATATAATATATAATAATTAATAATTAATAATATAATTAATAATTAATAATTAATAATTAATAATTAATAATTAATAATTAAATTAAAATTAATAATTAATAATTAATAATAATAATTATAATTATAATAAATAATAAATAATAAAAATAATAAAATAAAAACAAAAAAAATTAAAATAAAAAATAAAAAAATAAAAAAAAATCACAATTTCATCATTATTATAATTATAATAGTAATAGTAATAACAATATTAATAGTAATATTGAAAACAAAAATAATAATTACAACATTAATAGTAATACTGAACTTATTTTTGTTGAACTGAGCTTATTTTTGCTGAACTGAACTTATTTTTACTTATTTTTGCTGAACTGAACTTATTTTTGCTTAACTGAACTTATTTTTACTTATTTTTGCTGAAAATAAGTCCAAAAGAACAGGGCCGAAATTATCACAAACATCAAGATAAAATTCTTCCTCCCTTTCCCATCAAAAACACAACACTCTTTCTCTCCTTCTAGGTTTTCTCTTACCTTGGTCTTATGAGGTCGGATACAATCTACTTAATTTCCGACCTTTCTTCTTAGTTTCAATTCAGTTTTTTTTTATAAATTCAATAAATACACCCGTTATGAAGGTAGTTCGTCGTTGTTTGTTTGTCTCCTTAGGGTGGAGCCCCATTTGTTAGTGTTCTGTAGCCCGACCCGGCACGATTTGGGCCCGGCCCGCCCGTTGTCCGTTACATGGGCCGCGGGTTTGTCACGGTCAAGAAAATTTATTTCAGGCTCGCACCGGCACGAGCCCGCGGGCCGAACGCTCCTTTCCTTTATTTTTTAGCCTAAAACTGTCAAAAATACAAAAAAATAACATAAAACACGGGTCAGGCCCGCAGGAGGCACGAGCCCGGCCTGCGAGCCCGTGGGCCGTGGACAAAATCTGGAAATTTCAAGCCCGGCACGGCACGGCCCGCCACTCACGGGCTCGGGCCCGGCCCGGCCCGCCATTTCCCCAAGCCCGCGGGCCGAGCCCGTGAAAAAGCCCGACCCGACCCATGCCCAGGTCTAGTAGAGTCGTTTGTTGGTCTAGTTGATTAATGTGAAATTAGTTTGTTGATGAAAAATAATGCGGCATAACAACAAAAGTCTTTCTTTCAAATACAAGCAAAAGAATCCAACGGAAATCGACTTTGCCGCTACAACAAATTGTTACCTTTATTGATGAATTAATTTTACTATTAAAAAGCCTACTGAATACAAAATATACTATGGTAACATACGAATATAGTCATAATAATTTTCTTTTTCCAATAAAAAAACCGATATATCTCTATTATATATGGGAACTCTTGAACACTTTGGTGTCCACCTGAGTTCCCTAAAATACCCTTTATGTTTTTATTCTTCCAAGATAATCAATAAGGGTAAAAAAGTCATAGAACTTTTTTTTAAAAAAAAAGCTCTAATGTAACTGCTAGATTTTTCCCCAACAGAGCCACCACATTTTTTTTAGTGAAAGTAACTTCCATATTTTTGAAAACAAAATAAAGATGTACAATATCACCGCGATGTTCGCATACGCATGGCGTGCAAAAGATACTAGTAGTCATATCAAGATTAGTCTTTGATGTGGTGTGGCCAAAAAGCGCCAAATTTTGCTTTGACTTGAAATGACGTGTTATAATCATAGATCATTTCCTAAACGTGGGCTGCCTTTTCCAACTCATATCCACCGTTGGATATACCGCCGACGCCATTTACCCTGATTTTCAAGTCAGCTCTGCACCCCATCATTGAAATTAAAATCACTATTTGCTAATCTTAAAAAAACTAAAGAATTTTCCACTTTAAACTTCCAAGCTCATAAACTCCGCAGCAAAATGCTGGAAACAGGGTGAGAAAAAAGTGTGGAACAAACCAAATTATTATACACACACTTTCCCACTTGGATTTCCAGTTCCCATGTGAAACAAGAATCCAAAGACAAACAAACAAACAAATCAAACCCCCAAATTTCCTCTCTTTTCATTTTGTCCACTTTTTTACCTAAATTATACCCAAAACAAAAGTGGCAAAATTTTGAAATTTAACTTAGTGGGTAGATTAGATGGGTGAGTATTATAATAGATCCAAGTCATATGTAGATGGGAGAATGGATATGGAGAATTATTACATTGAAAATGCAAATGGGTGGGGAAAACCCACAAATATTGGAGCATCAAATTCATCAAATAATGTTGGATTTCAAGAACTAAGATGTTATAGTGCTTCATATGCAACTTCAGCAACAATAGAGCAGCAACAAGTAAGTACCCAGATGCCAAAAGAGCTGAAAAAGGGTAAAAGTGTAAATGCATCATCAAAAGCAGCATGGTTATTTGGTGACCCAGAATTGCAAAGAAAGAGAAGGGTTGCTGGTTATAAAGCTTATGGTGTTGAGGGCAAACTCAAGAGGTCTTTTACTAGAAGCTTTAGGTGGCTCAAAGACAGGTACTCTCAGATAATTCATGGTTGAACATTTCTTGTATTGTACTTCTATTTATTGATCACGATAGTCCCAACTATGGGCCGTCTGCTTTTAATAATTCCAACTATGGATTGTTTTAGAAACTTTTTAATAAAGAATTTTATCGGATAAGGGAAAAGGGTAGAAATTGATCCTACAAATTTGTTATGTTTTGTGAATGTGTTGAGGTAATGAAGTTATTGTATGTTTTCAAAATGTTGTAGGTTGTTTTGACACTAATGGGTGCGCCTTTATATATGGGAAGAGCATCAGATTTGACAGATTCAAGCTGTAGAGTGATCAGTTATTTGTTTTTTTAGGCTAAATGCCTAAATTATGTGTGCTTGGAATAGAATCAAAAGGGTATTTGTTTTTCTGGCAGTAGATCTGCTTATTGTGGTGGATCTGCTCTTTTGTCTACACTTGATATATTACATTCAGCAGGTGGAGGGTTTTCGCCTGCTTAAGTTTTTTTATAGCAAAGTTAAGGTGTGAAAATTAAACTCATTTGTTGTTATTGGGAAGATGAATGTTTCGCAAGTATCTAATTTTGTGTTGATATTGATCTAAGTAGGGTTTCTTTGTAAAATGTTACGATTTGAGGGTATTGGACTATTGGGTGCATTAGAGATAGATTTAATCTTGGCAGGATTCAGAGTTTCAGACGGCATGATAAAGTGATTTTTGGTTTGTAATGGTGCATTCGCTTCATCTAAAAGAAATGACTTTTATGTCTAATAAGTTTAGATAAGTTTCAATAGTTTTAACCACATTGTTTATAATAAGCTTTGGTAACTTCCTATAAATTCATGAAATATAAGATGAACCTAATTATGCACTTGTTGTATTGTGTGCTATATTCAATTTAGATCAAGTGTCCATTTTGAATAGATGAATACTCAAAACTCGAACATGTATAAAGACATTAAGACCCCTTCCACTTAGGTGTAGATCATTGAAGTTTCTGTTAAAATCAAAGAGACCGTCGCCTGGACGAGTATATGTTGAAGAATGCAGCCATCTGATGTGAAAAAGGTTACAGTAATCCTCAAGATGGAGATAGGGTTAACAACCTATTGACTTTAGCATCCTAAACTTGGAAACCTTATGATTTTTCTGTGATTGGGGAAAGCACTAGATTTGGTAAAGTTCTGCTCCTCAAAAGTGTTCACTTTTTCTTGTGGAGGATACTTTTCTTAGGAGCAATGCACCTAGTCCAGGAAGCAAATCCTTTGAAGAAGGGTATTTAGCTAATTGCTATCCACATTACAAAGTGTCAAAGAGGTATATTGATATTTTTACCTTTACTACTTAACTCTACCATAAAAAGTAAGAATGTTAGTATAGCTCTGGAAAAATGAAAACAGATTGGTGTAGAATCATCTTTTACCTTTCTGTTTTGGTTCAATCTTGAACTTCTTTGTGCTAGAATCATCCAGACAAGAGAAGCGTTTTGTAGTATAAATCTCATTCAAGGTTGAAGTGTATGGCTCTTTTATATATTCCTTGGTCAATTATTTCACTTTTTGCATGCCTAAGCTTGCTAGAGTTGACAAATTAAGTCTGAAGGTGGATTTCGTGTTATACCTTGATTTTAGTTTATATTTTAAAAAATCATGTATTTAAATATTGTTTCAAATGTAAAGTAATAACAAAACAGAATGTAAATCAGTGTTAGTCTCGTATGAACACACTAACAACTACAAGAGGGGGATGAATTGTAGTTGTGGAGAATTTTTAACTATTTTGAGGAATTTATGGAACTCTTAAAACAAACAAGAGAAATATTGAAAACAAGAAAAAAGACACAAAGATTTAACTTACAAGGAAAACTTTATAGGCCCAATTGAAAAAAAAAAAAACCTTGTCCACGAGGGATTTTGACTCTTGACTTCTCTTATTAATAATAGGACAAATGATTCAATACAACCTATTAATGGACCTCACTTAGTTCCTCTAACAAGTTCCCTGTCACTTAGTTACCCCTAAACAAGTGAACTTCTCTTGACTTCTCTAGGAGTATTCTCTTTCTCTTTCTCTCTTTCTCTCTTGATTACATAAGTTCTCTCTGATTTTCACTCATCCAACACTCAAAAGTATTACTCAATGATTGCTTATGAAAATGAGTAAATAACATAAAACTTTCAAAGTACAAATATGCGCTTGAGAATGCTTGAAAGTCTTAATTTTTTCAAACAATAAAATTCTCCTTATATAGCTGCTGCAGCGGTTGTTCTTCAACTGATATTCCATGTTTTCTTCAAGCTAATTTTTAGGCTTTCATGGCCCATGATCTTGCTGCATAACCTCCACAATTGTGGCAACTAAAATAACTGTTGCCCACTAGCCGTTGAAGTGGAGATACCTAGCGAGTGGTTGGCGAACTTCACGCCCCACTTTCCTTCTTTGTAGGCAAGATGCGTGCAACCTATTTTCCACAACACACGCAGCAACCATCTATCTAGTAACAAGAAATCTTTTTTTAAAAAGATTCTTAGTTACTAGATTAATTAAACATACCATTGTAAACAATTTCGAGTGCATTAACATATTCTTAAAACATAATATCTTGATAAGATTAAATACCCCTTAATCTTTTCTCTACGAGATAAAATATATAAAAGATAAGAAAGTTATTTTTATGTTTTTTATTTTTTCAAAATAAAACTATACAAGACAATGATTATTTGTCATCATCAAAATAGTGAATACAACAATATTCCCTCTTTTTGATGATGGCAAATATTTAGCAGAAAAACAAAACAAAATAAAAATAACTAAAATTGTGCTAGGAAAGAACAAAATGAGAATAGTTAAAAAAAATCTAAGTAGGACACAAGGAGTAATGCATGAACAAGACTTTAGAGAAAATTTCGAAAATCAATCACATTAGAAACTAAGCAAATCAGAATTATTTTATATGCCACTTAACTTCCCCCATTTGTCATCATCAAATACAACCAAGTGAAACCGACAACACTCAATGAGTGAACAAATTCAAGGATGTCAAGTGGAAGTAGCTCAAACAAAGCATCTAATAATATTAGCCATCCAGACATAGAGAAAGCAAGCAAAGACAAAGCAAGTATAACTAGGCATGATATAAGAAAAAGCAGAGTTCAAGAGAGCAAAGAAGAGAAGTGAAGCAAGCATTAAAGCGGGATAAGATGAGAAGAAAAAGAAAAAAATCACTAGTGGAAAAAAGCCCATCTGATGCGGTCAAAATTGGGCTTACTGATGCGATTTTGGTCCGCATCAAATGGGCCCGCAGCAGCTAGCAAAAAAACTGATGCGGTTAAAAACCGCATCAATATGGTAAGAATCTGATGCGGTTTTCAAGAATGACCGCATCAGATTGTGTGGTTTTTTAAAAAAAAAAAAAAAGTTACAACAGCAGTAGCAAAACAAAACAGCAACAAATTTATAACATAAACGCAGCAGCGAAACAAAACAAATCCAACAACCGAAATTTCATAACTCCAATAAATTTATACAAATGAATTTAAACTAAAAAATAGCATACTGAAATTACAAAATATAACATAAACTAAACTAAAGAATGAATTTCAATGACAAAATACTTAAATTACAACGAAAATGAAACATAAATTAACTAAATTACGAAACATAAATTACATAAACGAAACAAAATTAAAAACGAAAATGAAAGTGGTACGAAAATTTAAAACTAAGCTAATTAGAAACGAAAATAAGAAAGTGGTACGAGAATGAAAATTAAAAACGAAAAAAATAAACCCAACACCCTAGATCTAGCGACGGTCGTGGCGGTGGTTGTTGACAGCAACGAGCGACGGAGTGGAGATCTTCGAGAAGAACGCCACTGACTGACAGCAACGAGCGACGGATGGTGAAAACGACGGTGGTTGATGATGAAAATGACAGTGAGACAGTGAGGAGAGGAGAGGAAGAGGAGTTTTAGGGTTTATGAAAGGAGAGGGTGTCGTTTCGGTGAGACACACCGACAGTGAGAGGAGGAGAGGCGTCGTTTCAGTGGTAGTTCTAGGGTTTGTGAGAGGAGGAGTTTTAGGTTTATGAGAGAGAGGGAGAGGGAGAGGAAGAGGGTTATGAGTTTGTTATGCGGAGGTGGGCTGGGAGTCATGAGGCCACGGAAAATGGGCCACGCATGCCAAGAACATGGGCCACGCGAGAAAAAAGTAGGAAAATCTGATGCGGTCCACAAACCGCATCAGATTTTAAAAAAACCGCATCAGATTTTGTAATCTGATGCGGTCCACAAGTGGACCGCATCAGTTTGTCCTCCCAGCTTTTCCTCCTATTTTTAATGTTGATTTTCGGATGCGGTTTTACTTAAACCGCATCTGTTACTAAGTGACATATAAGGTTTTTTCCACTAGTGAATATCCAAAATATCTTGTGTGGTACACACACACAAGAAGGAGATAAAAGTAGCAACTGTTCACCCTGTATAAGTACAAACCAAAAAATTCAATTTTTTTAAGGAAAATTTGTCAAAAAAACCTTTTAAAAGTTCAATTTTGCGAAAAAAAAAACTTCTAAAGCATTCTTTGCAAAATAAACCACAAACTTAAATTTTCTTGCGAGATAAAACCTATTCCCATTTTCCAGTGTGGTTTTTCTCAATTCCGATAGTGGCCCTTCTATCTTCTTTTAACCCCCTATTTCCATTAACTACAGCACCACCTCTATGCATCTCAAAAACCACACCGAAAAATGGGAATAGGTTTTATCTTGCAAGAAAAATTAAGTTTGTGGTTTCTTTTTGCAAAAAATGCTTTAAAAGGTTTTTTTTTCGCAAAGTTGAACTTTTAAAAGTTTTTTTGGCAAAATTTCCTTTTTTAATGTCTTAATTAAAAAGGGAAGGGGATCAGGGATTTTTGCGGATGGTGAAGGAGGCAACAACATAGTCAATCTTCTCGAGGATGGTGGTCTCTGCCTTCTTCACAGCAACAAGAACTTGTTCCTGCTGGACATCCAAACGAGTAACGCGAGCCTCCAAACCCTGGATCCTTGAGTGCAATAGAGACAAGGAACCTTGAATGTCCCTCAGCAACCAATGAAGACTGGCAGTAGAGAGTAGAGGTAAATCAACAGCTCTGGAGGTGGACTCTGGAGGAACCAAATGCTCGTCCAGGTCAATCATAATGGCATCACTCTCACCCTTGTCCATGGGGAACTTAGTATAAGCCAGTCTCTAGCTCTTCCTCACTTGCTTAGGAGCCCCTGCACTTTGATCCTCAACATTCTTCCTCTTCACACCAGATTCCCCTTTTACCTTTACTTCCTCCACATCAAATTCAAGACTGCCACCCATAACTCTCAAACTCAGCCTTGTTAAAGTATCTTTGGTGAGGTATTTTTCAGGTTCAAGGTCAAAAGAAGGTTTGGAGGGAAGTTTAACTTTACACTTTTGAAAAATGTAGGTGAGAAGGTTTCCATACCCAATGCGATTTTTGTGAGTTATACGGTGGGTAAGGTGGGTAATCATCAAGGAGGGAAGGTTGATTTTGATGTTGTTGGCTAAACAATACATGATGAGAGATCCATCAAATTAGCTTGGGTTCTTTTGGAGGTGCGAGTGAGGACAAAGCGCCAAACCAATTGAAATAATAGTTTGTGAAAGGGGGTTAGGTCCTTTTGGTCAAGGGAAAGGTCAGAGGCTTTACCACCAAAAAGTGTCAGAATTTCGTCATTAGAAGCCCCATTAACATTCAATTTCACTTTGCTTTTATTATAATTCGTATACCCTTCAGCAGGTACTTCAAACCATGCACTTAAACGCTTCTCATCAAACTTAATTAAACTTCCATGAACTATACTTAAACACAGACCATCATTATTTTCAAACTTAGAGCAAAATTCGCTCATTTCATCCTCATATAATCCCTCATCTACACATACTATCTTTGACCACTTTTGAAAATTTAAACAATCAAGAAATTCAGCCCACTTAAATTTCTTGCACCAAGCGATGACAACACAGAAACCAATCAAGAATTTTGAAGATTTGGTTTTTTTACCTCGCTTTGTAGGAACCCTAACAATCTTTTCTTGCTCTTCTTCTTCTTTCGCTTACTTCATCCTCTTTCTTGGGAGACATGGCTTTATGCACAGAAGAATTTTCTAGGGAACCCATTGTTTCTTGGTTGGAGTTGGAAGACTCATTGTCGCTTTCCTCATATTCCACCAAAGGAGAAGTTTTTTCGGCAGGAAAATTGTGGGGGGTTTTGGTTTCTTCGGATGATTTTCTTTTTGGTGCCATTGATGAACTTGGAGTTGAAGCTTGGAGGATTTTGGAAGTTTGGAGAAGATGAGTGGTTTTGGAGAGTTGATGGTTTTGGTGAAAAGTGAATTTGCCCTGTAAAAATGAGTGATGTGATTGAAGGGTTTTTATGATGAGATGTGTTTGTGGGGGATTGTGAAATATTAATGGTGGCTTTTCCCTTTCGCTTAATCCATTTAATTTCGAATTTTAAGCTTTGAACTTAGACTTAGGCGAATCGTTGCAATGTATCAAGAGATAAAATTTTGTGGAGAATTAATTGGAGAGATAAAATAAATTTTGGAGAGAGATATTTACGAAAATTGAGAATGAAAAAGAAATTAATAAAGAATATTGAACTCATGCAATTAACATGCTCAAGCTAGAAATACACAAGACTCATCATTTTCTATTCAATATGTACGTGAGGACAATAAGGGGAATATTATGAAGATGAATGCGAGTCCTCTACCTTAACTTAAAAATTGCAGGTCACTTAGAGTAAATCTTGTAACATAGGGGTTACTAAAAATAGTACTTTCAATTTATTCTGATATCCCTAGCTCTAAGCGAATCTTTTCAAACTTTTCTCTAGGAAAAGGTTTAGTCAAAATATCAGCAATTTGATTTTCAGTTGGACAAAATTCAACTCTAACTAGACCCTTTTCAACATTGTCCTTCAAGAAATGATGCCGAATATGAATATGCTTGACTCTAGAATGATGTATTGGATCCTTAGAGATGTAGATAACACTTGTATTATCACAATATATAGGAACACACTTAAATTTAATTCCAAAATCTCGTATCTGTTGCTTGATCCATAATACCTGGGAACAGCAAGCAGCAGCAGCCACGTACTCTACTTCTGCAGTGGACAAGTCAATGGTATTTTGTTTCTTTGAGCTCCAAGAGACTAAGCTTATTGTTCCTAGATACTGGACAATTCCAGAAGTACTTTTTCCGATTCACTAAGTCTCCAGCATAGTCTGCATCAGAATAACTTATCAAGTCAAAGATATCACTACGAGGATAGAACAAACAAAGATCGTCACTTCCTTTCAAATACCTAAGGATTCTTTTGACAACCTTCAAGTGAGATTCCTTTGGATTTGATTGGAATTTTGCACATAATCCAACACTAAAAGAAATATCAGGTCTGCTAACTGTTAGATATAATAAAGATCCAATCATACCTCTATATTACTTCTCATTTACACTCTTACCATTCGAGTCTTCATCCAACCTTGTACTTGTTCCTATAGGAGTGTGGTTTATTTTTGAATTTTCCAGTCCATATTTCTTCAGTAGTTCCTTTACATATTTTTATTGATGGATCATTGTTCTTCTTTCTGTTTGCTTGATTTGCAAGCCGAGAAAGAAGTTCAATTCTCCCATCATGCTCATCTCAAATTCACTGCTCATTAGATCAACAAATTCCTTCCACAGAAGATCATTAGTAGCTCCAAATATAATATCATCAACATAAATTTGGATTACTAATAGTTGTTAAAATAGAGATTCTAGTTTGAATCGGAAACGACCTTTAGAATCGAATCGTAAAATAGAATCATAGAATCGTAAGATTCTACAAACACGTATAATCAAGATAATGCACTCAATCTTCATTAAATGTACTAAAATTATAAGTTAAAAACCCTAAAAATTGGAAAAAATAGTTGTTTACCCACTATATTGGCAATAACTAACAATATCTATCTATTATTTTCTTTGTTAGCATGATTTAAATTTGCGAGGTTTCCGCTAATCAAAATAAATGTGTAGAATCGTGTAGAATCGTGAATCGAATCGTCTACCATATTTTGAATCGTAAAATCGTAAGATTTTAAGATTTGAATCGCGATTTTAATAACTTTGCAGTAATATGTATGTTCCTTTAGATCGAAGGAACAGAGTCCTATCAACTTTACCTCTAATAAAGCCATGTGAAAGCAAGAATTTTGAAAGTCTTTCATACCACGATCTAGGAGCTTGTTTTAACCCATAAAGAGTTTTATCAAGCGTATAGACTTGGTTTGGAAGATCTGGATTCTCAAATCCGGGAGGTTGTTCCACATAGACGTCTTCCATTAAAAAGCCATTTAAAAATGCACATTTGACGTCCATTTGGTACAACTTAAATCCCATAAAAGTAGCAAATGCAATCAAAATTCTAATAGCTCAACAGGATCAAAGGTTTCATTATCGAAATCAATACCTTCTTGTTGATTGTAACCTTTTGCTACAAGTCTGGCCTTGTTCCTTATGACTGTGCCATGTTCATCAAGGTTGTTACTGAAGACCCATTTCAGTCCAATTACCTTTTGGTTCTTTGGTTTAGGCTCTAGTGTCAGACTTTGTTCCTTTGTAATTCATTTAGCTCCTCTTGCATGTCATTTATCCAATCAGACTTTCTTAATGCTTCAGTATGATATCGAGGTTCTGACATGGATAGAAAAGCATGAAATGCACAAAAATTCTTCATTTGGGATCTTCTTTGAGTTCCCTTTTCAGTGTCACTAATGATTAATTCTAAGGGATGAGAATTTTGATGTTTTCAAGGCTTTGGTTCAAATCTCCTTGTTGATGTAGCTTCTTCTGGTGCTTCTTGAGGTGTTTGATTTGTTGGATCTTCTTCATATTCATGTGTTCCTTCTTCTTCCTGAGTTTCTTCTTCTGTTTGTTCCCTCTGAGGATCAGGAACAATTGTCTCTGTTTCAGGAACATGCTTCTTTTCTTTATCTGCAGGGGTTAGTTCGTCATCATAGTGGTTTGACTCTTCAGATCGAGTCAAGCCAATTTCAAACTCATCATCATAACTTGGTTCCTGCAGAGAGTTAGTTTCATCAAATATAATATGTACACTCTCCTCTACACACATGGTTCTCTTATTATAGACTCGGTAAGCTCTACTATTTGAAGCATATCCTAGAAATATAGCTTCATCACTTCTACCATCAAATTTTCCTAAATTTTCTTTTCCATTGTTATGTACAAAACATTTACATCCAAAGACTCGAAAATAATAAATATTGGGTTTTCTCCCTTTAAGGAGTTCATAGGGTGTTTTCAATGTGATTGGTCTTAGCATAACTCGGTTGATGATATAGCATGTTGTGTTCACTGCTTATGCCCAAAAGTTCTTTGGAAGACCACTTGCTATTATCATTGTTCTAGCCATGTCCTCTAGGGTCCGGTTCTTTCTGTCAACTACATCGTTCGGTTGAGGTATTCTTGGAGCAGAGAAGTTGTGATCTAAACCTTCATTGCTGCAAAAGTCATCAAACTTGGAGTTTTCAAACTCCTTACCATGATCAGATCCCAAATGTTTTAATTTATAACCACTAGTTCGTTGAATCTTTTTAGCAAAGGTTAAGAATTTATCAAATGTTTCATCTTTGCTATGAAGAAAGATAACCCAAGTATATCTTGAAAAATCATCTACAATGACTAATACATATCTCTTACCTGATCTGCTTTGGATTCGTACAGGACCACATAAGTCCATATGAATAAGCTCTAATGGACTTTTTGTACTTACCATTTTCTTTGATTTGAATGAGGATCTCACTTGCTTGCCTTTCACGGACGCATCACAAACACCATGGTTGATAGATTTAATTAATGGTAATCCAACAATTAAGTCTTTTCCTTTTAACTTGTGCAATAGTAATAAGCTTGCATGACCGCATCGTTTGTGCCATAGCAGTTGTTCCTCTTCTATCACGCTCAAGCATGTGAGATTGTTCCTAGGAACCAGGTTGAGTTCTACAACGTAGGTATTCCCCTTCCTTGTTCCTTCCAGAATTTTGGTACATGTACTATCATTGCTGACTACACAAGACTCTTTAGTAAACTTCACAACATTACCCTTATCACAAAATTGAGAAATACTAAGTAAACTATGTTTTAAACCCTCGACTAAAAATACATTGTCTATGGAATGTGACTGAGATTTTCCAATCTTACCAACTGCTACTATATTACCTATAAGATTGTCTCCAAAGGTCACAGTTCCTCCATTGTAAACTGAAAGTGAGAGAAATTTTAATTTGTCTCCTGTCATGTGCTTAGAACAACCGCTGTCGAGGAACCACATGTTGTTCCCTCTCACTTCAGTTTGCATCCATAACAATCAGTTAGTGGTAGGAACCCAATCCTACTTGGGTTCCTTTGTTGGACTTGAGTTACTGTTGATTTTCCAAACCTTTTTAACAATATAAGTGTTCGTTTCAATTCATTCTTCTCTGGTGGAACAATCTGCCACTAAGTGACCACTATTCCCACAATAGTAACATATTTTGTTACTTGGCAAGTCTACATACTTTTTCTTTTTGTTCTTCTTTTTATGGTTGAAACCAAGACCATCCCTTCCTTTGTTCAGATATTTTTCGATCCAACTCACTTGATCAGGGAGTTTGGTCCTTGAGGATCCCAATTCCTTTCGTAGTACCAGATTTTCTTTCAAAGCAATTTCATAATCAAATTTTAACTTTTCAAAGTCCATTCTGGTACTTGTTGAAGGAACTGTTTCTACAGGAACAAACAGTTTCAACTCTGCCAGTTCCATATTCAAGAGATAATTCTCATCTTTCGCTTTTTCAAAAGCTTCTTGAATGGCTCTGTTTTTGTCAAAGAGTCAAAAAAGTATTTTTCAATATTAGACTTTAAAGAGTTTAGCCAAGTAGAATGTTCCTTAGTGACTTTCAACGCATTTTCTATTTGTTCTCTTTTTAAGCAAACTTCCTTATAGTCATCTAAAGTTTCTAACAGTAGTTTTAGAAGTTGACTTTTATTTAGTTCTGTAAGTTCCTCTTCAATAGTATTTAGACATACCTTAGGGTTTGATGGTTCCTTGTTGTCTTCAATCTTTGCCATAAGACAGAGATGGGCAGTGTCTTCTTTAGTTTGTTCCTGCTCATTGTCTGAATCGGACTCTCCCCATGCTGCTACCACGGCTCTTTTCATGTCAATCTTTGAGAAATGTTTTTGTTGTTCCTTGCCCTTCTCCTTGAATTTTCCTTTTGCTTTTTCGTTCTCCCATAGAGGAAATTCTTTGATCAAATGATCAAGGCCTCCACATTTGTGACAGCTCAGCTTTGTTGGTTTCCTTGTATTCTTCCCTTTGTAATTCTTGTTGAAAAATTTCTTGAACCTTCCTACAATCATGGGTGCTTCTTCATCATCAGTCTCTAATTCTTCTTGTTCCTCTGATTTGAGAGCTAGAGCTTTGGGCCTGATTGTTTCAGCATCATGAGTTCCTAGATGTAACTCATGAGTCATTAAGGATACAGCGAGTTGTTCAATGTTGAACGTTGTGAAGTCCTTGGTTTCCTGTAGTGCTATCACCTTAGCCATCCACTTTTCGTCTTGTGGAATACTTCTCAGCACCTTTCAAACCTATTCCTCTAGAGAAATGACTTTGCCTAGAGATTCAAGTTCATTGATTATGTTTGAGAAGCGAGTGAGCATGTCATGAACAGGCTCCTTTGGCTTCATTTGAATCAGCTCATACTTATGCATTAACATATCAATCTTGGATCTCTTAACCTCACTGGTTCCTTCATGTGTTACTTGGAGAAGTTCCTACATTTGTTTGGCAGTCTTGCATCCCATGACTATATTGTGCTCATGGGGACCAAGACCGCATTGGAGAAGTTTCTTAGCCATGTTGTTCATCTCCATCTTGTCGAAGTCATCTTTGTCATAGTCTTCAAGTGGTTTAGGAACCATTTCACCCTTTTCATTCTTTTTCGTAACTTCAAAGTCACCTAGTTCAATGACACGCCATACTTGGTAGTTCTCAGCTATTATGAAGATCTCCAACGATTCTTCCAGTATGGTTGTGTTTGTCATTGAACATTGGTGGGTGTTGGGTTGAGTACCTTTCATCTAGCTTTTCTCCCGTGGTATTCATATTTCCAGGTAATATCTCCTCAGTGTTAGCTGATTATGGAAGGCTCTGATACTAATTTTTAGTCTCGTATGAACACACTACCTACTACAAGAGGGGGGTGAATTGTAGTTGTGGGGAATTTTTAACTATATTGCAGAATTTATGGAACTCTTAAAAAAACAAGAGAAATATTAAAAACAAGAGAAGAGACACAAGATTTAACTTACAAGGAAAACTTCCTAGGCCTAATAGGAAAAAAACCTTGACCACGAGGGATTTTGACTCTTGACTTCTCTTATTAATAATAGGCCAAATGACTCAATACAACCTATTAATGGACCTCGCTTAGTAACGTTCCTCTAGGAACCAGTTCCTTGTCACTTAGTTCCCCGTGAACAAGTGAACTTCTCTTGACTTCTCTAGAAGTGTTCTCTTTCTCTTTTTCTCTTGATGATTACAGAAGTTATCTCTGATTTTCACTCATCCAACACTCAAAAGTATTACACAATGATTGCTTATGAAGAGGAGTAGATAACATAAAACTTTCAAAGTACAATATGCGCTTGAGAATGCTTGAAAGTCTTAATTTTTTCGAGCAATGAAATTCTCCTTATATATATAGTTGTTGCAACGGTTGTTCTTCAACTGATATTCCACGTTTTCTTCAAGCTAATTTTTTAGGCTTTCATGGCCCATGATCTTGCTACACAACCTCCACGATTATGGCAGCTAAAATAACCGTTGCCCACTAGCCGTTGAAGTGGAGATACCCAGCGAGTGGTTGGCGAACTTCACGCCCCACTTTCCTTCTTGGTAGGCAAGATGCGTTCAACCTATTTTCCCCAACACACGCATCAACCATCTATCTAGTAATAAGAAATCTTTTTTTCAAAAGATTCTTAGTTACTAGATTAATTAAACATACCATTGTTATTAATTTCGAGTGCATTAACATTATTCTTAAACATAATATCTTGATAAAATTAAATACCCCTTAATCTTTTCTCCACAAGATAAAATATATAAAAGAATATAAAAGATAAGAAAGTTATTTTATGTTTTTTATTTTTTCAAAATAAAACAATACAAGACAACGATTATTTGTCATTATCAAAATAGTGAATACAACAATCAGATTATTCCAATTAAGATTGGATTGAGTTTGAATTAAAAAACAGTTAATGGCGAACACTTCACCAGTGAGCAAAGAAATGTGGCCCACATGACCCCTAGCTACCACCTGGAGTAACCATACTTATTATAGTTTTTTTAACAAATATTCTTAATTATTATTTGACATCTTTAGATGTACAAACATATGTTTTTGGAGGTTAACAACGATATTACAGATATGCAAACGTATTTTTTTGGATGTACGGAAAACTAAAGGATCTAAGATACAAAAACCACTATAGATGTGAAAATATAGTTTTTAGATGTACAAAAGAAGAAATCATGGATGCACAAAAGAAATCATGGATGTACAAAATATAATATGGATATACTAATGGATGTAAGATGCAAAAACCATTGTAAATGTGCAAATATAATTTTTGGACGTACAAAATATAATATGAATGTCCGAACATAATTTTTTGGATGTAATTCATTTACGATACAAAAACTATTATGAATGTGCAAATATAGTTTCTAAATGTACAAAAGAAATCATATGGGTATACAAAATAGATTTTGAATGTACAAAATATAGTATGGAGGAAGGTAACAAAGTAAAAAAATGATATTTTTTTTTTTTTTTTACCTTCCGAAGTTTATAGAGGAAGGTAACTAAGGTTGAGCTTTTTTTTTTTCTGTCTTTTAGTCGATCTCAATTGTTGGTTCACCGGTGAACACCGCACCATTGAACCATTCTCATTTAATTTCTCTCAATAACTTCATGTTAAGATATGACATTACTAGCTTTAATTCATTCACTTTAAAGTTTCCATGCTTTTTTAGTGCCTTAAAGGATCTAAATTCTTACATTTGGTACAAAGTTTGCTTCCTCTAACTTTAGATATCATAAAACGGAGCCTACTCTATAGAAAAAAGTCCCTCGAATGAAAATCACTTAGGAAGCTAATAAAAAGCTTATGTACTAAAGAATCAGATGCTTCTTGTTTTGCAGGGAAAGCATATGCTCATTAATATCTTAATTGTTAACAATTTGCTTGATTTTTGGAGAACATTCATTTGATTCACGTGCTTGTGTTGACAAAACTACTTTCCAATTTCCAAAGCTCGTGATAATGTTTTTGAGCATCCAATGCTCATGCATAACCAAGTATCCATTCCTTATTCCTACCAAAGAAGGATAGAAAAAAAAAAGTTGTAGTCTTTGTGTTTTTAAAAGATTCGTGACGTCTTGTTGTATCCCCTCGTGCTTCAAAAAAAAACTTACCACCCTTTCACTTCCACCGCATCAAGGTTTTTTATTGGGTGTATACGCCTATACGGAGCTATAAACTTATTAGCATGGACAAAATTGGATCCCAAGTTGTACACCTCACTAAACTTGAAAATAGTTGCATATTCAAGAGGAGTTTACTTGCTTGCAAATGCTGCCTTGCATACTCTATGACGAAACTTGAAGCATATAATTTGAGAGGGTTTTTTAGGAAGAGAAAGAGAAATAGGCTGCAGGATTTTTTTTAGTCAAAGTCTATCTTCTAGTTGAATGATCAATACAAATAAATGAGTCATATAAAGTAATAGTAATAATTTTCTCGTAACTAAATGATTTATACAACTTGTAATTCCTCTAACTATATATTTCCAATAACTTTAATTTTTAAAAATTTCATACAAACACAAGTGAAGAATAAAAATGGTCAAACTTTATCATTGATGTTAGAAAAAATGAAGTGAGAGGGATTAGCCAGTTTCTGCTGCATTGCAAACTTCAAAGTTCAAACCACAATTTCGTTTGCCAACGCCCTAATTTACAAATGGTTACCCATAATTGACTTTAATAGTCTATTGCGTTAAATCTTAAATGTAACAAACATTTTAAATCAGGATCACACAATCGTATGACCAGGACTAGTTAGCTAGGAGCTTTCCCCTGATACGCAACCATTTAGGGGTGTTCATTTCGGATATCCGATCCGATCCGATCCGAAATTTCGGATACCCGAAAATTTCGGATCGGGAAAAATGCGATCCAAATCCGATCCGAAAAATTTCGGATCGGATATCCGAAATTTCGGATCGGATCATCGGATATCCGAAAACTAAAAAATTTGAAAATTTCAAAGGAAAAGTTCTTAAAATATGTTCCGGATCGCATCGGATATTTCGGATATCCGGCCTTGAAAACGGATATTTCGGATCGGATATCCGAAAATATCCGAAAAATACCGAAAAAATCCCATATTTCGGATATTTTCGGATATCCGAAACTTTAAAAATCCGATCCGTATCCGATCCGAAAATTTTCGGATATCCGATCCGAAATATCCGATAACTAAAAAAGCGGATCGGATATCCGAAAAATCGGATCGGATCGACCGGATCACGGATCGGATAGCTCGGATCGGATATTTTGAACACCCCAAGCAACCAATGCAAAATAGGGGCTCGTTCGTTATCGTTTTTTTTCGGTTTTCGATTTTTTTTGAAAAATAAAAACAAAAACAGGAAAACTGGCTCGTTCGTTATCATTTTCTGTTTCTAGTTTTCAGTTTTTTTGAAAACCAACAACAAAAATATGAAAACTAGAAAAAGTGGTTTCCAGTTTTCTGTTGTCAGTTTTTAAAATTGACATGTTTAGTATAATTATGACTAATTTTAAGTTTATTATACCCATTATATCATATAACTTTTATATTCATAAAACCAAAAACTGAAAACTTATAGTGATGCCGAACGGGCCCTGAAAAAGTGGTTTTCACTTTTTAGTTGTCAGTTTTCAAAATCATCATGTTTCTAATAAGTTTGACTAGTTTTTAATCCATTATAGGACATATATCATATGACTTTTAAATACAAAAACCAAAAAACTGAAAACCACAGTGATACCGAACGAGCCCCTAGTAATTGAATATTGTCATTTTTGCAGAGTGCAACTAAATCTTCCCCACATGTATAATGCCTGTCCATTTAGAACATATCACAAATAGATCTTCCCCACTATCATCATTATTAGTAATAATTCAATATTTAACTAATAATAATAATGAAAATGACATCATCAATACTCATTTATGTAGTTATAATTTGAATTTGAATTTTTTTATTATACAAGTATTAATGACATTTATTTATTGTAACAAAATGTGAAAATAAACAGCCTTGTTACTTGTAAGAACAAATAGATATCCATATCCTAAAGCAGAAGGTAATATAGAAAGTAACATACATTAGTTATTTACTTTTTTTTTTTCCTCCCAAAAAAAAAAAAAAAATAGAAAGTAACATACATTAGTTATTACTTTTTTTTTTTTTTGACATCGAAGTATCGAACATTAGTTATATACTTTAAAACAAACATGCATATAGAATCTAAAACCACAAAACAATTTAACAAACATACACGGTCTAGGCCATTTTCTAAGGAGGCGACACCCCAATCTTAGTAGAATTTATGCCAACAGAATAATCGACGGATTTCACTATAACGACAGAAAATGCCAGTTAGTGAAATAAAAAGTTAGATTTATACATATGATACGTTTATATTTTCTTTTTGATAATTCATAATACCTTGTTATTAACGTGGTAATATGACAATTTTCCGTGACACTATATGTTAAGATGAACTAAACAAGAAAATTTGAATCTCTATTTAAATTTTAAATTTTTGGTTACCATAAATATTCTAATTCTGATGTAAATAATGTAATTATATAATCTAAATTAGTATTTTCAAATCCTCCACTCATTAATCAAACATGTGCTTTTCTTCCCAACTCTTCATTCCCAAGCAAAACCATCTCTGTAGCGAACTCAGCGGTAATGAATGTCTAATCAAATTTCAAAAAAAAAGAAAAAAAAAACAGATGAAAATGAAATATCATTACTATTGATATTGACACGAGTTTCTCCTTACACAACTACACTAAATCCATTATGATAACTACCACTAGTTAACGCTTACAAACAGGCTACTATTATATACGTATTGCTGGAATCACATACATTTTTACCCCCTCTAATTTTGCCCTCTAAACACCCAATACTTAGTTGCCCCAAAAAAAAATCACACAATACCCCTTGGTAATGAAGGTGCGGTTAGACAGGGCATACCACATGGATTTAAACATGACATTAGATACATTTGGACATGGACCGGCAATACAAGAACACTAAACAAACAATCAAGTAGGAAACGGTAAAAAGAAGAGTGCATGTAGAAGAGGAAAAAAGAGATGGCCTTCGGCACATGAGATGTAACACCAATATAGGGCTGCAATATGAAACATTGATGCAGTGTAGCAATTTTACAATCATGTCCACTGTACCCACTAGCAAATCTCAGAAGGGTACGAGTGAGTCAGTCAGCAAATAGACACAGATTTACACACACAAATCGAGAAGAGCCAGTACAGAAACATTACCTCCCCTTCACAGAATCACAGTATTAGACTGCTAACTGCTATGCTTCTCCACTCTGAATGTGAATGGTTCCAACTCCCAGTTATACTTCCTTCGGCGCTGCTCAGTCACACCTCCAAGAAACTACAGGGATCCATCACTAGTATAATCACACAATGATATCATTTTTATTATTATCATTACAATAATAAGGTGTAAGCATGAGTATATATTAATGGACCCTTTCATCATCAAAATGCAGACTCTCAATGCCCTTGAGTGTGGACTCATAGTTTTTAATGCTGGTAATCCTGCCAGAGGATTGCTGCTTTGCATCTGAGGATCCAACTGGAGAATTTCTCTGCCCACTTGAAAACCTCTGCATTGTGCTTGGGCTTGCCTCGGCTGTACGAGAACGAGAAGGATCAGATTCGATCCCTCCTGTAACTGCTTCACGGCTACTGGGAATAGCAGCTCGCTTTGAAAAACCAGTGGACCGCCCCGTAAGATTTGAGCTTGACAACTGAAAGTACAAAACAAACATTATTTTAAGTCAAACATCATTTCTAAGTAAGGCTACCACAGCTAGGAACTTGAATATCTGTGTATCCACAAGGAAGATACTATATATCACTCCCTCCGTTTCTTATTAATTTACTCACTTCACTTTGGGGGAGAACTAAGGAGAAAGTACAAAAGTATGAAAGAGAAACAAAAAAGGTGGAGAGCGAAACTGAAAAGTGAGAGAGAGAAACTAAAAAGTGGGTTAAAATATTAAAAAGTGGATGACATGGGTGGAAAAAGAGGAGAAAGTAGATGTGACATGTTACCAAAATTAGAAAAAGCATCAGTGTGTAGATTAAAAAGAAACAGACCAAAAAAGAAAGTGTGTAGATTAAAAAGAAACGGAGGGAATACAAAACACAACTCAACCAATTTGGTAGGTGGTCATAGATTAAGGTAATGGCAATGAACTTCTATGCATAATGTTATACTTCCTCTGTTTTTTTTATTAATTGCATTGTTTCCCATTTTTGGCAATTCTCTATTACTTGCATTATTTCTACTTTTGGTAATATATTATCTCTTTCTATCTTCTAGCACATGAGGTTCCTTTGTTATCTCTCTCCTCACCTTGGTCCTTGTGCAAATGGAAACGATACAAATGATAAAAAACGGAGGAAGTATATGGTATTTCCCCTTCAATTACCATGGTAATTCCCTCTCCACTTCGAAAACTAACCTTATATGCACGCAATACGTGCAAAAGCATATAGAAAATTAAATTAATTATGTAGAAGAATTGTCTTTGCATTTTGTTTTTAAAAAAAACTATTGTTCAGTTTAAATGTGGTACTTTTTTCTTTTTTCCCCCTTTTTTCGTTCAAATGAAGCAGGTAGTTATCCCTTTTTTTTCTTTTTTCTATTATTTGATGTCCCCCATGTATTGCCATATATAAATAGAGATAAGTCAATTTTATTGATCTGCATCACCACTAGGTATCATGGCTCTAGATTATGATTATTAGTGGTAATGAAAACCATTAAAAAAAAAAGTTCACCTTTCAAGGAGCGCATGTGCATAAGTGCATTGTCATTACCATGGACATTCACATGGAAAATTTCACATAAAAGTAACACACTCAACCTCATTACCATTCCCACAAATTATGACCTTGTGGCTAAACTTTTTGGTTTTAGATATCAGCTCACCACTTGACGACCACATTGTAACGGTTTTCGAGCTTACCACGACTGAGACATTATGCATAGCAACAGCTGCAAACCAGCACAAAAGTGGTCTGCAACCGAATTGAATTGAAGATTTAAAAACCACGCTAAGCATGACATGGATGACTTAGGTTCCAGTAGGTAGACTAGGTGACGGCTAGAAGAATTGCAGAATCTAGTTAAAGCTAACAAATCACCAAAATGAAATTGGCAAATTTGAACACCCTCCACCTCTAAGTCACGATGGGAACTACTAAGAGAATCAATCAAATCTCTTGCTGTCCCATGAGAAGATATGTTATTAAAGGACTTTAGTGTCATGAGTCAAAGGTTTCCAGAAGGTTGGACATAATGTGTTTCACAGCACTTGTGATTTTGAGATAAAGAGGTGCAACGTCAGCCGAAAAGACCAAAAGAAAATGCAGCGACTGCATTCAGAGCATATGTTCCCATCTGTCCAATATTGGGAAGCTCTTGTTTTAATGCCTGTCTTGTCAGTTGGCTATAGGTTAAACATCTTCATACCAACTTGCCAAGGCATCATACTAAATGACGAATGCATCTAAATGTTCGGAACATTCAAATAATCTATATATTATAGCAAACATCCCATCCAAACAGAAAATCATCATACCACAGGATCTTTGCTTACAGTTGGATCATTTGCAAGCGGACTCTTCTGCTTCAATAGACTTCCAGAATTCATAAGTGATCCTGACATTCTTCGTCGAAGACTATCTCCAGTAGACAGACCACCTGCTCGGCCATCTTCTTCACCTGAAAAAGCCGTGGAAAAGTTTATAACTGAAAAATTATGAAACCTGACAAATCAAAAAATTAATGGGACAGTGTGCCTTTTCCGCAACCCATACACTCCCAATCCCAACCCTCCTATTCTTAAATACCTCTAACCCAAAACTGAATAACTATTTATTAAGAGCAATATAACCAAAATAATACTGACCCAATTTTCTTTCAGGATTTGCAATTGGCGGAGTAGGTACTCCTGCACTAGTTCCAGCACCAGCACCCTGGAAGGCATCAAAAGGCAAGGAAAACACATAGATGAACAAATAGAATTGCAGACTAGTGGCCAAGCATGAAAACAGTCTCCGGCACGCTAATACTTACCGTACGAGCAGGAGGAGCGGCTAATTGTGATTGCTGATATTTCAGAATAGTCCAGTCAAACACGTAGTCGAATTGAAAACCTACATTGAGATCACATTTCTTATAGAACAGCACATAGGATAAACTGACAAGGAGAGCAAGAGAAGCTGAAATGAGGAATCGGACATGAGTAAAAAACTATCATAGCGAGTTCAGCCTTCTCGCTAAAAAATAATAATAAGCCAAAGTCAGCACCTTCTCGAATGAAGAGGTCTCGAAATATTCTCTTCAGGTAAGCATAGTCTGGTTTATCATCAAATCGTAATGAGCGGCAGTAATGGAAGTATGATGCAAACTCAGTTGGATAACCACGACATAGGGCCTAACAGTGAGCAATAGTTCCAGAAACAATATGAGAAAGAGGCACATAACAGAAAAAGCTCCTGCAACATAACCTTAATGTCCATACCTCGATTGATGTGGAGACCTTTTTCTCACTGATTTTCTCATACTTTTGTTTCTTAGTCCCAGCCTTTAGTCCCTGCCAAGGAAGGCTGCAAGACAGTCCTTAAAAACGTGAGCTCACTAAGCAATCTGACATAAGATGCCTTAAGTGTTAACGACAATTACCTGCCTCTTAGGAAGTACATCAGCACATATCCAAGAGATTCTAAATCGTCCCTCCTGCTTTGTTCTTAACAACACCAAAATCAAGTTAAAGGAATGAGATATAGAAGAGACTAAATCAAAATGCACGTAAAAAGTAAACACGCGTCCCATGATTTAAGACAATGATATATACCTATTCCGAGGTGAGTGTTCATACTCGCATATCTTGCAGTTCCCGTCAAGTTTTTATTTTCTCTGCAATTTTTACAAAAAGATATGAGCAACAATAAAGAAGCTCAACAACACTTCTACATTCCTGAGTAGACATTAGCAGAGTAGCATCTTGCCAACTGATCTGTTCAATCCATACTAAAGTTACTCGGATCTCTAAGCAATGTCATTGTACTGACACCTGTTTGATTATCACTAGTGAGAGATCTTGCTCAGCTCTAGTGTTAGTGTGGAACGAATCAAGATGTCCGGCAGGTACAGTGACTACTGTCTCCTCTGTTCCAAAGAGGTTGTCCATTATGAAATATGTGCCTCATTACACTGTGAGATTGAAAATTAAAAATGCACAACTCTTGGGAGTGAAGCAAGTATTTGAAATCAGAAAAGCAAGTAGACACAATTCTAATCAGCGGGCTAACCAAAACGCCTCTACTGAGTGCAATGGTATGTTTGCATAGTCCAACTGCCAAATGGTAACTGGTGTTAACCTCATGCACAGGGCTAGAAGAATTTAATTCATTTGGCTTTACTCGGAAAATCCTTACTTGCTTTGTTTCTTCTTTTATTTTATCCCCTCTGTCCCTCCCCTTCACACTCTCTTTGCCTCTCCCTCAGACCCTCTCTTGCCAGGAAGGCCTTAACAACAATAAGTGATGCTGTCTCCCAGAATTTAAAGTGGTATAAAGAGAAGAGGTGACAATCCTAGCAAATCTCAGGACTCATCTAAAAAGAAGGAATTTCTTTGGAAACGACCAAGTAAATCGAGCTCAAGAAGCATCACAAAATTAGAAATTACATGATGGCAATCTGCAATCAGAGAAGTGAAGCATGAAACAAAGTACCACTAAGTAAAACTTTAAATTTTATTTCATCACAATAAAAACTCCAATCTCAACAAGCTGCACGTTGCAGTTAAAAGAACAAAGCCAAAATGCTGCTTATGCGAGAAGAAAATTCTGTGTGTAGAACTAAGCACCAACATCATTTGACCATCAAGTCCTTTAATATCATCTTACCTATATGGGATATGCTGATGTGTAGTTGTATCTCTGTATTTCTTTGCTAAGCCAAAATCAATAACGTAGACCTGGAAGCAAAATACAGCTATCTCATTAATCAAAATGTTGCCAAAAGGATTTACTCTTTTTTTATATGGTCTCTAAGACACACATAAGACCATCAGCATATCTAGTTACGTATATATAAATTTTACAGAAATCGATGTTTTCAAATTATACATCAAATCGAATATAATAAAATCGCATATGACATTTTCCTTATATACTAGTGAAAAATATTATCAAGTTTATGAACTTTAACCTTGCGCAAAGCAATTGAGTAAAGCATTAGAGAATGGAGGGAGTATATTGGAAGTGCATACAATCATTTCCAGCTTTTCAAAATTCAAACAAGCTAACCCTCCATATCTCTCAATAAACTTCACTCTTTGATTTAATGGCTTTTCCAAGAAAATTCTTTAAAAGGTAAATGGCTAGATTTATCATCTAACATTACCAAAATATACTTCCTCGTTTTTTTTAATTGCACCATTTCGTTTTTGGCACTATTCATCAACCAACTTTGCTAATTTATCTGGCATCATTATATAAGAAAAAACATAGTCAAGTGGGGTCTTGTTAGATTCGTCTCAATGCAAGGGTTCCAATATCAAATGTTTATAATTTTTACTTACACACAATTAGAGATATTGACGCTCAAAGAAGCGTCTTGGCAAACGTGAAAAGAGAAATGGTGCGATTTAAAAAAACAAAGTAACTGTTTTACTACCCCCTACCTCACCCTTATCAAATGGGCGTCACAAGAAAAAAGCGAGGAAAAGCTTTTCCTTATAATTATGTGTTCCAAACTTGGGAGTTAACTTTATTTACGGACGGAAGGAGTCGAAGCTAGCTGAAATAAATTTGGCGAGTAATAGATTTGTATAAAGACCATCATAATTCAGAATGGATACCTGATTTGCTCGCCTACCCAAGCCCATGAGGAAGTTGTCAGGCTTAATATCACGATGCAAGAAGGATTTTGAATGAACAAACTCGATCCGATTAATCTGAGTAATGGAGCTTGCATTAATACAGAAACAAGAGATATAACAATTGCATATCAAATCAACCTTATGGCAGAAAAAAGTTACCATCTGATCTGCAAGCATGAGAACTGTTTTCAACGAAAATTTCCTGCTGCAGAAGTTAAATAGATCTTCAAGGCTAGGCCCAAGTAGATCCATAACAAGAACATTGTAATCACCCTCTACGCCAAACCACCTCACATTTGGAATTCCAGCTGAAGAAGGTAGGGAATAAAGTATCATAAAACCGATAGACTATGGGAAAAAAGCTGCCAAGTAAATTTAATTATATCACATAAAATGCTGTAAAATCCATTACTTCCTCCCTGCAGGATCCTGTATAGCTTTGACTCATAGAGCAACTGTGGATGTTTTGTCTTAATATTTTCCTAAAAACAGCAGAATTCTTGTTAGATGCATCAATAAAATAGATCATGACTAAGGACTATCTACGATCTCCATAGATCCCTTCACACTTTCACAATCAAGCCACACAGAAAAAGGGGGAAGGAAACTTAGGGTAAATGATGGAACACGGGAACAACTACACAAGCTAACCCCTTTGCTTGATTTAGAGGGGAAAACTAAGTCTGCTATATGCTTATTTTCTTCTTACAGTTAAGTAAAGGAAGTCTCTAAGGCTTCATCTCGATCCCTCAACCAACCTACAGTCACCTGTGTCCAATATAATCCATTCCCACAACTATTGCTGGTCCCCACCAGCAATCCACCTTGTCTGGCCCAATCTCCTACTAGTATCACCATTTCTTCTCAACAACGAAACTTTACCTCACAGTTCCTATTTCCTCCAACCATTGCAACCCCTCCCACCCTCAGACCACTGGCCTCTCTCTCCCTGTCCAGGCTTAACACTTCAACTAATTACGGATAGAACCTCACAAGTCACAAGGCCAAGATATCGTCATATTGGTGAACTAAACCCTGTCAAATGAGGAAGGAAGAACCGCTGGCAATAAAGTCAAATAAGGATGACGGAAGATACTTGTAAAAAGTTCACAACATACATTTATCTCAGGATCTTAGCACTGAAGATCATACCGTGACCTACACCATTTACAACAGAGTCCTAGCATATGCATACCGTTTCCTAACTCCTTGCATGAGTATGATGAATATACTCTAAGCAAATTCTTAATATTACACACAAAAGACCATATATAGAATTATAACATATGCGAAAAGCACTCAATTGACAGAAAAAGGCTAACCAAATTCAGCAACATGTACTAATATCATCTAGCAAGTCCAAAATGCCACTAAATTTGCTGCTGAGCAGAAAATCAATAACTAGAAGCATCCACCACATAATACTCTGCAATGAATTATACTAGACTCCCTATTACGGTGACTTATGCTAGAAAGAAGACAAAGAATGTTAGTTAAGCATTGCTTCTAGAAAGGGTAACAAGGTCCTTTTACTTTTACTGCTTTTGTTTCTTAGCACAAGAATATCTGGCTCTGATTGTTCTGTAGTGGAGAATGGTAGTGCGTGTGAACATAAATAGGTGCTGAGGTCAGTTGTAAAGATCATCCAGAAAAGTAGAGAGAGAAAATTCCCTTAGGAGAGACTCAACCTCTCAAAAGTTGAGCTATTGTATTAGTTGATTTTCTTGGTCATTCTAATACAAATCTATCCCTTTCCTTTATTTGTGTGTTATTTCCAGGTTTCTTGGTCAATTCATAGCATACTCTATTAACAAGTTTGACCTCTCCTAAAGTTGTTCGCTTCACATGTGTAAACTGTAAACGATTTCTCATTAAACATAACGAACCCCCCCCCCTCCTCTCATCTTCAATGACAGCTTAGCACCTTGCCAGATCTCTGGCTTTCACAAGCCACGTTAAAATTCAGAGTCACACTTTAAATATAAAGATGCAAACATCAGTACTTCAAAAAAAAATGAAACTAACGATGTTTTGTTCGATGGAGAGATGTAATCCTAACAATAAGTCATGATAGACCCCGGAGCAACCCACAACTTTATATCCTCGCCGGTGGTGAAGAGGTTAGGAGTGTAAGCAAGTGAAGCTCCTCCTTCAAGGGGTGGAAATTGAGGAGGATTTCTTACCCTTGCCGTTGGGAAATTCGGATATAATCTTGGGTATTCAATGGTTGGAGAAGTTGGAAACGATGTCAGCCAACTGGAAAACTCAGACTCTTTCCTTCCAGTTGGGATCGGTTAAGTGCACCTTGAGGGGGGACCCCACCCTTGGCCGCACCGGTGTGTCGTTGAAGGCCATGATCCGTGCGATACGAAAGGAGAAAGGAGGAGTGTTGGTTGAACTGAACTTGTTGGAAGGAGCGAATGAGGAGAATGAAGGAACTGTGGGTGAGGAAGCTGAGTTACCATCCCCTGTCCAGGAGCTACTGGCTACGTTCTCCGAGGTGTTCAACATGCCGAAGGGTCTGCCTCCGCCAAGACACCTTGAACATGCCATTACTCTGAAGCATAACACCGACCCGATCAGTGTTAGACCATACTGTTATCCCCAATTTCAGAAGGATGAAATAGAGAAATTGATAAAGGATATGTTATTGGCCGGAGTCATTCGTCCATCCACAAGTGCATACTCTAGCCCGGTTTTGTTGGTCAAGAAGAAAGATGGCTCGTGGAGGTTTTGCGTTGATTACCGAGCCTTGAATCGGGCTACGGTTCCGGACAAATTTCCAATACCGGTGATTGAGGAACTTTTGGATGAACTCCATGGGTCGACCATCTTTTCTAAGTTGTACTTAAAATCTGGTTACCATCAGATTCGAATGAAAGCCGATGACATTTCCAAGACGGCTTTCCGAACTCACGAGGGTCACTACGAGTTCCTCGTAATGCCCTTCGGTCTTACTAATGCTCCAGCGACCTTCCAGGCACTCATGAACGATTTGTTCAAACCCCATCTCCGCAAGTTCGTGTTAGTTTTTTTTGACGACATTTTGGTCTACAGCCACACCCCTGAGTTGCATATGCAGCACTTAACTACGGTACTAGACACCCTTGCCCAGCATCAGCTGTATGCGAATAGAAAAAAATGTGAATTCTGGAAGTCTGAGGTAGCTTATCTCGGTCACGTGATTGGGGCCAACGGAGTGGCGGTGGACCAAACCAAGGTTCAAGCAATGAGGGATTGGCCAACACCAGCAAAATTGCGAGAACTCAGGGGGTTTCTGGGTCTGACCGGTTACTACCGGAAATTCGTCAGGGGATATGCATCAATTGCCTCACCCTTGACCAACCAGCTCAAGAAGGATAACTTTGGTTGGACAGAGGAGGCTACCGAGGCCTTCAGGGCGCTCAAAGAGGCCTTGGCCACGGCTCCAGTTTTGGCAATGCCGAACTTCGCATTACCATTTGTGCTGGAGTCAGATGCTTCGGGATTCAGAGTGGGAGCAATGCTGCTGCAGTCGGGACACCCAGTGGCATATTTCAGCAAGCTCTTGGGTCCAAGGGCACGGGCCAAGTCCATATATGAGAAGGAATTGATGGCGGTGGTTCTAGCGGTTCAAAAATGGAAGCATTATTTGTTGGGGCGTCATTTTGTCATCCATTCAGATCAGCAGAGTTTGCGCCATTTGATGGCCCAACGGGAGGTGGGCATAGATTATCAACGTTGGATGAGTAAACTAATGGCCTACGACATTGAGATTAAGTACAAACCCGGACCCTCTAACAAGGTCGCGGATGCTCTTTCTCGACAGTTTGCGGGAAGCTTGGAATTAGGGGCTCTCATTTCTACCCACGCCCCCGCTTGGGCGAATATACAGCAACAAGTATCCACGGACCCCTTTATACAGCAATTAACCAAGGAGGTGACATTGGACAGGGTCACCATAAGGGTTTTACAGTGGATCATGGCATACTCCGTTATAAAGGACGCCTTGTCCTTCCCGCTAAGTCTCCCTTAGTGCAGCAAATTCTACGGGAATACCATGATACCCCAACAGGGGGTCACTTGGGAGATTTCAAGACGTACCATAGGGTGGCTATGGAATGGTATTGGCTAGGGTATGCGTAAAGGTGTGGCGGCATATGTGCAAGCATGCCCAACTTGCCAACAACAAAAGACTTCCTCTCTCAAACCCGCAGGACTTCTCCATCCATTGTCGGTTCCTTCGCAGGTTTGGAAGGACTTATCGATGGACTTTGTGGAGGGCTTACCTCGTTCCAATGGAGTGGATACAGTGTTAGTGATTGTAGACCGGTTGACGAAATACAGCCACTTCCTAGCCCTCAAGCATCCCTTCTCTGCCACCACGGTTGCCCAGCTTTTTGTTAAGGAAATTGTGAGGCTTCACGGGTTTCCTTCCACCATCGTTTCTGACCGAGACCGAGTCTTTCTCAGTTTATTTTGGCGAGAACTCTTCAAGTTGCAGGGGACCAATCTCCACCGCAGCACCGCCTATCATCCTCAATCGGATGGACAAACGAAGGTAGTGAACAAATGGCTGGAGGGGTACCTCCGTTGCTTTATCAATAGGCAGCCCAAAACCTGGTCCCATTGGCTTCCATGGGCTGAGTATTGCTATAACACAGCCACACATGCCTCTACCTTGTGCTCACCATTTAAAGCACTATATGGGCGAGATCCCCCACATCTCTTGCGCTTTGAAAGGGGTAGCACAAAGAGATACACCTTGGAGGAACGATTCATGAGAGAGGATGCAATCTTGGACGATTTGCGTTTCCACTTGCTCAAATCCCGAGAACAATATGAAGCTTCGGGAGGACTGCAAACGTCGTGATGTTCAGTTTATGGTAGGAGATATGGTGTACCTCAAACTGAGGCCATATCGACAGAAGTCACTAGCTTCAAGGCCCTTTGAAAAACTAGCTGCTCGTTTCTATGGGCCCTTCAAGGTGCTCAAAAAGGTGGGGCCAGTCGCATATCAATTGGAGTTACCTCCTCAGGCCAAGATCCACCCGGTATTCCACATTTCACAGTTAAAGAAAGCCTTGGGCACACACTCGCCCCGCCTACCATACCCGCTGTTTTATCTCGCGATCGTGGAAGTGAGCCTGCGCCGCAGTCCTAGGTGTAAGGAGAGTGCCTATGGGGACAGGACATCAAACCGAGGTGCTTATACAGATGGGAGACTTTGCCTGCATTCGAAGCTACATGGGAGGACTACACGGCCATCAATCTTCGCTTCCCTTCATTCAACCTTGAGGACAAGGTTCGAGTTTGGGAAGGGGGTAATGCAATGAATTATACTAGACTCCCTATTACGGTGACTTATGCTAGAAAGAAGACAAAGAATGTTAGTTAAGCATTGCTTCTAGAAAGGGTAACAAGGTCCTTTTACTTTTATTGCTTTTGTTTGTTAAGCACAAGAATATCCGGCTCCGATTGTTACGTAGTGGAGAATGGTAGTGCGTGTGAACATAAATAGGTGCCGAGGTCGGTTGTAAAGATCATCCAGAAAAGTAGAGAGAGAAAATTCCCTTAGGAGAGACTCAACCTCTCGAAAGTTGAGCTATTGTATTAGTTGATTTTCTTGGTCATTCTAATATAAATCTATCCCTTTCCTTTATTTGTGTGTTATTTCCAGGTTTCTTGGTCAATTCATAGCATACTCTATTAACAAGTTTGACCTCTCCTAAAGTTGTTCGCTTCACATGTGTAAACTGTAAACGATTTCTCATTAAACATAACGAACCCCCCTCTCCTCTCATCTTCAATGACAGCTTAGCACCTTGCCAGATCTCTGGCTTTCACAAGCCACATTAAAATTCAGAGTCACACTTTAAATATAAAGATGCAAACATCAGTACTTCAAAAAAAATGAAACTAACGATGTTTTGTTCGATGGAGAGATGTAATCCTAACAATAATTCAATTGATGCCTACTCAAGGGTTGGTCATGGTGGGAAGTAAACGATGCATGAAAAGGGATAAAAGATAATGTTTGGGACATGAGAAGACTTGTCAATAAATTGAGATGCTTTTGAATTTGAAATTCTAGTCTCATTTTTCTTTTGATTTCCTTGAATAAGAGAACCATGTAATGGTTTTCTAATCAATGCTTCCCGTCATTTCTACTTTTGGGAGATTGACATTTGCCCTTTAATGTTTCTATTCATTTTTGTAGTACATATTTAGGCACTAAGTCTACTAGATTAAGCTTGCCACAGAAGAAAAAAAAAAAAGGACATGGATCAAACTCAAATTTCATTTTATTCAATCCTGTTAATCGGCTCTCTTTTTCACTATCCCACCATACAGACCTCGAGTCCTTTCTACCGGTAGCTTGGCCAGGATACTAATATGTGAAAAGAACTACAATACATGAGCTTGACATTTTTTATTATTGAGCAGCAACTGACACCAAATATATACACACAGTAATAAAGGCATTATGTACAATTGACAAACTCAACTGCGTGAAAATAATGTTAATTTCTAAGCAGATGCTTTGTTCACATATTTCTTCCTCATTTTCTCCCTTCTGAAAGCTCACTTACGAAGCAAAGCCCAAACCTAGACTAGGGTTTCAAAAATTGATGTTCGCTTATGTATTGCTCCTTGTCAAAAAAAATGTAAGGAAAAGCTAACATCCTACACTTACATACACATTGTAATTCACTCTATGATCCATACCCAATTCTCAAGAAAGACGATAAATCGTCTTCATAACCTATTAGCAACGCAAATCAAGTCAATTAAGCTCAAAAGCACGTAGAGAAGCCTAGTAAACAATCCAAAGTGGGTAAGATGAGGGACACCAAACAATTACCACCAGAAAATGGAAGCAGTTCAAAGCTTTGAGATTATTATGTTTTTTAAGCAAAAAATACCTATTAACATCACGCAGAGTACTTAAAGTAGGAATCACTCCAGAAAAGCATTACCTATAATCCAACAGAAACATAGATATCTAACCAAACACAAGGTATGAAATTTTACCAAAATCCTCCAAACAAACCTAATTTCAACTTTCAAATTACCATCACTACCATTAGCATTAATACCACTAATATGCACGTACCGCTGAACAAGACACAACAAATAGCTTCGTTTCCTAACTCTTCAAAAAACAATCCCAATCATGTAAGAACAAGGTTCCATTTTCCAATTCATAGCTAATTATAGTTTTCACTCTACTTCCCCACAATCTTACGTGCAAGTGAATACATACTATATTCAAATCAACCAGCAAAAACAACGATAAAAATATTAAACGCAATCATTTCCCCCAATACAACATAATTTATTAAATAAATTCATCAAAAAACCAATAATGAGCAACTTACAAGCTTAATTGCCACCTCTTCATTAGTTTGAATGTTAGTTCCTATAAAAAACCAAACAAAAAGTAAAAAAAAAAATATATATAAATGGCTTCAAAGTTCAAACAGAAGAAAAATTGAATGAAGCTTGAGAAAAAGTATACCAAGATAGATCTCTCCAAAAGAACCACTTCCGATCTTACGACCAAGTCGATACTTGTTTCCAACACGAGGCTCCATTAAAATCAACTAAAAAGCTCGAAAAACCCTAATTGAACTCTAGCAAGCAGAAGAAGAAAAAAGAGGGGAATAAATTGGAGTAAATTGAATTCAACAAAAACGAGAATTGCAATTAAGGAGATAAAAAACCCTAGGATTGATAGAATTAGAGATGCTCATTATTATGTGATGAACATTGAACAACCACTTTGGGAAGAAGAAAAGGAAGAGACAGAGAAAGTAGAGAAGTTGAATATTTTTTAGTAGTGTATTACTAATCTACTACTTAAGTTGCTAAATTTTTGGGTTAGGGTTAGATTAATGAAGGTTTTGGTAAAGGGAAGAGAGAGAGGGTGGGTGGTGAGGTGGCTTATGGAAAGTTCTTTATCTTCCAAAAATAAAATGTACTTAATGAGCAAATTTTTGCTTTTCTCTACCTATACGCTTTTGTCCACATAACTACTTTTTTATTTTTATATATATTTTGTTCAAATGATTACTTTTTATAAATAGCAGGTAACAGTCTAGTGGTATTAGCATCATCTCTGATCTAAAAAAATTGGAATTAAGTCTCACTCCTTGTAAGAAAAGGATCCCCAACTTTCCACCTTCTTGTGATGGATTTCAACTTACCTATATAAAAAAAACTACGTTTTATTAAAAAAAATAAGTAACTATGGGTGTGTGAGGTTGTCAATGGGGATTCTTCGATGTTGTATTCCGGACTTCTAGCTAACACTGTTTTGCATGTCTCCACATACTTTTTGGAAAGCATATATGAAATAAGATGGAAATGTTAATGAATTTGTTTGTGTTAGCTTTTAAGCTGCAGAGTTTAGGAACAGTCCCAACTATCAAGCCTCCTAAAGTCTGCAGCTAAAAAGCTAACACAAACAAATTCATCAACATTTCCATCTTATTTCATATCTGCTTTTCAAAAAGTATGTGGAGACATGCAACACAGCGTAGCCAGAAGCCTGGAATACAACATCGAAGAATCCCCATTGTCAACCTCACACACCCTGCTTCCCAAGCAATTTTCAGCGCAACAGTTATAGCATAATATCACACATCAATTGTAAGGTCAGATATAAAATTCGGAATAGAACGAAGTAGATAGAAAAAAATGGGAATCTAGAGAGAGGGGATATAAAATTTTACACATTCATTAACAAAACCAAGAATTTCTTCAACTCAACCAATTTGGTCTTGCTCTGCATAGTACCTACTCTAATTAACAACACGAAAAGTTAAAAAAAAGAAGAAAAACAAAATAAGGTTTAAAGCCCTTAATAAACACCAGTAGCAATATTTACTTGGGAAATTCTCCCGCAACATCCCAAAACAAAATCCCAACTTCCTCCCCCCCGCACGATTTTCCCTCACCCACAAACCCCCCCCACCCCTTCGCACTCGCCGCCCCGAGTTCTCTCCATAAGCACGACTCACGACCGCGCCGGAGATCACGAGTTCGCACTTCTCGTTAAGCTCAAAGCGCCATTAAATTAATGGTGGAGGTCCGATTCTCTCTCTTATTTAATTTGTTTTGTAGTTTTATGTTTTGCAACATCCTGCCACGCTTTCCGCCACCGCGTGAATCGCATCCCGTCATCTTCCACCATCAAAGCCCTAATTTCACAATTAGAGACCATCTACATTGGTTCTTATATTCCAATTACAACAAAATGAAAAAAACCAAAAAGAAATGAGTAAATTATGGCGAAAAGAAATGGTTTTCATCGATTTTGATGGCAGTTCGTGCATTTTCACTTGGGTTGTTGATGAAATGTTGACGTTTGTGAATGATTTGTTTAACTTTCGATTTTAGTCGTTGTTTATGTCTATGGTTTGTCAAAGGATTGATGAAATATGGATGATTGATGAGAAATTTGGATTTGGTGGACCGCGTTTGCATCGTGGTCTCAATTAGCATATGGTGATGTATATGAGATCTTTCTTGTGTGTTTGATACTTTTAGCGATGATAGTAGTCTTATGCTTTGAAATGTGATTGTAGATGCAACTAGCTTTTTTAATTCCGAATACCTTGTGAGTTGTGCCCGTCATTGCTATCTCCCTGAAACCGAAATCTTCTCAAATATCTTGCTTTGATGAAGGGTAAGTTAGATCCCATAGAACAAAGTTACACTTAAAACCGTAAGGTTTCATAGGGTTTGGAATAGGTGGGGCTTCACACACAAAAACCCCGTTTGCCGCCTTTCATATTCCATAAGGGCAAACCGGAATCGCCTCAGGGCCATAAAGAAGTCTCGAATCTTTTTTTATTTTTTTATTTTTGACCGTGTTTACAAACAGAGACATGCTTCCTGTATCTTAATGACGTAGGAAGGTTAGTGAAGAAGTTCGACAAAAGTCTTGCAAGGGAGTAATAATATTGCAGAACTAAAAGAAAGAAAAAGAATGAAAGAAAAGAAAAAAAAACACAATGAATGATCAGAAATGAAAAGGACGGAAAAAGAAAAATAATGGAGGTGGGAGAAAAAGAAAGAATGGGATCTGGCATGGCTAAGGATGGAGGGGATGGGGGATTTCGGGGGTGGCAGACGAAGAGGGGTGGGAGGGGTTTGAAGGGGAATGAAGGAGGAGAGAGAAAGAGGAGGAAGAAGGAATCTAGTTTGAGAAATTTAAAAAAAAAATCTAACCTGTTAAATAGGTAACCAATCAACTGGGACCGATTTTGTAAAAAATGATGCATAGTTGGAACTGCTCAGAAATAATCGTTAGTTGAGACTGAAAATGGCGGAACGCCCATAGTTGAGAGAGCCTGTCAATTTTTCCTTCGTTTAATGGGGGCTACTAATTGACATCTGATTTTTTTCCCCCTATTCTTTTGTTGATCACCTTAATAATTCATTAGGGATGACAATTGGACAGTTTGGATGCGGATATCCCCTCCCCATATCCACCTATAAATTCTCTACCCCCATCACCTATCCACTACCCATGGTAAGTACAAATCTAACATCCACATCCAGGCGGGTATAAACCTAAATCCACATTCATCCCGCCACCCAATTGGATATCCATTAACCACCTATACCCACCCACTACCCGCCTCATATCCGTCTCAAAAATTGATCCGTCAGATGCTATGAAAATAAACAAAATAAAAAAATGTGATCATTGTTTACGGTGCCTTCGTGGCTAAAAAAAGCGCTCTCACTTGGTTTCGCCAAGAACGTCTTGTTTTTGGAGCCATTGTAGGCACCCCTTTCTCCGGACTTGTTCCGCTTGTGTCCCAAACCGGCACGGCTCGCGAAGCCTGGGATCTCCTTGCCACAACTTATGCTAATCCCTCTCGAGGTCACTTCAGCAAATTAAGAGCAACCTAAGTCAGATTACTCACTCAACCCAGACCATTACTGCTTATATGCAAGCTATTAAGTAATGTACCAATCGTCTCGCTTCCATGGGGAAACCCATGGACCATGAAGATATCATTGACAAAGTCTTGTTTGGACTTGATTATGAGCAGTCCAAGGCATTTACTATTAACGCCGTGAATGCTCAGGACACTCCGATTTCCTTTGCGGAACTCCATGAGAAACTTATCACCAAGGAACTCAAGGCTTCCATCAAGCCCACTGTAACACTCTGGCCTTTTATAAACATAATTTAAACAAAATAGAACATTTTATTAGAGAGATGACAATAGCGAAAATATCGTATGACAAAAATGTCACTCTAAATAAGAGATTAATATAAACTAAATAAAATTAAACTCAAATGAATTATCACAAAATAACCATAAAGAGGCAAAACAACCTCATAAACCCAATATCTATAGTAAATATAAAATAAAATAAGCTGTCTCAAAAATCCTTAATAGTCTCTCTCTCGTTTCCCATAACACGAAATAATCACCTGCAAAATATATCAACAAACATTCAGAATCAGTGGGGAGTACCAAATAGCTCTCCCAGCTCAATTAGGATCCATATAAGAGTTATAAAAGTCTTAGTAATCAAGTCACATAAAAACATCTCAATAGTAAACTTCAGATAATCAAATAAAACACTTAAACAAAGATAATACAACATGCTATATACAAATAGGGTAAAGATAACAGAATAAATAAATGTATAAATTCATATACCTATAAACTCATGTATCAACAACATAAACCATAAAAGTTTAAACTAATAAAATAATATTGTTAGTTTGAGTGAGAACTGAACACTAGTGGATCGCAACCCACTTCCTATGGTAATGTCAGATCGCAACCTCCAGACAGCCTATGGGTTACGTTCCCTACTGCCTGTGTCTAAGAATGGTCATACTCCCGATGCGGTGTAGGATTCAATCCTCAGTTCCTCACCAACCTATCGGACGACAACAAAACAAAGGCATACCTAGGATTCAGTCCTATGGTTTGCATGTTCTTCACCTCGGGATTCCGTCCCTCCGGATATCTTGCTCTCAAACAAAAATAATAATTTAAATAATACCCATAAACATTAACAAATCATTATCAACTCCAGCGGATTCCCTTGAGGCCTTACACCAAATCAGCAGAAATCAAGGATCGCAACACAAGAATTTCAATTCAAAATAACACTCTTCTCAAAATAATAATAATAATAATAATAATAATAATAATAATAATAATAAAAATATCTCCAAAATACCAATAATCTCTTCATGCTAAAAAGCAACTCATCATGTTATCAATACCAACTCATAAGGATATAACCATAATAATAGTTTACCAACAATTTCAAATATAAAACATCTTTTATGAAAACAAAACGTAACGTAAATCATTTACACAAATACAAACTTACACACAAGAAAATCAAGATCATAAACAGACTATAACACTTCACATGATCACAACTTATATAATACAACAAACCAAAAAGAGAAAAATAAAAATAAAACAAAACTAGATATAGTTGAAACATACCAAACAACATAAAATTATATAACACCAACAAAGCCCACTTAAGAAGGAAACCATATTATGCAACCACACCCCATCATCATCATCATCTTAACGCACATAAAACAAGCACCAAATGGGTAAGCAATAAGAAGCAGAGGCTCGAGATGACAACAACAACGATACAACAATTCCCAACCTCTATCAAACCATAATCATTCATAAGTCATAACTTTACTCACACCAGCACTACATATAGAAATGCAAGTGGGGCGGGTCAAGTAGGAGACCCGCGCTAGTTTGGTGGGTAGTGGGGCGGGGATGGGGATGAAAGTTATACCTGCCATTGGTGATGGGGCGGGGGTGGATTTTAAGTTGTACCCGCCCCATCCCCGCCCCGCTCCGCACCATCCCCACCCCACTCTGCCCCATCCCCACTCACCCTACATCTTACCCACTTAAAATATTAAATTTTCAAAAAATTACAAGTCTATAACACTCTTTAATAGTTTTTCTAGCTGTATATATTTTTTGTTATCAGTATTTGAAATTATATATGGTATATGAGTATTGTTTAGTGAGTTTCAAATGAGGATTAAGTGGATGGTGGGGAGGGGAAGGTGGGGATTTGGTGGGGATGGATACCCAAGTGGGTGATGGGGCGGGGATGGTTTTAATTGTGTACATGGCGGGGCGGGGATGTGGATGAGTTCCGGACCCACCGCGAGGATGGGGATGGGGATGGGGATGAAAAAGTGAGGTGGGGATGGGGATAAGAATGCCAAAATCCGCCCCGCCCCGCCCCAGTTGCATCTCTAACTACATACTTACACTTTAAGGATTCATACTCCAAACATATGATAATCAACAAAATTCTTTCATAAACTATGATAACCATAATAATCATGCTAATCGAAGACTCACATGAGGACAAGAAATTTAAGGATAACAACTATGAATGATGTCCTACATAACAAAAATCATGTCTCTAAATAAATATAACAAACACACAACCCATATTCACAAGTAACCATTAACTATAAAATCCATAAAAAAAACCCATGAAAACAATACCTACAACATGTAATTATTTCTACCCCAAGATCCTAGTATCATACTAACCCAATCTAAGTATTAAGACTAAAATAAACTCTAGACGGAATCTAATCATACTAGGATCACCGTTAGTTACCTTTGAGGACGTCCAATTGCTTGCATTTCCATTATGTACCGTTCTGTTCCGACCACGATTCCCGACGATCTGAAGCTCGGATGCCAGATTGCTCCGGTCAAAGTGAAGTTCCATATGTCTTCAACGTGCTGTCCAAATTTCAGGACGATCAATGGTTAGATCTCCAGATATAGTCATTTTTGTGATGGTATGGCAAGAAAATCCAGGAAGAACTTTTCGTCTCCTTCTCTCTTCAATAAGGTCGACTGATTTGGGGAAGAAATGAGACTGATTTTTGCTGTTACAAACAGCCCCAAAAGATGATTTAAAAAAGGATTAAAGAGGGAGGTTACAATATCTAATAATAAGGGATTCAATTGGGCATTAAAGAGGGGATTACAAGCTTCAAAAGTCACTTCCTTCTTTATTAAAATAACGAATTTTTGGGAAGCTCTTTCAGGAACCAAACTCCATGTCAGAAAGTTGTTACGGCGGTCCAACACGCGATTTAAGCGAAAAAACAAAATACGTAGCTAAAACGTGAAATTTAAATACTAGAAAATTAATAAATAATTTCTGATCAAATAAACTATACATAAAACTTTTTAAAAGTAAAAAAAAGTATACGATAAATATTTAAAAGGAGTAAGATATTTTAATTTTAACGAAAAATAATAATTAAGGGAAAATAACACGAAAATTTAGGAGCGAAATTTCGAGGTGTTACAATCACTCCCCCTTAAGAAAGTTTCGTCCTCGAAACTTAAAACGACACGAAGATATGCTATTTGACGACTACATATATACAACTTCGTTTCGGGCATCTAAATAACGTCTTGGAGGTGCTCTGCAAAAACGAAAACGTTAGTCCTTGCTAAACCTCACTAACTAACACATAAGAAAAACATATAGCACATCTGTTAACAAAAATAACTCCCAAAGCATTCTTCCTACCCAATTAACTCTCACTAAATACTTTTCTTGAAACCTAAGATGCTAATAATCCTAAATGCATCAACTACGCATTTCCCATGAAGTATGTAGCAACTCAATGAGAGTTTTTGGATCATTTGCTCTGATACCAATTGTAACACTCCATCGTTTTATAAACATAATTTAATCAAAATAGAACATTTTATTAAAGAGATGATGATAGCGGAAATATCGTATGACGGAAACGTCGCTCTAAATAAGGGATTAATATAAAGTAAATAAAATAAAACTCAAATGAATTATCTCAAAATAACTATAAAAAGGCAAAACAACGTGATAAACCCAATATCTATAGTAAATATAAAATAAAATAAACTGTCTCAAAAATCCTAAATAGTCTTTCTCTCATTTCCCATAACACGAAATAATCACCTGCAAAATATATCAACAAACATCCAAAATCAGTGCGGAGTAACTAACAGCTCTCCCAGCTTAATTAGGATCCATATAAGAGTTATAAAAGTCTTAGTAATCAAGTCACACAAAAACATCTCAATAGTAAACTTCAGATAATCAAATAAAACACTTAGAAAAAGATAATACAACATGCTAAATACAAATAGGGTAAAGATAACATAATAAATAAATGTATAAATTCATATACCTATAAACTCATGTATCAACAACATAAACCATAAAAGTTTTAACTAATAAAATAATATAATTAGTTTGAGAGAGAACTGAAATTTATTGGTTCGCAACCCATTTCATATGGTAATGTCAGATCGCAACCTCCAGACAGCCTATGGGTTACGTTCCCTACTGCCTGCGTCTAAGAATGGCCATATTCCCGATGCGGTGTAGGAGTCCATCCTCACCGACCTCTCGGATGACAACAAAACCAAGGTATACCTAGGATTCCGTCCTATGGTTTGCATGTTCTTCACCTTGGGATTCCGTCCCTCCGGATATCTTGCTCTCAAACAAAAATAATTCCCATAAACATTAACGAATCATTATCAACTCCAGCGGATACTCTTAAGGCCTTACACCAAATCAGCAGAAATCATGGATCGCAACCCAAGAATTTCAATTCAAAATAACATTCTTCTCAAAATAATAATAATAATAATAATAATAATAATAATAATAATAATAAAATAATAATAATAATAATAATAATAATAATAATAATAATAATAATAATAATAATAATAATAATAATAATAATAATAATAATAATAATAATAATAATAATAATAATAATAATAATAATAATAATAATAATAATAATAATAATAATAATAATAATAATAATAATAATAATAATAATAATAATAATAATAATAATAATAATAATAATAATAATAATAATAATAATAATAATAATAATAATAATAATAATAATAATAATAATAATAATAATAATAATAATAATAATAATAATAATAATAATAATAATAATAATAATAATAATAATAATAATAATGATAATAATAATAATAATAATAATAATAATAATAATAATAATAATAATAATAATAATAATAATAATAATAATAATAATAATAACAATATTATCTCCAAAACACCAATAATCACTTCATGCTAAAAAGCAACTCATCATGTTATCAATACCAACTCATAAGGATATAACCATAATAATAGTTTACCAACAAATTTAAATATAAAACATATTTTATGAACACAAAACGTAACGTAAATCATTTATACAGATACAAACTTACACACAAGAAAATCAAGATCATAAACAGACTATAACACTTCACATGATCACAACTTATAATACAACAAACCAAAAAGAGAAAAATAAAAATAAAACAAAACTAGATATAGTTAAAACATACGAAACAATATAAAACAAAATAACACCAACAAAGCCCACTTAAGAAGGAAACCGTATTATGCAACCACACCCCGTCATCATCATCATCTTCACACACATAAAACAAGCACCAAATGGGTAAGCAATAAGAAGCAGTTGCTCGAGATGACAACAACAATGATAAAACAATTCCCAAACTCTATCAAACCATAATCATTCATATAAGTCATAACTCTACTCACACCAGCACTACATACTTACACTTTAAGGATTCATACTCCAAACATATGATAATCAACAAAATTCTTTCATAAACTATGATAACCATAATAATCATGCTAATCGAAGACTCACATGAGGACAAGAAATTTAAGGATAACAACTATGAATGATGTCCTACATAACAAAAATCATGTCTCTAAATAAATATTACAAACACACAACCCATATTCACAAGTAACCATTAACTATGAAATCCATAAAAAAAAACCCATGAAACAATACCTACAACATGTAATTATTTCTACCCCAAGATCCTAGTATCATACTATCCCAATCTAAGTATTAAGACTAAAATAAACCCTAGACGGAATCTAATCATACTAGGATCGCCTTTAGTTACCTTTGAAGACGTCTAATTGCTTGCATTTCCATTATGTATCGTTCTGTTCCGACCACGATTCCCGACGATCTGAAGCTCGGATGCCAGATTGCTCCGGTCAAAGTGAAGTTCCATATGTCTTCAACGTGCTGTCCAAATTTCAGGACGATCAATGGTTAGATCTCCAGATAGGGCAAGAAAATCCAGGAAGAACTTTTCTTCTCCTTCTCTCTTCAATAAGGTCGACTGATTTGGGGAAGAAGTGAGACTGATTTTTGTTGTTACAAACAGCCCCAAAGATGTTTTAAAAGAGGATTAAAGAGGGAGGTTACACTAGCTAATAATAAGGGATTCAATTGGGCATTAAAGAGGGGGTTACAAGCTTCAAAAGTCACTTCCTTCTCCATTAAAATAACTAATTTTGGTGGAGCTCTTTCAGGAACCAAACTCCATGTCCAAAAAGTTGTTACGGCGGTCCAACGCGCGATTTAAGCGATAAAACAAAATACTTAGCTAAAACGTGAAATTTAAATACTAGAAAATTAATAAATAATTTATGATCAAATAAACTATATATAAAACTTTTTAAAAGTAATAAAAAATGTATACGATAAATATTTAAAAGGAGTAAGATATTCTAATTTTAACGAAAAATAATAATTTAGGGGAAATAACACGAAAATTTAGGAGCGAAATTTCAGGGTGCTACAATCACTCCCCCTTAAAAAAGTTTCGTCCTCGAAACTTGAAATGACACGAAGATACGCTATACGACGACTACATATATACAACTTTGTTCCGGGCATCTAATTAACGTCTTGGAGGTACTCTGCAAAAATGAAAAACGTTAGTCCTTGTTAAACCTCACTAACTAACACATAAGAAAAATATAGCACATCTGTTAACAAAAATAATTCCCAAAGCATTCTTCCTACCCAATTAACTATCACTAAATACTTTTCTTGAAACCTAAGATACTAATTATCCTAGATGCATCAACTACACATTTCCCATGGAGTATGTAGCAACTCAATGAGAGTTTTTGGATCATTTGCTCTGATACCAACCGTAACACTTCGTCCTTTTATAAACATAATTTAAACAAAATAGAACATTTTATTAAAGAGATGGTGATAGCGGAAATATCGTATGACGAAAACGTCACTCTAAATAAGGGTTTAATATAAACTAAATAAAATAAAACTCAAATGAATTATCTCAAAATAACAATAAAGAGGCAAAACAACCTCATAAACCCAATATCTATGGTAAATATAAAAATAAAATAAACTGTCTCAAAAATCCTAAATAGTCTCTCTCATTTTCATAACACGAAATAATCACCTGCAAAATATATAAACAAACATCCAGAATCTGTGGGGAGTAACTAACAACTCTCCCAGCTCAATTAGGATCCATATAAGAGTTATAAAAGTCTTAGTAATTAAGTCACTCAAAAACATCTCAATAGTATACTTCAGATAATCAAATAAAACACTTAAAAAAAGATAATACAACATGCTAAATACAAATAGGGTAAAGATCACATAATAAATAAATGTATAAATTCATATACCTATCACTAGTAGAATAATTGCTTATTGCTGCGGTGATATTGCTGCGGTTTTACCCATACGCAGCAATATATCACGTAAAAAGAAAAGGTAAAATATAAAATAAAGATATTGCTGCGGTTTCGGCAAAAAACCGCAGCAATATAGTTTAAACCGAAATTTTTTGAAAAAAAGTTGACTTTTTGACCAGATATATTGCTGCGGTTTCTGGCAAAAACCGCAGCAATATATTAGAAAAATAATATTTTAATATATTGCTGCGGTTTATACAAAAAACCGCAGCAATATCCCAATTTTTTTAATATAAAACACGGTGCAATTAGCTAGGGTTCAATTGATCCCCTTTTTTTTTTAACCAGCCGTTTCTCTCAACCTCCCTCTCTCCTCTCTCGTATCTCCTCTGTCCTCTCAGTCTTCTCTCAACTCGCCGGCCACTCCTTTCTCTCTCCTCCTCGAGATTCGTCCTCTCAAGTCGCCTCTTATTTTCGCCGGCGAAGGCACTCACTTTGCGGTGAGTTGAATCGTTTTCTCTTCTTCGTCTCCTCTTCTTCGTCTTCCGAAGGCACTTCACTTCGCGGCACTCACTTCTGAAGTCGCCGGAAAACAGATCTAAAGTCTTTGTTAATGGCGTAGACACGTAGTAGCACCAATAAATAAATTCAACTTTAATTTCTGCAAATTTTTCTTCGAAGCGTCAAATTCTCAGTTTCTGATTAATGGAGGAAGCTAACAAGAATTCATCAATGGCGGAGAGGAGAGAGAAAATGTGACGATAACTGCACCAGAAACCAAGGACGACAACAATGGAGGAGGAGGAGGAGGAGGAGGATGGGGAGCAATGGGTTTCGAAAAACGAGATCTGGTTCTCAACTTTTTTTTTCGGTTTTTTTTTTCGTTTTTTAGATATGTTTGTGATTTTTTGTTTTAGGATTTTTTTTTTTTGATTTTTTTTCCTTTTTTTGATCTGTTTTTAGATTTTTTTGTTTTAGGATTTTTTTTTTCGTTTTTTTAGATCTGTTTTTTAGATCAGTTTGAATCGTTTTTTGATTTTTTTTTGATTTTATTCGGTTTTTTTTTTCGTTTTTCTTATTTTTTTCGTTTTTTAGATTTGTTTTTAGGATTTTTTTTTTTTTTTTTTCGTTTTTTTAGATCTGTTTTTAGATTTTTTGTTTTAGGATTTTTTTTGATTTTTTTAGTTCAGTTTCTTATTTTTTGTTTTTATTATAATTTTTGTAATTAGTCATTAAGTTGTTGTAATTATGTAATAGTTGTTTTGTTATTTTTGCTTTTTCATTTTACTTTTTGAATTTTTGTATTATTTATGTAATTAGTTTTTTTAGCTTTATATATTAATGAAATTAATGTTGTTTAATCTTTATTTGTCTGCGAATTTGGTGGATAGTGGATGGGTTAGTTGCATGGTTTTAATCTTTCAAATTTAATTGCGAAATTCCAAAAAAAATAAATTTTTTTTTTTTAACTTGTACTAGGACCTATTGCTGCGGTTTTGGGAAATAACCGCAGCAATAGGCTGGCCTATTGCTGCGGTTTCTAGCCAAAACCGCAGCAATACGTTTTATGTTTTTAGTAAAAAATAAATATATTGCTGCGGTTTTGGCTAGAAACCGCAGCAATATATTAATTACATATTGCTGCGCCCTTTATTGCTGCGCAGCGAAAACCGCAGCAATAGGCCACTTAATGACCGCAACAATAAACAATTATTCTACTAGTGTATAAACTCATGTATCAACAACATAAACCATAAAAGTTTTAACTAATTAATAATATAATTAGTTTGAGAGAGAACTGAACGCTATTGGATCACAACCCATTTCATATGGTAATGTCAGATCGCAACCTCCAGACAGCCTATGTGTTACGTTCCCTACTGCCTGTGTCTAAGAATGGCCATACTCCCGATGTGGTGTAGGATTCCACCTCACCGACCTCTCGAACGACAACAAAACCAAGGTATACCTAGGATTCCGTCCTATGGTTTGCATGTTCTTCACCTTGGGATTCCGTCCCTCCGGAGATCTTGCTCTCAAACAAAAATTATAATTAAAACAATACCCATAAACATTAACGAATCATTATCAACTCTAGCGGATGCCCTTAAGGCCTTACACCAAATCAACAGTAATCAAGGATCACAACCCAAGAATTTCAATTCAAAATAACACTCTTCTCAATAATCTCTTCATGCTAAAAAGCTACTCATCATGTTATCAATACAAACTCATAAGGATATAACCATAATAATAGTTTACCAACAATTTCAAATATAAAACATCTTTTATGAAAACAAAACGTAACGTAAATCAATTATACAGATACAAACGTACACACAAGAAAATCAGGATCATAAAAATACTATAACACTTCACATAGGCCTGGCAAACAGATCAGGTCGGGTCGGGTTCATGTCGACCCATTAAATAAACGGGTCAGATACCCCTAAACCTGAACCTGACCCATTTACTTAAACAGGTCAAAAAGTTCAACCCTGACCTGACCTGTTTATAAACGGGTTGACCTGATTTGATCTGTCTAACCTGTTATATTTTTAAACATGTTAATTAACTGGGTTGACCCGACCAACCCATTTAAAATCGATACAACAAATCAACAATGCAACATTAACAAGGCAAAAACTAAACTGATAATCTCAAACTCCTAATATTTCATATGTTCTATAAAAGCCCATCTGTTGTTCTGCCAGTCTGCCACAATCCAAAAGTGCATGACATAATTAGTTAATTACCCAGTACTAGTAGGGCAGTAGCTCCAGCCTCCAAGGCTCCAAATTTAATCTTTAAGCAAAAAAAACCTAATCAGTTCACGCAAAATACCAAGTCCTAAAGTATTACATGCTATGACAATAATAATTAAATTTGATTTGGGGCATTGAACATTCCCGATTCAGCAGGACTTTGGGGAGCACTCTCCGGAGGGCTTGGCGTCTCAACTTCTTCTTCCACCTTCAAGGTCATAATCTTCCCACACAAGTCATCAAGTTGAGGATCCATTGTTGCTATTATAGCAAGCCAAAAAATAAAAAAAAGTACAGATTCAGAACATATATAAGTAGCACACAAGTCCAATAAATTATATTAAGAACATATGATCGATTACCTTCACCAAAAGTCCAATCTTTGACACAAATGATAGCTTCGGCAGTGGCTGGTTTCAAAGAACTCCTAAAACAGTCAAGAACCCTTCCATCAGTATTGAACGCAGACTTGGAGGCCACAGTAGAGATTGGTATTGCAAGAATATCCCTTGCCATCATAGCAAGAACAGGATACCGCACCTCATTAGTCCTCCAATGGTACAAGATGTCGATGTTTGTTGTACAAGGAAGTAGTGCCTCATCCAAGTAAACTTGTAGATCAGTTTTAACAGCCACGGTTGATTTCACGGAGGAGAAGCTATCAAAATCCTACATAAAAAAAAAAAACAGAAAAAGTTAGATAAACAAGCTGAATTATTACAAGTTTAAGTATAAAGGAAGTCACCAGCAGGATTTAAAAACAAACTTACATTCATAAACTCGTCACCAGCCCCATTCAAAGAGGCAGCATCAGCTTCTACAGTAGCAGAACGACGTCTACGTGATGGCGAAGCAGAAAATTTGGGCAACATATGACTCATACAAAGCATGAAACCTATCCTTGAACTTTTCCAACTCAAGCTCACCCTCAACATCACCATAAACCCTCTTGAAAGCCCACTCTACAAACTGATATTTGAAACAGGGATCCAAAACAACAGCAACTGCCATAATAATGCTGAAATTTGCCCAATACTTGGAGAATTTTTCAAACATTTTACTAGCCATTCTTTGCATAAATCTATCACCACTCTCCTTTTCATCTTTCAAGAGCACTCGAATCTTAAGCACATTAGGGAAATACATATTGGCAGTAGGATAATGGGAACCAGAAAAAATATTTGTGACCTCATAAAACACCTTCAAGAACTTAAAGAGTTTCTCAATCCTCCCCCATTTTTCAGTTGTGGGGCAGTGCACATAATTAGCATCAACCTTTTAAAAATGAATGAAAGCCTTCTTGTAAAACAAGACACTCTCTAACTAGAGGTGATCATGGGCGGGGCCGGGCCGAGCTGAGCCAAAAAAAATTTGCCCATTGACCGGGCCCGGCCGGACCCAAATCCGGGTTAAAAAATGTACCCAAAGCCCGTTATTTCGGGCCGGGCCGAGCAGGCTTTTTCGGGCCAAAACGGGGCCGGGCCAAAAAATTAGACTAAAATGTCTTTTTTCCTTGTCCAAAGCCCGCCCAAAAAAAAAAAAGGGCCGGGCCCGTCCCGCCCGCGGGCCAAAAAAAATGCCCAAGCCCGCCCAAAAACCGGGCCGGGCTGATGTTGATAAGCTCTATCTCTAACATTAAGTAAGTAGAGTTCCATCTAGTTGGAACATCTTGCCTTAATCCCTTAGATTTGTCAAGTTCAACATGTGCAACACAAGTTAAAAACCTTTGTCCCATAGCTTGAGAACCCTTGCAATACTTAATACAATCTCTCACCTTCAAAATAGCCTCATCAATTTCTTTCAAGCCATCTTGCACAATTAGATTTAAGATGTGTGCACAACATCTTACATGAAAGTAATCACCACTACAATTCAAATCAAGCTCACCCTTTAAACATTCAGCAAAAACATTATTTGATGAGGCATTATCCAATGTAATAGACATGATTTTCTTTGGAATTCCCCAATCTTTCAACATACCACAAACATGATCAGACAAATGCACACCCATATGTGGTGGAGGCATAAAACGAAAATTAAGAATCCTCTTTTGCAAACGCCAATCATTATCCACAAAATGGGCAGTCAACGAAATATAACCATCTGTAGTAATGGAAGACCAACAATCAGATGTTAATGCAATCCTACCACGAACTAAACCTAACTCATCTTTTAATTTTCCCTTCTCCCTAACATACAATTTCTGAATATCAGCCTTAAGAGTGTTTCTTGACACAACTTTCACATTAGGATTGAGGTAAGCAAAACATCTCCTAACACCTTCATACTCAACAAATTGAAATGGTAAATCATGCCTCACAACAGCAATAGCTAACATCTCACGAAACACGTCAAGATTAACATCAGGCATCCTCTTTAGCAAAGAACCAGAACTACTAGAATCTAAAATCATTTGTCCAATATCCAAATAGGACCTTCTCTTAAAATTCTTAAGGTGGCGTCTTAAGTTACCTGTACCCATGCTACTATCTGCATTGTAGATCTGGCCACATTTCTTGCACTTGCACACCAGGTTGCCATGCTCATCAGGCTCTTCGAGGAACTCAAAATGGACCCATACATCAGACGGCAGCCTCCTCTGCCTCTTGGTGTGCTTCATAGGCTTGTGAAGTGCATCCTCTGGTTTCGGTACCTTTTTCTTCTTGTCAGCAGTTTGGTGTGTCTGGTGTGAGTTCATCTCTTCATCACTCTCAAGAACCACATGAAAAGTTTCAGCTGCTGCCATGGATTGACTGCCCACATAATGACACAAATATTACTTATTAGGAACAACCGAACAACACAACGTAAATTTTCAGTAGGAACTCGAACTAGTAAGTAAAATAAATAGTAGCAAATAATTACACAAAACATAAATCAAAGAAAACCATATATAATTAGACAAATAGACAAGATTACAAAGTAAATAACAGCAGAAAATTACACAAAATAAATAGTACCAAATAGTTACACAAAGTAGAAATATAACAATATCATAAATAATTACGCAAACAATATAAAAAAATAATGCAAAGTATGAGGTTTGAAAAAAAATACAAAAACAAACAATACGAAATAATTTTAGCAGATAATTACACAAAATAAAAACATGATAAAATCAGGAATAATCACTTCAAATAATGAAATAATAGCAAATAAAAATATAAAATAAATAATGCTAAAAATTGAAGAAAATACATTTACAAAGTTGATGGTGGCGATTGTTGGTGGTGTGGTGGCGTCTGCTACTTCTAGAGAGAGATGAGAGTGAGTAACGACTACTAGAAGAGTAGAGAGTAGAGAGTGAATGAGAAATCAGAAAACCCTAACGTAATATATATTAGGGGTTAGTAGGGCAAGTCGATAAGTCATTTATTTGGGCAGTTGGGCTTTAGAGTTTAGTCCATATAGACATTTAGTAAGTTGGACAGTTGGACGAACTAAAAAGTAAAAAAGCATCAAATGTGTGAAATAGAAATACTGAGTTAAATGGGTTGGGCGGGTCAACCTGACCTAAATCCGACCCAATTAATTAAACGAGTTGAGTACGTTATTTTCAGGTTGAATTTTTGAACCTGAACCAAACCCATTTAATAAACGGGTCGGGTCGGGTCGACCCATTTACTTAATTGGGTCGAAAATCTCAACCCTAACCCGCTTTAAACGGGTTAGGTTCGGGTCGGGTTGGGTCAACTTTTGCCAGCCCTAACTTCACATGATGACAACTTATATAATACAACAAACCAAAAAGATAAAAAATAAATAAAACAAAACTAGATATATTGAAACATACCAAACAATATAAAACTAAATAACACCAACAAAGCCCACTTAAGAAGGAAACCGTATTATGCAACCACAACCCATCATCATCATCATCATCTTCACGCACATAAAACAAGCACCAAATGGGTAAGCAATAAGAAGCAGTGGCTCGATATGACAACAACAACGATACAACAATTCCCAACCTCTATCAAACCATAATCATTCATAAGTTATAACTCTACTCACACCAGCACTACATACTTACACTTTAAGGATTCATACTCCAAACATATGATAATCAACAAAATTCTTTCATAACCTATGATAACCATAATAATCATGCTAATCGAAGACTCACACGAGGACAAGAAATTTAAGGATAACAACTATGAATGATGTCCTACATAACAAAAATCATGTCTCTAAATAAATATAACAAACACACAACCCATATTCAGAAGTAACCATTAACTATAAAATCCATAAAAAAAACCCATGAAAACAATACCTACAACATGTAATTATTTCTACCCCAAGATCCTAGTATCATACTAACCCAAATTAAGTATTAATAATAAAATAAACCCTAAACGGAATCTAATAGTACTAGGATCGCCGTTAATTACCTTTGAAGACCTCCAATTGCTTGCATTTCCGTTATGTGCTGTTCTATTCCGACCACGATTCCCGATGACCTGAAGCTCGGATGCCAGATTGCTCTGATCAAAGTGAAGTTCCATATGTCTTCAACGGCTGTCCAAATTTCAGGACGATCCAACGGTTAGATCTCCAGATATAGTCATTTTCGTGAAGATATGGCAGGAAAATCCAGGAAGAACTTTTCATCTCCTTCTCTCTTCAAAAAGGTCGACTGATTTGGGGAAGAAGTGAGACTGATTTTTGCTGTTATAAACAGCCCCAAAGATAATTTAAAAGACGATTAAAGAGGGAGGTTACAATAGCTAATAATAAGGGATTCGATTGAGCATTAAAGAGGGGGTTACAAGTTTCAAAAGTCACTTCCTTCTCCATTAAAATAACTGATTTTTGGGGAGCTATTTCACGAACCAAACTCAATGTCCAAAAAGTTCTTACGGTGGTCCAACGCGCGATTTAAGCGATAAAACAAAATACGTAGCTAAAACGTGAAATTCAAATACTAGAAAATTAATTAATAATTTCTGATCAAATAAACTATATATAAAACTTTTTAAAAGTAAAAACAAAGTATACTATAAATTTGTAAAAGGAGTAAAATATTCTAATATTAACGAAAAATAATAATTAAGGGAGAATAACACGAAAATTTAGGAGCGAAATTTCGGGGTGTTACTATCACCCCCCTTAAGAAAGTTTCGTCCTTGAAACTTGAAACGACACGAAGATACGCTATACGACGACTATATATATATATATATACAACTTTGTTTCGGGCATCTAATGAACGTCTTGGAGGTACTCTGCAAAAACGAAAACGTTAGTTCTTGCTAAACCTCACTTACTAACACATAAGAAAAACATATAGCACATCTGTTAACAAAAATAACTCCCAAGGCATTCATCCTACCCAATTAACTCTCACTCAATACTTTTCTTGAAGCCTAAGATACTAATAATCCTAGATGCATCAACTACACATTTCCCATGGAGTATGTAGCAACTCAATGAGAGTTTTTAGATCATTTGCTCTGATACCAACTGTAACACTTCGTCCTTTTATAAGCATAATTTAAACAAAATAGAACATTTTATTAAAGAGATGACGATAGCGGAAATATCGTATGACGAAAACGTCACTCTAAATAAGGGTTTAATATAAACTAAATAAAATAAAACTAAAATGAATTATCTCAAAATAACCATAAAAGAGGCAAAACAACCTCATAAACCCAATATCTATAGTAAATATAAAATAAAATAAACTGTCTCAAAAATCCTAAATAGTCTTTCTCTCATTTCCCATAACACGAAATAATCACCTGCAAAATATATAAACAAACATCCAAATCAGTGGGGAGTAACTAACAGCTCTCCCAGCTCAGTTAGGATCCATGTAAGAGTTATAAAAGTCTTAGTAATCAAGTCACACAAAAACATCTCAAAAGTAAACTTCAGATAATCAAATAAAACACTTAAACAAAGATAATACAACATGCTAAATACAAATAGGGTAAAGACAACATGATATATAATTGTATAAATTCATATACCTATAAACTCATGTATCAAAAACATAAACCATAAAAGTTTAAACTAATAAAATAATATGATTAGTTTGAGAGAGAACTGAACGCTAGTGGATCACAACCCACTTCCTATGGTAATGTCAGATCGCAACCTCCAAACAGCCTATGGGTTACGTTCCCTACTGTCTGTGTCTAAGAATGGCAATACTCCCGATGCGGTGTAGGATTCCATCCTCACCGACCTCTCGAACGCATCAAAACCAAGTTATACCTAGGATTCCGTCCTATGGTTTGCATGTTCTTCACCTTGGGATTTCGTCCCTCCGGATATCTTGCTCTCAAACAAAACTAATAATTAAAATAATACCCATAAACATTAACGAATCATTATCAACTCCAGCTGATGCCCTTAAGTTTTTTAACCAAATCAGCAGAAATCAAGGATTGCAACCCAATAATTTCAATAGAAAATAACACTCTTCTCAAAACAACAACAACAACAACAACAACAACAACAACAACAACAACAACAACAACAATAATAATAATAATAATAATAATAATAATAATAATAATAATAATAATAATAATAATAATAATAATAATAATAATAATAATAATAATAAACATTATCTCCAAAATACCAATAATCACTTCATGCTAAAAAGCTACTCATCATGTTATCAATACCATCTCATAAGGATATAACCATAATAATAGTTTACAAACAATTTCAAATACAAAACTTCTTTTATGAAAACAATACTTAACGTAAATCATTTATACAGATACAAACTTACACACAAGAAAATCAAGATCATAAACAGACTATAACACTTCACATGAGCACAACTTATATAATACAACAAACCAAAAAGAAAAAAAATAAATAAAACAAAACTAGATATAGTTGAAACATACCAAACAATATAAAACTAAATAACACCAACAAATCCCACTTAAGAAGGAAACCGTATTATGCAACCACAACCCATCATCATCATCATCATCTTCACGCACATAAAACAAGCACCAAATAAATGGGTAAGCAATAAGAAGCAGTGGCTCGATATGACAACAACAACGGTACAACAATTCCCAACCTGTATGAAACCATAATCATTCATAAGTCATAACTCTACTCACACCAGCACTACATACTTACACTTTATAGATTCATACTCTTAAACATATGATAATCAGCAAAATTCTTTCATAAACTATGATAACCATAATAATCATGTTAACCGAAGACTCACATGAGGACAAGAAATTTAAGGATAACAACTTTGAATGATGTCCTGCATAACAAAAATCATGTCTCTAAATAAATATAACAAACACACAACCCAAATTCACAAGTAACCATTAACTATAAAATCCATTAAAAAAAACCCATGAAAATTATACCTACAACATGTAATTATTTCTACCCCCATGATCCTAGTATCATACTAACCCAACTTAAGTATTAAGATTAAAATAAACCCTAGACGGATTCTAATCGTACTAGGATCACCGTTAGTTATCTTTGAAGACCTCCAATTGCTTGCATTTCCATTATGTATTGTTCTGTTCCGACCACGATTCCCGACGATCTGAAGCTCGGATGCCAAATTGCTTTGGTCAAAGTGAAGTTCCATATGTCTTCAACGTGCTATCCAAATGATTTTTGCTGTTACAAATAGCTCCAAAGATGATTTAAAAGAGGATTAAAGAGGGAGGTTACAATAGCTAATAATAAGGGATTCAATTGGGCATTAAAGAGGGGGTTGCAAGCTTCAAAAGTCATTTCCTTCTCCATTAAAATAACTGATTTTTGGGGAGCTCTTTCAGAACCAAAATCCATGTCCAAAAATTTGTTACAGTGGTCCAACGCGAGATTTAAGCGATAAAACAATATGCATAGCTAAAACGCGAATTTAAATACTAGAAAATTAATATATAATTTCTGATCAAATAAACTATATTTAAAACTTTTTAAAAGTAAAAAAAAAACGATATAATATTTAAAAGGAGTAAAATATTCTAATTTTAACGAAAAATAATAATTAAGGGAAAATAACACGAAAATTTAGAAGCGAAATTTGGGGGTGTTACACCACTCCCTTGCTATTCCCTGCCATTGTCAATGCTGCCCAATACCGTCCCCGGGATCCCTCCTCCTCCGAGTCACCTTCTTATCCCAACTGGCACCATTCTAACTCCTCTACTGCTTCGTCTCCTCGCAAACCACGACTTTACTTGGGCAAGTGTCAGTGGTGCCGCGAGCAGGGCCATTTACTCAACAACTGCATGACTTTCAAAAGGAGATTCCCCGCTATTCAAGTCCCTTCACCTGCTCCTATTCGTGGTGTCAAGAAAGCTCCTCAGGCTCACATTGCTACTGTCCATAATTCCTCCTCTACTAGATGGCTTCTCGACAGTGGTGCTTCCCACCATGTGACCAATGACCTTGCCAACTTGTCTCTTCATGCTCCATATGATAACACCGAGGAATTAGTGATCGGTGATGGCTCGACTCTTCCAATCCACGATTTTGGTTCTTTCTCTCTCTCTACATCTTCTACGACATTTCACTTTTCTAATGTCTTACATGTTCCATCCATTTCACGAAATATTCTATCTATTTTTCTCATTTCTTACCATCTCTTTTTCGTGTCAAAGGCGCTTTCACAGGGTCAAGTCCTCTTTTAGGGTCCAACTAGAGTCGGAGTCTATGAGTGGAGTCCTCCTCAAGCTCAAGTTTTCACTTCCTTTAAAATGTCGATTGACACCATCGGCTATGCCTCCCGTTTAGGGGTGGAAGTTCTTCCTCATGCTCAGAGACTTTTTCAGTCAAAAGAATTACTTTGGGGACCTTTTAGCACGTGCTCATATGTCTTATGCTAAGGCGGTCTTGACCCCGATGGTCTCGCATCCTCCTCTCACTTTGGAGTCTGGTTATCCACTTTCTACTCCAACTGAATACCGAGCTTTAGTGGGAAGCTTCCAATATCTCACTCTTACTCGAATGCATATTGCCTTTGCAGTTACAAAGCTCTCTCAATTTATGCACAAACCAACTAATTCTCATTGGCTGCCCTTCGACGGTTACTATGTTATTTAAAAGATGGCACCATTAATCATGGCCTAGTCCTACATTGCCACTCTCCTCTTAGCCTTCACACATATACTAATGCGGATTGGGCTTGTGATCGAGATAGTTTTATCTCTACCACCGGCTACATTGTATACTTAGGCCACAATACTCTCTCATGGAGCTCTAAGAAACAACAAGGTGTTGCACGTTCATCCACAAAAGCTGAGTTTCGAGCAGTTGCTTCTACTACTGCAGATTTATTATGGCTCACTTTGTTACTCTCTAAACTCCACATTCAGCAGCCCACTCCTCCAAGTACCTATCGTGATAATCTCAGTGCAACCAACTACTCCAAAAACCCGATCTTCCACTCTCGAATGAAGCATCTATCTCTTGCTTTTCATTTTGTTTGTGAACAAGTTCAATTAGCGAAGCTCCATGCTCAACATATTAAGGGTGATGATCAGCTTGTCGACGCCTTAACCAAACCTCTTTCTTTGGCACGGTTTAGTACACCGTTCTCCAAGATTAGCCTTATCAATTGACCGTCCAATTTGCAGGGGAATTTTAAGGAATAAATCCTCTGAAAATATTTTTCTTGTAAATATCTTTCACAATATGTTTTCTGTTGATATTCTATAGTATATTCTCTTGTTGTAAACGGTTGATTAGCTTTATATCTTATCTAGCATAATAATAACAATAGTTAGGTAGTTTGTTAGTGCTAATTACGGCTACTACAGTTTACCTAAGTCAAGCAAATCGTGCCTATTTAAACATATTCATTCCTTCAATAAAGATTATCAAATTATGATATCCTTCATATTCTTATACCACATACCCACAACCCATGGTGGATCTAGCTTTTGGCATACACACTCGCCCACTACCACCAAATTAAAGTCATACCTAGTTGGGCGGGTTTGATGCGGAATCCCCTAAATTATACCCACTTGTCATCCCCATACTTCATAAAAAATAACCAATTTTTCTTCTGTTTCTTATCAAATCATCTCTCAAAAGCAAAATCTTCCCTCAATTCTCTTAAATTAGGTTAGCAAAAATTTCTACCAAGTTGATCCGACCACTTCTAGGTTAATTTCGAGTTTAACAATTATTTCAAAAGAAAAGATTCATTCATTTTAGAAACGGGGTGGTTTATAAATTGGAGTTTATTTCGCTTTATTGTTTTCTTTCAAATCACTCTTCAATTTCTCCATTCTATATATGAAATTGGTTTTAATTATTTTTCTCTTTGCTATGCAAAAGAGATATGTCTCCTTCCTCCAAGAATTAAGATATCATTGACAAAGTCTTGTTTGGACTTGATTATGAGCATTACAAGTCATTTACTATTGACGCCGTGAATGCTCAGGACACTCCGATTTCCTTTGCGGAACTCCATGAGAAACTTATCACCAAGGAACTCACAGCTTCCATCAAGCCCCGTCCTTTTATAAACATAATTTAAACAAAATAGAACATTTTATTAAAGAGATGACGATATCGGAAATATCGTATGACGAAAATGTCACTCTAAATAAGGGTTTAATATAAACTAAATAAAATAAAACTCAAATGAATTATCTCAAAATAACCATAATGAGGTAAACAACCTCATAAAACCAATATCTATAGTAAATATAAAATAAAATAAACTGTCTCAAAAAACCTAAATAGTCTTTCTCTCATTTCCTATAACACGAAATAATCACCTGCAAAATATATCAACAAACATTCAGAATCAGTGGGGAGTAACTAATAGCTCTCCCAGCTCAATTAGGATCCATATAAGAGTTATAAAAGTCTTAGTAATCAAGTCACACAAAAACATCTCAATAGTAAACTTCAGATAATCAAATAAAACACTTAAATAAAGATAATACAACATGCTAAATGCAATTAGGGTAAAGATAACATAATAAATAAATGTATAAATTCGTATACCTAAAAACTCATGTATCAACAACATAAACTCATGGCTCAACGCATGGTTCAATATCAACAAATGCAAACTAAATGGAGTACACAATCTAAGGTTGCAGACCTTACTTTCCTTCACCCTCCAGAAACTGACTTGAGTTCACCTCCAGGTTTCTTGGCAGCTTCAATAGGTTACTACAAGCAAGGTATAGCTGAGCAAATAATAGTGCTTGATGGAGCGTGGTTCAAGAAATATAATTCAATGGGAGCTGGTTGGTGCGTTATGGAAAATAACTCATCTCATACTTCAAATGTGCAGAATGTGACTTCAAGGAAAGGGGGATATATGGGAATGCTAGGTCGGCGTTACAAGCAGAATTCATGGCTTGTATCTGTGCGATGGAATGGGCTTTAACAAACAACTTACAAAATGTTATGATGTTAACAGACTCTACTAACCTTGTTTCTATTTTGCAGGGTACTCTAATTCCCCCTATCTCTCTTACTTGGACAACGAACAAAATTTTGATCTACGCCAAACATTTCAATTGGTGCATGGTTCGTAAGGCTCCAAGAGCTCAGGTCGCAGAAGCTGATAAAATTGCTAAATTTTGCAAGAAGTCAATGACAAACTTTGCGAGCTGATTCCATTCTAGTTCTATCTTTCATCCAGTGTAAAAAAAAAAAAAAAACAACATAAACCATAAAAGTTTAAACTAATAAAATAATATAATTAGTTTGAGTGAGAACTGAATGCTAGTGGATCGCAACCCACTTCATATGGTAATGTCAGATCGCAACCTCCAGACAGCCTATGGGTTACGTTCCCTACTGCCTATGTCTAAGAATGGTCATACTCCCGATGCGGTGTAGGATTCCATCCTCACCGACCTCTCGGACGACAACAAAACCAAGGAATACCTAGGATTTCGTCCTATGATTTGCATGTTCTTCACCTTGGGATTCCGTCCCTCCGCTCTTGCTCTCAAACAAAAATAATAATTAAGATAATGCCCATAAACATTAACAAATCATTATCAACTCCAGCGGATGCCCTTAAGGCCTTACACCAAATCAACAGAAATCATGGATCGCAACATAAGAAATTCAATTCAAAATAACACTCTTCTCAAAATAGTAATAATAATAATAATAATAATAATAATAATAATAATAATAATAATAATAATAATAATAATAATAATAATAATAAAAAAATAATAATAATAATAATAATAATAATAATAATAATAATAATAATAATAATAATAATAATAATAATAATAATAATAACAACAACATTATCTCCTAAAAACCAATAATCTCTTCATACTAAAAAGCTACTCATCATGTTATCAATACCAACTCATAAGGATATAACCATAATAATAGTTTACCAACAATTTCAAATATAAAACATCTTTTATGAAAACAAAACGTAACGTAAATCATTTATACAGATACAAACTTACACACAAGAAAATCAAGATCATAAACAGACTATAACACTTCACATGATCACAACTTATATAATACAACAAATCAAAAAGAGAAAAATAAAAATAAAACAAAACTAGATATAGTTGAAACATACCAAACAATATACAACTAAATAACACCAACAAAGCCCACTTAAGAAGGAAACCGCATTATGCAACCACAACCCATCATCATCATCATCTTTACGCACATAAAACAAGCACCAAATGGGTAAGCAATAAGAAGCAGTGGCTCGAGATGACAACAACAATGATACAACCATTCCCAACCTCTATCAAACCATAATCATTCATAAGTCATACCTCTACTCAAACCAGCACTACATACTTACAATTTAAGGATTCATACTCTAAATATATGATAATCAACAAAATTCTTTCATAAACTATGATAACCATAATAATCATGCTAACCGAAGACTCATATGAGGACAAGAAATTTAAGGATAACAACTATGAATGATGTCCTACATAATAAAAATCATGTCTCTAAATAAATATAACAAACACACAACCCATATTCACAAGTAACCATTAACTATAAAATCCATAAAAAAAAACCCATGAAAACAATACCTACAACATGTAATTATTTCTACCCCAAGATCCTAGTATCATACTAACCCAACTTAAGTATTAAGACTAAAATAAACCCTAGACGGAATCTAATCTTTCTAGGATTGCCGTTAGTTACCTTTGAAGACTTCCAATTGCTTGCATTTCCATTATTTACTGTTCTATTTTGACCACGATTCCCGACGATCTGAGGCTCAGATGCCAAATTTCTCCAGTCAAAGTGAAGTTCCATATGTCTTCAACGTGTTGTCGAAGTTTCAAGACGATCCCACGGTTAGATCTCCAGATATAGTCATTTTTGTGAAGGTGTGGCAAGAAAATCCGAGAAGAACTTTTCGTCTCCTTCTCTCTTCAAAAAGGTCGGCTGATTTGGGGAAGAAGTGAAAATGATTTTTGCTGTTACAAATAGCTCCAAAGATGATTTAAAAGAGAATTAAAGAGGGAGGTTACAATAGCTAATAATAAGGGATTCAATTGGGCATTAAAGAGGGGGTTGCAAGCTTCAAAAGTCATTTCCTTCTCCATTAAAATAACTGATTTTTGGGGAGTTCTTTCAGGAACCAAACTCCATGTCCAAAAAGTTGTTACGGCGGTCCAACGCGCGATTTAAGCGATAAAACAAAATACGTAGCTAAAACGTGAAATGTAAATACTAGAAAATTAATATATAATTTCTGATCAAATAAACTATATATAAAACATTTTAAAAGCGAACAAAAAAAGTATACGATATAATATTTAAAAAGAGTAAAAGTATTCTAATTTTAAAGAAAAATAATAATTAAGGGAAGATAACACGAAAATTTAGGAGCGAAATTTCGGGGTGTTACAATCACCCCCCCTTAAGAAAGTTTCGTCCTCGAAACTTGAAACGACACAAAGATACGCTATACGACGACTACATATATACAACTTTGTTTCGGGCATCTAATTAACGCCTTGGAGGTACTCTGCAAAAACGAAAACGTTATTCCTTGCTAAAACTCACTAACTAACACATAAGAAAAACATATAGCACATCTGTTAGCAAAAATAACTCCCAAGGTATTCTTCCTACCCAATTAACTCTCACTAAATACTTTTCTTGAAGCCTAAGATACTAATAATCATAGATGCATCAACTACACATTTCCCATGGAATATGTAGCAACTCAATGAGAGTTTTTGGATCATTTGCTCTGAGACCAACTGTAACACTTCGTCCTTTTATAAACATAATTTAAACAAAATAGGACATTTTATAAAAGAGATGACGATAGCGGAAATATCGTATGATGGAAACGTCACTCTAAATAAGGGTTTAATATAAAGTAAAGAAAATAAAACTCAAATGAATTATCTCAAAATAACCATAAAGAGGCAAAACAACCTCATAAACCTAATATCTACAGTAAATATAAAATAAAATAAACTGTCTTAAAAATCCTAAATAGTCTTTCTCTCATTTCCCATTAAACTAAATAATCACCTGCAAAATATATCAACAAACATCCAGAATCAGTGGGAAGTAACTAACAACTCTCCCAGCTCAATTAGGATCCATATAAGAATTATAAAAGTCTTAGTAATCAAGTCACACAAAAACATCTGAATAGTAAACTTTAGATCATCAAATAAAACACTTAAACAAAGATAATACAACATGCTAAATACAAATAGGGTAAAGATAACATAATAAATAAATGTATAAATTCATATACCTATAGACTCATGTATCAATAACATAAACCATAAAAGTTTAAACTAATAAAATAATATAATTAGTTTGAGTGAGAACTGAACGCTAGTGGATCGCAACCCACTTTGATGTGAGTCTAAAAACATCTTCCAAAGTGTTGGATGATGAATCTAAGCTTATGAGAACAAAAACACTTACAATTCAACTCAAAGTTACTGGAAACCAAGGATAGTGCCAAACACAAGGACAAACTCAATGTTTTGGGGTTTTAGGCCGGAGGCAAGACCCACTCAACCTCTCCTAAGCTTATTACTCAAGAACACACTCAAAGTAATAAGGGATCTCTTGAACTTGAGACACACTCAAAGTTTAAGAGCTAAAACACAAAGTTTTTTTTTTATCAAATCACAAAGCTGCACTTCTCCTATCATAAGCACTCCTTATATAACATATAGGAGCAGCAAAAACACACCAAAAATCCTAGGAAAATTGTCCAAAAGAAGGAGGGTTTGGAAGTTACAAACTCCCTAGAATCATGCCTCTCATAAAGCCTCATTTATAGGGCTGTTACAAGGGGCTACAATCAGCAAAATCAAACCCTATTGCTGATGTATTACACGCCTATCATTAGCCTAAAACACATCTTCTAATCATGGATTACTTTATGAGTAATCTCATGGTTTATTACAACTAAAAAATAACAACAAATGCAAACAAAACCCAATCATAACTTGGGCCTTCAATTCACACGCCTCTTTTAATTGTAGCCTTGTATTTGTTGCTGATTTGATTCGTTGTTGGGCTCATACTTGGTTCATTCCCCCTTTCTTTGAAAAAGTTTGCCCTTGATGCTATGGTTTTAAATAGAGTTTTTCCCCTTATATCTAAGCTAAAATGTGTATCAATGGTGCTCTTAGGAGCCATTTCACGCTAACTTTCTTCTTCTAGTTGTGGTTTTCTGTTTTGTGATGATTTGTAGGTATTAGGGAACCTTTTCCCTATTTTCTACTGCTTTACGTCTACCACAATCGAATGGAGAGGTTCGAAGGCATATATGATGAGTTCCGGGGCCCCGAGAATACTTTCCGAGGCCTTGGAAAAAAGAAGAAGTGAAGCATTGGCCTCTGAAGCCAAGGAATGAAGAAACGGAGCCTCGCCCAATCTTATCGGGCGCCTCATGCCCGATCGGGCGTCCATCATTGTCAAAAGCAAGATTCGTTGCGGGCCCGATCGGGCGCTTCGGCCCTGTTGTAGTTCGGTGTCTGGCCCGATCGGGCGAGAAGGCCCGACAACATCGGGCGTGTTCGCGTGCTGAGGAATTCTGGGCGATACATGCGTGTTAGCGAGCTGCGAAGTTCCATCGCCCAACATCATCGGGCGGCATGGCCCGACAACATCGGGCGGGTGCCTTGCGTGCTGCCGTGTGCGTCTGCGGAGCTGCGCGCTGAACCTCGACGAGCCCGACTCCATCGGGCGGCCTAGCCCGACATCATCGGACGGATGTTCTTTTTGAGCGCTGATACTTTGGTTGAGCCCGATTTCATCGGGCATGCTTGGCCCAATCGGGCGATTAACCCGGCACGTGTTTTTAATGATTTCCGGGCTATTTTTAGAAGACTTTTCCTAGTTGTTTGAGGTTAAGTATAAAGAGCAAAATCATAATATCACCATTCATCTTAGTTTTAGCCCTTATTTTCTCATAATTTCTCTCAAGAACCCTAGTTTTACTACTTTTCATTGTGGATTCAAGATCAAACCTTTGGATTATTCGCAAGTTCAATATAGTTCTTCAGTTTGGTAATCTTCTTTATTGCTTTCTCTATTATTGATTAGATTAATTTCTTAGTTATTTGCAATAGTTCAAAGTATGAATTTTTACATGGAATTTGTTATTGTTTTCTCAAGCATGAGTGAGTAGTTTTATTTCTAGGATTGTGGGGATCTATGTATGCAATGAGGGATTGATAGATTAGTATAATTACCCTTTATTTCAATTGTTTCCTGTGATTGAATCGTTCATCCTAGATTTATGAATTAGGCCTGATTTGTATTTCTATTATCGCAATATTGAATCTGCTTCGAGAGGAGAGATTTCGTATAGGCTTTCAATCATAAGGCATAGTGATCCTTGACCATGCGAGAGCGGCTAGGTGATCTTTGAGGGAGGTAATGTTCGAGAGAAATTACATGTGCCCTAGATAAATTGACTTATTGGGTGGTTATTATTCGTCTCTGATTTACCAAATTGTATGCATAGTGATCCATAGTCCTAGTTCTTTATTAATTGATTCTTACCTTCGTATTTAGTTCTGTCATTTGCTTAGTTTAGTCGCACACCCATTTTCATCTGATTTAGTTAGTATAATATTAGAATTCAGATACAATAGTATGACTTTCTCCCTGTGGATTCGATCCTGACTTCCCTGACTCCTTGTTTGTGGACCTTAGGTTATTTTTGATAAGGTGATACGACTTTAGCCTGTCAAATTTTGGCGCCGTTGCCGGGGAGACAATTTATTTTTATTTAGTCTGAATTATAGTATTACACTAACCTCTACTCTGAAGAACACTTGTTCTTTGGAGCATCTCACTTTTGTTTTAGTGTTTTTGGTGTATGAGCAGGAAATTAAAATCCCCAAATCTCATTCCATTTGATCCGGAGATTGAAAAGACCGCTCGTAGACTCAGAAAGCAAATTAAGCAAGCGAAGTTGTCTACAGGGACATCCCAAAAGACACCTGCTCCACCATCTTCACCACAACAAGAATCTTCCATCTCACCTATTACTGCTATAATGGGTGACGAAGCTAAACCAACCTTCAGAGATTATGCACAACCATCTCCTAATAATGTGCCCACTGGGGTACGGTTGCCTACTATTGCTGCTGCAAACTTTGAAATCAAGTCTCATGTTCTGAATATGGTTCAGAATAATCGGTTTGTTGGGTTACCATCTCGAAGACCCAAATCGACACTGCAGCGGTTCTTACAATGTTGTGCTACTCGAAACAAGTCGGTGTTACTGGCGATGAGATGAAACTCATCTTATTTGGTTTTTCTCTCTCGATAAAGCTCTATTTTGGTATAATAAGCTGCCCTCCACCATCACCACCTGGGCAGAACTCTCAAAGATATTTCTCATCAAGTGGTACCCTTACCATAAGACTGCAGATATGCGTCATGAGATCGTGACTTTCACCCAAGATCCTGGAGAGTCATTGTATGAAGCTTGGGAAAGATTCAAAGATCTGCAGCGTCTTTGTCCTCATCATGGTTTTGACAAGTGGTATCTGTGTCAAATTTTCTACACTAGAGTTGATGCAGATACGAGACGGGTAATTGATGGAGCTTCCGGTGGGTTCTTCATGGATAAAGCCATAGACGAAGGGTATGAACTTATGGAGAAACTCGCTTCTAACCAAGCGTATACTATTCGTTCTTCTTTAACAAAGGGAGGCAAACATGATGTTGAGGCCATTTCTTTACTGTCCGGGCAACTAGCTGCTCTACACTAGAAGATTGATTCTTTGAAGCTAGGTAACAATTCCTCCCCTCACATGAGTGTCAATGCTATGGCTAGTGTTTCTGGTTACAATGCTTTCATATATGACGCTTGTGGGATAGCTGGACATAACTCTCAAGAGTGCCCCGCTCTCTCACATTCTAGTGAGCCAGTGCACGCATTACAATCATAACACAAGCCCCAGTTCTATCCCTACTCCAATACATATAATCCTGGGATGCGAGATCATCCAAATATCTCATATAGGAGTAATAATGTGCTGAATCCGCAACAACAACATTATCCACAGCATCAACAACAACAACAATATCAACCACAAGCTCCTCCTGGATTTCAGAGAAATCAGTTTCAACATCATCATAACACACCTCCTTCAGACCCAGCTATTGCTGAACTCAAAAATCTCATGTTGCAGATGCAGAAAGGTATTATTTCCTTTCAAGCAGATACCAGGTCTCAATTTGAGAGCCTGCATGCTCAGAATAAGCTACAAGGGACACATAATAAGATGTTGAGAGTCACAAATAACTTAGCTGGCTAGTTCTTCTGCTAGTAGGCCATCTGGGTCATTGCCTTCGCAACCAATGCAACCAAGGGACACCGCCAATGCTATTACCCTTCGAAGTGGAGCGTAGTACGATGCTCCAGCAATGCTAGAGGTGGAATCATCAATTGTTAAGGAACCACAAGAAGTGTCTGAGGAAGCTGAACCTCAGGCAAAGCAAGGAGCTGCAGACAAGCCTATGGAGGTGACTAAGGAGAAAAATGTGTCTCCGGTGATCAAGCTACCATTCCCAAATCGGATGCTCAAGAAGAAGCTCGACCACCAGTATGGTAAGTTTTTAGAGGGGGTAAAGAATCTGCGGGTAACGGTTCCTTTTACTCGAATTATTAAATCAAGTGCCTCGCTTATTCTAAATTTTTAAAAGAACTTTTGATGAGGAAGCGGACTCTCAATGAGGTGGAAACCGTGGCTTTTACCGCTGAATGCGCGCTCTTTTACAAAACCAGTCTCCACCTAAATTGAAAGATCCAGGGAGTTTTTCCATCCCCCGTCACATTGGCACCATATTTATTGACAAAGCTTTATGTGATTTGGGTGCCGGTGTGAGTGTCATGCCTCTTTCTATCTCGTAAGCAAATCGAACATGGGTGACTTACAATGTACTACCATTACTCGCAAATGGTCGACCGTTTCGTGAAATACCCCTTAGGTATATTAGAGGACGTTCCTGTTAGAGTAGGTAAATTCTTTATCCCTGTGGACTTTGTTATATTAGACATGGTAGAAGATACTCAAACACCCATTATCCTTGGGAGACCCTTCCCCCATATCTGGGCCGTTATAGATGTTAAAAGTGGGAACCGACACTGATCGTGGGGGATGATAAGGTTATGTTTAGCCTAACCAATGCCCCTAAAAGCCCAATGCTAGAGGAATCATGCTATAGTGTTGATGTTATAGATGAACCGATCCATGATTGCATGCCTCATTCCCCCTCCCGTGATACTTCAAATGATGTGCTTGTCTTAAAGCCTATTGCAGGTGATGAACATTTTCTAATGGTCTTACAGACTCACAAAAAGGCCATTGGGTATAGCACTGATGACTTGACAGGAATAAGCCCTGACTTTAATGAGAACCGCATTCATCTACATGAGGGCCACCACACTAGCATTACAGTCCAACGCGGGCTGCAAGAGGTGGTACAACATGCGGCTACTAAACTGCTCGATGCAGGCTGATGGGCAGCTGACGTCCATGTCCCTTTCTTTCCCCTTGTTGCAATGAGGCCATTTCCAAGTTCAGCTTGGGGGAGGAATTCTGTAAGTATTAGTATTATTTTTCTGTTTTATTGTTTTTCTTTTTTTTAGGTTAGTTAAGTTAGTTTAATTGCTTTGAAAAAATGAAAAATCACAAAAAAATACGAGTTGAATACGAACAGATTGATTGCTTCCCTGTGCCCCGAACTTTGTTTTGAAAAACGATTTAACTCTTTATACTGGATAGTTGGGCATTTGTGATTGGGATGTTGTGATGTGATCTCTGATTGCCTTGATCTTGAGTGAATTTTGATGATAAAGTGCTTATTTTAACTGCATGCTTGAATTGGTTAGATTGTGAGGATTCATTCTATCCCTCGGATTTATGTCTATGTCCGGTCTATTCTTGTGTGTTAGTTCCTTGTAGCATTCTTATCTTGGCTTTGGCATTGTACTCATTGATTTCTGGTGACTTTGGACATGTGCTGTGATAGAGGCGTTCATTTGTTTAATCTTTAAGCCTCAGAGTTGTTTAATGAATCATTTTCCCCCTAGCCCCGCTGAGCCTAATGACTTCTTTTTGGATCTATATTAAGCCACATTACACGCCTTGAGCCTTTACAATGACTATTGTCCCAAGCCTAGCTTGGGGGAGCATTTGTTAAGTTGATATTATATTGTGTGGTTGATTCCGTAGGGTGGTTGGAAAATAATGCTATGTTGGTACAAAGAAAAGAAAGAAATAGAAAAATAAACTGAAAAATGGTAGTGAAAAATCTGAAAATTTTCTATGATCTTCACTCATTAACTTTCAAAAGTGTTGGAAATTATGATGAAAGAGACAATTATTGATTGGTTCGTGAAATTTCAGAGTTGGTTATTATCTTGGTCATGTTGTTGATGCCATGGGAGTTGTTTCGACCACACCTAGTCCTATTAGTGTTTTTGCTCCCCTTTCTTGGCTTTTCCACCACATTCCCTAAATAATTTCCGTACCTTTACCCGAGCCCTATTACAACCCTGAGAAAGACCTTTTAAGCACATGTTTGATTGTTTATTGGAATAATACTGAGTCAATATGCCAAAGTTGAAGATTAAGTTTGTTATTTGAGTTGACCTGATTAGGATGAGCGATATTATACCTTTCTAAACACATGAGAGTGTGAGTGGGAAGGGCTATTATGGTTGGGTTGGTGAGTGTTCGGGCACATATTATGCCTGCCACAAAATTGAGAGGAGTGACACCTCGGTGAGCACCTTTTCAAGATTTGCGTGTTATGTAGTGCAGCTGCGCTTGATGGTTTGCTTAGGTGATTGGTGGTTAGGGTGATCTGAACAACTGAACTTGAATTTTGCTTGCTTGAAGGATTTTGAGTTTGAAAATGTTTCAGTCTGAATTTCTTACTTGAGGGGTGAAGCAATTTTGTTCAGGTTCATGTTGTGCTTTGCTTGGGGACAAGCAAAGGTTTAGCTTGGGGGAGTTTGATGCTACGGTTTTATATAGAATTTCCCCCCCTATATTTAAGCTAAAATGTGTATCAATGGTGCTCTTAGGAGCCATTCACGCTAACTTTCTTCTTCTCGTTGTGGTTTTCTGTTTTGTGATGATTTGTAGGTATTAGGGAACCTTTTCCCTATTTTCTACTACTTTACGTCTACCACAATCGAATGGAGAGGTTCGAAGGCATATATGATGAGTTCCGGGGTCCCGAGAATACTTTCCGAGGCCTTGGAAAAAAGAAGAAGTGAAGCGTTGGCGTCTGAAGCCAAGGAATGAAGAAACGGAGCCTCGCCCAATCTCATCGGGCGCCTCACGCCCGATCGGGCGTCCATCATTGTCAAAAGCAAGATTCGTTGCGGGTCCGATCGGGCGCTTCGGCCCTGTCGTAGTTCGGTGTCTGGCCCGATCGGGCGAGAAGGCCCGACAACATCGGGCGTGTTCGCGTGCTGAGGAATTCTGGGCGATACATGCGTGTTAGCGAGCTGCGAAGTTCCATCGCCCGACATCATCGGGCGGCATGGCCCGACAACATCGGGCGGGTACCTTGCGTGCTGCTGTGTGCGTCTGCGGAGCTGCGCGCTGAACCTCGACGAGCCCGACTCCATTGGGCGGCCTAGCCCAACATCATCGGGCGGATGTTCTTTTTGAGTGCTGATACTTTGGTTGAGCCCGATTTCATCGGGCATGCTTGGCCCGATCGGGCGATTAACCTGGCACGCGTTTTTAATGATTTCCGGGCTATTTTTAGAAGACTTTTCCTAGTTGTTTGAGGTTAGGTATAAAGAGCAAAATCATAATATTACTATTCATCTTAGTTTTAGCCCTTATTTTCTCATAGTTTCTCTCAAGAACCCTAGTTTTACTACTTTTCATTGTGGATTCAAGATCAAACCTTTGGATTATTCGCAAGTTCAATATAATTCTTCAGTTTGGTAATCTTCTTTATTGCTTTCTCTATTATTGATTAGATTAATTTCGTAGTTATTTGCAATAGTTCAAAGTATGAATTTTTACATGGAATTTGTTATTGTTTTCTCAAGCATGAGTGAGTAGTTTTATTTCTAGGATTGTGGGGATCTATGTATGCAATGAGGCATTGATAGATTAGTATAATTACCCTTTATTTCAATTGTTTCCTGTGATTGAATCATTCATGCTAGATTTATGAATTAGGCCTGATTTGTATTTCTATTATCGCAATATTGAATCTGCTTAGAGAGGAGAGATTTCGTATAGGCTTTCAATCATAAGGCATAGTGATCCTTGACCATGCGAGAGCGGCTAGGTGATCTTTGAGGGAGGTACTGTTCGAGAGAAATTACATGTGCCCTAGATAAATTGACTTATTGGGTGGTTATTATTCGTCTCTGATTTCCCAAATTGTATGCATAGTGATCCATAGTCCTAGTTCTTTATTAATTGATTGTTACCTTCGTATTTAGTTCTGTCATTTACTTAGTTTAGTCGCACACCCATTTTCATCTGATTTAGTTAGTATAATATTAGAATTCAAATACAATAGTATGACTTTCTCCCTGTGGATTCGATCCTGACTTCCCTGACTACTTGTTAGTGGACCTTAGGTTATTTTTGATAAGGTGATACGACTTTAGCCTGTCAGCACTCAAACTAGGATCATCCAAGCAAAGAGATAAACCTCTCAAATAAAACGGAGGACTTTCACTCATCAACGTAACAAGCATAGGAAAATTGCAGCAGAAGTACTTGACTTTCTCAAAAGGTCTTGTTGCATCACCCCATTCGAAATCTCCTTTCTTTAATAGTTTGGTGAATTGGCTCATGAAAATATAGGAGTACTTGTAGAACCTTTTATAAAAGAAGGCCAAAAGCACTATTAAACACTCATACACACTTTGTTTGGCTTTGGAATCCATTTTCAATGTAGCCCCCTCTTGAGATCTTTTTTGATGGTAATATTTTCTTAAGTCCATTTTTGAAAAGACTAAGGTGCCACCTATTTCATGCACTTTGTTGCCAAGCTTGTTACTCACGTCCGAGGCACATCTATGGGCTGCCTTGTTGGGCAATTCAAGAAAGGTAATGCCATGCTCAATGTCTCATATAGAACAGAGAACTTTGGGCATGTCATTGGCAATCACTTCTTTGTACTCTTCTAATAACTCATTCAAAGGAGACAAGTAGTACCATTATCCTCTTTGGCTCCCATATCCAAAGAATTCCCTTCCCTATTATTTTCCACTATCGTTGCATTTTTATTACAAATTACAACATGGTTGCTTTTGTGTTTTCCTTTTGTAGCAACTTTAGGGGGGGGGTAAAGGCAACAATTTAACCTTTCTAAGTTCTTTTTCCATGAGCTCATATTCTTCCATGGAAACCCTAAATCTATTTGGACATGTATGGTATGTATGCCCATAACCATGGCATTTTGAACATCTTGCACCCTCAACCATTCTAGTTTCAAAGAAAATTTTCTCCCACTTAGTGTCCATTTCAGTGCTTTGTTGTAATCTAGTGGCCTCACGTTCTTCTGTTTTCTACTCTAAATTTTCAAGTTTTTGTGTTATTATTTGCAGCATCCAAGCAAGTTCACCATCCGCCATGATTTCCACTAGTTTTTGCTAGGTTATTACAAATACAAGAGTGAACCTGCCGCTATTTTGAACAGCAAAATGAAACTGTGAATGGCCTTGAGACTCTCATAGGCTTGCAAATTATAAACATTCAGTAAAAAATAAGCAGATTCAAAAAAAGAAACTCCTTAAAAGCTTCTCGGACGAAGGAGAAATCTTCGTTTGAAATCTACTGTGCTGATTTCCTCCGATTCTGACGCAGTCCAAAAAAACGTGCCCAGTTTAATATCTAAAAAATTCACAAAAATCTGAAGAAATTTGTAAGTATTCTAGACAAAAATATATCCAGATTCAAACAAATAAACACCAAATTTGGACTCTTGTAGGCTGAGAAATCGTTCTTCAAAGTCGACTGAAAAACAGTTCAAATTCCAGCAATTTGTTTTCTTCTCCAAAAGTGCGTCTTTTCTTCAAATCTTTCAACCAAATCTCTGATACCAAATGATGTAAGTGTAAATATACCTTCCAAAGTGTTGGATGATAAATCTAAACTTATGGGAACAAGAACACATACAATTCAACTCAAAGTCACTCGAAACCAAGGATAGTGCCAAAATACAAGGACAAACTCAATGTTTTGGGGTTTTAGGCCAGAGGAAAGACCCACTCAGCCTCTCCTAAGCTTATTACTCAAGAACACACTCAAAGTAATAAGTGAACTCTTGAACTTGAGACACACTCAAAGTTTAAGGGCTAAAACACAAAGTTTTTTTTATCAAATCACAAAGCTGCACTTCTCCTATCATAAGCACTCCTTATATAACATATAGGAGCAGCAAAAACACACCAAAAACCCTAGGAAAATTGTCCAAAAGAAGGAGGGTTTAGGAGTTACAAACTCCCTAGAATCATGCCTCTCATAAAGCCTCATTTATGGGGCTGTTACAAGGGGTTACAATCAGCAAAATCAAACCCTATTGCTAATGAATTACACGTAGGGGTATTCAAAAATATCCAATCCGAATTATCCGATCTGAAAATCCGCCGATCCGATTCGAAATTTCGGATATCTGATCCGATTTTAAGATTTCGGATATTTTCGGATCGGATATCAAAAAAAAATCCGGTTTTTCGGATCGGATACGGATCAAAATTTTTCAAAAATGTCAACGACCCGATCCGAAAAACCGGTGATCCGATCCGAAAAGTTCGGATATCCGAAAATTTCGGATCGGATTCGGATCGCAATTCCCCCGATCCGAATTTTCGGATCGGATCCTATCCGATATCCGACATTGAACACCCCTAATTACACGCCTATCATTAAAACACATCTCCTAATCATGGATTACTTTATGAGTAATCTCATGGTTTATTTCAACTCAAAAATAACAACAAATGCAAACAAAACCCAATCATAACTTAGGCCTTCAATTCACACGCCTCTTTTACTTGTAGCCTTGTATTTGTTGCTGATTTGATTCGTGGTTGGGCTCATACTTGGTTCATTCCCCCTTTCTTTGAAAATTTTTGCCCTCAAACTAGGATCATCCAACCAGTGAGATAAACCTCTCAAATAAAACGGAGGACTTCCACTCATCAACATAACAAGCATTATTGGAAAATTGCAGCAGAAGTACTTGACATTCTCAAAAGGTCTTGTTGCATCACCCCATTCGAAATCTCCTTTCTTTAATAGTTCGGTGAATTGGCTCATGAAAATATAGGAGTACTTGTAGAACCTTTTATAAAAGAAGGCCAAAAGCACTATTAAACACTCATACACACTTTGTTTGGCTTTGGAATCCATTTTCAATGTAGCCCCCTCTTGAGATCTTTTTTGATGGTAATCTTTTCTTAAATCTATTTTTGAAAAGACTAAGGTACCACCTATTTCATGCACTTTGTTGTCAAGCTTGTTACTCACGTCCGAGGCACATCTATGGGCTGCCTTGTTGGGCAATTCAAGAAAGGTAACGCCAGGCACAATGTCTCTTATAGAAGAGAGAACTTTGGGCATGTCATTGGCAATCACTTCTTTGTACTCTTCTAATAACTCATTCAAAGGAGACAAGTAGTACCATTATCCTCTTTGGCTCCCATATCCAAAGAATTCCCTTCCCCATTCTTTTCAACTATCGTTGCATTTCATTATAAATTACAACATAGTTGCTTTTGTGTTTTCCTTTTGTAGCAACTTTGGGGGGTAAACGCACAATTTAACCTTTCTAACTTATTTTTCCATTATCTCATATTCTTCCAAGGAAACCCTAAATTTATTTGAACATGTATGGTATGTATGCCCATAACCATGGCATTTTGAACATCTTGCACCCTCAACCATTCCAGTTTCAAAGAAAATTTCCTCCCACTTAGTGTCCATTTTAGTGCTTTGTTGTAATCTAGTGGCCTCACGTTCTTCTGTTTTCTACTCTAAATTTTCAATTTTTTGTGTTATTATTTGCGGCATCCTAGCAAATTCACCATCCGCCATGATTTCCACTAGTTTTTGCTATGTTATTACAAATACAAGAGTGAACCTGCCGCTATTTTGAACAACAAAATGAAACTCTGAATGGCCTTGAGACTCTCAGAGGCTTACAAATTATGAAAATTCAGTAAAAAATAAGCAGATTCGAAAAAAGAAACTCCTTAAAGCTTTTCGGACGAAGGAGAAATCTTTGTTTGAAATCTACAGTGCTGATTTCCTCCGATTCTGACGCAGTCCAAAAAAACGTGCCCAGTTTAATATCTAAAAAATTCACAAAAATCTGAAGAAATTTGTGAGGGCATCCTTAATGATGATTGAAAAAAAAAGATTACATACTTGATCTTAAAAAAACCCTCTTAACAATGAATGAAATAAAGATTGAGGGGTGATTGGAGAAAAAAATTTGTATGGGACGATTGAAACCATGATCAGGCGTGGGAGCGGGACCCACCGCCTAATCTGGTAAAATATAATTTTTTTTGGCTTCTCACCAGTCAAAACGACGCGTTTTGACTGGCGAAAAGCAAAAAAAAATTCAGCTGCACTGACACACGCGCAGGAGCTAGCAGCGTGACAAATGGCAACCTTTCCACATGTCAGCTTGCTATTGGCCATTAAATTTATAACCATTGTAAATTTTGCAATGGTTATATTTTAAAAAATACAAATCAAAAAAATATAAAAAAATACCAACGGCTCTATTTTTCCGAGCTCTATAAATAGAGACCCATTTTGCTATATTTTGGACATATATAATTTTCTCCATTTTCACTAATTTCTTCTACTTGTTCTAATTTATTTCAATTAATTAATAAAAACGCTAATTACGTATGCTAGGTAATTAATAAAATCTAATTATATAGATAAATTAATTATTAAAATGATAATTTTAAAATTTTTAATTTAATTAAGTAGTAATAAGATATTAATTAGTAATGAATATTTCATATTAATAAAAAGTAAATAATAAAAATATTGTAGAATGGTGGTTAGGTGATGAGAGAGAAATAGTAGTTGGGTGGGGTCAAAAAGTAAGAGAGAGAGGAAAAAGTAGTTGGGATGATCTTTTCTTTGGTTCATTGTTCAGAAGAAAGTGGGAAAAGATTGTGGGATGTAATTTTTTAGAGATAGAAAGTTAGAAAGAGAGTGGGATGATCTTTTTTTTCATTCATCAATATCCAGATTCAAAAAAAGAAACACCAAATTTGGACTCTTGTAGGCTGAGAAATCGTTCTTCAAAGTCGACTGAAAAACTGTTCGAATTCTAGCAGTTTGTTTTCTTCCCCAAAAGTGCGTATTTTCTTCAAATCTTTCAACCAAATCTCTGATACCAAATGATGTAAGTGTAAATATACCTTTCAAAGTGTTGGATGATAAATCTAAACTTATGGGAACAAGAACACTTACAATTCAACTCAAAGTCACTCAAAACCAAGGATAGTTCCAAAACACAAGGACAAACTCAATGTTTTGGGGTTTTAGGCCAGAGGCAAGACCCACTCAACCTCTCCTAAGCTTATTACTCAAGAACACACTCAAAGTAATAAGGGAACTCTTGAACTTGAGACACACTCAAAGTTTAAGGGCTAAAACACAAAGGTTTTTAATCAAATCACAAAGCTGCACTTCTCCTATCATAAGCACTCATTATATAACATATAGGAGCAGCAAAAACACACCAAAAACCCTAGGAAAACCGTCCAAAAGAAGGAGGGTTTAGGAGTTACAAACTCCCTAGAATCATGCCTCTCATAAAGCCTCATTTATGGGGCTGTTACAAGGGGTTACAATCAGCACAATCAAACTCTATTGCTGATGTATTACACGCCTATTATTAGCCTAAAACACATCTCCTAATCATGGATTACTCTATGAGTAATCTCATGGTTTATTACAACTCAAATATAACAACAAAAGCAAATAAAACCCAATCATAACTTGGGCCTTCAATTCACACGCCTCTTTTACTTGTAGCCTTGTATTTGTTGTTGATTTGATTCGTTGTTGGGCTCATACTTGGTTCACACTACCTATGGTAATGTCAGATCGCAACCTCCAGACAACCTATGGGTTACGTTCCCTCCTGCTTGTGTCTAAGAATGGCCATACTCCTGATGCGGTGTAGGATTCCATCCTCAACGACCTCTCGGACGACAACAAAACCAAGGTATACCTAGGATTCCGTCCTATGGTCTGCATGTTCTTCACCTTGGGATTCCGTCCCTCCGGATATCTTGCTCTCAAACAAAAATAATAATTAAAATAATACATGTAGACACATAATCGTGTCTCCCCATTTAAGGATCCGATGATGAAACATATCGTGTTCTGAATTGGTCCGATCCAAGGGCTAGAATAATCTGAAGAGCCATTCAAAACCATTTCGAAAAGTGTTAAAGTCCTATTTTAAAGCCCAATTAATTATTCATGATAATTAATTGTACTTGAGCCCAATTCTTTGAAAAACCCAATTAGTTGATAATTAATTGATTTATTTTAATAAATAAATATTTTCAAAAGATATTTTTTATAAGTTAAAATCAGATTTTATCCCGTAAAATCAGATATCCGTAATCAAAGGATAAAAGAAATCTTTTAAAACGCGTTTTAAATAAAGCTGGTGAAGGCACGACAGGAGCCAGGCTGGTGCTCCAGCACACCAACCTGCGCCTGGCGCACAGACGTCCGTCCAGCGCAGCTCTGTCCACATGTTACAGGTGCACTAATATGCACTTGACACGTGGATTTCTGACTCATTCAGAGTCCTGCGTCAAGCGTGACTCTCTGCTTGAGACGCGAAATTTCTTTCTTATCTTTTTAAAAGCGCGTACCACGTGTATGCTTTTTACAGGTCATATCGCGTAATACGCTTGCCACGTCAGCTGCGCCTGGCGCAGCAGGCGCGTGAGACGCAGTGCCGTTTTCCCCATAAAGAGGCCTGATTTTCGTATAAATTTAAGAACAAATTGTTCACATAACACTCGACGAATACTTTACGAACCTCTCTACGAATTACAAAACTTCCCTACAAAAACTCATACCATCAAACACAAATACATTCAATCTACATACTTTCATACATTCAGATTTTCAGGCTTCACGATTGCTCGTTCCGAAGGTTGTCAATCTCTCAGACCCAAGCCACGGTATAATCCTGAGGGTCCTTAAATAGATTATTATATATCGAAGTTACTAACATTTTTCTTTCCTGATGTATATCTTTAATATAAAATCGCTCTACTGTACATTCTAACCCTTTTTCTATACTTTTATTTTATTTTATTTTATTTTATTATTATTCATGCCTTTGTATATTATATGTATGCATGATTATTCTATGCATATTATATGATTGACCCTGCATTATTGCTTTTATCACCCACATGCTATTTTTGCTAATTTAAGACCTAAATAACTGTTCTAATATTAATCAGATTAATTTGAACAACCTGCTAGGTTCCTGTAATATTGATTGCCTAATAATATGTCACTAAAAATTAGTCTTTTATGTGTTTCCTGAACCTGCTTAGACTAAATATTTTTAGGGTGTATAAAACATTATTTGATTATTCTTTGGCATAAAATCTGTAATGCATCGATATTTAGTAGAGGCCAACAATGGGCAATATGGTTGCTGACTATATTCGTACCCTCACTCCCGAACTCAATCTTTGGTTCACTTTGACCATCTATGGAGTCATGACGGGGAAATCTACATTGGATAATTTGTCCCTATGATTTTCCCATATCCAATTAGGTTTATGATTCTTCCTAAAAAGAATTGTTGGCGACTTCTTTCAAAACGATTTTCAATAAACCCTTAACAGTGGGGTAGTCAAATCTAATACGCGCTCACACCGCGTAGGCGAAATAAAAACACACCCACAATTTGGCGACTTCACCGGGGATTGTAATGGGGATTCTTCTTTGGGAAGTTGATATAGGCAAAGTCAAATATCGCCATCGGAGAGTCCTTCAGGGACAAGGAGAGCTTGAATTGAAGAATAAAAAAGTTTAAATTTATGACTCAAATGCATATAGGTGGGAAAAGGCTTTGACGAGGCTAGGTTCAGACTCGAGTCTATGTCGGGATCTACAAAGAGATTATGCTCCTAAATTCTAGAAAGTCAAATCGTTAGACCATGACTAATTTTATTTTATTGAAGCGGTCGGACCTCAAGATGAGGATTCCTATGTATTCTTGCGGAATCAGACCATTCATAGTTCTGGATCTGATTTTTTTTTTATTTATCATTTTTTGTGTGCCATAACTTTTGCCTAGGCTGCCCTTTCGGGTTTTCAACCTAGCGGGCGTGGACATTCCTTGAAAAAGGAGTTACAGAAAGGTTGAAAGGTTAAAGGCTTGAGGTTTAGATGAACGTTGAATTGGATGGCCTAAGGTAAGGGTCATGGATTTGGATTGTATGGGTTAAGGTTTAATGGATTGAAGGATTTGAATGAAGGGTAGAACTTGTGTGCAAGTCCCCTAGCTTAACTTTTATTTCTTTTTGCCTTTGGCTCTTTCTTTTTGCCTTGTGCGTTTTCTTTTGCTTTTTTCATTTTTTCGCACTTTGAAATTTTATTATTATTATTATTTTGTTTTTGCCTGGCATTGATATTTTTTATGTAGTAAGGCTTGCACACAAGTTTGGTTTAGGGTATTGGAAGGCTTGAAGGATATTTGTGGAGTTTTGAGTGATGGAGGGATCATTTGGCTAATGGAGAAGATGGCTTAAGGGATTTTTGTTTTTCCTTGGTTGTATGAGGATACCTTATGAAGGTTAATGGAAGGGAGAGGGGAATAACTCCTGATCCAAAGTATGTCTTTTTTCATTTTCATTTTTGATTTATTTTTTCATTTTCATATCTTTTTTTTATTATTATTAGTCAAGTTCATTAGGTGATTTGAGTTTCATCATTGAGTTAGAAACATAAATAAAATGATGGAAGGCCAATGAAAATGAAAATGCAATTCTTTTATTAATTAGAAATAAAACAAGGCTTATTAGAAATAAAAACCTAAATGACATAAACTCGACAGGAAAGGAAATAAAGGAGCTAGGGGAGGGACTCTCCGACTCAACCTAGAAAACCAACGGTAAATGACTAAGCCCCCTGCATTATTTAGGCATTTCCCAACGGGTTGCCACTATTGCTGACTTTTGATGCAAGCGGAATTGGCAATCTACCATCTTCAACCATATCCTGCAGGTGATGCTTCAAAGTCCAGCATTGTGATGTCAGATGCCCATTTCCTTGATGGTACTTGCAGTAGGAATTAGGATTCCATCTACTGGATATTTTCTCAGGAGCAGGGTCTGGAGTGGGTCCAAGAGGCTGAAGTGCTCCCTTTGCATGAAGCCTAGTGAAGGCTTCTTCTAGAGACATGCCCAAAGGACTGAATGTCCTTTGAGGTCCTTGATAACCTCTCTTATCAGTAGTTAGGGCGTTTATGTCGCTGCTTTTAGAGGTAGAGGGGTTATTATTACTCTTCTTGAAAGAGTTGTTGTTATTAAAACCCTTGTTGTTGTTAGCCTGTACCTCTTCTTCAATCAGTAGGCCTACCTTATAGAGCTTCGTGAAAGACTCTATGGGTTGGAACTTAATATGATCCCCATACTTGGGCTGCAGGTTACGGATCACCAATCGGACTTGATCCTCTTGGGATGGCCTGTTAGTCATTTGCGCAGCCTTTTCCCTCCATATGTTAAGGAAGGTGACAAAGTCTTCGTTGGAATTCTGCTTAGTTAATTCCAACTCACGAAGGCCAATGGGAAGCTGAGTATTGTAGATGTATTTGCTTGTGGAACTCTTCTCTGATGTAGTCCCAGTCATCCAGCTTGGCTTTATTTAGTGATCTGAACCACTTAGATGGATGTGCATCCAAGGTTAAAGGAAACACATAAGCAAACAGGTCCTTGCTCATGCCCTTCAGAGCCATAGAGATGGAGAAAGCTCTCAAGTGATCATCTGGGTCTTCGACCCCCTTGAATTTTGGGAGGTCACCCAATGTTACCTTTTTAGGGAGTTTTTCCCTCAATTCAGGATCAACAATGTCATGGCCATGAGCCTGACCCTCGAGCGCAGGAATTGACTGGATCAATTGCTCGAGTTTTTCAAACCTCAGTTATGTGTTGGTTTTGCTTGGTGGTGGAGCGTCTCCTTGCTCGTCTTCTTCAGTTAGCTTCTCCCTCAGTGCCTTAATCTCTTTGTCTTGCTCCTCAAGACGAGAGTTCATCAGTTGAAGTTGGGCTATAATGGCACTGAGCTGTTCATTAGTGTCCCCCATTCAGATGATGCATCAGATGAGTCAGATGATTCGTCTGAAAATGTGAGGATGCGTTTGACGAGTCTAGGAGTAGGTCGACCTTTTCTCCTTTCTGTTGGGCGCTCCCAAGTTATAATCTCATGATCCGTCTTGAACAGAAATCGAATGGACCTCGTAAATTTTTAGAAATGAAGCTTTCGAAAGAGAAGTGTAAATGAGGGATAGAGAAATGAAAATGGAAGTGAAAGATGAGAAATGAAAATGAAAGTGGAAATGGGGATGAAAAATGGAAGGTGAAATGAAAACGGGAAATGATTAGAAATGGGTATGATTATGGTTATGATGGTGACATGGGCCTAACTAATGCATATGCAGATGTGGACTGGACTGGACTGGACTGGACTGGGCTATTATGCTAGTTTCACTAGACTTAATGGATTGCCTTTATGGACTTATAGGTTATTGGCTTCGCCAGACTTGATGATTTGGTATTGCTATAGATGTAAGATAGGAGTAGCTTCACTAAACTCGAAAGGTGCCCTTATGGTCTTGGGGGTGACTAGCTTTGTTAGGTCTAAAGGGTGCCGTTATGGTCTCACAGGGATGACTAGCTTAGCTAGGTCAAAAGGGTGCCGTTATGGTCTTATAGGGATGACTAGCTTAGCTAGGTCAAAGGGGCACCGTTGTGGTCTTATAGGGATGACTAGCTTAGCTAGGTCAAATGGGTTCCGTTATGGTCTTACAGGGATGCTAGCTTCCCTAGGCTTAATGGTTTGGACTTCGTCCTACGTGGGTTTGGAATTGGACGGGATTGACTTTGGAAATGAGTTAGGCCTTATGTAGACCTAATTCTGGACTTAGTCCTATATTGGTTTGAAGTTAGACTTGAAAATGCACATGGGCTTGACATTGGATTGGAATAGACTTGGATTAGACTTGGACTGGGATTGACATATACTAGGGTTCACATAAAGATGCAAATGGACCTAGATTTTGATAGGAGCTAGACTTATATGGGCCTCAGATGGACTCTAATGCTAGCGGGCCTAATATGAATGCATGGACTCGAATTAGATGGACCCTATATGAATGCAAAATGGACTCTAATGCATATGGGCCTAGAATGAATGCAAGTGAATTGGGTCGATTGGATTGAATTGGATTGAAGGTGTTTGGAATGGGCTTAGAATTTTCGAAATTCGTTTTTGAAAAGAAACCCTTGTTTTATCTTTTGTTAGGAAAAGATGATGAATTAATTTTGAAAATAATTTTTTGAAATTTTGTGGTATGATGATGATTAATAAATGCTTTTTGAAAAAAGGTAGAATAGGATAGGATGTAGGATTGATTTTGAAAAGATGTAAGCTTTTGAAATTGATGCATATGGAAAGGTAGGATTGACAGGGAAGATTAGTTGAACAGTAGCGAGGAAATGGGAAGAGGTAAACATGCATGACAACTCTAACTCTATAATGACTATTTTTTCTAGATGCACTTTTTTTTTAGGACAGACTTGACCTTGCATGAAAAGACTGATTTTTATATGTTGAATTAGGTGATAAGCCTAAATGACCAAATCACGCAAATGCAGACAGACATACGCACATAGGACTGAACATAGGATCGACAAGTACGACAACTAAATTGACGAAAAACGCGTGATGTACAGACTGCGAGCCTACTCCCCGACACGTTTTTCGGGGATTTAGGCGACGAATTGGCCGATTGAAGAATTTTCTTGTTTGTTAGACGCGATTTTAGGCATGACGCATAATAATGACAAATTGACAAAATAATAGCATGCAAGAATTGCAATCACATGCAAATGTCATATAACATGGATGCAAAAGTTCCAACCTAAAGTCCAGTTCTATGTTTGAAACTATTGGTCAGGCTTAGGTTCAGTCTGAAAAGGGTCCATGACTAAGAGATTGATCCCACACTTCGTACCCCTACTTAAAGAGGTGGCCACGTGTAAGACGCACTCCAGTCTCAAGTCAGGAACAAGAGAATAATGCCATGGTTGGGTAGGTTTGCTTATGACTAAGATCCAACACTATCGCTCATGAAGCTTTTTGGATGGACAAAGCGCAAACCCCCCGGGGGTGACCTCACACATAGAACATGTGCTAATGAGGCAAGGTAGATTGTCCTTATGGTGGCTGAACAGTAGCCATGCATATGCAAAACTGTATATTATTCAAAGGCATAAAAATAAGAATGAATCGTATTTTTCAAGTTTCACCCACTCATTTAAAAAATTAATTTTTAAAAATCCTCCCCAGTAGAGTCGCCAAATTGTAGGCGTGGAATTTGAATTCCTTTAATGCCTACACGCGGTGTGAGCGCGTATTAGATTTGACTACTCCACAGTTAAGGGTTTATTGAAAATCGTTTTGAAAGAGCGGCCTAAGCAAAAGATAGGGCACACAAAAAATGATAATAAAAAAAATCAGATCCAGAACTACGATTGGTCTGATTCCGCAAGGATACGTAGGAATCCTCTTCTTGAGGTCCGACCGCTTCAATAAAATATAATTAGTCAGGGTCTAATGATTTGACTTTCTAGAATTTAGGAGCATAATCTCTTTCTAGATCCCGACATAGACTCGAGTCTGAACCTAGCATCGTCAAAGCCTTTTCCCACCTATATGCATTTGTGTCATAAATTTAAATTTTTTTATTCTTCAATCCAAGCTCTCCTTGTCCCTGAAGGACTCTCCGATAATCCCATGGTTTCTGGCGATATTTGACTTTGCCTATATCAATTTCCCAAAGAAGAATCCCCAGTACAATCCCCAGTGAAAACTTTCAATGTTCAAGACATAGCAACTACATTCCAATATCAAATCAAGTACATTTCAATTAAGGCTCAAGCCTAATTCACGACAAGCTCACCCAAAGTGGGGGCTTCCTACGTGTGGTGGTTCCTCCGATTCAAATCAAACTCCCGAAAAGTTGTAATCCGCGGACCTCGTTTACGAACGCCGATTGTTTACTAAAAACGATTTTCGAAAATTATTCAATCTATTTCTAATCATTCTATACATATTCTAGCCTTGTAAAATCCTGACCTTGCATCCTAGCTTTGCAAAACCCTGACCTTGAATTGCATTACATACATTCTTGTCCCGCACAACTATGACCTTGTATGACGTGTCACCCTTTAGCTTTGCATAACCTTAATCCTTGCATTGCGTCTCATGCATCCTTAGAGAGTCTAAGTTTGCATTATAGCATCACTATGTGCTTATGTGAGTTGTTTGCACCTATCTGCTGACGTCTTCTCCTGTAGGTAATCAGATTGCTTGTAGTTATTGTCCTGCATACTAACTTTGTTTTGCAGAGACCGGCATTTATAGATCGGTTTTAAACTACAGAGCGTTTAGAATCGTTCTCCGTCCCGACACCGTATACTTTGACTTTCGGTTTCCTGAACCTCAGTCAAAGTGGGGGCTTCTGTAGACACATAATCGTGCCTCACCATTTAAGGATCCGATGATGAAACATACTGTAGTCTAAATTGGTCCGATCCAAGGGCAGAGCAGTCCGAAGAGCCATTTAAAACCATTTCGAAAAGTGTTAAAGTCCTATTTTAAAGCCCAATTAATTACTCATGATGTTTAATTGTATTTGAGCCCAATTCTTTGAAAAGCCCAATTAATTGATTTATTTTAATAAATAAATATTTTCAAAAGATATTTTTTATAAGTTAAAATCAGATTTTATCCCGTAAAATCAGATATTCGTAATTAAAGGATAAAAGAAATCTTTTAAAACGCGTTTTAAATAAAGCTGGCAAAGGCGCACCAGCTTGCGCCTGGCGCTGGGCCTTGCTCATGGCACATAGACGTGCGTCAGGCGCAACTCTGTCCACATGTTACAAGTGCACTAATCTGCACTTGACACGTGGATTTCTGACTCATTTAGAGTCCTACGTCATGCGCGACTCTCTGCTTGAGACGCGAAATTTCTTTCTTATATTTTTCAAAGCGCGTACCACGTGTATGCTTTTTATTGGTCATATCGCGTCATACGCTTGCCATGTCAGCTGCGCCTGGCGCAGCAGGTCCGTGAGACGCAGTGCCGTTTTCCCTATAAATAGGCCTGATTTCCGTACAGATTTAAGAACAGATTTTTCACATAACACTCGACGAATACTTTACGAACCTCTCTACGAATTACAAAACTTCCCTACAAAAACTCATACTTTCAAACACAAATACATTCAATCTACATACTTTCATACATTTAGATTTTCAGGCTTCACGATTGCTCGTCCCGAAGGTTGTCAATCTCTCAGACCCAAGCCACGGTATAATCATGAGGGTCCTTAAATAAATTATTTTTATATTGAAGTTACTAACAGTTTTCTTTCCTGATGTAGATCTTTAATATAAAATCGCTCTACTGTATATTCTAACCCTTTTTCTATACTTTCTTTTATTTTATTTTATTATTATTCATGCCTTTGTATATTATATGTCTGCATGATCGTTCTATGCATATTATATGATTGTCCCTGCATTATTGCTTTTATCACCCACATACTATTTTTGCTAATCAAAGACCTAAAGAACTATTCTAATATAAATCAGATTAATTTGAACAACCTGCTAGGTTCCTTGTAATATTAATTGTCTAATAACATGTCACTAAAAATTAGTCTTTTATGCGTTTCCTGAACCTGCTTAGACTAAATATTTTTGGGGTGTATAAAACATTATTTGATTATTCTTTGGCATAAAATCTGTAATGAATGGATATTTAGTAGAAGCCAGCAATGGGCAATATGGTTCCTGACCATATTCGTACCCTCACCCCCGATCTCAATCTTTGGTTCACTTTGACCATCTATGGAGTCATGACGGGGAAATCTACATTGGATAATTTGCCCCTATGATTTTCCCATATCCAATTTGGTTTATGATTCTTCCTAAAAAGAATTGTTGGCGACTTCTTTCAAAATGATTTTCAATAAACCCTTAACAGTGGGGTAGTCAAATCTAATACGCGCTCAAACCGCGTAGGCGAAATAAAAACACTCCCACAATGCCCATAAACATTAACAAATCATTATCAACTCCAGCGAAACCCCTTAAGGCCTTACACCAAATCAACATAAATCAAAGATCGCAATCCAAGAATTTCAATTCAAAATAACACTTTTCTCAAAATAACAACAACAACAACAACAACAACAACAACAACAATAATAATACTAATAATAATAATAATAATAATAATAATAATAATAATAATAATAATAATAATAATAATAATAATAATAATAATAATAACATTATCTCCAAAATACCAATAATATATTCATGCTATAAAGCTACTCATCATGTTATCAATACCAACTCATAAGGATATAACCATAATAATAGTTTACCAACAATTTCAAATATAAAACATCTTTTATGAAAACAAAACGTAACGTAAATCATTTATACAGATACAAACTTACACACAAGAAAATCAAGATCATAAACAGACTATAACACTTCACATGATCACAACTTATATAATACAACAAATCAAAAAGAGAAAAAAATAAATAAAACAAAACTAGATATAGTTGAAACATACCAAACAATATAAAACTAAATAACACCAACAAAGCCCACTTAAGAAGGAAACGGTATTATGCAACCACAACCCATCATCATCATCATCTTCAAGCACATAAAACAATCACCAAATGGGTATGCAATAAGAAGCAGTGGCTCGATATGACAACAGCAACGGTACAACAATTCCCAACCTGTATCAAACCATAATCATTCATAAGTCATAACTCTACTCACACCAGCACGACATACTTACACTTTAAGTGTTATTTCACTAGGAACAATACAAGAGGGGGGGGTGAATTGTATGTGTAGAAATAAACGTAACTTTTTGCGGAATTTTAAACTTAAACAAAGAAACAAGCTAAAGGAATACAAGGGATTTTTACGAGGAAAAATTTCTTGGGCCCAACAAGAAGAAACAACCTCGACCACTAGGGATTTTAAACTCAACTCTTTCACTACTTACGCCAAACAACTTTGTTACAACCTAATTCCACTCACGGGCCACACCTTGAGTTCCTAAACTCAAGTTCCTGTAATTGTTCCCTTAACAGCTGTTCCTCTCAACTTCACTTGAAGTTTTCTCACTTTAACTCGCTTCACTCAAAGCTTTTCTCTTACAACAGTTCACTTAAAGTCCCCTTAACCCAAAAAACCAAAATACAATAGATCAAATAAACTTAGTGGAATTAGAGTAAGAAGGCAAAGAACAAACGGCTTTTATGAGAGAATGAAGGCACTGACTCTTTACTTAGTTAAACTCACTAATACACTTGGTCAGACACAAATTGGAACTTAATTAGACATTAGTATTTATACTGGTAATAACTTAGAACATGGGATTAAAACATGTGTTAGTGGTAAAATCATTATCCCATGATGTTCCTTACCCGGAGGAACACGTTCCTCATTCGACCCATGATCTCCATGATCACTGTTAAACGTGGGAGATAATTATGTTACCGCTCCCTTAATTTTAGCAACTACTTCAAGCATTAATTCGAAAATCTGATTTAATTAAAAAGCATTTTAATTATTTAAACCAAAATAAAATCCTTTTACCAAAAATATTATCTTTAAAATATTTTCCATAAAAATGGAAAAGGATATTTATTATCTTTATAAAAATAAAATCTTTTCCTTAAATTCAGTTTTCCTTAAATAAAACAGTTACCTAAAATCTAGGCATAATTTACTCAACAGACATAATTAACCATTATAATGCTTCATCCTAAGTCTAGTTCCTTTTAATAATTAGTTCCTTTAACTTATTAGTTAAGCGCTAGTTCGTCTGTTCCTTACAAAGGAACAAACGCTCATTCTCATTCTATATTGCCATAGTTCCTTACCATTCTTACTTGTTCCTTTACTTGTTACGCTTTAGTCTTCTTGCTCCAATGCTGCTCCAGTACCAAATCTTGAAACATTTTTACTTAGTCTTCAAAATCCCAACTTGATTTCTTCCTTGACTTAGTATTCTCTTTGTTCCTTTCATTAATACCTTGAAATTCATTCACTTAAACAACTTATTAGTCCAATACTTAGTTTGCATCTTTGTTCCTTTGTCATCATCAAAACTAGGGTTCAACAATTTCCCCTTTTTTTGATGATGATAACAAAGGTACAAACTAAGAAAAACAAAAAATAACATAAGAGAATGAAGAAAAAATAAAATAATAATTTCTATAATATAAATAAGGGAGATTAAGGATTTAAAGGTTTCATTTTTTTATGTTTTCAATTTTTCATTTTTTAACTTAGTTTGTTCCTTATCTTTTCCCCATTTGTCATCGTCAAAAAGATCAAATGCTTGGTGATTTTGGGAAGACTGATATGTACAAGACCTTGAGACCATTAACAAGCACCAAAAATGGTTAAGTTAGGAATTTCAAAGGTTAGACTTGCTCAAACATCAATCACATAATACTAGCAATTCCAAGTAAAAAATTGTGCACTTAACTCACAAACGAAGACAAATATAGCAAAAGTCGTCTATTTATAGCACTTGTTCCATTAAAGTACAAAAGATAAAAAGAAGAAAAGAAAAGAAACAAAAGCTAAGAATGCTTGTTCCTTTAAAAGAAACAAGAACTAGACATTAGGAAGGAAAGGGGTATGGTGTTCCTCGACTACTTCTTCCTCAACCACTTCTTCCAACTTCTTCATCACCTCTCCATGTTGCCCATCAAGTTGTTGCTTCAAATTGTTAATCTATTGGGCCATCATCTCCATGTTCTTTTGTTGTTCAATCACAGTATCACTAAGGACTTTCGTTAAACCCATCATTTTATCAGTTTAGCATCTAAAGTCCAGTGAAGATGATTAAAACTTAATCATATGTTGAGCAGGGAGACACACTTCATTAACCCAACCAAACTCACCCGAAGGAACTTGTTTCTTTCCCTTAGAACCAGAGGTAGAGGATGGTTTAGGTGGAGGAACTGGGGTGTTTTCTTGTGATGGACCTGTTGTTCCTGTGAGAGAAACAGAAGGTGAGGTGGTGGTGTAAATGGAAGGAAGAAAAGGTGGTTGTGGTGGAAGGTCAGTGGATGTAGAGGAGAAAGGGTTTGGTTCTTTCATCTCAACCTTCAACTGTTCAAAACTGGAAAGAACAGAGAAGGATGAGGGAGAGATGGAACGGATGGTTGTGAGGGTTACTGGTATTTTTGGTGAGGATGGAAGAGTTGGTTCCTTATATGAGCTGTGATCCTGTTCCTCTGCATCAGATAGGACTAAAGGAGAGTCCTTATTTGAAGGAACAGGGACAGTTTTGGCAATTTTCAACCTAGTGCTTTGTCTAACTCTTTTAGGAACAGAAGGGGAAGGCTTTTTTGCAACAGTTTTGCGTCTCTTGGGTTTCTGTTCCTTTGGTTCTGTAGGGGCAGGAACTTGTTCCTCCAGTATAACTTCCACTAGTTCAGCTTCCACTGCCTTAGGCAGTTTTCACTTGTGAGAGGAACTAGTAGCAATCCTCCCTTGAGTTAACACTCCATCTTGGACAGAGATGTCCAAACCATACAAAGTCTTTTCATTTAGAATATTACCTTGTTTTATACGCAAGGTAGGCCAACCTGTAGTCTTCACCTTAAAGTGAGAAAGAAGAGAGGTGATCAATGCACCATAGCCAACAACACAATGATTTTCAATGCAATGAGTTAGATGTTGGATAAAGAGAGAAGGGAAGTTTATTTGAATGTGGTGGTCAAGAAAAAACATATAACACATATCTAAGAGACCCACCTCATTGCTCTTTGCTGTTTGAGGAATGAGTGCTCTCCAAACAAGATTAAACATAATTTTGTGGACAGAAGAAAGAAGATTGTGATTTACTTTGTTTTGGCCAGCAGTTCCCCCAAATGATTCAACAATTTCATCTTGGGAGAAATTGGGAAAGGCGACAGTTCCTTTCCTCTTAAAATACAGATCAGTTTCTTTGCAAGGAACTTCCCATATTTTTGCTAAAGTTTCTTGGGAAAATTTTATTTTCTTCCCCCTAACTTCAGTAGTACATAATCCTTCAGTGTTGATGAAGTTTGCACAAAATTCATCCATAGCTAAAGGAACTAAGACATTATTAAAAGCGGTTTCAAACAGGTATTCCATACCTTGTTCCTTTAGTATGTCGGTTAATTCATTGAATCTAACTTTCTTGGCCCACTTCAAATCGACACAAAATCCTAAAACATACCTTGAATCATTTCGCTCCACTCTTTTCTTGGAGGAAAAAGCAGCAGTTCCTTTAGAAGGAACATGTGTCACTTCTTCTTCCCCCTCAACTAGTTCTGGGGTTTCTTCTTCATCATCATCCCCAATTAGTTTTCTTCTTCTCACACTTCTCCTAGGTGACTCCAATTTTTGCTCTTCTACCGCCATTGTTGTTTCTTGAGAATTTTCGGCGTTTAGGGTTTTGGATGGAGAAGAGGGGTTTTCCATTTGTGAGGTTTTGAGAGTTTTTGCTTTTGGAAAAGCTGAATTGAGAGAGGTTTTTGCCATTTGGTGAAAAGAAATTGTCGTTTTATGTCATGCGAAGAGGTGTGAAGGAGATGAATAATGGTGAAGTTGAAGCGTTTAAGGAAAACGGTTTGGAATGGAAGAAGGAAGAAGATGCATGTAACAGTAAATGAAGAGTTACACGCGTAAAGATTAAAAAGATAACAACAAAAATAAAAGATAAAAATAAAAGAAAAGATAGAAAGGAAATCATGACTTGATTAAATCTGATTCCTATATTTTTGGGATTTTCGGATTTTTAATTTTTATGGACTTTTTAATTTATGGAAAGAAAATAAATTCTAAGGAATTTGTGCTATAGGAACAACTTAAGCTTAATGTCAACATTCTTCATATCATGCGTGTTTCTTTAACTTAGGAACAATAAGGGGAGTATTATGTGACATTTGTGAGTAGCTTTATTCCTATGAATCCATGTATATGTTTTTAACATCTTAATTTGCAATGGTCTTAGGAAATTAATCACAGTCACTTAAGATCACATAGAGAAAGACAAATCAATTCAGACATGGGGGATTGGAATAGGAACAATTACTTAAGTTTTATTAAACCACTAGTGGAAAAAACGCTATATGTCACAACACAGCCTCTACGGTCCTTAAGAGAACCGAATAGGCAAATCTTCGAAATTTTGGGTGGAAAAATTGGGAACATAAACCGCTGCAGTTCTCAGAAAACCGTCGCGGTTAACAGAAACCGCTGCGGTTCTCTGTTAACCACGACGGTTAATATTCATTTTTTTTGGGTCTAACAGCCCGCGTTTTCATTATTCTCCCTCTTATTCCATTCTCCTTCCTTCCTTCTACAATTCGAACACACCACTTGTTTCCACCACACACCACTAGGTTTGTGCGCTAGGGTTCCACCACCACCACCACTGGGTTCCACCTTCCCCCGACGGCCACCAACTACCCTCGTTTTTTCTTCGATTTCCTACTTCTTGTTTGCTCTTTAATTTAATTTTTTGTGCTTTTATTGTTGTTGTTGGTGTTGCAGATTAAAAGAGGTGATTTTCTCTTCCTTAGTTGATTTACCTTGTTCTTCTTCGATTTCTCCTCTGTTCTTTGATTATTCATGTAAGTTAATTACTACTCTCCAACTAAAATTAGGGTTTTTGAATTTTTCATATTAATTTGTGGTTTTGATTTTGTGGATCAATTTTTCGCTTGAATTGGGTAATCAATATGTTGTTCTTTGATTAATAGTACGTTTGAAGTAAATTTTGTTGTTTTTGAGGTGTATTTAATTCGTATTATATGGTGTATTGTTTTTCATGGTGCAAAGTAAATTTGTAATGGTTGGTGAAAGTTGTAATTTTTTGATGAATAAGCTATGCAAGTGTTCATGTGGGAAGGGGGTTGTGTGTGTAGGGGGGTTGGCAGCGGGATGTGAAGGGCTGGATGGCAGGGGTTTGGGAAGGCTGGATTTGAGTGATGGTGTGATAAAGAAGATAGTTTTATCCTACACATATGTAGCAATATGGATCTTCTTAAGTTTTACTATGATAGTTTACAACAAATACATCTTAGATCGAAAGATGTTTAATTGGCCATTCCCAATATCTCTAACAATGATTCACATGACATTTTGTTCATCTTTAGCATTTATTCTTTTCAAAGTGTTGAAATTGGTGGAGCCAGTAACAATGTCAAGAGAAGTATATTTGTCATCAGTTGTACCAATTGGTGCACTCTATGCTTTCTCACTTTGGTTATCTAACTCTGCATACATATATCTTTCTGTTTCCTTCATACAAATGTTGAAGGCACTTATGCCAATTGCAGTTTATTCAATTGGAGTAATGTTTAAGAAGGAGAATTTTAAAGGTGAAACTATGGCAAATATGTTATCTATATCATTTGGTGTAGCAGTTGCAGCTTATGGAGAAGCAAAATTTGATGCTTGGGGTGTGACTTTGCAATTGGGTGCAGTTGCATTTGAAGCAACAAGATTGGTTATGATCCAGATCTTGTTAACATCAAAGGGTATAAATTTTAACCCAATTACATCATTATATTATGTTGCTCCATGTTGTTTGGTGTTTTTGTTAATTCCATGGATCTCAGTAGAATACCCAATTTTGAGGGATTCATCTAGTTTTCATTTGGAGTGGTTTATATTTGGGACAAATTCTGTGTGTGCTTTTGCTTTGAATCTGGCTGTTTTCTTGCTTGTTGGGAAGACATCTGCATTGACTATGAATGTTGCTGGGGTAGTGAAAGATTGGATGTTGATTACATTCTCTTGGTCTGTGATTATGGATACTGTTACACCTATCAATTTGTTTCGGTATGGTTTGGCATTTTTGGGTGTTACATACTACAATCATACCAAGTTGCAGGCCCTTAAGGCTCAGTTTCGATGTTGGTTGTTAGTTGCTCGAGAGCCATTGTCCGAGCTCCCCTTTTCCCATTCTAATCTTATTGTCACTTTTGTTATGTTTTTCAGTACTCTTATTATTGTTTGAGGGACTTTGGTATTTATCTATTTATTGATATATATTGTAATATTTGTTCAGAATGTCTTTTGCAGGGTCACTCACTTCACAAAGGTGATGCATATGCTTTGGCTGCTGCTCCTTCCCACAATAAGGTGTTTTCTGCGGGTTCTGATGGCAAGGTATGAGATTCTTGTACACAAACTCTTAGATGTGATGATGATATTAAAGTTTTTATGACTGATGCTATAGACTGGAAGATAATCATTAGCTTACTGGGTTGCTTATAGAAACCATATCTTCCTCTTTGATTGCTTTGCTTTTTATGTACTTGGCTTATTTTGTCTTATGGGCTGTTATGTTGAGCTTGCAGGTGATTAATTTTATATGTTGATTATATAACGTGTCTCATCTTGATAATTTTTTCAGCTTATTATTAGTGCCAGATAGAATCATTTATTTAATAAAATATATGAGAACCTACTCCTGATCACCTTTGCCAAGAGCAGTATATATAAACACACTCATATAAATACACACACATACATACATAAACAATTTCATGTTATGGGCAAGGTTAATTTTTTTTTTGGTTTGTTTATGTCTTGATAGTTTTTGTGAGTTGGTGATGGTTGCATTCTCTACTGCTAGTGATTGCATGAGCTAGTTTGATAGTTCTTTATAGTTGGATGAAATATGAAGATGTTGGTGTTGGATTAGTTGTTTATTTGCTTGGTGATTGAAACCTCTGGTTAGCACGGGAACAACAAGGGGGGTGGGTGGCGGTGCGGGGGGGGCAACGTAGGGGGTGGGGGCGGTGCGGTGGGGGTGGGGGCGGTGCGGTGGGGGTGGGGCGGTGCGGGGTGGGGGCAAGTGCGGTGGGTTGGGGGCCGGTGCGGGGGGGTGGGGGCAATTGCTCTTTGAAATTTTGTGTAGCTTTAAAGATTTCAGCTTTATAATGTTAGGGTCTATACTTTAGTTGATATTGTTGATATTGTTAATATGAAACCAGACATTTTTCTTGTGAGTTGAAACGTTCTAAAGCTTTAAGTAGTTGATTCTAATCTAAGGTGATTTTATTTGCTAATAAATTTGAATTCATTTGATGTTTCCCAATGTGAAGTTGTAATCTTATGTTGTTCGATCTTTCTGCAGGTGTGGTAAGAAGCAAAGTGGTGTTTATCTGGATGGGGGGGGGTTGCTCCTTATGGTCTGATGGGTTTAGGTCTTGGGGACATATCAGTTCCAAGTCTTCTAGCAAAATCTGGATGGATTAAAGACTCTTTCTCATTGTGCTTTAATGAAAATGGTTCTAGATTATATAGTTAATATTTTTATGTAACTAATTATTTTTGCTTATGCTTTAATTAAGCATAATATGCGTAATAAAATGAGTATTGATATGTACTATTGATTTGATATCGATTAATAATGAAAAAAATACAAAAAAAAAAAAAAAATTTGGTTTTTGGGGTGGTCAACCGCTGCGGTTTTGACCCAAAACCCCAGCGGTAAATGATTAACTGATCCGGTTTAGGACCGGATCAGTTAATATTTGGGGACCGCTGTGAGTCCAACCGATGCGGCCCAAAACCGGAGCGGTAAACCCGATTTTGACCGCAGCGGTTGAACTTTTTCCACTAGTGAACCTAACTCAAGCCTTAATTTTTCATATCTACCTCTTTGTAGAGGATTAGTTAGTATATCAGCAATCTAATTTTCAGTTTGACAAAACTCAAGTATAATCAAACCTTTATATACATTTTCTTTTAGAAAGTGATGTCTGATATGTATATGCTTAACTCTTGAATGATGCACTGGATCTTTTGAAATACTAATAGCACTAGTATTATCACAATAAATAGGAACCCAATTAAAGATTATTCCATAGTCGCAAAGTTGTTGTTTTATCCAAAGCATTTGAGAGCAACATGTAGCAGCAGCTACATATTCTGCTTCAGCAATGGATAAAGCAACTATGTTTTGTTTCTTGGTGCTCCAAGAGACTAAACTATGACTAAGAAATTGAACCATACCTGAGGTACTTTTCCTATTTACAAGATCTCCAGCATAGTCAGCATCAGCATATCCTCTTAACTCAAATGTATCACTTCTTGGATAGAAAAGTCCAAGATCATCTGTTCCTTTAAGATATCTAAGAATTCTCTTCACGGCAGTTAGATGAGACTCCTTGGGATTTGCTTGAAATCTAGCACACAAACCAACACTAAAAGCTATGTCTGGACGACTAGCAGTTAGATACAAAAGTGAACCAATCATGCCTCTATATTTTGTTTGATCAACACTTGTTCCTATGGAATCTTCATCTCATCTAGTTGAAGTTCCCATAGGAGTGTGATTTATCTTTGAATTTTCGAGGCCATATTTCTTTAACAGTTCCTTTATGTATTTTTGTTGGTGAATAATTATTCCTTTTTCAGTTTGCTTAATTTGTAACCCAAGAAAGAAATTTAACTCACCCATCATACTCATCTCAAATTCATTACTCATAAGGTTTGAGAATTCTTTGCACAATGATTCATTAGTTGCTCCGAAAATAATATCATCAACATATATTTGAATAAGTAGTATGTCAGTTCCTTTCGAATTTAGAAACAAAGTTTTATCCACCTTTCCTCTTTTAAAGTTGTTTTCTAAAAGGAACTTTGATAATCTCTCATACCATGACCTAGGCGCTTGCTTTAACCCATGAAGAGCCTTGTCAAGCTTGTAGACATGGTTTGGGAGATCATTGCTTTCAAATCCAGGGGGTTGTTCAACATATACATCTTCATTTAAATAGCCATTTAGAAATGCACACTTAACATCCATTTGATACAGTTTAAATCCCATTTAGGCAGCAAATGCAATTAGTATTATAATGGCTTCAAGTCTAGCAACAGGAGCGAAGGTTTCTTCATAGTCAATTCCTTCTTGTTGATTATAACCTTTTACTACAAGTCTAACTTTGTTCCTTACAATTGTTCCATACTCATCTAGTTTATTTCTAAACACCCATTTTAAGCTAATCACTTTTTGATGTTTAGAAGAGGGAACTAGATGCCATACCTTGTTTCTTTCAAACTCATTTAATTCAGCTTGCATAGCAGTTATCCAATCAGAATCAGTTAGGGCTTCTTCATGATTTATTGGTTCTATCATTGATAAGAAGGCATGAAATGCATAAAAATTCCTTAACTGAGATCTAGTCTGCGTACCTTTGGATATGTCACTTATTATGAGTTCCACTGGATGTGATTTTTAATGTCTCCAAGGTTTTGGTTGAAACTCCCTTATAGGAACAGGTTGTTCCTCTTGAGTTTCATGAGAGGATGAGGAGCTTTGTTCATTTGTTCCTATTTCAGCAATTGTTGAATCGGTTCCTTCAACATTTTCGTTCTTAGTAGGAACAGGAACAACTCCATCATCTTGAGAAACAGGAACATCATTGTTATGATGTTTTCATCTCCTTCGTTCCTTTCCTCTTTTATTTCTTCTTCCTCAATTGAATCTGCATCTTTCTCATTTGGTCGTACCAAGCCAATCTCAAAGTCATCAACCTGTTTACTTGGATTAAAGTTGGCAGATTCATCAAAGATTATGTGGATACTTTCTTCAACACACATAGTTCTTTTATTGTAAACTCTATAAGCCTTACTATGGGATGAATATCCTAAGAATATTATTTCATTACTCCTAGCATCAAATTCTCCAAGATTATCTTTCCCATTGTTATGAACAAAACATTTGCAACCAAATGTTTTGAAATGAGTAATATTGGGTTTCTTTCCAAAATAAAGCTCATAAGGAGTTTTGTTAATGATAGGTCTCATCATGGCACGATTTATTATGTGACAAGCAGTATTAACAGCCTCAGCCCAAAAGTTCCTTAGAAGTTCACTAGCAATTAGCTTGGTCCTAGCCATTTCTTCCAAAGTTCTATTTTTCCTTTCTACAACCCCATTTTGTTGTGGTGTCCTAGAGGCAGAAAAATTATGATCTAGCCCATGGTTTCTTCTTAACTCATCAAATTTATAATTTTCAAACTCTTTACCATGATCGGATCTAATATGCATCAATTTGTGACCACTCAAATTTTGAACTCTTTTAGCAAAGACAAGGAACTCATCATAAGTCTCATCCTTACTAGAGAGAAAAATAACCCCAGTGTACCTAGAGTAGTCATCAACAATAACTAACACATACCTCTTTCCACTTCTACTTTGAATTCTCATAGGGCCACACAAATCCATATGAATTAATTCTAAAGGTTTTGTGGTGCTCACAACAGTTTTAGATTTGAAAGAGGATCTAATATGTTTTCCTTTGGCACATGCATCACAAACTTGATCAATATGAAATTTTATAGATGGTAATCCCAAAACAAGATCTTTTGATCGAAGTTTGTCAAGTAATGAAAAGCTAGCATGTCCTAGACGCTTATGCCATAAGAGTGGATCATCTTCAATAACACTAAGGCATGTCAAATTGTTTTTAGGAACAAGATCAAGATCCATAATATATGTGTTCCCTTTCCTTGTTCCTTCCAAGATGACATTCTTAGAGTTAATGTTAACGATCAAGCATTTTTCACTATTAAATTTAACAACATTTCCCTTGTCACAGAATTGGGAAATACTTAACAGATTGTGCTTTAAACCTTCAACTAAAAATACATTATCAATGGAGTGTGATAGTGACTTACTAACCTTACCCATGGAAACTATGTTACCTTTCTTATTGTCACCAAAGGTCACACTTCCACCTTCATAGGTTGAGAGTGAGAGAAACTTAGATTTGTCTCCTGTCATATGCTTAAAACAACCACTATCAAGATACCAAGTGTTGTTCCCCCTCACTCCAACTTGCAAAAATCAACTAGATGTTAGTTGTAGGAACCCCTTGTTTCGTGGGTTCCTGTTCTTGACTAGCATTTGATTTGGCAACCCATTTCATGCTACTCATCTTCACATTTTTGCCAATTATTCCAGTTCTTAGTTGACATTGATTTATGTAATGACCTATCTTTCCACAGTACATGCAAATTTTATCACTAGGTAGGTCAACGTATTTTCTTATGTTTGTTCCTCTTCTTGTAGTTTTCAAAACCAAGACCTTCTCTTCTTTTAGTCTGTGGTCTCTCAATCCATTAAGCAACAACCATCACTTTGCCTCTGTTCCTTGCAACAACCAGTTCCTTTAAAACATTTTTCTCTTTATTCAACTTTTTCGATCTCAGATTTGTAACCTTTCAAAGGAGTTGATCTAATATCAAAGGAACATAGAACAGGGACAAATTCCTTTAAGTGTGAAATTTCTAAATTGATTAGATAATTTTCATTCTTCACACTCTCATATGATTCCTTGATTTTTAAATTCTTATCAAATAAATCAAAGAACCTAGTTTTAACATCCGTTCTCATTTTCTTAAGTCATTCTATATGTTCTTTACAAACTTTAACAGCTTGTTCAATTTGCTCACGTTTTTCACGTTCATCTCTACATTCAAGAATTGCATCATAAAGATGATCATAAATTTCAGGCCTAGTTTTGCCATCTAAGTCTGATTCAAGTCCATGTTGGCTTACCTCAACATTTTCTTCATCTTCTTTTTCGTCAGTGTTTGCCATGAGGCAAAGATTTGCAGTTTCTTCAATTTGTTGTTCTTCTTCCTCTTCAGTCTCTAAATCTCCCCAAGCTGCTATCATAGCCTTTCGAACATTCGCTTTAGAGAAAGGTGCTTTGGATTCCTTGTTCCTTTCGGCAAAGCGTTCCTTGTTCCTTTCTTTGGTCTTATCATTTTCCCAAAGTGGACATTCCTTGATGAAGTGATTTGTACCACCACATTTATGACAAGCAGCTTTGTTAGAAAACCTTTTAGTTTTACCTTTGAAGTTCCCATTCTTCATGTTCCTATACATCTTTTGAAATTTTCGGACCATGAGTGATGCTTCCTCTTCTTCTGAGTTAGAGTCATCTTCATCATATGCTTTGAGGGCAATGGATTTTGACTTAGAGCTTTCACCATACTCAGTATCAAGGTGAAGCTCATGAGTCATAAGTGATCCAGCAAGCTGTTCCAAGTTGAACTTAGTTTGGTCTTTTGTTTCTTGTAAAGCAGTGACCTTAGCCATCCATTTATCCTTAGGAAGACTCCTAAAAACTTTTCGAACATGATCCTCTGATGAATTAAACTTACCAAGAGAACCAAACTCATTAATAATGTTAGTAAAACAAGTAAACATCTCTTGTACACTTTCTTTAGTCTTCATGGAGAACAGTTCATATTGATTCATTAGTAAATCAATTTTAGATCTCTTGACTTCATTAGTTCCTTCATGGGTTACTTCTAGTAAATTCCATATTTGCTTTGTGGATTTGCATCCCATGATCCTATTGTGTTCATGGGGTCCAAGTCCACAATGCAACAGTTTAACAGCCATTGCATTTACTTCCATTTTTTCGAAATCAGCTTTGTCATATTCAGATAAGGGTTTTGGAATTACCTCATTTTTGTCATTAGTAGTTGTGACATCAAAATCACCAACTTCAATGACACTCTATACCTGGTAGTTTTCGGCCTTGATGAATATCTCCATTCTGTTCTTCCAGTAGGAATAGAACTTCCCATTGAACATGGGAAGTCTTTGCGTAGAGTAACCTTCCTCAAGTTTCTCGGCGGTATTCATTGTTCCTTAGATATTTTTCTCAATAGGGTTTCCTATCTTTCGTGAGTTCTGGCTATGATACCAATTGTTATTTCACTAGGAACAATACAAGAGGGGGTAAATTGTATGTGTAGATAAATGTAACTTTTTGCGGAATTTTAAACTTAAGCAAAGAAACAAGCTAAAGGAACACAAGGGATTTTTACGAGGAAAAACTTATTGGGCCCAACAAGAAGAAACAACCTCGACCATTAGGGATTTTAAACTTAACTCTTTCACTAATTAGGCCAAACAACTTTGTTACAACCTAATTCTACTCACGGGCCACACCTTGAGTTTCTAAACTTAAGTTCCTGAACAACTGTACCCTTAACAGCTGTTCCACTCAACTTCACTTGAAGTTTTCTCACTTTAACTCGCTTCACTCAAAGCTTCTCTCTTACAGAACTTCACTCAAAGTCCCCTTACCCCAAAAAACCAATATACAATAGATCAAATAAACTTAGTGGAATTAGAGTAAGAAGGCAAAGAACAAATGACTTTTATGAGAGAATGAAGGCACTGACTCTTTACTTAGTTAAACTCACTAATACACTTGGTCAGACACAAATTGGAACTTAATTAGACATTAGTATTTGTAGTGGTAATAACTTAGAACGTGGGATTAAAACTTGTGTTAGTGGTAAAATCATTATCCCATGATGTTCCTTACCCGAAGGAACACGTTCCTCATTCAACCCATGATCTCCATGATCACTGTTAAACGTGGGAGATAATTATGTTACTGCTCCCTTAATTTTAGCAACCACTTCAAGCATTAATTCGAAAATCTGATTTAATTAAAAAGCATTTTAATTATTAAAACCAAAATAAAATCCTTTTACCAAAAATATTATCTTTAAAATATTTTCCATAAAAACCGAAAAGGATATTTATTATCTTTATAAAAATAAAATCTTTTCCTTAAATTAATATTTTTCCTTAAATAAAACAGTTACCTAGAATCTAGGCATAATTTACTCAACAGACATAATTAACCATTGTAATGCTTCATCCTAAGTTTAGTTCCTTTTAATAATTAGTTCTTTTAACTTATTAGTTAAGCGCCAGTTCGTCTGTTCCTTACAAAGGAACAAACACTCATTCTCATTCTAAATTGACATAGTTCCTTACCATTCTTACTCGTTCCTTTACAATGGAACTAGAAACAAAAAGCCTCGCTTTAGTCTTCTTGCTCCAATGCTGCTCCAGTACCAAATCTTGAAACATCTTTACTTAGTCTTCAAAATCCCAACTTGATTTCTTCCTTGACTTAGTATTCTCTTTGTTCCTTTCATTACCTTGAAATTCATTCACTTAAACAACTTGTTAGTCCAATACTTAGTTTGCATCTTTGTTCCTTTGTCATCATCAAAACTAGGGTTCAACATTATGGATTCATACTCTAAACATATGTTAATCAGCAAAATTCTTTCACAAACTATGTTAGCTATAATAATCATGCTAACCGAAGACTCGCATGAGGACAAGAAATTTAAGGATAACATCTATGAATGATGTCCTACATAACAAAAATAATGTCTCTAAATAAATATAACAAACACACAACCCAAATTCAGAAGTAACCATTAACTATGAAATCCATTAAAAAAAACCCATGAAAACAATACCTACAACATGTAATTATATCTACCCCAAGATCCTAGTATCATACTAACCCAACTTAAGTATTAAGACTAAAATAAACCCTAGACGGACTAATCGTACTAGGATCGCCGTTAGTTACCTTGAAGACCTCCAATTGTTTGCATTTCCATTATGTACTGTTCTGTTCTGACCACGATTCCCGACGATCTGAAGCTTGGATGCCAAATTGCTCCGGTCAAAGTGAAGTTCCATATGTCTTCAACGTGTTGTCCAAATGTTTTTTTTGCTGTTACAAATAGGTCCAAAGATGATTTAACAGAGGATTAAAGAGGGAGGTTACAATAGCTAATAATAAGGGATTCAAATGGGCATTAAAGAGGGGGTTGCAAGCTTCAAAAGTCATTTCCTTCTCCATTAAAATAACTGATTTTTGGGAGCTCTTTCAGGAACCAAACTCCATGTCCAAAAAGTTGTTACGGCGGTCCAACACGCGATTTAAGCGATAAAACAAAATGCATAGCTAAAACGCGAAATTTAAATACTAGAAAATTAATATATAATTTCTGATCAAATAAACTATACATAAAACTTTTTTAAAGTAAAAAAAAGTATACGATATAATATTTAAAAGGAGTAAAATATTCTAATTTTAACGAAAAATAATAATTAATGGAAAATAACACGAAAATTTAGAAGCGAAATTTCGGGGTGTTACACCACTCCCTTGCTATTCCCTGGCATTGTCAATGCTGCCCAATACCGTTCCCGGGATCCCTCCTCCTCCGAGTCACCTCCTGATCCCAACTGGCACCATTCTAAGTCCTCTACTGCTTCGTCTCCTCGCAAACCATGACTTTACTTGGGCAAGTGTCAGTGGTGCCGCGAGCAAGGCCATTTACTCAACAACTGCATGACTTTCAAAAGGAGATTCCCCACTATTCAAGTCCCTTCACCTGCTCCTATTCGTGGTGTCAAGAAAGCTCCTCATGCTCACATTGTTACTGTCCATAATCCCTCCTTCACTAGTTGGATTCTCGACAGTGGTGCTTCCCACCATGTGACCAATGACCTTGCCAACTTGTCTCTTCACGCTCCATATGATAACACCGAGGAATTAGTGATTGGTGATGGTTCGACTCTTCCAATCCACAATTTTAGTTCTTTCTCTCTCTCTATCTTCTACGACATTTCACTTTTCTAATGTCTTACATGTCCCATCCATTTCACGAAATATTCTATCTATTTTTCCGCAAAATTAATATGAGTATTGAATTCTTACCATCTCTTTTTCGTGTCAAAGGCGCTTTCACAGGGTCAGCCGGAGTCTATGAGTGGAGTCCTCCTCAAGCTCAAGTTTTCACTTCCTTTAAAATGTCTAAGCATGATTGACATCATCGGCTATGCCTCCCGTTTAGGGGTGGAAGTTCTTCCTCATGCTCAGGGACTTTTTCAGTCAAAAGAAATACTTTGGGGACCTTTTAGCACGTGCTCATATGTCTGATGCTAAGGCGGTCTCGACCCCGATGGTCTCGCATCCTTCTCTCACTTTGGAGTCTGGTTATCCACTTTCTACTCCAACTGAATACCGAGCTTTAGTGGGAAGCTTACAATATCTCACTCTTACTCGAATGCATATTGCCTTTGCAGTTACAAAGCTCTCTCAATTTATGCACAAACCAACTGATTCTCATTGGCTACCCTTCGACGGTTACTACGTTATTTAAATGGCACCATTAATCATGGCCTAGTACTACATTGCCACTCTCCTCTTAGCCTTCACACATATACTGATGCGGATTGGGCTGGTGGTCGAGATAATTTTGTCTCTACCACCGGCTACATTGTATACTTAGGCCACAATCCTCTCTCATGGAGCTCTAAGAAACAACAAGGTGTTGCACGTTCATCCACAAAAGCTGAGTTTCGAGCAGTAGCTTCTACTACTGCAGATTTATTATGGCTCACTTCGTAACTCTCTAAACTCCACATTCTGCTGCCCACTCTTCCAAGTATCTATTGTGATAATCTCATTGCAATCAACTACTCCAAAAACCCAATCTTCCACTCTCGAATGAAGCATCTATCTCTTGCTTTTCATTTTTTTTGTGAACAAGTTCAATTAGGGAAGCTCCATGCTCAACATATTAAGGGTGATGATCAGCTTGTCGACGCCTTAACCAAACCTCTTTCTTTGGCACGGTTTAGTACACTGTTCTCCAAGATTAGCCTTATCAATCGACTGTCCAATTTGCAGGGGAATATTAAGGAATAAATCCTCTGAAAATATTTTCCTTGTAAATATCTTTCACAATATATTTTATGTTGATATTCTGTAGTATATTCTCTTGTTGTAAAAGGTTGATTAGCCTTATATCTTATCTAGCATAATAATAACAATAGTTAGGTAGTTTGTTAGTGCTAATTACGGCTACTATAGTTTACCTAGGTCAAGCTACTCGTGCCTATTTAAACATATTCATTCCTTCAATAAAGATTATCAAATTATCATATCCTTCATATTCTTATACCACATACCCACTACCCATGGTGGATCTAGCTTTTGGCATACACACTCGCCCACTACCACCAAAGGCATACCTAGTTGGGCGGGTTTGATGCGGAATCCCCTAAATTATTCCCACTTGTCATCCCTATACTTCATAAAAAATAACCAATTTTTCTTCAGTTTCTTATCAAATCATCTCTCAAAAGCAAAATCTTCCCTCAATTCTCTTAAATTAGGTTAGCAAAAATTTCTACCAAGTTGATCCGACCCCTTCTAGGTTAATTTCGAGTTTAACAATTATTTCAAAAGATAAGATTCATTCATTTTAGAAATCTCGGTGGTTTATAAATTGGAGTTTATTTCACTTTTTTGTTTTCTTTCAAATAACTCTTCAATTTCTCCATTCTATATATGAAATTGGTTTTAATTATTTTTCTCTTTGCTATGCAAAAGAGATATGTCTCCTTCCTCCAATAATTAAAATGGAACTCAAAAAATGCAGCTGGTGGAAATTCTTGCAAGAGAAATGAGTTGATGACAATGACAACAAAGAAAATAATGAGGAGAAAGGAGAAAAAAATTCATCTTGTTCATATATCTTAAAGCGTGTTTTTAATTAAGTGAATTGAATAGGAGTAACTGAGTAAAGAAGATGAGTGAAGGAAAAATAAACGAAAGGCTAAAAGTGAGGGAAATCAAGGGCTTAGAGAGATGAAAAGGTAATTGGTGTTAGTTGTTGGACCCCACCAAATAGATACTTGGATGAAATTCATCGTGTGGTAGTGATTTATTAGGTTTTGATAGTTAAAAAAGAGTTCTTTTAAAAAATATATATAAAAGGTAGTTATTAATTTTTTTTTTCCTTTTGGACATTCTCCATATGGTGACTTTTGCAAAATTTTAATTAGTATAGGTAAAGAGAATAGTCGATATTGGATCCTGTAATCGATTAAGCGTCACTGGTTTCAAATCGAAACTGGTTTTGTTGGTTCTTATTTTGGGTAAAGAAACGAAAATCAGGTGAAATCAATTATGATTCTCGTTCTCTACTTTTTAGAACTAGAAACAGTTGGCTACCCGATTAAGCAGTCTATGATAGAAATGGTCATAAGTGTTCTTCTTGTAAACATTTGGGTATAATACATTTTTGTACACTTAATTAAGAAGTTATTGTTCTATTGGGCTTCCCACAACTTAAGTGGGTTTACGACGGGTTTTAATTAAGTTTAATTTCTTAAGAAAATGTTAAAAATACAAGAATAGTCGCTAATATATTATTGTTGATTATAAATTATTAAAATGACGAGATGCTCATAAATCGGTACTCGGTGATTTCAGTTTCGGTTCCAAACTTTAAGGAATGATGATATATTATTGAAAGTATATATATTTCTCATTTAACACATATGTTACTACCTTGGTTTCTCTAGACTCCCAAGTCCCAACACTGCCAGTCCGCAACTATAACCACTAATATTACCATTGATCATCAATTAATAAAACATTAGTGATGTTGATATGTTGAAAGTATACATATAAGACAAATCTAATAACATATATTATACTAACTTTTTTTCTACATATTGGTTAAAGAAAGTATGATCAAACCAGTGTATCTAAATAGTGCAAAAGTCAATATAAAACAACTAAAAAACCAAAATGGAGTAGTTATACTCCATATCAATTAGGTTAGCACTAGTAGGATATATGTTATACAAATTTTATAAGAAAGTTCTTGTATATTGACACTAGTGGAAAAAAGTTCAACCGCTGCCGTCAAAACCGGGCTTATCACTCTGGTTTTGGGCTGCATCGATTGCACTCGCAACAGTCCCCAAATATTAACTGATCCGGTCCTAAACCGGATCAGTTAATCATTTACCGTTGCGGTTTTGACCCAAAACCGCAGCGGTTGACCACCCCAAAAACCAAAATTTTTTTTTTCCATTTTTTCTTTATTAATCGATATAAAATCAATTGTATATATCAATACTCATTTTATTAAGCATATTATGCTTAATTGAAGCATAAACATATATAATTAGATACATAGAAATATTAACTATAATTTTGATCTGTATGTTTATCTAGATCTCCATTACAATTTTGATCTCCTGTGCTGCCATTACCATTACAGTTGTCCTCCATAATATGAGATCCATTAACTGTTAGATTAGTACCTGAATTACTATCAGTTGATGCATCACAAGCAATACTACCAGTTCCCTGATCAGTTGAAGAACTATTTTTATGTTTATGCTTTGACTTCTAATACGTCCACGTACAGTGGATGAAACTTCATTTGCACCTTGAGTAATTGAGCTCAAAATCCCACCGGAAGATGACCGGCTCAGTCCCTGACAAACAGCGGAGATAAAATCAACCTTCTCAAAGGACGAGATCACATGTTTCACCAGATTCATAAGACATGCTGGTGTGGCAATCAACATGCACTAGCCTTTGGCACCATAGGCAACAACACATAGGAGATCCACTGAGAAAAGAAGCACTACAAGGTTCTTCACAATAGCTACAGATATAAGTTTCATCAGTTTGATCAGTAATCTCAACCCATCGAACAACCCGTTGGTGAACAACCTGTTCACAGCCTAGCATTGAAACACATTTGCAATTCTTGTGTGCATTTGAGGAACAACGTAGGTGAGAAGCTGTTCCGCAAATGCTGCATCGGTAAATAAAACTCTCTGAAGGCACCATTGCACTTGTTTAACACACATATCAGACCTGGTATATCAGCCAGAACTGAAATCAAGTTTCAAAAAAAATATTGCTTTTGACTTTTCAGGAATTGGTTTTCAGCCAGCTAAGGCTGGACATTTTTTAATTTAACAACATTAACATACAACATCCCCTATCATAGTCAACGTCTGAACAGAAAAGGAAATACCGACTCACCATATAAGTGAGTACAAAAATTGAGATGGCCTATTATTCACAAAGAAATATAAATGAGTATAGCGGTACCTTCTTTTTTGACATAATATCAAGTTTAGTGCATTAACATGAGCCGGGGTGAAAATTGAGTACAGGTAGATCCAATGCCTCATTCTATCATCCCCGGGAAGAGATGATGAAAAGAAATCCATGGCCAGCAGAAGCTCCAGGTTTTGGGGGCTAGCAAATTTCACAGCAGGTAAATTTCGTAGTCGAACTATTTATGAAATTAGTAGATCAAATTATCAAACAATAGGGACATTAACCTGAAGCAAAGGAAGCCAGGGATGGCAACAAGCACATTCTACAAAACTATAAAGGTCCTCAACTGAACTTCTAGCTTCAATATTATACAAATAGTCTGGAGATAATTTCCTAATGCATATACTGACTAGTGAATCAAGGAGACTACAAACAACACAACTCAATGAGAAACGGAAGAAAGAAATGAAGAAAAAGGGAACAATAAACTTTCACGTAATTGAACATATATTACTCCATTAATTGCTTTCAGGTTCAGTAGATAGCATAGCAATGAAACTAGCACGACAATCCTTACAATACAAAGAGCACTTTAATAGTCTACAATTGTCTCCCATGTACACATGAACAAAACTGATCAATCAGACATGCTACAAACTGAACCAGCACAACAAGGAAACCTAGTGGGTTTCCTAATCAATCGACTTCCATGATAACCAATTTCCAAAACTTCACGCAATCTGTGCTGAATAAGCTTAATAGGCAATATTAGAGTTGTATAATTGACTGAACAACAAGATAAGACACCACACCAGGCACTATTATTACTAGCAAGAAGTCTATTCCAAACGTGATTCTTCATGCGTCTATTCCAACCAATCCAAATTTTAAACTAGTAAACAATATTTTTCACAAAAATGAAATTCAATATACCAAAAACATTAATACAAGAATCGTAACTGAACCATTATCTCTCTGCCATCAATAACTATGCCTGCATATCAAAACCAATTAAAACTAGAAATTCATGAAATTGAGCGGAAGAAAAACACCAACCATCAAGCTTTTCAACAGCCTTCGCAGCCTCATCTTGATATTTGTAACGAACAAAAGCAAAACCCCGAAATTACAAACCCTAAATTGGAAAAATTAATGGCGACATCTTCATCTTCTTCGCGACATCATTCTTCGCTTGATTTTTTCGCAATCTCTTCGCGACTTCATTCGCTTGATCTTTTCGCAATCTCTTCAGATTTTATTCTTTGATTCGTCTTTCATGGTGGCTGAAGGATGAAGTTTTTGAGGACTGATGAAGGATACACGCTAACATCGAAGAGATAGGACGAGAGAGATGGATGAAGGATGAAGAAAAGGGAGAGCATCTGCGTGTGAGAGAGAATGGGATTAGGGTTATGAGGGATGAGAGAGAAACAGCTGGGCCGCGTGAGAGAAAAGGGGTGGAGTTAGCTGGGCCTCGCGTTTTGTAATGAATCCCATTTTGTCCCACTTTATGGATACGGATTAACTGATTCGGTCATATGCACTGGATCTGTTAACAGAAAACCGGATCTGTTTTCTGTTAACTGATCCGGTAAATTGAAGGACCGGATCCGTTAATCAGCCCAGTTTTCCCTCCCAAGAAATTGCCGATGTACGGATCCGATTTTTGCAAAACCGAATCGGTTACTAAGTGACATATAGCGTTTTTTCCACTAGTGTGATTTAGTTGGTAAGGTGAAATATTTTACTAAATCGAGAGCTCAAACAGGTCAATTTAGTCCAATTTAACAAGTAAGGCGTCTTTAGATTAGGGGAGAAGGGTATGGGAAATCCCCACCCAAAGTTTTGATATCATAACTTATAAACCTCTGCCACTAGACCGAGTTTTGTTTAAACTATCCATATCATCATCCACTCCATTATTCTTCCCATTGCAAGCCTTCAACCCATAACAACTTGAGATTATTGCCACAAAATTTTTCACTTTGTTCACTAAATTATCCATATCATCATTGTTACCACCATTTTTAGATGTTAAGTAACATTTATTATGATACATTGAATTGGACCTCAAAAGGTTTAATTTTGCTTTAATATAAAGGCCCAACAAAAGCATAAAGCCCATTGGGCGAAGTCAACATAAGTCAAAGCCAACAGAGGAAGACCATCAAGACTACCAGGAGATGAAAGTCAAGAACTGTAAAAGGACAAGCAGTTAGAGAACAATCATGAAACGGTTCAACATGAAGAGGAACGTGCACAATAGGGTGACTGTTATTCAGCCGGAAAGAGATTTGAATCAAATATGATTCAAACATTTTCCCTCCCTAGCATGTATGAAGTTACATAGGAGTATTACGTTTCTCTATAAATAGAGAAACCATCATCAAGCAAAGAACAACGAACAACACATCAAACTGCATTTCTTCTTTTCTTAGCGTAGCCTAGCCTTAGCCTAGTCAACCCCCTTTTGGGATTATAGTTTAGTTCTTTAGACGTAGAACATATTCTGGTGCCAAGATCTCTAAGTGTCCGATTGAAGCAAGGAACCATGGAGTTACAGACTTCGTTTCTTCCCTTTAGTTGTCCAGCCTGGCTTATTCTTTTATGTGTTGTAAAATCTTTCTCAAAGTTTGTGGCATGTATGGGAATGTTATGCTTTAATTAATTAAAAGACTAATTATTGTTTGCTCTATTTATTGCATTTCGAATGAATTTAATAGGCGTTGTAGTTTAATCATTAATTAAATTGTAACAAAGTACGTTAGCAAGGTTTTATCTAATTAAAATCGGTAACCCCCAGGGACTAAGCCTCCCAAGGCATTCAGTATCAAACTATTGGATGTGCATTGACTTGTGTGCAAAGTCAACGAACTGATTTTGCACCGACAAGTTTTTTGGCGACCACAGTGGGAGAAGAAGATTCATAATTAAATTGTGAAGTTTCTTCTACGTACTTTCAAAAACTAACTGTAAAAAACGATTGTTTTTATTTAAATGCCGGAAACACATTCTAAGAAGAATAAGGAAGTTTCTCAGGATGAACCAAGTTTCCACAACATGAAAACTAGTTCTTCAATCCCTCCGGAAACAAGGGTGCATGGTAACAGTGGTGAACCAATTCATCATGGTCATGAGGAGTTAGTTGGAGATACCCCACAAAGGGATTACTCATCTCCAAGTAGTACTGGTCGTGGACTTATACACCAAATGTATGGAAGGTTCACGGAGATAGTAAAGAATTTGCTATTATAAGCCAGAGAGAGAGTCAGAGACAACAATTTGACTCTAACTACATAACTCTAGCCCATGAGTCTGCCAGAGTCTTCACGAATATCCTCCAAAGGATAAGTGAAGAAAATAGAGATATTAACTCTAGGCAAATTGATAGGATACTTGTTGATATCAATGATACTATGAGTGCAACTTTCACGACAATGTCTAAGTCTCTTGCCACTGAAGTAGTTACTCGCCTAGAATCACTAGTCGAAAAACACTATCAGTTAAATGAGAAACTAGTTAAGGCCTTAGAAGAGGTCCAGTTAGATAGAGCAAGGGGAAGTTGTGGCCCAGCGCCATATGTTTCTCCAATAGGTTACCCTCCAAGGGTACATTTCTCCCATCCTGAGACTAGAGATCCACTTATCTCAAGCGATCCACAAACTTCCTCCCATGTGCATCAAACAAGGGCAATACCCTTGAGCCATGGAGAGGGTAATCATGGAAATCTTAGGAGAAGTGATGGAATGGCAGCGGGAGTGGAGCCATGCTGGCACCAGGCGTTTGGACATCATTAACCTTCGCTTTCCATGGGTGGTGGATAAGTTGGTGACAACACACACCAATATGGACCATCACAAGGAGGACAGAGGCAAGGAACTTTTGTTGCAAACAACAATAATACATCATATGCATACACGCCTCCTAACCAACAAATTATGGCTTGTATTCCTTCTAAACCTTGTGCTTATATACCTCCTAACCAACCAACTATGGCTGGTACGCATCATTAGGGTATAGTCAGCCCCAAGCTCCATTTGCTCAAGCAACTGGACCTATCATCAGGGGATGCCTATAAATGCATACAATCCCACCACAAATGGCACAAGGAGCAGCCAATCCTACCTCTATGCACAACCAGGAGATCCCTATGGGAGGTTATCAAAATCATCCTTTCAATCCTAATCCTAACCCTGCATATGATCATGCAGGAAACATGGGGTATGGAAATATGGGATACCCAGGAAGGCATCGGATCCATAGGCAGCACAAGTTGAGGCACTAGTCCAAAGATTAGTAGGGGATACCTCTAGGAAAAATCAGAGGCAGATAGATTAAAAACCTTACCCTGAATGGATTGATAGTGCAAATCCATTTCCTAGAACGTTTAAGATACCTGGCTTTACCTTGTACTCCGAAAATGATAGAGTTTCTGCTAAAGAACATTTAGTTAGGTTCAATTGTCAGTGTAGAGAAGCAACTGACAATGATTTCTTAAAACTTAGAATGCTCTCCATGTCTCTTACTGAGACTGTTTTTTTTGTGGTACACTAATGTACCACCCAATTCCATCCGTTCCTGGCAAGATATGCAGGTGCAATTTACAAATCATTTTGCACGCACTGAGCCAAGGGTGACCCTAAGTGATCTGGCCAGAATCCAACAAAGTTAGGTGAGTCTGTTGAAGACTACCTATCTAGATTCAAGATGGCTAAGATTAGGTGTCATGTTAGCATTCCTGAAAGAGAGTTTGTACAAATGGCTCAAGAGGGAATGTTAATTCAGTTTAGGAAAAGGTTTGATGGTCTTGCCTTTGGCGATTTTGTTGAATTAGCAGAATTGGCTGTAAAGTATGAAAGGAACCTACAAGCTGAAAGTGCAGTAAGACACCAAAGTTTCTTTGCTAAGAATGAGGAGCCCTTCCACTTTGAGACTGCACAAAAAGTGGACGTGGCAGAAATCATTCAGGGAGTACCTTATTAATGTTCCCTTTTAGAGAAGAAAGAATTTATAGCGCCATGAAATCTAGACAAAAGAGGACATATACTTTTGATGCCAAAAAATCTAATTCTATCTTTGATTGGTTATTATCTAACAACAAGATAAAATTGGTTGGGAGACATAAAGTAAGAACTGCTGAAGAAGTTAAGGGTAAAAAATACTATAAATGGCATGATGTAGTAACTCATGATACTTCTGAATGCATTGTTTTTAGAAATAAAATCCAGGATGAAATTGGTAAGAAAAATATCATGTTTCCTGATGATGAAGATGTGAATGTAGGTAGAATGGATGAACCATTTGAACTATTATGTGGTATGGTAGAGGCTAATAATGTGTTTACAGTTACCTTGCAGACATCTCAAGCTACTGAAGTAGGCAACCAACTCTTCAACAAATTACTCGATGAAGGAATCTTGGTTATGCCAAAAATGGCCAATGAAGAAGGGCTGGAAGATATGTGCAAATGGCATATGAATGGGTCACATACAACAGACTAGTGCCAAGTGTTCAGAGGATTCCTAACTAGGCAATTAAGTCTCAAAAGACTGGTTGTCTCAGAAATGGAACAACATGCCATGGAGCTAGTACAATATAATGCCAACTTAAGCAAAGCTAAGGCGCCTGCTAAGTCCAACCTAACTCCAAACCTGGTGATGCATGAGGAAAGAGCTAAGACCTATAAGGAGGCTGCTCAAAAATTCCCACTTCAAACTAGGGCAATAGAAGGGTTGAAAGCTCTGAGGAATGGAATGTGCTCACAGTGTGCAGACAGACTAACTTTTGAAATGGTTAGAACTTAGATCATTCCAAATAATCTTGCCTATGTGCCTGATTATCAGTGTCCGTTCCAAAAAAGGTCCAGAAGTCAAGGACCAAGAAAACATGACAACCCTAGTTCACGCCCTTCCTCAAAAGGAAAAGAAAGGGAGCCAAGTCAAACTCCTGTGCCCAAAATTATTAAAAGAAGGGTTAAGTCCGGGGGGGCAAGAGGAGTTTAAAATCAAACCAGCAGTTAAGCCTTTGCCACTACAAGATGTCCAAAACTTACCCAAAAGTAGGACATGAAAGATGAAAGAGCTAAGTGCAAAAGCTGCTGCAGCAAGGGCTCAAATTAGCACTCAAAATGTGCAGGAGTCCCGTATTGCAAATATAAGAATTAATGAAGAGGCTCTACAATCTAGAAGAGGAACAATGTGGTACATCATCTACAAAGAATGATGGCCAGCAGCCTCAAGGAGGTGATTCTCTTATGAAAGAGATACCAGGAAATGGCTTTAATGAGGATTATGATTCAGAGTTTGGATCTGAGGATCTGGACTTATTGGTGTCAGACAATGACTTAATGTTAGATGGATACCCACTCATGAATGAACCCAAACAGAAATGGGAGAGGGCCAAAACGTGCAGTGTAATGCGGTCATGCTACCAACGGAGTTTAAAAAGTCAGAAGACCAATCAGAATTCCAGACCAATACCACATTATGGGCAAATGAAGTTAACAAAGAAGATAGGGCAGTTAAATTTAAAATTAATTCTTCTCGAAGCTTGTCATCTTATTTAAATGCACCTCATAAGAAAGTGCCTAACAAGACATATCTAAAAGCTAACCTAGACAAATTAATCATAGATAAAATCTTTAGGTTAGTTGATGTTGATAATAAGCACAATAAATCTTTATTCCTAAATGTTGATTTCGAGGGAGTTCGTTTAGGCAAAGTATTGGTAAATACTGGAGCTACTATTAATATTATGCCACTCTCTGTGCTTAGAAAACTAGGAAAAACTAGAATGGATTTGCATAATATACAAATCAACATAACTGGTTTTTCTGGTTTGTCAGAAAAAATGGAAGGAATGACTATCTTAAAGATAAGGGTAGGAACTAAAACTACTTATACTGGTTTCTTCATAGTCGAAAATGGTACTAATTATAATGCCATATTAGGAAGAGACTGGTTACATCATAATTATGCTATTCCATCATCACTCCACTAAGTTTTAATCTTGTGGAACGGTGACACTTATGAAATGGTTCAAGCAGATGAGGAAGTTTGTCTAATTACATCACCTGATTCTGTTTTTATTAGGGACTCTCTAAAGTCAGTTCCTACTATCACAGTTGAGGTTGCTCTACAACTTAAGTCACAAAGTCACCAAGAGATAGAAGACTCAAATGCAATTCTCATTGAAAAAGTCAAGGACGTCCCAAAAGTTGAAGACATTCAATCAAAATATGAATATGTTCAACAGGCGCCAGACTATGATCAACCCTTAGCTCTCATTAGTTTGTAGAGTTAGGATGATTTTTTCTTATAAAAGTTTATTATGATTATAAACCAAGAAGAATGTTGTAAGGGGTTTACCCCTATTGTTGATCAAGTTATGAATAATTTAGTTTTTAGAAAATACCAAGAGGATTTTCTTATAAACTCTAATGCATATTGCTCAACTTTATATGAAACTGAATCCTTCGAAGAGGAAGATGAGAAAGTATAGGCTAAAAGTGAGGATATTAAACAGGAAGTTCATGATCCACTAGAGGAAATAAATTTAGCGGACGATGAAAATCCACGTGTCACTTACATAAGTAAGCTCCTCACTAACCAAGAAAAACAGGAAATAATAGAAATTCTAAAAGAATTTAAGGACTGTTTTGCTTGGGAACATCACGCAATGTCTGGCATTGATAGGCAAATAGTAGAACATAAACTACCTATCAAGGAAGGATTTAAGCCTGTGGCACAAAGTCGTCCTAGAAGACTAGCGCCTAAACTGACAGAGCCTATATAAGAGGAAATAGACAAACTCCTCAAGGCAAAGTTCATAAGGCCTTGCCAATATGCTGACTGGATCTCCAATATAGTTCCAGTAGTTAAGAAAAATGGCAAAATACGAATCTGCATTGACTTTAAGGATCTAAATAAAGCTACACCTAAAGATCAATATCCCATGCCAGTGGCTGATCTCCTAATAAATGCAGCATCAAGATATGAATATATATATCTTCTATGGATGGGTATGCAGGATATCACCAGCTAAGGATCGCACATGAAGACTGTAATAAAACAGCCTCCAGATGTCCAAAGTCATTAGGTTTGTTTGAATATGTGGCCATGCCATTTGGATTAAAAAATGCTGGAGCCACATACCAACGAGCAATTGACGCAATCTTTAAGGACATGATTGGTAAGATCATGGAAATCTATATGGATGACATACATGTAAAGTCAATTGACTTTTTAAGACACAAAGAGCATTTAGTTAAGTCATTCACCAGAATGAGAGAATATCACCTAAAAATGAATCCACTCAAATGTGCATTTGGAGTTAAAGCTAGTAACTTTTTAGGATTCCTCATTCACAAAAATGGAATGGAAATTGGCCAGAACAAGGCAAAGGAAGTATTGGCAACCAAGCCACCTTCTAAGAAGAAGGAATTGCAGAGATTCCTTGGACATGTCAATTATGTTAGGAGATTCATGAATAATTAAGCTGGAAAAACTAAAAAGTTTTCACCTTTGCTATCTAAGACTAAAACATGAATCAGAATTCAAATGGGAGGAAGAACATCAAAAAGCCTTTGACCAGATCAAGCAAGATTTAGCAAATCATCCTGTGTTGATTCCTCCAAGGCAAAATGGAAAACCACTAAGACTGTTTTCGTCTGCTAGTGAAGATTCTATTAGTAGTCTTCTTACTCAAGAAAATGAGAAAGGGCATGAGCAGGCTATATTCTACATAAGTAGAATCCTACATGATATAGAAAAAAGGTATACCATGGCAGAAAAATGGTGTTTGTGTTTATATGATGCATCAATTAAACTAATACATTATTTTATGGCCTTCACAGTAGAAGTAATATCTCCAATAGATGTCATAAAATATATGATCAAAACCTTTCATAAAAGGAAGGTTAATCAAATGGAGTTTACATTTACTACAATTCGACCTCATATATGTGCCACAAAAGGCAGTCCAAGGTCAGGCTCTAGTTGATTTCTTAGCAACACATCCTTGCTGTGACTCAGGAATCATTGATAAAGACATCCTTCCATGGGTCTTATTCTTCGATGGATCCAACACTAGAGAAATAACAGGAGCTGGGGTATATATTTTATCTCCTAGTGGGATCCCAACTAAGCTAGCAGTAACCCTAAAGGGTCCATGTACCAACAATAGAGCTGGGTATGAAGTTTTATTAATTGGATTGGAGATGTTGGTAGAATTGGGAACAAAGAAAGCAAAGATATATGGAGATTCCCAGTTGGTCATTTGCCAAAATGAGGAATTCAAGAGTATATCATCAGTATCACAAGATTGTGGAAAGAAAGCACATAAGTTGTCTAAATAATTTAAAGAAATTACTTTCATACACATTCCCAGAGAAGAAAACAAAGTAGCAGATCAGCTGTCCCAAATAGCTTTTGCTAGAGAGGAGGTACCTTCACAAAATGAAGATATCATTCTCCAAGAGAAAATCCTAGAGCCTCTCAGTGAAACTGATAAGGAAATATCAGAAAATATATTGAAAGTCTATAGAATTTCAATATTAAGAGTGGAAAAGGATTGGAGGGATGAAAATTTTCATTATCTCCAGAACCCAACTGGAATAAAGGTGCCAAATAGAATCAAAGTGGCAGCAACTAAGTTTTGTATACAGTTTAGTGAACTACACAGAAAGGATCCAGAAGGATTACTTCTAAAATGTATGGATGCTGGAGAAGCTCTAACCCTCATGGTAGAAATTCACCAAGGGCTATGTGGTGCTCATCAAAATGGCCTAAAAATGAGATGGCTGTTGCACGAACATGGTTTCTATTGGCCCACTATGAGAAAGGATTGTATAGATTATGCTAAAGGTTGTAAAAGATGTCAGAAGTTTGGACCTATCAGTAGAGCACTAGCTTGCTTGTCCTCAAGCAAACCAAACTAATTCACAAGGGAAGAGTAAGATGAACTTTTGTACAGGATTTATATGTTCAACCATTCAATCTCCAAGACATGAAATTCGAGCATATGAAAGATATTATAATTATAAGATTAGACTAAGATAGACCACAAATCACACCTCATATAAATTCATGTAATCGCAAATTGATTCACCATGGCAAACCACAAACCTTCCCCCAAGCTAGACTCAATTAAACTCGATAAACCTCACTTTAGTCGAGCACACTTTCTCTCATGTGTTTATAGGTTATGAAATTTCCACTCAAACATATACCAAGTCAACTCGAATGAAGTATTTTTCTTTAAACTTGACTATTGTCTCATTATCCACTTAAAACTGGCGAAAACATGCATATAGATCATGAGGACTTACAAAGGGTTGTAGTGTGGCTAAGGTAAGGGTAGGAAAATATTTGGGAATGTGGTGCTAAAAGCCAACTAGTGGAGAAAATAACACTTTAACATCTATGGCCATTGGATGCAAACGCCACAAAAACTTCTACTAGAAGTTCAACAACTCATTACCAATAAATCAAGATAATACCCAACCTTATCAACTCCAACAAACATTATTTCACCTTTTATTCGATCTTTTTTTCACTTCTTTCTTTTTTTTCAATTTTTTAGATCATTCTTCACAACTTCTTCATCATTCTTTTCATTTTTGCACTTTTTTACACTATAACTTTAAGCATTTTTTTTTCAACATATTTTCTTCCAATAATTACCGAAAAACCACAAAACACAAGCTCAAAACATGAACTTTAATGCTACTCCACTTAGCAAGGCTTTGGTAGAGAAACCATAAAAGGCTAAAGGCTTGTGATGTAGGTTGATCAAGAGAATGGGATATCAAAAGCTCAACATGGGTTATTTAAAGGGAATATTATATATGAAAAGAAAAATGTCTGAAGGCTCAAAACAATGAAAAGAACGCCTCAATCATATCAACACATGTATATGCCACATAAGTCTCAAAGAGTGCCAAGTCAAGTTCAAGAATCACACTTCATGAGGAACTATCACACAACAATAAATAGAACACTGATGTAGATGTGTCAGTCTATAAGGCTTGAAAAATCCTCACTAGGCTTATGCTTACCGAGTAAAATCAAGTCTTTCTTAGGGAATGTCAACCAATCTTACCAAAAACCCATTCAAGTTGCAAAACAATCGTACCATGAAGCGGTCAATGCAGTCTAAGTCAATCTTGTAAAATTTAATTACAATATCCAAAATATGCCCAAATCTCATGAACTATCAATCCCATGAAATCAAACATATATTTCCTGTAATCATCAAAGAATTTCTTAAATTATATGCCATGCATGAATGCAAAAACTAAACTAATATGCTCCTAATACTAAGAAAGCAATAAATCCTAAATCACTTTCGTAGGAATCACGATTGCACTTAGCATGTGCAACAAGCCCTTTAAACCCCTAGGCTTCCCTAGTGGACGAGTAAGGTCTCGTGAAGGTTTTCAGAAGGCACACCCACAAAGCCAAAGTAAACATGCGAAAATGCAGAAGAAAAAAAAAATTAAAGAACCTAAGCGATAATATGTGCAAAGTTATGACCCAAAAAGTAAATCCCCCCCAAGCTAAATAACACATTGTCCTCAATGTGACAAATAAATATAGGGAGGAGAAGGGAAAGAGAAACATCCACAACCACATAACAGGATCAACTTCCTCAATCACACAATCAAGTTAAACCAAAATAAATGGCAAAAAGAGATATGACTCTCAAAAACTTGAAGAGAGGGAAAAGAAAGAGTATACCAAAAGTGTCGTGGGTGAAAACCCTTAATTGAACCTCCTAAAAGAGCATAAGATCAAGTACCTCGAAATTAACCTCAATGAATAATAGGAACTCAACCCTTGGATCACAATTTGCACAAATTTTATAAGTTAGTAATCAAATAAAAAATTAGAATTTTCTAAATCTAAAATTAAAAAGGAAAAAAAAAAGAAGGTTAGAAAACTTGGGTTGCCTCCCAGGAATAGCTCATCAAAGCCCTTAGTAGTTTGTCAAATGCATCTGCATGCATCTCAAAAAAAAAACAAATAATATACAAAAGAAAATATAAAATAAAGTAGTTCTAATTCTCTACAATACCTGCAAAAAGGAAAATCAAAGAAAAAGTTATATCCACAAGAGAAGGAAAAAGAAAAAGTATTAGTCTTTTTACATGATCCAACATGTTGGGAAGAAACCGAATGTACATTAATTTCATTATCATAGGAGTCATATAAAGATGGAGAAATAAGGAATGATGGAGGATATAATATAGGGGAAGAAGGAATGAGGTCAAGTATTTGAGAGAATGGAACATGAGACTCAAAAACAGTAAGTGGAACCGACAAAGACTCATGAATTACATCACTCTCATCTAGAGACTTCTCCAAGGAAGGCTTTTCAACCAAGGGTTCTTCCTCCTTCAAAATATCCATCACATTGATCCTTTTCTTAATCTCATCATCATCCCAATAGTTCACATTTATTATCCCTCCCGCATCATCATCATTATCATAAATATATGGTTCGGGATGAGAATTTTGAGCAGAATTATCACAACCATATTGGGGAGAGGGGTTGAAACCATGTAGGGATGTCACCTCACACAGAGACATAGCAAAAGAAGTAGAATGACAGTTCGAAAAATAAGAAGGTGTTGTAATATGCATCTCGGATGAAAAGGATGGTCGAGAAGATAAAGACATATCCCGCTCATAATTATTCTGAGCCAACCACTCAATTAGATCCCAACAATAATCAGGTGATTGAGATAGAAATTGTCCATTAGACATAGACTCCAACACCTCCCTAGTTTCTTCATTTAAACCCTCATAAATCACTAGGCACATATCCCAAATTTCAATTCCATGGTTAGGACCAATAAAATCGCCAAGTCTATAATAGTATTTCCAAAACAATTCATTCTCATATTGAGGAAAAGAAAAAATTGCTCTAGAATTACTAGCAAAATTATTGGGTTCATGGAACATGTATGGTAATTCATGAGAACTCATGCAAAAATTGGGAGAATTTTGATATGATGCATCAAAATTATAAACATGAGAACCACAAGAATTATGACTATGGTGCCTATCAAAAGAATTATCCCCATCACAATAATAATATGACTTCATGATATGAAAAAGAAAAAAAAAATATTCACAAAAGAAAGGGAAAAAAATTATATACACTATAGTCTCACCAACAAATAAAACTAAATAAAACAAACTATCTCCCCGACAACTACGCCAAAATTTGATAGGCATGTCGCGCACCTAACAAAAATAAATAGCCTAACTAACCTCCTAACTATGTAGTAGGTTAAGTCAGGGTCGATCCCACAGAGAGAAAGTTGTTCTATGATTAGCCCTTAATTAATGGTAAGACTAAAGGAGATTAATATCAAGAATAATGGTGGAATAAACTATACTAATCAATATCAAAATAAAAGATTCTAGAGTTAAGTATTCCCACTAGCATGAATTAATACAATAATAATTCCTACCCCAAACTAATCATTTAAATGCTCACAAGAAAAAGTACACCCTATAAAATACCATAAACCTCTCCCGAGTATCTATGGCTTCTCTAATATGCACTCAAGCCTACTCCCGTGGAATCATGCAAATTAAAGACATTAAATGCGGCACTCTAACTTCCTAACAATCCATTTTACCTACTCCCGTGGAGAATTTCATATCCTTAATTGAAATACCCAAATCTGTCAAAACCCAACTCCCGTCGTGATCAAGTCAATGGGATAATAACAATACTAATTATCCCTAATCTAGTATTGGAATATGCACAATCAATTAAGCAAGAACAATTAAATAATTATTTTGGGAATTTAAAGGCATAATCATGAATCAATTCATTCTAGGGTTCAACTTAATCATAGATAAAAGAACTACTCAAGCATAATTGAAAATAAATAAAGAAACTAGAGAACAATAGTTAAAATTCATAACTCGAAAACAAAGAGAAAAGAAGAAGAAAATAAATACTTGAATTAATGGAAGAAAGGTAGAGTCTCGAAGAACAATGAAGATCTACAAGTTTCTCTCTCTAACTTCTCTCTAGAAACCCTAAAAAGTGTATATAATAAACTCTCTCCCCCATTAAACAGATAAAAAAGTATTTATATAACTTCCTAGAATAATAAAACCGACTAAATAAACGCGTCAGGAAGCAGATCAACACAGACGTGTCAATATAGACACGGACGTGTTGACCTGTAACCATATAAACTATTATACGAATAAAAGCTACTGCCTTGAAGAAATCAGAGTGACACGGACGTGTCCAAAGTGACACGGACGTGTCCAAAGTGACACGGACGTGTCCAAAGTGACACGGACGTGTTGTCCTGTAATCGTCAGATTCTCTAGCTCAACTTCGAACAGCTATAACTTTTGATCCAGAGTTTTGTTTGGTGCATGTAATATATCGTTGGAAAGCTCTTCAAGTCTAGTTTTCCAAACCAATTGGAATCACCTCATTATGATTTTTGTGTCAAAAGTTATGAGTAAAATGGTGCAGAGGTGTCATATTTCGCACAAGTACACAAAGTCGTGGGTATCTTCTTCACTTCCAATCCGTTTTGGGCACATGATATATCGTTTTGAAGGTCATACAAGTGCCTTAATCATTATATCCTCAAATAGGAGTCCAAAGTACCTGAGATTACATCAAAAGACTAAACAACCCGTGAAAGCATCGTAGCTTATAAAAAGTGACCTAAATATGCATAAATGCAATGTAAATGCTCTAATACTACATGTGTAACACCCCGTCCCTCTACTACTAAGATACTAAACAATATCTAATCAAGAAATACTAAAATGACGTTAGCGAAAATAACGTCGGGACGGTTATGCTACTCTAAAACAATAATTAAAGATAATTCTTCAAACTAAAGTTTCATAGCTTCAAAATAAAATTAGTATCCGAGAGAACATCATAGTTCTAAATAAAGAAATATCCCAATTGTATCATATTATCAATCCAAAAATTATGAGACATGCAAGTCTCCCGATAAAACTTAAATAAAACTAAATGTCCTTGAAAGCTATCCAAAAGTAAGTCTCTCTATGGTCTACATAGAATTCATCTACCAGCAACAGTACTAGGAGCTTATTCTCACTACAAACCCTCACTCTGCTAGCCCAAGCAGACACAAGTCTAGCAGTCATTTCCATCTGCAAGGATATATTAAATAATTCCACAGTCAGTGGGGAGTAACTAGCAGTTCTCCCAGAACAATAGCAATCAAAGCACGATTCAGAATTAAATTATTAAGAAAGGAAAATCAAGCAATCATTACATCAATAGCATGCACCTAACACCATAAGCTCATAGGTAAAACAAGTGATCATCAACAATAAGTAAACATGATATAGTGAGTGAAACAATTCTAATATATATAAATAATAATAAATCAAGAATTCAACAAGTTATTGAGTCAGAAACCGAACGCCAGTGAATCGCAATTCACTTCCTAAGGTTTGTCAGATAGCAATCTCCAGGTCAGTCTATGGGCTTACGTTCCCCACTGCCTGTGTCTAAGAATGACCAAACTCCCGATGCAGGGTAGAACACGCAGAACTCCCTGACCTCTCGGACGACAACAATTAACCCAGGTGTACCCCTAGTTCGCAAACCAGGTGGTTGGCATGTTCTTCACCGGGGACTACATCTATCCCACCGGATGTTCTTATCTCAAAATACAATCATGCGTATAATCCAAGTATCATTCATCTAAAATATTCATCAAAAAGGGATGTCACCCGGCCTTATACCCACAGTTCATCAAAACAGTTCTTCATAATTCCTCAAAATAAATCACTTACAATTTTTCAACAGATGTCTCCCACAATAAACACTTGAACATCTCTAAACATCATCAATGATATTATACTAGTTTTTACAGCAACCACAATTCAATCAAAAATACACCACCAATTAACTCTAAATCATATTCATTAAAAGAGTAGTAACAATTAATCATTTTCTTTCATAAACCAAACATAAACATATGGTTACCCAATGATACATACTGCATACTACTGAAAATCAGCAACCCAAAATATAATAAATTATGAATTATTTCTGATTTACAAGCCCTCAAATAATTTAAAAGTGTATCCTCAATTTTACAACAAAAACACCATAATAATTATTAAGCTAATAAGTTCGAGCAGTAAAATCACACAAAAACTATCATACCACCCTAATGGCTCTACTGACATGGTACAATTTTTATTTATAATTTTGGACTCCAAAAGTACTTTTAACAGTTAATATACAGATTACTCAATAAAGCCAAAATAATATTTAAAAATATAAACAGACGCCCAAAAATTACCAAAAATTTACATAACATGTAAAAACTCACGAAAATACATAATATTCAAAGAAATGAATTTTTCGGCCTTTAGAAATAATTTTCATGATTTATATACTGACAGAAACGAAATTACAAAAAACAGATAAATCAATTAAATAAACCAGTAAAAAGTAGGAAAAAATTATTATAAGGCATGGAATACATACTACGCATGTAACATGATCTAAGAAAAATAATTTCATCAATTTTAACATTCGCTCAATAATTATCATGCAATTTAGCCAAAAACGCACAAAACACCAATTAAATCAAATAAATACTAAAAATCATGTGAAAATTATTTTTCTCTACACAGTATTCACATAGCATGTATCAAGTATATTCATGTCAAATTTCATCAATAATTTCATTCAAAAAGTATTTTAAATAATTCCTAGCGTAATAATCTAATACCGAATAATACCCTAATCACTATGGTTCTAAGATAACTACTAGTTACCTGGATCGTCGGAGGCGAGCTGAAAACTTCTGGAAAATCCCAAAATAGGCGTGTGCTCCTCTCCTTCTTCAATTCCCAAGCACCAAGTATAAGAAAAATGCAAGAAGAATAAGTCACGAACAATTAACGAGGAGTATAAAATGAAAACTTTTGAGAGATTGAGAAAGATGATGATGGCCGAAAATGGCAGCAAGGAGTTCTGATTTTCTAATCAGGAATTGAAGTGATGAAGGTTGTTTTAAAGAGGTTTAATTAGGAAGAATGATTAAGGGGTTATGGGAGTTACAAAACAAGAAAGAGTCACAAGGAAAATAAAAAGAAAAGAAAGAAGTGGAGGCTCCCTTCTCCTTCACTTGGCCGGCTGTCCAAGCCCACAAACCAAACAAAAATTTTGGCCCAATTCAACAATGATCCATGCTTCAAAAGTTCGCCACGCGAAAAATCGATAACCTCCTAAAACGCGCCTAAACTTTGAAAATACTTAATAATGAAAATAATTCTAATAAATCATAATATAAATATAAATAGAATAAACACATTAGCACGCCATAAAAATAAAAATAATAATTCGGCTCCCAAAATTATAAAATAAAAATAATTAAAAATAGTTTTAGAGAAAATTCTTGTGAAAAACTAGGAGCAAAATTATGGGTTGTTACAACATGAAAATGCACCCTAATATGCAACTAAATTATGTTAGAATATGCACTTATCAATGCCAAAGGTTGTAAAAGATGTCAGAAGTTTGGACCTATTAGTAGAGCACCAGCTTCAGAACTTAAGTATATTCTTAAACCTTCGCCCTTCAGAGGATGGGCAGTAGATGTCATAGGAGAAATCAATCATGCATCCTCTAAGAAGCATTCATACATCCTAGTGGTGACTGATTACTTCATTAAATGGGTGGAGGCTCAGGCTTTCAACATGATCAATACCCAGGTTGTAATAAATTTCTTGGAAGAAAAAATCTTTACAAGATTTGGAATTCCAGAAAGTATCACCTTTGATCAAGCCACAGTCTTTAGAAATCCTGACCTACTGGATTATCTTAATCAGTTTAGGATTACTAAGTTGCATTCAACACCTTACTATGCTCAAGAAAATGGTCAAGCGGAAGCTACCAATAAGATCATAGTAAAAGGGATCTCAAAACTCATAGACAATAACCCAAGAAAATGATATGAGTTGTGCTATATGCCCTATGGGCCTACAGGACCTCTAAAAGGAAATCAACAGGAGTTACTCCTTTTAACTTAGTTTATGGACACATTCAAATGATCCCAGCTAAAGTGAATGTAAGATCATCAAGTGTAGCCCAACAAATGGGATTATCAGGATATGATGATTCACAGGCAATGAACATTGAAATCATGGATGCTGTAGAAGTTAAGGGAGAAGCTTTAGCCAAAATGAGAATTCAAAAGGAAAAAGTTGTTAGGGCCTAAAACAAAAAGGTATTGCCTAAAGAATTCCAGGAGAATGATAAGGTTTGGAAAATATTTCTGCCAGAAGCAGCTTATAAAGGTCCACAATTAGGGAAATGGTCACCTAAGTGGCAAGGTCCCTTTATCATTCATAAGAAAATGTCTGGAAATGCATACATATTAAAGGATATAGATGGCAATATAAGAGATAGAGCCTTGAATGGTAAATTTCTAAAGAAGTATCATCCATCTTTATGGGAACAACATGATCTTGTGTTTCAATAAAAACATGCAGAATTGTTTCAAACAGCAAGGGATCATTAAAATTACAACATTAATAATAATGTTACATCTTAGACATTCCAACATTGTCTAACAGCTAAACTAAGGTTTTTAATGGCTGACCAAGCATTACAAAGTTTTTCCTTCTGAAGGATCAAACTTTGTTGTACAGCCATATCTTTGAACATCTCTTGCCTCAAATGGGCAAGCTTGGTTCGCCCTTAGTGTAGCTTCTTCTCTTCAATGTCAACGGAGTTTTGGAGTGAAGACTTTTCATTGATAATGTTGATCTCCTCTTTATTGATCTCAGCGAGGCGATTATGTAGAGATTGCCTTTCCTCAGAAAAATAAAAAAGAACTCACAGAATCTTGGATCTGTTTACTGAAGGATTTGGATTGAGCTTCCAAAGAAGTTTCCTCTTCCTAATGTTTTTGAGCTGAGAACTTTGGAGATTGAACTCTTGATTCAACATTACATTGTTGAAGAAGAAAAGTCTCTTTGAAATAATCAAAGCAAGGTATCCAATACTCAAAACCTTGAGAAATCAGGGATTCAAAGATCTGCTTAAGAGTTTGTGCAGAAGCCTGATCATAAGGGTTGTCTGTTAAGGTCAAGAAGAGATCCTAGATTTTGTCTTCTTGTTTTATGTGTTCACGAGACTCATCACTGGAAGAGTGATCACTGCTAGCAGAGGCAGGTTGATTCCTCAAACAATGATGGCTGTTTGCACATTAACCTATTTCCCTCCATCAGACTCTTTCATCACACTTGCTTCTTTAGTACTTCCCTCTGCATCATAAAGAAGAGAAGCCAAGTTAGCAAGAGAGTGAAGTCTGCTGGTATCATGAGGACATCGACTCACATAGAGGAAGTCTAAAATGAATTCATGAGGAAAGAAAGTCAGACCAGTCTCAGAAGTAGATGGTAAAGCTGATGGAGAACCTTTGCACACAGAGGTAATTACAAGCTCAGTACTGCTCCATAAAGGTGTGACCTCTAAAGGAATAACATTTTTTGGAGCTCCACTCCCAGCAATAGAAGATATTGCCTCAACATTTGTTGAATCAACATTTGAGCTTGGAACTTCAACATCTAAAGAATTTGGCTCCAAGGGATCTTCATTAAACTAATGAAATAAGTCCTCATCAGGAGATTCCACATGGAGATGATCAACTTCTTCCAATTGGGGGGCAGTACTTCCGTCCAAAGGGGAAGTAGCCACATTCTCCAACTGGGGGGCAGCATCACTCGAAGGAAATTTGGGATGATTAATGACAGATTCATCAACAAAATTTAACTCTGGGGTAGCTGCCTTCAAAGTATCTCCTGAAGGGTGAATGGCAGGGCCAGGAGGTGATAACTTCTTAGAAGAAGGATCACTGGTAGTCTTGGGCTCAATATCATCAGCACCAGAAGGACATGGGATTAAATAATCAGTATTCCAAATAAAAAGTGAAACTCCTTATAAAAAGAATAAAGGTAATGTTCATACTTGCTTTGACTCCTGGGAGTTTCCTTTTAAAAATTTGAGATATGGTCTTATCATCATCTTCATCAGAGGAGATGATATACCGCGGTATCTCTAACGAAGCTTCCAACTTAGGACGTTTCCTGCTGGAATGTCGCAAAGGCTTGGAGGCAGGGAGGCAGCTATAGTCTCTCTTTCTGGGAGGTTTCTTGAGAAGGCCAGTTTGATTTACTGGTCTCATGGTCTGCATGGCCTTGGAAGCAGAGAGACAATTGTAATCCCTCTTCCTTGCAGCTCTCTTAAAAGGGTCAATCTGCTCCATTGGCCCCATGGATTGGATGTCCTCCACAGTTTGGACATCTCCATAGGAATCCCCCTGATTATAATCAGCATCATCTTCATCCTCTGAAGAGGTATGAGGTTGAACCCTTTTGTCTATGGTGATTCAATAGAGCTTGTCATATCTAGAATCTGTTGTCATACCATCTGGCACTCTTAGCTTCTTCTTGCCAGCTTTCGCTAAAAGTCAAAAGAAGGCACAAGGAAGATTTAGTAATGTTCATTCCTACTAAAAGTTACAAAATAACTGAGGAAAGAAATTACTTACAGCCTAAGAAGAGTTGATCTCAAAGTTCGCCAAAGCTTCTGAACATGTTGAGTTGTTTGGGGATACATGATCCCACCACAGATGGAAGCCTCGAACAGCTTTAGTGATCCATTTCCAAGGAGAAATGGACATGGAAATAAGGCTGAGAGTTTTACTCTGAAGGGCTCTACCCTCTTCAAAATGGCCCCTTGAAGTCCAAGGATCATTGCGGGTCAAGAAGTAAGGTATAGCTAGTGGTTGGACCAATCCGAATTGTCTAGCTACCAACTGTGGATTATAGGCTTCAAAGCCAAAATACTCAGGCTCAACAGCTATTAAATCCATAGACCTGAGAACACTACTCTAATATTTCCTACTCCCTAAGGAACTAGAGTGGATGTTAAGGGATTGTAGCCAAGTAGGCATTGCTTGATGGCGCTAAGTTTCACTTTCAACAGAAACAACCATCTTACCTGGGAAAATGTTCCATCTACCAGGATTGGACTTAAAAACTAAGAAGTACAAGAAAATCAAGCTTGGATGCTAAACCTCATCTAGAGATAAGCTGACCTCACCATAATAGCTACAATCATCAAGACCAGAAAGGAACAAGAGGGGATCAAAAGAAAGATCCTCCTTCTCTGAACCCTTGGATGCTTTAAAAGCAGAAGAGGGTTTGAGAACCATCAGACAAGGTAAATACATACAGCCTCAGCAAGTCAAGAGCCATAGGGGTCCAAATCCCTTGTCAGTACAGAATATGGGGGACTCAGAGGTATGAATTCCAAAACCTTTGAAAGATTCTCTACTCCTAAAAAGGCATCTATAAAGTTGTCCCAATAGAACAGGAGCCAAGGCTACTTCTTCAGAAGTAGAGGAGATGTTAACAGCTAGAGATAGCCATAATGTTACTACTCCTCCAGCTCTAGACATCATTAATTTGAAAAATGCAAAAGTAAGAAAAAGTACTTCATCTTGAGAAGTAACTTCCTCTCTAGAATCCTTATTGATGAAAAAATCAACAAAAATCTGAAAGCCACATTTGCTAGCACTAGCATAAGGACTAGCAATCTGGCGAAAGGTTGATAAACATTGACTGTACAGCTGATTATGTCCTTTAATATAGTGAAAGATAGGAAGTTCAATTCTATATTTACCTGTTGGAGAAGTCCCAGTAATGAAGGCAATATCAGCTAATGTTACAATCATTGGTCCCCATCGGAACAAGAAGCAATTGATGGCAGGGTCCCAACAAGCTAATAAAGTAGTGGACGTAGCCCCATCAAAGGGAATGGTTTCATAAGAAGCTAGTCTCAAGAAGGACAATATTTTATTCTTGGACCATTTGTCATGAAAATGTTTTATTCGCAGAAACCATGTTCTTGCATCCACTTCTGAAATCCAACCTTTAAAAGGCTTGCTGGTTAAAGGCCAATGCAAATGTTGGAGGGATTTTGGGGCAAATGGAAGCGTTATGGGTTTATTATCCTCTAAGATAATGTGGTCTAAGAACGGGTAACACTGTTGCTCTAAGACAATTTGGTGCTTTGGTTTTTGAATCTTGAAAGGAAAACAAGGAGCAATAGTGGCAATTCTGTCCTCTAAAGGAGTATTAGAGTCAGTGTTTTTGTTCACATACCAGAACACTTGAGACTTATAAGTCCCAAAGTTCACTCTAATGGCGTTGCATAATTGATGAGCTACTTCAGATTGTATGGCATCACGTTTTTTAGCAAGCGCTTCACGAATTTCATCTTCACGAATTTTTTCATTAGACATGGTGAATTGAAGTTTGATGATGGTGGTGAATTCGTAAAGAATAAATCCTTGAAAAATGTATTAATGGAGAAGACAACTAAAATGGAACAATCAAAGAAGAAAACACGTGTAGAATGCGTGGTATGTTTCATTTTGGGTCATGTTTCACTGGGCCATGTTAAGGCCTAGTTTTAACAAATTAAAACGTAAGGTCCTGAAGTCATATTAAAAAAACTCATTTCCAAAGGGCGCGTGACTTAAAATCCCATTCCAAGGGGTGTGTTACTTAGAAACCCATTTCAAAGGGTACGTAACTCTTCAATTTTCAAGAGACAGTAGAAATTTCCTTATAAAAAGGGGGTAAGTGTAATAATCTTGACACACTACTCATCACTTGAAACAAAAACCCCAAAACCTTCCATCTCCCAAAAGACCTTCTCCAAAAACCTTCTTCTCCAGAAATGGGACCCAGGAGGACAACCCTCAAGTGGTTGACCATCCCTTCCTCCCTACTCTAGAGATATCAGAGGAGAGAGAAGAGGAAGAGAAGGAAGAAGATGAAGAAGAAGAAGATGATGAGGGTACTCCTCCACCATCAAACAAATCTGATGATGATGATGAGGATGAGGATGAAGATGAAGATGACGATGAGCCCGCCGCCAAAAGGAGGAGGGTTGAAGAGGAGCATTTCCCCGAGGAAACCTCCAGCGGCATGTTTGGTTCTCTCCCCAATGGAGATGACTCTAGCGATGCTGCTGCTGGAGGCGATGATGGCGCCTTTGTGGAAGACTCAGATGGCGACAAGCCGCGGTCTCCAAGGGACATTGAAGAATTTTAGGCCTAGGAGTTTAGAATTCAAAAATTCTAAACAAAAATTGTAAATTTTTATTCTATGATAAAAATTTCAATCGAGGTTGTAAAATTTCTTTTTTAATTAATTAAATTTAAATTTCCTACATTTGGTCCAAATTTCCATTATTTTATCTTATGTTTGCATTGTTTATTTATTTATTTTGTTCAATCAAAATTGTGCAAATTAATATTTTATCTCAAGATAAACTGTCAAATCAAATAATGCAAACTTAGCGGCCAAAATTGAAATGAAAAGAGATGAAGTGTCTCTTAGGAGACTAAAACTCTTAAAACATATTAACGAGATAGAAAAAGTTACTTCAAAAAGTAATAATTACCATCCAACTTCACACGCCACTAATGGCAAACTCTAGAAGTGATATGAGACATTAAGGGGTTAATGGGCAGACTCATTCTTACCCACTAGGGCCTTACCTTGAAGTGGTTAAGGTTGGTTACAAAAATACGTGGTACGTTATCTAAGAAGATAACATCAAACGATTCATGTATCCCTAACAAATAGGGATGACAATTATGATAATTGTATTATAAATACGTTATTTTAACTCTAGGATTTTTCACTCCTAACACTTTGTTTTACCATCAAAATCCAAAAAATTCTTGAGTATGGCTAATCAACAAATCTCTCCATTACTCTTTCCTGGAGAATGTTGGAGGCATCGATTTGAATAGAAACATCACACAAGAAGATTGGGAAGAATTCAAAGAAGAGGAGATGAAAAAGTGGCAGTCCAAAATTATAAAGTTCTTTGGAAGGGATCCAAAGGTACAATCTGGGAATTTAAAGGAACAAAGGCACAGAGCTACTATCATGGGAAGTGATGTAGATTTCCTAGCACTGACCTTGTGGCCAAAGATGGACAAAAGTGAGTTATTGAAACTATTAAGTGTTTGCAAAGCTTGGGGAGAATGCATTGCAAAACAATACTTTCCCCCGGAACTCACATTGAAATACCATAGGTCTATAATCTGTGACGGTATCCTGGGTGTATTGACCAGAAAATACAGGGTAATCTAAGTGGATGAGAATATGAGTTTCAAAAAACTCATACAGTACAAGTGCACTTGTCTCTTGTGGCAAGAACGCTTAGGGGAAGGAGGCATCCCTATACTCCCAGAAGATTACTCGGATGATGATGGCCCTGATGTTGATGAAGATGAGGAATCACAAATCACCATCAGTTTCACCCATCTCCGCTTTTGATAGATCAACCGGTACTTAAAATGTTCTAGTAATAGTGCATATTTTGGATCCTTCCTATGAAATTATGTAACTATTTGAATCTAGTTAATAAATATCTTCTTAAAGATATTTTATGATTGAGCAATATTATTTCACTAATGAAGTAATTTTTTTTTTTATCTTGCCATTCCTTCTTATCTCCAGATCACAGTAAAAATTGTGAACTTGAATCTCATTGTTCATAAAATGAGCAATAACTCAAGGAATTAATTTTAGGCACAAATGCCTAAAAAATGGTATATAAGTTTATCAACAAAATTGATAACTTTAAAATAAATGATAATCAGCAAAAAGTCAATAAACTTCTCTAAAAAAAGGGGTCAAAGTACTCAATTACTCACCGATCCCAGAAGTTATTGTGAAAATAACCATTGAATAAATGGGCTGGTTATTTAAAGGGACCTAGCCATAGCATACTAAGCATAACATTTTCATTTTAAAAAATCAAAATGAACAACGAAGTGTATGCAAACATGGCAGCTGAGTTTGATGATGATTGTTTTAATCACCTCAACAACATAAAGGAAGATAAGGGATCTATCATCACAAATGAGAGAGCCAGATGGGCAGAGTAAATGGCATGGGTGTTTGGCGATGAACCCATAGTGGAGCAGAGATCTGGAACTAGTAGGATCAAGCGCTGCTAAGATCGGTTCTGAGACAGACCTCTTGTCCACCCATATATGGCCCAAATTGGAAGATGAGTCACAAGACAAACTGCTAACAGTTTGCAAAAGGTGGGGCAAGGAGGCCTCCACTATCTTCAACTTCCCAAGACCTAAGAGGATGAACTGGATATATGCTAAGAGTCTGGTTCTTTCTTGTACCCAGTCCTTCCTCAAAGTGGTGAAGATGGAAGAAGGTTAAGATGAGCATCAGGGGAGAATAGTGCACTTTAAGTGCATGTGTGAACTGTGGAAGCTATTGGCCCAAGAACATTTCCTTTCCTGGATGTATATTGCATTAATCGACAGGAGATATGCTTGGGATAACAGTTATCAAAGGAGTTTCTTCGAGGCAAGGTTTAACTACTCCCCTGAAGATGGTTACTACTTTGGAGTTACCAGGAGTAGTGCGGGGTGCGAATTAGAAACCAGCGAATATAATGCTGTGGTAGAGACAGTGTGTAGGGAATATTTCCAAATGTTATCTCTAGATGCAAGTCCTTTCAATTAAAATGTCATTAATGACTCTATCTTCATAAAGATAAGTCATAAAACAAGTGTAACCAAGTTACCTCAAATGGTAATCTTATCAATAACATATTTGTTTTATTGTGATTCGCCTGTTTTATTTAACATAAGTTTTGTTTCATCAAATTGAAGTAAAACAGTCATATGTCCATTTACTAATTATACTCCCTAAAAAACTATCTCTAGTGTTCCATTAAATGAGGCAGTTAAGAAATAATTATTGGATGGTTGAAGCATTTAAGCCTTTATATATATATGTATATGTATATATATGTATATGTATATATATGTATATGTGTATATATATATATATATGTATATATATATATATATATATATATATATATAGGGGCAGGATCACATGAGAATGCTCCTTATATGAGAAATGAGAATGAATCTCAACCACACGATTGGATTAGAGTTACAACACTTGTTCATTAGAGTTATACCCCCGAAAAAATTTCAAGCCCAAAAAAAAATATGTTTTTTCGAAATTTTTTTTTCTAATTTTTGTTTTTTTGGAGTTACATCACTTTTTCATTAGAATTACATCACTTGCTCATTAGAGTTATAGCGCCTAAAACTCATTCTCATTTCTCATGTAAGTATGCATTCTCATATGAACTCACTTCTATATGTATATGTATATGTATATGTATATGTATATGTATATGTATATGTATATGTATATGTATATGTATATGTATATGTATATGTATATATGTGTGTGTGTGTGTGTGATCTCCAAAAGATTCTAAACTAAATTCAAAATGGATTACACATATCTTCCCATGTTTCATCAATCTGCTCCAAAGAATATGCCATATCCATCAAAGTGCCCAAATCATCACAAGGCATTGAATGTCATATCTATAGATAAGGGTGAATTTAGTAAGAACGAATCCACTAAATGGATTTCTTCTATTCAAAAATATTTTGGAAATAATTCTGTCATGAAACAGGATCCAGAAAATAAAAGAGAGTCTAAGGCCTTCCAAATAGGGTCCAATCTAGATCTCATAAAAGAATTGATATTTCCTAAACTCGAAAAGACTGATCAAGTTACATCTCTTTTGGTTTGCAAATCATGGGGCAAAGTCATTACAGAAGAGATATGGAAACCTAACATGTCTTGGAAATATCTAAAAAAGCTCTTTGTTAAAGGAACTACAAAGAAAGTAAAAGTCTACAGAATGGTAGATGGGTCATCATCAAGAAAATGTGGTACAATACAAATGTGCATGTCAGATTTGGTACGATCTCATGACCTATGATGTAAGTCCTTGTTGGTTATCGCCAAATAATCTTGCAAGTACGCATCTTGAAGAACCTTTCTTAATGGATTTCACAATGGCTAGAAAGCAAGGTGAAGGAATACATGAAAGATTATTCTTCTCAACTAAGTTTAGTCATCCTAAAAGAACATTTATTGACCATCTTAGAACAATGGAAGAAGTCACATTTAGAATACTACTAGATGATGTTGGCTACAACCATTAAAAGTCCTTCTCTACTCATAATTTGTGTGGTGCTGAGTACATCACTCCACAAATCAGGGGGGCAATTTGTTACCACCATTTTTAGATGTCAAGTAACATTTATTATGGTACATTGAATTGGACCTCAAAAGGTTTAATTTTGCTTTAATATAAAGGCCCAACAAAAGCATAAAACCGATTGGGCGAAGTCAACATAAGTCAAAGTCAATAGAGGAAGACTATCAAGACTACCAGGAGATGAAAGTCAAGAACAGTAAAAGGACAAGCAGTTAGAGAACAATCATGAAACGGTTTCAACATGAAGAGGAACGTGCACGATATGGTGACAGTTATTCAGCGCCAGAAAGAGATTTGAATCAAATATGATTCAAACATTTTCCCTCCCTAGCATGTATGGAAGTTACATATTACGTTTCTCTATAAATAGAGAAACCATCATCAAGCAAAGAACACCGAACAACACATCAAACTGCAAATCTTCTTTTCTTAGTGTAGCCTAGCCTTAGCCTAGCCAACCCCCATCTGGGGTTATAGTTTAGTTCTTTAGACGTAGAACATGTTTTGGCGCCAAGATCTCTAAGTCTCCGATTGAAGCAAGGAACCATGGAGGTAACAGCCTTCGTGTCTTCCCTTTAGTTGTCCAGCCTGGCTTATCCTTTTATGTGTTGTAAAATCTTTCTCAAAGTTTGTGGCATGTATGGGAATGATATGCTTTAATTAATTAAAAGATTAATTATTGTTTGCTCTATTTATTGCATTTCGCCTGAATTTAATAGGCGTTGTAGTTTAATCATTAATTAAATTGCAACAAAGTACGTTAGCAAGGTTTTATCTAATTAAAACCGGTAACCCCCAGGGATTAAGCCTCCCAAGACATTCACTATCAAACTATTGGATGTACATTGACTTATTTGCAAAGTCAACGAACTGATTTTGCACCAACAATCATCCATTCCAATCTCCTTCCCATTATACATGACCGACCCATGTCGTTTTGAGTAACCACTAATACCTAGCCTCAAAAGTCTATTCCATTTTTACGGCTAAATAAAAGGCTTCATCTTGAAAAAATTAGTACTCCCTCCGTCCCAAAATATAGTTCCCATTTCCATTTTGGGTGTCCCAAAATATAGTTTCCATTTCCATATTTAGGTCCACATTTTTCCGTAATTTGTCTAGAAAAACCGTGTTCCATCATTTATTTGCTTCTTGAATTTTGTTTTTTGCTTTGTTTATTCAACCCAAGTGTTATAATTAATGCTTCTTTCACCAATTATTCTCCATTCTCTCTCCTAAAATCATCTTTTCCCATACAACATTTATTTAAATAAACAAAAAATCTTTACTAACCCTCTTAGATTCTACTTGCATAAATTACCGTGAAAAAAGGGAAATGGGAACTATATTTTGGGACGGAGGGAGTAATCTATAAAAAACTTGTAACCTTAGCTTGTACTTAATATCTAAGGAAAAGATGAAGTCTAATTATATCTTAGAAAAGTCTAGGAACAAAGAAACTAAATTAATCTAAAATTCTTGGTAATAATGCTCTAACTGCTAAAATAAAAAGTTCTTTGAAGACTGGCTATTATTACCACATTAGTCTCTAGTATGGCATGTGAATTATGTACACATAACATGTGCCTCAAATTTGAATATTAAACGTGTAGATTTCAATTTAACGAATGTTAGGTCAAAGGGTCAATATCCATTATGATTAGTAGTACATCACAAATTCACAATTCACAAGTAACGACCGATAGGTCTTTTATTCAACCTAATAACCATTGCATAGAGTCATATCCAGGTAAAGACTAGACAAACAAATAAAGTTCTGAAGTATCTTAAAGATGGAAACATGTCATTTCATTTATTCTTTACTTTCGCATATATACAATGAAGAGAAAGATCACATTTTGACTCTCTTCAAAACATGCATAAGAAGTAAGAACCATCCTTTTCGACTGAAGCAAAGAATTCAAAGAAAAGATCTCCTTGGAAAAAGGAAACCAAATGAACAAATGAACAAATGAACAAATAAGTTAGTTCTAAACATTTAGTAGGCACCAGAAGTGCCAATTTGGTAGATATCTTCAGTTGTTCAAAAACTCTTGTGACTCCATTATTTCTATGCAAAAGGCTTGACTATGTCAAAAACTCAAGCTGTGGCCATCAGTGTTCTTGGACTCGGCAGACCCATATACGCAAGCCTGGGAGAGACGCGGACCTTTGGGCTTGGCCGTGGAGATGGAATTGGGCCAGTGAATGATCCAGGTGTAACGCGTGGAGAGAGGTTAACTTGTTCAAGGGCACGAGATTGCAAGTCCAATGGATAATCTCTAACGCAACCAATTCTAGGCCCATTACCAGTGACCCATTTGCAGGATAGGCGTCTGGCGAATGTGAATGGTTCTGATTCAAGCTTATCTTTGCTACTGGTCTTGACTTCAGCTGGTTTAGCTTCTTCAGTCTCCGCTTCTGTAACATCTGCAGTCTTCTCTGGGGAACTTTCGTCTTCAGGAACTTTGAACGAACCTTCCTCGTTATATGCACACTTCTGCAGAAGTTACAGTTGATATAAAACATTATTAATAAACTCATTAAAATGAAAGTGGTACATTATGATTTGAACAATTTCAGGTTTGCATAAAAATGTAGTATATCAATATCATACGATGAAAGATGTCTGTCAACTCTTAATTCATGTACAAAATTAATTCAATTATGTGTCATTCAAGTTATTCTTATGTGTAAATTTGGGTTTTAAACTTCTAATCATGCTTCTTTTCCTTCTTTTTTTTTTCTTTCAGGTGCGGAGAAGGCATCAAGGCCAATTGATGCAGATTGGCAAAAACTAATTTTATCAGTAGGAAAAAATTCTCATTAGCAGAAATCAGTTACGACCAGCTAATATTAGTTCTAATCAGTTCAAATCAGTTGAAGAGAACAAGGCCTAAAGCAGTCAACATTCGCCAATTCTAATCACGTTTTATTCTATGTTATATCAATTACATAATGCCCCTGCACACAGCCTGATTATATTGATATGTTTATCATGTATTTCTTGTTTAAAACAAGTACCTTGACATTGGAGAGATCAACATGGTTATCCTCGAGGAAGGACAAGAACTCCTTGAAGTTCTCTTCAGTCGGAAGATAGTGGCCGCTGTATGGCCATATAGCCTGTAAATATAGACGTAAAAATCTTGATTAACAATCTGTAAATCACGATTCATCCAAAGTCGGAGTTTGCTTATAGTAACATAAATTAATGTACCTTAAGAGCTCCTTTATCAGCAATTAATCGTCCAGCTGCAGTTGTAGCTGCACCAGCCAGAAAACTGGAGTGTTGAAATTGGCCTTTCTTTTTCTGTCCCACATACAACAATCTTGATGCGCTAAGGACAAATATCCATTTGCACTCCCCCACAGTATCAACTACGTCTCCACTATGTTTGTAGACAAGCTTCCCGTCTTCCACAATGACTTCATATGCTTCTCTTTCTTTCTGAATTTCATACAAAGCCATAGTCAAATATCTATAAATAGCCAGATTCATACAAAGGTGACAATTTTGTGACACGACACTACATGACATGACAACACGATTACACGACCAATATTGATACGACTCAGACATAAAGTTACTGAAAGAATCATGAAACTGAAGACATGAACATGAACTTAACCCGGATCCACTTAGATCAATTTGTCATATGCTAATATTTTACTTTTGATATAGTCTCCGATATATCATTATAACAACCAAGAATGGACACAAGATACGAACACCACCCATCTATGTAAATTGCAAGCAATAGGTCACGTGGCAAAACGAGAAGAAAAATTAATTAAATGGGACTAAGTACCGGTCCAAGGTATTTGATGCATTGCTGCTGAAGTTTGGTCCTCGGACATTTCTCAAGATTTATCTCTTTCCCATCTCCAATATCCAACCTTCATTAACAAAAACAATTTTGTGCAAATTTAGTCTCTTAGTTAAATTGACATACATGCTTGCATAGAAGGGTAAATTACAGGAAGTTTGAAGGAACACATACCAGTAAAAAAATGGTTGACTACTTTCGCTTTGAAACCATATATCATAATAGATGTGCAAGTTGTGCCCGTATCTGTGGCGTGGGTCAATCTGTTACAAAAACAAAGACAAGAAAGTGACTCAGTTGATTGATAAGTGATGAGATCATATGATTTTTCAACACTCTAAAACCAATAATTCAGCACATTAAACTACAAAATGAAACTCTGTGATACAAGTTGAGCCGCCTTAATCAATCAACCTTTGAGTTTTTTATAGTACAGGGTGGTCCTAAATGATGAAAATAATTGAACCATGATTGAGATTTTTCTTTTGTCTTAAACTGTTTTTTATTTCTTCTGATAGCAGGAGTATTTCACAATAATTTTCACAAGTTCACAACATGAATAATCAACGGATTAACGTTTGATGTAATGCAAGTTTAAGGACTTACAGCTTCAAGCCAATGTTGTAGAGCTAACTTCTGAGCTTTCTCATTTTGGGATAAACCTTTTCCCACCTAAAAGAAAGAAGAATACAGTGTTAAAAAAGTACTAATTACATCGAACAAACAAATTTCTCACATTCAAATCATTGACTGTAAATACCTTGGCAACTCTAGTTTTCGCTCTTGCCCATTTTGCAACAGCCGTTTCTTGTTTATCATTATTGAAGAAAGACACAGAACTCCTCTTAAGTGAAGCAAAATCTAATGCCTTCCACCTACACAAAATAATACATAATACAACAAATGAATCAAATTTGCACATAAAAGTTGCATAGCTTGACCATATCTTTTACTAAAATATAAAAACAAATAGTCAAAGTTATCCGTTGGAAAATATGAAAGTTAAATTTAAGCTGGAACATCTATTTAAAGAAATGAGGGAGTAGATTTTCGACACTAACCATAGCTCTTCAACAACAACAGCACAATCAGCAAGGTTTCTTCGAGTCCGATAACTCTTGTACACTTTCTGAAGCGTAACAGCCGCAGCATCAAGCTCAGAAACTGGGCGTGGAGAGAACAGTATCGCGGGTTCAGGAAGCGTGATTGCAGGCAATGGCTTATGAATCAAACCATTCGAACTTGATTTACACATATTAGTAGTATCATACTCTTGAACTAGTGTATTAAAAGAAGGTGATTTTTCAAGCAATATGTTTTGAGGCTTATAATCTTGTAAATTTGTAGGAGTCTTTGCACCCATATTTGAGCTCTTCCTATCTGTTTCTGGAGTTCTTGGTGATTGAGTCTTTTTAAAGGACTCAGTTCTCTTAAAGCTTGGAAAGCGGCGTGCTCTTAAAGTTAGGCTGCCATTGCAGACTGATGTGAACAATTTTTGACTCAAAATTTCATGCCAAGCTGAAACCAATATGGAAACAGATAATCCCATAGATTATATTCCACCTGAGAACAAATTTGCTGACCAAGAAAAAGAATAATTGTAATTAGTAGGTGCAAATTTGAAGTAGGATATTATAGAAAATTAAGAAGGAATATAATTAGTCTTTATTGGTTTGCAATTAATTGATTAAATAAGTCGAGCCTTCATCTTTTGAGAAAAGATGCTGATATACTTTTGTACAACAGTTGGCTATCCCAAATCATTCCCTTATTCTAATAGTACCATAAGTACAAAGCTCACCCAGTAATTTACTCAACTAATTTTCTAATGTGAAAAATGAGCTACCCTTTTTCATAAATTGTCAACCATTATTCCATCATACTCCTTTCCTCCATTGATATTCTCTTATGTTTTCGATTTTATGCTATCCCAATCTAATCTTTCCGCCTTCTTTTAAAAGAAAAAATTGCTTCTTTATCTTAATCATATCAACATGTTTTCTTTCACCATTTTGGTCAGGGTTCAAAAAAAATTTTGGGTAAGGAGAAATCTTGAGAAGTTGGTAAAGTAAAAGGATCCTAACTAGTCAAAGGTGAGAATTGATCCCAAAATCTCTTAGAATCGCGAGAGATGCTCTAACCAATGAGCTATCCCCCACTCTCCGGATTTGAACCTTGTGCTTCTCCTTAGATAGAGACTCAGCCCATAGGCCCGTCTTGTAGGCCACAATTAGTACCTATCTCCCCAAAGAAGAAATTTGTCCAAAAAAAATATTTGGTCAGGGTTCAAAAAATTTTTTGGGTAAAATATCCTAACTAGTCAAAAGTAAGAATTGATCCCAAAATCTCTTAAATCACGAGATGCTTCTAACCACTGAGCCTATCCCCCACTCTCGGGATTTGAACCTTGTGTTTCTCCTTAGATAGAGACTCAGCCCATAAGCCCGTCTTGTAGGCCTCAATTAGTACCTATCTCCCCAAAGAAAAAATTTGTCCAACCCCTACTTTTTTTTCCCCCTAATCTTTTTTTTTTTTATATAGAGGATTCTCTCTTTAATCTTCATGCAACAAAGCAAACAGGATCCCATCAAAAAAAACAAATCAAAGCAAGCAAGAGAATTTCACAACATAAAATAAGCAACCCACTTAACAAGAATTATAAGGACAATAATTGCAAGAACTACCCATCAACCGACGCCCCTTGATTGAAATTCTAAACTAAATGAATCACTACTTCCAAATACTACATCTGTCATACATTTTTCACATTACTGATTTAAATTACACTGATTTAAATTACACAATCAACGTGACAATTAATTCCAAACCGAAAGTATAAACACAAAAAACAAACACAACATATAACCCCACCTAATTCCCAAGGCAAAACCAAGCTTATGACTTCAAGGTCAGGGGTTCGAATCCCATGTGATGGACACTTAGAGGGAGGATTTCCCTTACAATTCCCCATCTTTCCAAGTATCTGGGCCTCTGGATGGGGCCCTATACGAGGACAGCCTAGAGGTTGTTTATCTTACAGGTAAAGGATCATAGGATCCAAACAAATTAACAGCAAACATATAGCAGATTGAGCAACAACAACCACTCAATATCAATCTAAATTTATTGGTAAAAAAATGGAGTAGTACCTGATGAAAAGAAGTGTTTCAATCACAAAAATCTCTCTTTATCTCTTTTTCTTGTTTAACTCAAGATTTGGCTTAGCTTAGAAGTGCTACCAATTTAGAGCTTATATATAGAGTAGTTAATTTTGTCAAGCAGCAAATGTTGGAATATGTTGGGATATGATACAAAAAGTCTAGTAATAAGACGTTCAAATACGGGGAAACACGGCGGCACACAAAGCAACAAAAGTTTAGGAAATCGCGTGGTAAGTTTTGAAGGAAGACGAAGACCCCTTTTTGTCGGTATGACTTGAAAAATATGGAGTAAAGAAATGGAAGTTTTGACAAGTATGGAGACTAGAGACTAGACTGGAGTATCAAAATGCTATCAATCAACCCCACGAGCTTCAACGTTGGGATTGGGATTTGGGAGAATTATTGTGTGTGTTTATCGAGTTGAATATTAGTTGGAGGAGAATTTATAAGATCTTGAGTTGACACGGATACTAGAGTTTTTTAAATGATGAGCCATAATTAATGCTAGATTTTACCTTCTCTGTTTTATTATTTGATCATTTTTATTTTCTACGTTTATCAAGACGCTTCTTTGAACGTCAATATCTCTAATTATATATAATTAAAAAATTATAAAAATTTGATATATATGGAATCCTTGCATTGAAACAAAACCCCCACTTGACTCTGCTATTTTTTCTGATATAATGATGCGAGATAATTTAACAAAATTGGTTGAAAAATATAGCCAAAAACAAAATGGTGCAACTAAAAAAAAATAGAGGAACTACTTGTTATTTCACGAACTTATTATTAATTCTTGTTGGAAACAAATTACATGATATTAGATTAAATTAGACCGGTGAATATTTACACCGAATATACTTCTAATTATTGTTTACTCTTGATGAGTCATAGTATGTTTTAGTTTTGTATTAGTAAAAATTATGAAAAATTATATTTTTGCAAAATATGAGTTCAGACAAAAATAAAAAATGCCAACATGATAATGTTGTTTAGTACAAATTAGCTTAAAGAATGGCCAAATTTTGAGCCAAATTATGAAAGTAGACCAAATCTTAATAAATTTATAGTATAAATATGTTTTATTTCAGGAGATCGATAGATAGAGTTTTGATCCTGATCAAATAATCGATTAGAATGCTTATTTGATATATGTGAATAGGTAAAAGCTACATAAATTTTGTTCATTCGACTTGAAATGTATAGTTAATTTTTTAAGTGAATCTGAAATCACATATTAAAAACAATATGAGAACAATATTACATTATATTAACTTTATTTTAAAATAATTGCACCATAATTCATTTTTGGATGTCTCAAATTACTTGCCCTTCCATTTTTTGTGATTTTTTTTTTACTTTTCTTTAGGGGTAGTCGTGAATGAATACTTCATAAACAATTCAAAATCAGTTCAGCCAAAGTTTGATTTATTTGTTTAGAAGTCGGGTTTGAGCTTATAATTATAATTTGAATACTTAACAAGTCAAACTTAAACTTACTTGAATTCCAGTTGATGATTTTTGAGCTCATAATTTAAAAAAAAAAATTCAAACTTTACTTTTGTGAAAAAATAAGTACCCCAAACACAAAATTTCCAATTAGTTACAAAAAGAAAGGAATTCTAAATATGAGTTGCCTAAGTTGAATAGCAATATGGACTTGAATAGTGACATCATTTGTATTTTGGTGAGCTTATATTGGCAACATAGTTTATCGAGCCAATTTAATTTCGAGTTTGGCTCGAATTTGAATTATTTCTATCAAGCCAAACTCGAACAATCTAAGGATTCTAAATTCGAGTTCGAGTTTGAACTCAATAAATTGAGTCAAACTAAGCCAAGCCACGTGGGAGTTCAAGCTTCGGCCCGGCACAATTTGTGACCTACTTTTCTCTAAAGTTGAGTCTCACACTTACTCACCAACTTTAATCTTCCTACTTTAACGCCCAAACTGACAATGTGTGCCAACTATGAGTAATATAATATGAACAAATATACAAACTCATTGACTTGGCAAACTCCTATTGAAGTAATGAAGAAGTATAAAACAACTTGGAGAAAAATTTAGAGTAGAAATTACGGGGGAGGGAAGAAAAATGGAGAAAAGAATAGTCAACCAAAGTAAGCTCACGCCTCACGGTTCCATTCCACACGGTAGTTCCATGAAATTTACTTAAACTGCAATAGATAAATTATACTACTGCCAACTACTTCTAGTACTCATTCTATTTATTATTTTTCAATACTTTGGCCGATCCAACAACTTGTACTGACTACTCGTATTGTTGAGGTGTGTGTACAAAAGTCAATCATTTTTGCCGTACTGTTATCCAAACCGTACGTCACTCACTATTTTCCCCCTTTATTTTACATGCTTCTTTGTCACTGCAAATTGCATCAAATATTATAAAATGAACAAATTAAATATCATAAACAACTTCTACTTCTATTTGATATGGCAGAATTTAATGTGAGTTGTTGAAACTTAGTTCAATTATGAGTCTAAGATACCTTTGATAATGAGACGGTGGTTGTTAGCTGGTTTTTTCAGATATTTTTTAGGGTGGTAAGATGAAGGGCCTTAATCGCACCGGAACGTCTCGTAGGTTAATCCAAAGGTTCGCAAGCGAGATACTTTGAGAGTGGAGGGAGAATGGTAAAGGGGAACGCCTTTCCCAAAGTGCCGCCCTGGGGATTGAACCTCCAACCTTGAGGTTGGAAGGCTTCTTTCCTTACCACTGCGCCAAACTTAGCTTGGTGGATTTTTCTGATATTTGGATTACATTGCTGGATCAATTTGAATGTTAGTTGTATGTATAATGATAGAGTATATTTAGGATGTTTTTTCCATAGATTTAGGGATATAATTTGTATAGATTATTCTTATTTTTTCAGGATTCCTAGCACAATTAGGATTGATATTTTGTAATCTATTATATAATATGATTAATGTAATCACTCTAGAACTAAGGAGTTTGATACAATCTAACATATATATACAAGTTGTATAAGTGAAACGATTATATAAATGACCTAATTCATAAAGATGTTTTGTTAATATTTTATTGTCTACCGGCTAATAACTACTTCATCTGTGTCATAATGGAAACATAGAGAAAATGGGGGAAAATCAGGGATCTAGTGGCATATTTGTAATAAAAATGAAATATTTTTCCATTTCAAGTTTGGTTTCACTTATTGTGACTTTTTTTTTTGACAGGAAGAAAATTAATTTCATTCATAAGGAATAGCCAAACGGCACTTACAATCAATTCCTGAAAAATCGAAAGTTCCAACATAGGTATATAACACCTTAGAACTAGATACATCGCAGATTTGATTAAAAATAGCCTTAATAAAAAACTTCATGTGAAGCAATACAATCTGTGAGTTCGCCCTGATTCGGCTTAACTTCCGCTGATGCATAATCATTTGGGTGAAAATACTTCCATGGTCTTCTAGATTCTTACAGGGAATAGTGATTGTTAGATCTTCCTTCTTCATTAGACAAACAAAAAAAGAAATTGAACACCCTAAAATAAATACCATCTTAAGGATGTGATATACTTATCGGAAGCAATTAAAGGGGTTTTTGGGGCTTACCACCGGTACGAACACCAGTGGAATCCCCTACAAAGATTCATAATTGAGACCAAGAAGAAAAGTGATGAAAAATCAAAGAGAATGAAGGAAAAACCTTCAAAAAATAAAAAATAAAAACTTAGCGGCGGAGGCTAGGCAAAAACCCTCCCAAGGAAAAACCCTAGAGAGAGAAAAAACCCTCCCAAGGAGAAACCCTAGAGAGAACCTATATAGGCAATGTGAAAATGACATTTTTATATAAGAGAAGTGTGTTACTTATTGAGAAATGGAGGAAGTATTAGCCAAAATAACTATGAATAAATGAGAAAAAAGTTGATCTAGTTTTTATTTTATTTTTTTGAAAAAGTTTCTCTAGTTAGCACCTTTTTCTTTACTTTCCATCTAAACTGACCGTAGAGTTTCTTGTATTAATAGTGGAAAGTTAACATGTTACAATTGTGGTGATTGGAAGGAGAGTTGTTGGGTAGAGGACTAACAAATAAAGGTTTGATAGGAAGAGATAGGGGTTAGATAAATATTTGCTTTTTCACGCATAAAAAAAAAATTAAAAAAGTTTCTCTCTCTAATAGTTTACATGACTAGGGAGTTTCCTCATGCTAGTAGTGTGTTGAGCCCTGTAAATGAGCTGATAGAAGGGATTTTCTTCAAATTATTTGTTTTTGAGTTTATTTTAGTGTGCATTAGCTAGATATCAGTTTCTTTCTTAGTTGGTGTATTCCATTTTAGCAGTTATTAAGAGTTAGAGCATGTCCATCTAAGAGATAGATCTTCTTTCAAGGTCAAATAATTGGCTAGATGACAAGATTGCTAGTTCAATGAAGATGGAACTTAGTAATCCTAGAGTAAATGGGAATGAAGAAGCAATTAGCCCCGGCAAACAGAGATATGGAGGTTGAGGAAAACTCTCCTTTGTTCATACAGGGAAGTAATGTCGAAAGTAGGATTAAAGCTATGGAGAATAGAAGTGAGGATCAGGATAATGTTGGAGCAGAACGGGATGTTATGAGCAAGGGCATATCCTTCAGGCAAGCTGTGGCGAGATCCACATAATGGTTCAAAGAAGCAAGGAAGGTAGTGGAAATTTCGATGGAATGAGAATAAGATGAAGTTGAACCTCCAAACTCCCCCTTAATTATTCAGTTTCCAAAAGAAAAACTTAGGAAGCTGAGAAACCCATGGCAGCTTACGCTAATGGGAAAGTATCTGGGAATAAGGTTAGGGGGAATTCCTTTCGCAAAGAGTAAGAAGAATGTGGAATCCAAAAGGGGGCTTGGAGATCATAGAGGTTGGAAAGGAAGTTTTCCTCTTCAAATTCTCCCTAGCGGATGACCTTGAGAAGGCATCATTTAGAGGGCCTTGGTTCATTTTGAATCATTACTTAATGTTAACCAAATGAAAACCTAACTTCAAGCCTTCAATGAATCCCTTTCAAACTCTATCAATATGGATAAGATTTCCATAGTTATCAGTAGGGCATTATGATGAAGAAGCTCTTTTTGATACTAAGAAGATTGGCAAACCAATAAAAGTAGATTATGCAATGGATAGTTTCAAAAGGAAAATATGCTAGAGTTTGTGTGGAAATCTCTTTGCAATCACCCCTGATTACAATAATTTAGATTGGAGCACGCAGCTTGGCAATAAATTGACTATGAAAATATTAAACTTTTATGTTTTGCATGTGGAGTGATAGGGCATTATAATGATCAATGCAAGTTAAGTCAGGAAGCAAGAAGATGTAGTGGAAATGTTCAATTCCATCATGAAAAGAGAGTAGTGGAGAAGAATTCTAATAAGACATGAAATTTGGCAGTGAATAATACTCAGCCAATCAGGGTAGCAAATGGAGGCAAAATAAATCTTCTGGAAAGGGATTTAAATGGAAGGCAAAAGGACACATATGACAATTATGGGTCGTGGTTGTTAGTGAGTAATGAAAGAAGAAGAATCAATTGAAAATTTGGAGAACAAAAAGAGGTAGATATAGCTAATAATGAGGGGTTAGAGGCAAGAGAAGGTAATTACAGTCCCAATAAAAGAGCCCTCTGGGAAAGAGTAGGATGCATGACCAGAGATACTAATAACTCTGCAACAAGAAAGGTGTATTCTAGTGGCATGTATTGGCAGAAGAAAAGGATATGGAGTAAACCGCAGAAGATAAGGGGTCAATGAAAGAAAAGAGCAGAGAGGAAGTAGTAGGAGGAATGATGAAAGTTTAATGCCAAATATACTAAATGTCTTTGGCATGCGGATAGATAAGAGTAGTATAAAGAGGAGGGATGAGTAGAGAGAAGAGCAAGAGCAAGGCAATAATATAACCTCTAATGAGACTAGCAAGAACCGAGCTTAAAAAAAATATTCATAATGGAGTTAGAGAGAGAAAGGAGGAGGCAACTCCCAATCCGGTCTCTCAAGGGATAAATACATCCCAGCCATCATAAATCAGCACTATCACCCCAACTCCAATATTCAACTCTCACCTTCAGGGAGTTCCAGTTACCAATCTTCCATACTTCTTGACTTGTAGCACAATCCTCAAACTAGAGGTGTCAAAAACTGGGCCGACCCATGGGTGAACCCGCATGCGACCCAGCCCAACCTGTTCCGAGCCGAGAGTAGTCGATTGGAAAGCCGACCCATTCCGACCCAACGTCCACCCGTGCCCAGTTGAACCCGTGGAATCGATAACCCAACCTGAACTGGGCCAACCCGTAGACCCGTGGCCACTTCCACCCGTGAACAACGACCCATACCCAACATGTTTCCGACCCAAAACTAACCCGCACCCAACTTCACCCACCAATGACCCAGTTAAACCCACCCAGTTATCACCCAACCCAGCTTCGACCCAACCCAGGTTAGCAACCGACCTGGGCCAGTGACCCAACCAAGTTATCACCTACCCGGCTTGTGACCCAATCAACCCAGTTATCACCCAACCCAGTTGTGACCCAACCCAGTTACCACCCGACTAAGTTACCACCCGACCCAACTAAACCCGACCCAAAACCATTCTGACCCAATACAACCCGACCCAAAACCATTCTGATCCAACTTAACTAATGAGTAGTTCAATTGATATTGTTTTGTTGGTCAATTTTATTTTTTGAACAGAAAATATTCGTCACTTTTTTTGGTCAAAGTAATTAACAAATATTATTTTTCAGGACATAATTAAGATCTCTATAAGTATTATTTGGCAAAATTAAGAACTACTAGAAGATGGACGCAAGCAAAGTAGCATTTTGCAATATGTTTACTCCATCAATTATGAAGTACCCAAACAAAACTATAAAAGATCATGTTTTATAAAGGTTCATATTCTGTACACTATACAAAGAAAATAAACATTGATATATCACTCCAAAATTTCTAAAGCTAAGCTAACTGCTAACCTAAGGACCGAATAACACTAATGAGTAATGACTAAACTATACATTTACTGATTCAATCATGAACCATTCAACCACCTCATTTAAACCCCCCAAATTCAACCCCCCACGCCCCATTCTGCCATAAGTAACAAAAATTCAACCCCCACCATTCTGCCACTCATCTTCATCTCTCTCAAAGGCTCAAATCATAAGACATTGAACTGAAAAGTTTATTGAATTTGAAGGAATATTGGAGAGAATAAGACAAGTAAATTAGGAAAAACAGAAAACTCTTATATTCTTCAATGTTTACAAAAGAAAAGATCAAGTACACTTACAAATGAATAATGTAAATAACAAAATGAGTAAGTCTAAACTCCAAAATAACAAAATGTATACAAGTATTGAACTAATAGTCTAAATGTCTAATACTCTAATTATTAGACGTGTCAACAAAAGCAGCAACAACGGACCAGCAGCAGCAGCAGCAACAACAACAACATACTAGCAGCAGCAACAGACCACCACCACCACCACCAGCGAAAGCAAATAACGGACCACCAGCGGCGAAGAAGAATGTAACAATTGCGGCAACAACGAGCCAACAACGAAGCAGGAGCAGCAACAACATATGGTAGAAAACACCAAAAAAAACTCCCAAAGAAAAAGAAAAGTAGCAGCAACAGCATAAGTTTCAATTTTAAACAAGTAAATATTGCAAAGATAACAAAATTAAATTTACTTTTATAATCAGTAATGGCTCTCAGGTACACAAGTTGACCTCATCATCGAGCACTCGACTCTAATTAACAACACAACTTCACAACACAAGAAAGCCAACAAAAGTGACACGAGCATCCACAATTCTTTGTCTTCTAAACAATACCAAACCAATTTTACCAATAAAGTGCATATCATGTCCAATAAGACAAAAGAAAAGTAGCTCCACATCGTGACACTTAGGGCAAAACATGTGTGTAAAGTAAATTGTAGCCAAAAAGAGTCGCAAACAAGTCAACAACCAATGCTCTTTGCGCAAGGGACATTTATTAAGCAAAAGGATATAGAACAACTAAATCAAACCCAACAATTCTGTTTAGGGTTTATAATTTTAGGGTTTGGGTTAGGGTTTAGGTCTAGGGTTTGGGTCTAGGTCTAGGGTTAGGAACCAAGAACACAACAAAACATACCCAGAACACAAACAAACCCCAAACACAACCAACCCACAAACACAAACCCAGATCACAACACAAACCCAGAACACAACCATCAAACATTTTCAATAGGTCACAAGGCCAGAAAAACAACCATCAAACAACCACCATCAAACAACAACCATCAAACAACACAATCATCAAGGAATTAAATCATAATCAATATCAGTAGGCTCGGTATCTTTAACAACTTCAAGAGACTCCTCATCCTCAATCTTAGAATAACCAAAGATCCAATTTAGATAAGTCACAAGAGCCTCAACATTTTTGGGCAGCAAACGCGTGCGGTACTTTGTTAAAATTCTGCCCCCCATACTAAATGAAGACTCAAAGGCCACAGATGTAATGGGGATAGCCAACACATCTCTAGCCATCCGAGACAAAATAGGATAAACTCCCACATGGGTTTTCCAATAGGCCAAAACATCAAAATGGTCATCTTGGTCAGCGGGAGCATGAGGGGCTCTGAAATATGATTCCATATCATTTTCAATACCCCTACTAGCAGCAACATTGGCACCAAAAAACAGCAAATAAAATAGTATCACAAAACTATTAACAATCAAAAATTGTAAAGTGATCATGAATCAATCAAATGTTACACATAGTAGCCAACCTTTCCAAGGTTGTCCTTCTTAAAAGGACGGACAAGCGACCTTGCAAAACTTGGAGTGGATGAATCAGAACCGGTAGTCATAGAAGATGTAGTGGAACAGGGTTGGAGTTGTAAGTGAGCATAAACACTAGCATAGTGCGTATATAACTCTGTAAAGGCATCAACAGCCTCTTTAACCTTACCATCAAGTCTTGGGCAAATAAACAGTAGCATACAACTCATGAACAAAGTTTTTTTTGTAACGGGGATCAAGCATGATAACAATAATAAGAATCAAAGAATAATTCTCCCAATACTTGTTAAATTTTCATACATAGGAGCAGCCATAAGACGAATAGAATCAGTTGGTTTTCTTTAGCATAAAACAGAAGACTTTCCATCAAAACAATGTTCTCAACATATAGGTTGGCAGTGGGGTAATCAAAACCAGAAAAAAGACACGTGATATCATAAAAAGGTTCAAGAAAATCACAAACATTTTGGACAGTTTCCCATTCAGAATCAGTTAGAGAAACATCTAAACCATGCTCAAGTAAACAATACCTATCTATAGCCTCCCTAGCTTCCAAACACCTACGGAGCATAAGATAGGTAGAATTCCAACGAGTACGAACATAACCAATCAATAAACCAGAAAAACCAGTATTCACATACTTAACACAATCATCAAACCTCTCTTTCCTAATGTTTGAAAAAGAAACATATGTAACAACTTGTTGCAACTTCAAAACAGTTTTATCCATAAACTTAAAACCAGCTTGGACAATCAGATTTAATATATGGGCAGAACATCTAATATGAAACAACTTACCAGAACAAGGCAACATATTAGTTCTATTCAAGTCCCTAACCATCTGTTGAATCATAACATCCTTGGCAGTAGCATTATCACAAGTCAAAGAAAACACTTTATCTCTAATATTCCACTCATCAAACAAATCAAGAGTAAACTTACCCAACTCCTTACCAGTGTGGGACCTAGGAAAAATTCTAAAAACAAGAATTTTAGAACGCAAAGACCCCAAGAGTTATCAACATAATGAGCAAATCAAAACAAGAAACTAACATTATTAAGTGAAGACCACAAATCACAAGTATAGCACACTTTTCCTTCTAAAATAGTTGTCTTTAATTGAGCTTTAAGAGCAGCACACTGATTAGTGCTTAAGCATAGTATTCCTAGAAATATGCTTTACATTAGGGTTCAAGTAAGAAATCAATTCCCTATGCTTAGTATGCTCAACAATCAACAGTGGATATGCATGACACATAATAGCTTCAAAGAAACATTCGACGAAAGTTTTTTGATCATAATGCCCCCCAGGTTGAGCAGCCTTTTTACTTTTAAGTAAGCTTCACACTTCTCTAAATGTTTATTTTGGTTATTAGTACCTTGGGTCCCTCAGCAAGATAGGTCTTAGCATTACAATGCTTACATGCAGAAAATATCTTACCATTTCCTTCTTAAACAAGGTAAAGTGCTGCCAAACCTTGGCAGTACGCCTCCCAAACAGGACAGGGTCATGGGTTTGGGGAGAATTCCTCCTCAACATAAAGGGAATTGGACCCAATAATGGAGTCCAATGTCAATTGATCAACCGAAAAATAAATTACACACATTCAAAGTTTAAACAAGGCGAGTCTAGGGTCGCGGTCGTGGTCGGGGTCGGGGTTAGGGTTAGGGTGTCAAGGTTTAGGGTTAGGGTTAGGGTTAGTGTTAGGTTTAGGGTTTAGGGTTTAGGGTTAAGGTTAGGGTTAGGGTTTAAGGTTTAGGTTTTAGGGCTATGGTTTAGGGTTGAATCCTCAACACTAACCCTAAACAAAAACCCTAAACAAGAACCCCTAAACACAAAACCCATAAACACAAACCCGTAAATACAAACCCGAACACAAGCCCAAATACAAACCCGAACACAAGCCCATAACACAAACCCGTAACACAAACCCGAAACACAAACCAAAATACAACAAATGAAACCCTAAACACAAACCCGGACACAAAACCCTAACACAAACCCATGATTACACAAAAACCAAATATAACCCGAATACAAACCCAACCACAAAACCCGAATACAAACCCAGACACAAAACCCTAACATAAACCAAGAAACGTAAACACAAACATGAACAAACAGCAAAATAAACCTAAATAATTACGATATAATTTTAGATCTCAAAATAAACTTCACAGACGTATTATTATTAACATGATCTAATTAAAAACTAATATTCCATCTGTCCCATAATACTCTTTACACTTTCCTTTTTCATCTGTCCCAGAATACTCTTTACACTTCTATTTTTGGATATGACCCACTATCATTTTAATCCTTTTACCTTTTAACCATTAGCCTACATTCTCTCTTCTTTAAATAAAATAATACCACTCCGACTACCAACCAACTCTAACCATGACCCATATTCTCTCTCCTTAAAATAAAATAATACTACTTTAATTTTACTAGCTACTAACTCCTATCACATCTACTTTTCAATAAAATAACAATTGATAACCAAACAATAACTTATCATCTAAAACTACGTGCCTTGAAAAGTGTCAAGAGCATTTTGGGACGGAGGGGGTATACATTATACAAGATAATTAAAAACTAATATACAAGATAATTAAAAACGAACACATAATTTCAGATCGCAAAATAAACATATATTAAAATAAATAAATAAACTAAATAATTCATGCATAAATTTTTTAGCACAAACCCTAAAATTCCAAAACTGACATATGACAAAAAAAAAACATGATATTCCAGCAAATCTGCAAATCTGGACCAACACATATCCCACAATCACAATCAAGCAGATCTTTACCTAATTCTAAAAAAAACGAAAATTAGAAGACTTGCCTGGTTGTGACAACTGTTTTAAAAATTAATTTTTTGCTTTTTTCCCCCCGATCTTCAATTTGTTACCTTTTTTCTTCAGATCCACGCCTTTTTTCTTCAATCTTCAGACCGTCACCTCTTTCGTTAGTTCCTTGCATTTTTCCTCAGATCTTCACCACAAACCTCAACGTTGTTCGGAAAAATTGAGAGAGGAAGTGATTATTTTAGGGTTTTGATCGGAAAAAATGAGAGAAGGGCTGAATTTTAGGGTTTCTTTTTGGGTTTTAATCAGAAATTGAGATAACGGCTAAGAATTTTAGGGTTTTTTGGGTTTTGATCGGAAAATGAGAGAAGGGTTGAGATTTTAGGGTTTTTTTTCTAGGATTTTGATCGGAAAATGAGAGAAGGGCGGTTGAATTTTAGGGTTTTTATAGGAGCGGGGAGTGAGGAGTGAGAGAGAATGAGAGGAGAGAAATTGAGATTAGGTTCAGAAAGAGGCGAAATGAGGGGGGGGGAACGGGTATATAGTAGGGAATTTTAGGGTTAATGACTTAATCTAAACCGTTGGATTTTAGAGTGAATGGTTGAGATTTTAGAGTGAAGACTCTAGAGAGTTCTAAGATTTTAGATGTTAGAGACTAAAGAAACCAAGGGCTCAGATTTTATATTGGCTAATCAATGGTGTCAAACCATGATCCTTGATTTATTTTTTTGACCAATGAACATCAAGAGTGACCAAGCACATGGATTTCAAAATATCAATGGTTGGATTTTATCTTTCTCAAATCAATGGTTAAGGTTAAGTTAAGTATTCTATTTTCCAATTTCTAAATTTATAATTCTAGACAACTAATCTAGACTTCTAGTATTGATTTGTTTAGTAATTAGTAATCTACTTAAATTCCTAAACTATTATTAATATTATAAATTAATAAAAATTATAAACTTTAGAACTTTAATTAGTATTTTTAAATTTAAACAAGTTGATCCATGTAAAGATAATTATGAATGACGTGAAACTGTTAAGCCAAAGTTGTAATAGCGTAATTACCGCAATACCGATACGACGATACGTATAGCAACTTAAAGAGACGGATAATCAAATAGACTCGAGACTCCTAAGTCTTATGTTACTATCTTAGTATATTTTAACATCCACAACTGAAACATCAACGATGAAAGTCGATCAATCTAATGATGCTTCGATTATTGTTCACCATGTAATAACATCGATATGATCGATCCCTATCTTTTTATAAAGAACCCCGTAATGGCGTAACACGAAAGATGAAAGACGATCAATCTTTTGATGGTTTTGATTAATGTCAAAGACAATCAATCTTATGATCATTTGATTTATGTGAACCTTAACTTAACAAAAGTCGATCAATAACCGTTTAATATGGACCGTTTAATAAGATCACCTCCTATGTTACTATCTTTTAAGATCAACAACTGAAACATCAACGATCTTGATCCTCCACTGATATGATTGGTATTAACTATGATCTACTTTCATAGTTTCAATGTTTCATCCTCTACTAATATGATTATGTATCATCTTGATCACATTTATCATCTTCATATTCGATTAACGTTGATCATTGTTACTTGTTCAGCTGTTCCATAAACGAGGAAAGTCGAACAATTTTATAATTACGATGCTTTCATTAATGTTAACCTAATTCTTTAATTCTAACTCTTTTTGTTGCTATATAGTGACTTAGTGAGAGTGAGTAAGTCACTAACTAACTAAATGTTTAAGTTTAATAGTTTAATTTATTGACTTTAATCAATAATAGGTATGGACTTATGCCTTAGCCCTTATGGTTGTTACTTGAATAATTATGCGATCATGAATAAGAATAACCCGATGGGCAATAGCCAATAATATAACTATATAAATTATAAGTCTTAGTTTAGTAACTTTTTAAATTAGTAATATAAGTATCAATGTATTATCACAAAATTCACAATGACTCAATCACAATTCACAATATCAGTATATCACATGTTAATTGTTATAACTTTCGACTTCGTAACTTAATATATACTATATAATTCTGACCCAAGTCATTCTGAGAGCCGATTTGTTCCGACCCAAGTCAATACGCCGCCGGTTTGAGGCTTCAGCCGACCCAAGTCCTATCGAGAGCCGATTTATTCCGACCCAAGTCATTCCGAAAGTCGACTTCTTCCGACCCAAGTCATTCCGAAAGCCGATTTATTCCGACCCAAGTCATTCCGATACCGATTTCTTCCGACCCAAGTCATACCGAAAGCCAATTTATTCCGACCCAAGTCATTCCGATACCGATTTCTTCCGACCCAAGTCATTCCGAAAGCGGATTTATTCCGACCCAAGTCATTCATATATCGATTTCTTCCGACCAAAGTCATTCTGAAAGCCGATTTATTCCGACCCAAGTCATTCCGAAAGCCGATTTCTTCCGACCTAAGTCATTCTGAAAGCCGATTTCTTCCGACCCAAGTTATAACGAAAGTCGATTTATTTCGACCTAAGTTATTCCGAAAGCCGATTTGGGCCGACTTTACCTTATTCCATTCCGACCCAAATTCACCCAACCCAGATACCGGCCAACCCAGTTCAGACCCAGTTCCGAGAGCCCTCTCACCTAGTTAAACCCGACCCAAGTCCACCCAACCCACCCAGTTCCGACCCATGGCACACTTTCACCCAAATTATTCCGACCTAAATCATTCCGACCCAGGTTGAGTCAACCCAAACCCAGCCAGTGGCCCAGATTGACACCACTACCTTGAACCATCCCCACAAAAAGCCTTTCCACCATCCCAAATAATTTAATCTCTATCATCGACCCCAAACAAATTCAAGAGCCTAACACCATGCGTGCATCCCCTTGAACGTTTAGGAGGCTTGCAGATTATCATTACAAGAACCCATTACAACTATTACCTCTCACCCTAAACCTATTCTCAGCCTTTCCAACTCCATGGTTATGGCCTCTATTGGCATCTCGTCCATAACCTTCATGAAAGCTTTGATAGAATTTATGATGAAGCACCAAAAAGTTCTATCGGAAGAAGAACTAATTCCAGGAGAATTATTGCTAAACAAACGGCTGAAACCTCCACAGAACCCTCCAACCTTTCGCATGCAATTTAGAAGCGAAAGTCTGGACGTGGCTAGATTCCAAAATCTGCTATCAATCTTCCACTTAGTGAAGAAGCAAGTGGGGATGCAAGTGGAAGCGAGGTACAGGGGAACAAGACATTTATCTTCAGAGGTTATAGCAATGATGACTTCACTTCAATTACAGGACGTTTGGAGACTGGGGAGAATGCAGGAATGGGAGGAATGGGAGATGGATCCTACGAAGGTGATTCCATTCGACATGATGGATGATAGAGTAGACCTTAAAACTGCTCTCAAATACAAAGAAATGTCAGTGATAATGTGGAAGGGGAGCCGGAAGCAATGAATTTATTTCTCATATTTGGAATTTAGTTCAATCTTATAAGCATGTAATCTTAATTTTGCTGGTGTAGGCGTGTTTTTATTGCTTATGCAGGATGTACGCGTATATGACTACCTCATTGTAAAGGTTTTTTGTTTTGAAAAAGAAGGCACCAACAAGTCTTTAAAGGAAAACTCATAAACCTAATTCGATTTATGAAAAACCATAGGGACATCTTAGGGACTTATCTAATGTAGATTTGTCCGCCATGACTTCATAATTTATCAATGAACCAAAGATAGAGTTCGGAGGTGAGGGTACGAACATGAAAAGGAATCACATTCGCCCATTGTTAGCCACTACTTAGTACGATTCATGTCTAGTTTTATGCAATTAAATAACCACGTACGCCTTTAACCATTTTGAAAAATTAATCTATGTTGGTTCGTTAAACACATAAAAGACTAATTTTTGATGACATGTTATTTAAGAAATCAAATTACAGGGATCCTAAATCAATTGTTCAAATTATGTGAATTTAATATTGGAACATTTATTTAGGTCTTGATTAAATTAAAAAAACATGTGAGGTGATGAAAGCGATAAAGCATACATCATGCATATAATATAATAATGTACAAAAATAAAAATAAAAATTAGAGATTAGAGGTGTACAATACACAAGAGCATGAACCCTTTAAGGACCTACATGATCATGAAAAGTATATTGTTAGTAAAATAATAATTAAATTGAAAATGACCCTCGGAAATTATACCTATATCTCCTGAGTCTTGTATAACGATCCGCAGAAGGAGCAATCTTGAAGCTTGAAATATGAAATTAATAGAATTTGAATGTGATTGAATGAGTTTGAATATATGTGTTTAAAGTTTTGTAGAGAGAGTTTAGAGTTATTTCAGAGTTGGAAGCGTGACTGCGTGAGAAAATGTTGAAGTGTTGTTGTTGTGGTCGTGGTGAAACTTTCGTAGAACACGAGGTCTATTCATAGGAAAACAAATCCGAGAACCGCACGTACAAGATAAAAAGAAGGTTGTGCCTAGCGCAGGGAGCGCGCGCTCTGCGCATCACCATGTGCTTGACGCACCAAGCTTGCGCCTGGCGTAGGCTTCCTGTGTTAGCACAGGTGATTTTGCATTTCTCTATTTCGCTGATTGTCTCGATGTTTGATGAGTGATATTTATATCACTCAAATACCTTATTTTCCTCATGTTTAGAGTCATTTTTCCTCTTCATTTATCACTTTCTAGCTTATTTTTCTTAATTTAGAGTAATTGAGTTATTTGTAGCTTATTTGTGAATATTAGTTATTTTAGCTATTTATATATGGTTTGGTAATGCTTATTTGTGTTTGATGTTGAAGGATCCACCTTAGAGGTCTCCATACCACACACCAAGCATATAGTGAAGCAATTTTACCAAAATAAGAGCTTTTGGAAGGATTTGTGCATAAGGGTCGTATTCAAACGGCCATAACTTTCATCACACAAAATATTTTTCAGTGATTCAAGTTGTAGATGAAATTTTGGCTCGATAGCTTTCCAACGAGTGGTCACAAGCCCAATTCCGATGAAAAATGAAAGAGATATGGCTGTTTGAAGTTGGGTGCGTCTGCCAGAACTGCGCGCCCGCTCCGTATTGTCTAGCGCGCCCGCTGCGGAGGCCCGTAAACCTTCGCCTGCGTGAAATTGTATGGAGAGCCCGCTCCAAACTATATGGAGCGCCCGCGCCACTTGATCTGTGCGGAAATCTCTGTTTTTCGAGCCGTTTAATGATGTAATGTTTAAATCTTTTAAAGAAAAGGATCCCTAACTTTTGAAAGGGGAAGAGGAAAACTAGCCTCCATAAGCTTAGTTAGAGGTTTTAGTTAGGGTTTTTAGAGAGAGAAAACTCTCATCTTCTAGAGAGAGAAGTGAGAGAAACTTGTTGAAAGCTTGGATTTTGAAGAATCTAAGAAGGAAACTTGAAGATTTGGAGACTCCTTGCAACTTGAATGAGAATTTCTTACTCTCTCTCATGTTTTGTTGCTTTATCTATCTATTTTCATGTCATTTTCACTCTATTTACTTGTTCATCCTATATTAGTGTTTGATTTCATGTTTTTAGTTTGTTATTTAGTTCACTTTTTATAATTTATTATGATTTGTGAGTAGTTATTTTGCTTGGGAGGGGATGAAGCCATTAATGATATCATGAGCCTTTGGGTGCCTTTGGGTCATATTTGGGGTTATTTTGGAAAATGAAATCAAATGAGCAATAGGGGTTTTATTGTTGGTTTTTGTGCTTGGCCTCCATGAAAACTTAATTATTAGTCACTTCAATGAAGGATTGAAAGATGAAATTGAAGAGTTGACTCCCTATTTGTTCACTTAACTAAACTTGCATGAAAATAGGGGTTTTAGTTAAGGGATATATTTAGTCATCTTGTTATTCATGCTCTTGAGTTGGGGGTTTGTTGCATGAAAATAGGACATAATCTCCAATTTGAGTAACCCTCTTTAGCTTGAAAGTGTAATTAGGGATATGTTAGATGATCCCTTTGATTCATTCTCTTTATACTACCCCCTTATTTGCCTAATTGTTTTCATGATTGAAATAATTGGTGAATTCCCCTACCCTAGTTCCTTTTGTTTAATAGTTTTTAGTTGATAATTGACAAGTCTCTTCCCTATATCTTAGCCTAGCTTATTATAATTAACATTTTCAGTGATTACCCTTAGTCCTTGTGGAAGAATGACCCTTGCTTGCCATTATACTTAGGTTATTGGTTAGTTAGGTTGTTTGATTTAGGAGTTTTGTACAACGACCAAAATATCCTTTGTCAAAATGGCGCCGTTGCCGGGGACTTCGGCTAACATTGATTTGTGTGTGATTAGATGAGTCTAGGCTATTTGTGAATATTTTTCATTTCTTTGGTTTATTTAATTTGATTTTCTTTTCTTTCTCTTTAAAAAAAAAATAAAAAAAATGGCAATCTTCTCCCTTCCCCAATATGAACATGAAGTATTTTGGAGGTACTATTGGAGGCTTGGAGATTCTCTTGGTTGTGACCATGGCTTTGAAAAATGGCAAATTTGTGATGTGATGTTTGAGGGTCTAAATGAAGAAACTAGAAGGGTGGTAGAGTCTATGTCTAATGGTGATTTGCATGCTCAATCTTTGGATGAGGCTTGGAGTCTATTTGAGTGGTTGGCTAGAGATACATATGAATGGGAAATGTCAATGCATACTAATCAAAATCTTAAAATTTTCTCTAGTTATGATCCCCAAACTTGTATTCCTCCCCCATCTTGCTCTCATTTGGATGATGCATATTCTAATGTTAATGATGTTCACGCATCTCATGAATTATCCTCAAATTATTGCATGAATTCCCATGATCTATCCTATGATCCCCCTCCCCAAAATGATTTTCAAAATTCTTCACAATCCGAATCGTTGGAGTCTAATTTGGAGACCATGATGGTTAATTATGTGGCAAAAAAAAATGAGTTTATGGAGCACTCGAATCATAATATAGAGACTCTCAAAATGCTAGAAACCCAAGTTTCTCAATTGTTGGAGTCTAGGTTGGAGCCTACTTTTGCAAATCAAGAGCAAAACGAATCTTGTGATGATCACAATGAGATTATTGATGATGATGATGATGATGATGACGATGAAATGAGATATGTTGATAATGAAAGTCATCAAAGAGAAAGTGAGATTTTAAACTTTAAAGACTTGAATGAAGATGTGGGTCAAAATCCTAAGGTTTTGGGAGAAGATATCTATTTTGAGGTGCATGAAGTTGAGAGCGAAGAGTATCACGGGTCTTTGTTGATTGAGGATCTAATTCATGAGTCCCATACTCCTATCTCAAGGAAACTTGAACTATATCCTTCCCCTCCCATCTTTGAGAACCCATTTTCTTCTACCTCTCTTCTCACATGCAAAGAAAAGGCTATATTTGAGAGCAATATAGATGCAAGTGCTAATAAGCTCCCTCCCCAATTTGACCTCCAACCCATTGATGATCTTCCATTAGAATTTGAGAAAGACTTGAGGTTGTTGAGAGTTCACTTAGGTTGTCATGATGTACTTGAGGATGTGTTTGAGAATGTGTTTGATGTTAATGTTGATGCTTTGGAGCATAACTCATTGATGGAAGAAGTCTCCCCTCTCAAGTCTTGTGATGTGAATGAAATGGTTAGTGAAAACCTTGTTTTTATCCCTTCCCCTCATATTATATTTACAAGAAGGATTGACCTTGTTCCCTCCACTCCCATCTTATATCCATTCTCATTTCTCAAATCTCCTCTATTAGATGAGCCTTCCCCCTCCTTTGATCTTCAAGTGCCCAATTCATTTATTATTGAGAAGAGTGAGCTTGCCACTAAAAAAGATTTTGTTGAGGAGAGTCTGCCATTTTATTCTTATTTTGATTCTTCTCTTTCTTACTTCTTTGTTTTTCCTTTTAATCATTCTTCTTTTTGGCATCACTCTCCTCATTTGCATGGAGTTGCATTGCACTTTATGCGCACTTTGCATTCTACCACTGAATTCTTAATAATAATTGAAATGTGTGCTAGTGCATATGACAAACTCTTGCGATCTTTATCGAGATATTTACTAGAAAGGTCATGCTTGGGACCTTAAACAAGCCTTTCTCGGGAAGTAACCTGTGATTTATTGCTTTGATTTTATTTTCTTATTTTGCTTTTTTTTTTTTTCTTTCTATCCATTATTTTGGGTTTAGGTACATAGTTCGAATAACAACCATTCTCAATAGTACATGGAAAACAAATCATGAATTTGAAGAATTTGATTAGAAATGGAGAAATTGGGTCATTTGCGGGTATTTACACCCACCTACTATCCGGTAGCATCCTTCCTTTTCTCTTTCCCTAATGCTTTATGATTGTGGAACATATACTTGTTGGTTTGGATGTTTTATTTCCCCTCCCTCCCTCCCTTTGATCTTCTTGTTCAAGCATTGAGGACAATGCTTTATTCTAGCTTGGGGGGAGTAGCTACTCGCTAGCTTGGGGGAGGTGTTTATACTTTATTTCTTTCAAAATCCAAAAAATATTTTCCTTTAATTTATTTCCTTTTTCCTAAAAAATGAAAAAATTGAAAAAACAAATGAAAAATATGTTTGGCAAAATAAAAAAAATGAGGAATAAAGAAAACTACGAAACATTTTGTGTCCAATGGAAGATTCTTGTTGTTGGCAATTTATGTGGATTCCTTTGCTTTGGTCATTTAGGTAGATGAGTATAGGTGTTTCCATTGGATGCTTGTATGTGTAATTTGGGGCGATTAGGGATCGATTAATCTTTGTTGCTTAATTCTCTACTTGAAAAAGCATTATATGATTCTAGATGTTGTCAAACTTTGTGTTGAAAATAGTCGAATTATTTCTCTTTTAGAAGTTGTGGTGACCCTAGTTGAACCTTGAAATCTCTTTGGTGCACAAGTTTTTACCTCCGAATAAGTTATGCTAAGAGTTAAATTCGACTGTAAAAAAAAAAAGAAAAAAAAGTGGTTTATGTCTTGAGTCCAATAAGTGGAGCCAATGAGCCCACAAGGCATAATAAGCCTATTAAAGTCCATGAAAACAAAAACAAAAAATCGAAAAGAGTCAATAAGTGGTAACTACCACATGATTTGAAAAAGTGGGTTAGTCGAAATGATTGAGTGGGAGCTTGAAAATTTAATAAGTAGAGTTTCCCTAGTAATGATGAATGTCATTATGGCTTAAACATTGAGACTCTAGGCCCATTGCTCAATCGTTATAATACTACAATCATGGTTCTCTCTTAGCAAAAGTCAAGTTTGGGGGAGTTTATGTGCGCTATAGGTGATTAGGATCAATCTTGGGACCTTCTTCATCCATTTGAGAACGATTTGTAACTCTTGAATGCCTTAGTAGACTCTAATTGATGTTTGAAGCTTTTGATAGTGTCAATTTTGCACCTTAGATTAGCTTATCCCCTATATTCCCAAGTAATGGATCCATATTGATAATGGTTATGCTTTGAAAGTTTGCTTAATTGCCTATTGCTTTGTGAACCATGGTTAAAGAGATGACTTTGGGCTAATTATATATATTTGTGCTTGATTAGAGTTGTGGGTTAAGACTCTTAGGAAACCCTCACGAGAGCAAACTCGTCCACTAGAGCGATCTAGGGGTTTAAATGGCTTGTTGCACATGCTAAGTGCAACCGTGATTCCTACGACAGTGAGTTAGAATTTCTAGCTTTTTAGAGTAGTACTTCATTATTTTGTTTCATTTGCTCGAGGACGAGCAAAGGTTAAGCTTGGGGGATTTTGATGAGTGATATTTATATCACTCAAATACCTTATTTTCCTCATGTTTAGAGTCATTTTTCCTCTTCATTTATCACTTTCTAGCTTATTTTTCTTAATTTAGAGTAATTGAGTTATTTGTAGCTTATTTGTGAATATTAGTTATTTTAGCTATTTATATATGGTTTGGTAATGCTTATTTGTGTTTGATGTTGAAGGATCCACCTTAGAGGTCTCCATACCACACACCAAGCATAGAGTGGAGCAATTTTACCAAAATAAGAGCTTTTGGAAGGATTTGTGCATAAGGGTCGTATTCAAACGGCCATAACTTTCATCACACAAAATATTTTTCAGTGATTCAAGTTGTAGATGAAAGTTTGGCTCGATAGCTTTCCAACGAGTGGTCACAAGCCCAATTCCGATGAAAAATGAAAGAGATATGGCTGTTTGAAGTCGGGTGCGTCTGCCAGAACTGCGCGCCCGCTCCGTATTGTCTAGCGCGCCCGCGCTGGAGGCCCAAAAACCTTCTGCCTGCGTGAAATTGTATGGAGAGCCCGCTCCAAACTATATGGAGCGCCCGCGCCACTTGATCTGTGCGGAAATCTCTGTTTTTCGAGCCGTTTAATGATGTAATGTTTAAATCTTTTAAAGAAAAGGATCCCTAACTTTTGAAAGGGGGAGAGGAAAACTAGCCTCCATAAGCTTAGTTAGAGGTTTTAGTTAGGGTTTTTAGAGAGAGAAAACTCTCATCTTCTAGAGAGAGAAGTGAGAGAAACTTGTTGAAAGATTGGATTTTGAAGAATCTAAGAAGGAAACTTGAAGATTTGGAGACTCCTTGCAACTTGAATGAGAATTTCTTACTCTCTCTCATGTTTTGTTGCTTTATCTATCTATTTTCATGTCATTTTCACTCTATTTACTTGTTCATCCTATATTAGTGTTTGATTTCATGTTTTTAGTTTGTTATTTAGTTCACGTTTTATAATTTATTATGATTTGTGAGTAGTTATTTTGCTTGGGAGGGGATGAAGCCATTAATGATATCATGAGCCTTTGGGTGCCTTTGGGTCATATTTGGGGTTATTTTGGAAAATGAAATCAAATGAGCAATAGGGGTTTTATTGTTGGTTTTTGTGCTTGGCCTCCATGAAAACTTAATTATTAGTCACTTCAATGAAGGATTGAAAGATGAAATTGAAGAGTTGACTCCCTATTTGTTCACTTAACTAAACTTGCATGAAAATAGGGGTTTTAGTTAAGGGATATATTTAGTCATCTTGTTATTCATGCTCTTGAGTTGGGGGTTTGTTGCATGAAAATAGGACATAATCTCCAATTTGAGTAACCCTCTTTAGCTTGAAAGAGTAATTAGGGATATGTTAGATGATCCCTTTGATTCATTCTCTTTATACTACCCCCTTATTTGCCTAATTGTTTTCATGATTGAAATAATTGGTGAATTCCCCTACCCTAGTTCCTTTTGTTTAATAGTTTTTAGTTGATAATTGACAAGTCTCTTCCCTATATCTTAGCCTAGCTTATTATAATTAACATTTTCAGTGATTACCCTTAGTCCTTGTGGAAGAATGACCCTTGCTTGCCATTATACTTAGGTTATTGGTTAGTTAGGTTGTTTGATTTAGGAGTTTTGTCCAACGACCAAAATATCCTTTGTCAATGTTGCACGCGGGAATCCTAATGCGCTTGACGCATCCGACTGCTCGTCACACAACCACAGATCTGACCGGATTTTGCTTGTTAGAAAGATCCCTTTTATCTTTGATTAAACAATATCTTTTAGATTCGAAAATCAGTTATCTTAAGGAATAAATATTTAGCTTTCATAATATCTTTTGAATTAGGAAATATAGTTAATTATCATGGATAATTAATATTTGTTAAAACTACAATTAATTAAATGGGCTTGTCTAAAATGTGTTTTAAAAATATAAATAATTATCATGAATAATTAACTGGGCTTTTAAAATTGGGCTTGGAACAAATAAATAAGAGTTTATATTATTAAAATGATTTTAGGCTTAGCTTATCAGATTGTTCTTCCTTTGGACCGAACCTATTAGGACAACAGTATGTTTCATCTTTGGGTACTAAATGGGGAGACAAGATTATGTGTCTATATCTGGAAACAAAAGCTGGAGTAGAACGTCACTAGTTGAATAATTGTATATTGTCGTGGTTAAATTGTTGCGGTTTTAGCTATACGCAACAATAAACTGCATGAGAAAAGAAAAAAGCGTTTAAAACGATCTATTAATAATATTATAATCTATTGTTGCGGTTTCTTTAAAATTCGCAACAATATCCCTCCTATTTTTAATATGAGATGCTTAGGGTTTTCTCATCTATACTACTCCCTCCTTCCCATAATATAAGTCCCCTTTTCTTTTAAAGTGTCCCAAAATATAAGTCTTGTTTCTATTTTCAATCAATAATTATGTCCAAAATACCCTCATGAAAATAATTTAATTCCCAAAAATTCCTTATAATTTCAGCTTCCAATGCACCATTATTAATGATAAAATGGAATCTTTTACCTCATTGAACTCATCTACACATTAAACCATGCAACATTAATGTTCAGTTTTTATTTTATGTTAAAAAGAAAAAAAATAATATATGTGTTTCCCAAAAAATATAAATCTTTTTATTCAAATAAAACAAGATTCCATTTACCTTAATTCCCGTGGAAAAACTGAATCATGACTTATATTATGGGACGGAGGGATTAATATATTAAAAGGCGTTCCTAAGAACGTATATGTGCCACGTGTCACTATCCCTCATTCAGTAACATAAAGAAGCATTGTTAACGTGAAGATTCGAACCCACAACCTCAAGTATGAAAGAAAGAGATTCAACCATCACTCAACCATACTATTATTGCTTATTTGATCAAAATTAATGATGATATATGAATGGAAAACTTTTGAAGTTCATATAATGGATGAGATGACTTTTTTAAATAAGTATGAAGATGCCTTATTTTTTTGAGGGGAAAGTAGCATCAAACTATTATTAAGCAACATCCAACTCCGCCAAGGTTAAGATACCTGACGGAACATCATCAACAAAAATTTGTTTCACCCCATTAGAAGGGTTATGTCTAGCAAGTAAATGAGCTACAGTATTCCCTCCCCTCCTAACATGAGAAATAGAAAAATCTGTAAAAAAAGAGCTTAGAGAAAATATATCTTCCACGATCAAGTCAAGCGGAGACCGTCCGAAGAGCTGTTGTTGTATAGCCTTCGACAAGTTATAAGCATCACATTCTAACTCAACCTTGACGCATCCAGCTGTCCGAGCCACCTGCAAACTGAACTTGGCGGCCATAGCTTCCGCCAATGCCACACTCCACCTCGCTTGGTACCGGTGGACAGCAGCACGCACAACCCTTCCTTGAGCATCTCGAATAACCGTCCCTACCCCCACCATATGATCATTCAACATGGCTGCGTCTGAATTAACTCTGAACCATCCCTCACAAGGAGGCATCCAGCTAGTTCGTGAAATTATAGGCATCTTTGCAGTCTGCCCTTGGGTCTTCGAAACATAGCCAGCATAATCCTGCACCAATTTTAGAAAACCCACAACACTAACACTCACATTACTCCACGGTTCTTCATGCACAACAGAGTTGTGATAAGACCAGGCAGCCCAAGCGAGGGCCATACACAGCAGCATCCCTTGACTATCTATCCTTGCCCGCAGCCATGTAAAGAGGTCGACGAAAGAAGTCGACGGGGCATCTGTGATATAGCTAGCAAACGGGGAGTTCTCCCAAATAGGATGCACTAGAGAGCAATGGAATATTGCATGAACAATGGTCTCCCTCTCTTCATTACAGTGATCACACCCACCATCCGCAACAATATGTCTTTCACGCAGCCGATCCTTAGTAGCAAGTGCCCCCGAGCTCGCACGCCACACAAAGTGGCTCAGTTTAGGAGGCCCCCCCAAATTCCAAACCGCTCGCCACAATTCACTCCTATCTCCACCAAAGCGATCCATCCAACCTCTAATGTGACCCAACCTCCCTAACCAATACCCGGATTTGGTTGAGTAAACCCCATCCGTATTAGGCCACCAATAAAGGATATCTCTCGGCCTTCTCTCACTAATAGGGATATCACGCACTAAGTTGGCATCTTCAACAGTTAAATGCTCCGCTAACATTGCCTCGTCCCACCCGCCACCATCAAGCATTAAGTCCGAGACTTTCAGGCCAGCATCACTCTCAAGATTAGGAGTAGGCACCACCACAGAAGAATCCCCCGGCAACCACGCATCCTCCCATACATTAATACTTTGACCATCTCCCACTCTCCACTTCAAACCTTCTAGCAACAGCGCCTTAGCTCCCCAAATACTCCTCCATACCAAACTTGGATCGAAACCCCTTCTCGCCTCTAGGAAAGTCGAGCCAACATAGTACCTCGCACTCAACACTTTATGCACCAACGAGCCTTCATCACACATCAAACGCCACCCTTGCTTTGCAAGGAGAGCTTGATAAAAAGTGCTAAGATCCCGGAATCCCAGTCCACCATAGGATTTCGGTAGACATAACTTCTCCCAACTCAACCAATGCATCTTGCGTTCCGTACCTCTAGCACCCCACCAAAAACGTGCACACATAGAATTGATTTCATCAAGAATCCCTGCCGGAATTGCAAAAAGACTCATCATATATGTGGGAATGGATTGAATAACCGATTTTAAAAGCACCTCCTTTCCTGCCCGAGACAACAGCTTCTCTTTCCACCCCTGCAATTTTTTCCACACTCTTTCTTTCAACACCGAAAACACCATCTTTTTTGACCTACCAATCACCGTCGGGAGCCCCAAATATTTCTCATGCCTCTCTACCTCCCTAACACCAAACAAAGCACTGATCTCCGCTTTTCTGTCACTATCCACATTATTACTAAAGGACACTTCAGATTTATTGAAATTAATTTTCTGACCAGAAGCTCTTTCATAAGTACTGAGAATATCAGCCACAACAGAGCATTCCTGAGGTGTCGCTCTAGTAAAAAGAATACTGTCATCCGCAAAAAATAAGTGAGAAATCCGGGGAGTAGAACGACAGACTCGGGCACCATGAATCAAACCATCAACGGCGGCCTTAGCCAACAAAGCGAGAAAGCTTCCGCACAAAGGAGAAATAAATAAGGGGACAACGGATCTCCTTGCCGTAGTCCCCTCGAGGGTATAATATTCCCCTGCACTTTTCCATACAGCTTAAAAGAATAAGAAACACTAGATAAGCAGTTCATAATTTTACTAATCCAATCATCACAGAAACCCATTTTGACCATCACCTTTTCAAGAAAACTCCATTCTACCCTGTCATACGCTTTACTCATATCCAGTTTAAAAGCCATGGTCCCGACTCTACCATCACCCCTCCGTTTCATTCCATGGAAGATCCCAAAAGCAACCATCGCATTGTCTGTAATCAAACGGCCCGGGACAAAAGCACTTTGATTTTTAGAGATAAGATCAGGGAGTAAAATTTTTAGCCTATTAGCCATCATCTTGGAGATTATCTTATATATAACATTGCAGAGACTAATAGGTCTAAACTCACTCATTTGCACCGGATTCTGGCATTTCGGAATCAAAACAATACAAAATATGAAGATGAACTTATTTAATTACTACTTAAATTAGTAGACGCGAAACCCCCGGCGTCGCCCGCCTAAACACTAGTTCATTTATCAAAAAGAGAGGAAGATCGCCTCCCCTCACTCCTTTCTCCTTCCCTCTTTTCACTCCCTCTTCTTCGAGCTTCCTCCCTCTTCAAGTCTCTCTCTCTTTCTTCCTCCTTCAAATCTCGAGCACTCTCTTTCTCTCTCCTCTTGTCATCCCAGACTGAACGGACATGTTCAAGAAGGTCACCGCAGACTGAACCGTCATCGAACTCTGCCGTCTTCAACCTCCACCACATCGTAATTTTCCGCCATCATTTCACACCCTCTACCTTGCTCCACACCGACGTGATTATCATCCTCATCGTTCGCGGACTGACACCGGGTGGATGGTGTGATCACCTCGGCACGATACCAGATCTGATGCAGTGATATTAGGTTCTTATTTTATTTATTTTACTTTGATCTGATGTTAGATTTTTTTACTTAGATCTATTCACTCGCTCAATGTTAACTCTCCCTCTATCATCATTTTTTTTCTTGTGAGTTGGTTTAAATTTGTACTTAGATCAAATCTTAGGGTTTTGATTTTTTTGTATTTTATTTTTTAGAATGAATGTGATGCTAGGATTCTTAATGTAATTTAATTTTTGGAATGAATGTGATGTTAGGTTGTTTGATGTTGATTTCATTTGTAGTTTAGTTTCTATTTCAAGATCTGATGCTGATTTCATATTCAATTTCGTTTTTGAAATTGGTTGTTATGTTAATTGTCAGTTTTTTGCAAAAAAAAAAAAAAAAAAATTGTTGCGGGTTTTCAAAAATCCTTGATTTGTTGCAGTACGAAACTCGCAGCAATATGTCCTTTAAAAACTGCAACATTATGATATTATTCTACTAGTGCGTGCAAATCAAGTTATAAGGCAATTAGGGTTTAAAGGTTGTATAGTCCTTCCTCCAATTGGTAGAAAGGGTGGAGTTTGGCTTATCTGGGGAAAGGATGTAAGTTTGCTTGAATATGTAGGTCTTTCATAGAGGTATTTTCACGCAATGTTCAAGTTTAGTCCTAATAAGTTGAAATTCCTTGTAACGAGAATTCATGCTCCTTGTGCGAATGCGGATAAGAAGAAATTGTGGGCATAACTTGAAAATAACCCACATCCTGCTTCCATTCCTTGGATGGTGGTTGGGGACCGTAATTAATTTGTTTCTTAATCCGAGAAAATGGAAGGAAAGAGGGTCACTAGTTACCAGGGTAAAGGTTTAGAAGAATGTTTGGAGTCGGCTCATCTCTTGGATCTCATATACCAAGTAGCAGATTTTACCTGGAATGACTGTAGGGATGGAATACATTTAATAAGAGAGAGAGACTTGATAGGGTATTGGCTATTGCAAATTGGATAAGTGCGTTCCCCGATACTCAGGTAACACACTAAGGCTCTGTTTGGTTGGGTGTAAAACATTTTCAGTGTAAAATGATTTTCATAGAAAACAATTTACAATGGAAAACACAATTCCAAAATTAGTTTTTCCGTTGTTTGGTTCCATGTAAGAAAAATGATGAAAAGAAAGGAAAATGAAAGGGAAGGTAAGGAGGTAGTGAATAAGTGTACAAGAGAGATAAGATAAATGAAGGAAAATGGTTTTCCATCTATTTTGAAGGGAAAATGGTTTTGCATCATTAGGAGAACAATTTGACTCCTAAGGTATATGGTTTTACACTCCTTTGCACACCAAACAATGTAAAATTGGAAATAGAGGAAAACAGTTTTCCAGGAAAATGTTTTACGTCCTACCAAACGGAGCCTAAGATCACTTTCAATTATGGTCTCTTTACAGGAAGTAAAAGCTGAAAATTTTCTCTTTAGATGTAAAAAGGCTTGGATTCATCATCATCACCCTTCCTTTGCTTCTTTTTTAAAAAATTCATGGGATGTAGGGGAAATTAGTAATTTGAATAGTCATGAAAATTTTCACAAAGGAATAAGACATTAGATTTAAATGATTTCAATGCAATTCTTAACGAACAAAAAAAAAGATTAATTGCTAGACTAGATGGTATTTTTCCTTTATGCTAACCCTTCAGCTTTTCTTATTAATCTTAAAAAGAAGTTCATTATAGAATTCAACCAAATCATCCAACTAGAAAGAATTACTTGAGGTCAAAAGGTTGGAAAAGATTGGAGGCTCTTTAGTGACTGGAATACGAACTATTTCGTGTAATTACCAAAATTCGAAAAGCTAGGTCTAAAATTGCAACAATTAAAATAAGGATGGTCTTTGACTTAATGATCCAAAGGCTATTAAATTGGAAGTTGTTTCTCACTTCCATTTTTTTTTTACTTCCACTCACCTAGTTCATAGACTTGATATTCCTAACTTAGGAAGTGGGGGATTACATGAGAGTGATCATAGTATGCTAGCTAGAAGTTGTGAAGCTGATGAAGTTTGGGAAGCTATTAAGTATATGCATCCTATGAAATACCCGAGTCATTCTAAGATTCAAAGAGAAGTTTATTCCTAAAGAGATCTTGATCCCAAAAATTGAGAACCCTTCTAAGATTAAAGACTCCAGACCAATAGGTTTGTGTAATACAATTTATAAAATTTTGACAAAAACTATTGCTAATTGTATTAAACACAATTTATTCTCAATTATTAATCCTATTCAATCAAGTTTTATTCCTGGAAGAACAATCATAGATAATATTTTGGTCATTAAAGAAGTTTTTCATATTTTTAAACGTGCAAAAAAAGGAAAGATTTTGAGGGTTTTTAAAATTGACTTATCTAAGGCCTATGATAGCATTGAATGGGGTTTTATAAGGGATGAGTCCCTTTTTTAAGAGACAATCTCATGTTAGTGTTAATGTGAGACTAGCTGATGTCATGCTGACATCACGCGCGTGCATCAAACCAGCACCAGAATTAGTTAAGCGCTTGAACCTATTAGTTATGCTAGCCTTAAATTGCTTATGGATGAATTAGTTAAGTGCTGAAGTATATTAGTTAAGCGGTGAAGTACATTAGTTAAGTGGTGAAGTATATTAGTTAACCGCTGAAATATATTAGTCATAACATAAAAACCAGATTATAACACATCTTATTTGTTCAATCACAACAATACCACATAGGTACATATGCAAAAGGTGGACTAGATTTGCAAAGAGCGAAGTGTGGAAAAGAGAAATTTCTGGAGCAGTTATAAATAACATAACCCCATGGCGATATGAAATCGAAAGAAAGTTCTCCAATCTCATTCTCAAAAGTCAAGATAATGAAGATGCAAGAAAGGAAATACAAGAAGTCTACAAGACTACTGCTGCAAGTATAACCAAAGTCTTAACTACAAAACCAATTATATATAGACGAACAATGCTCATCAAGTACAACTACATTGATTATTTTAGACTCCGATCGTGCAAAAACAAATTAAAGGGAAGAAATGTAAGGAAGAAAAGTAATTTTAAGAAGACTAAAAAAATAAATTCCAAGAACCAAACTGAAATTGGTACAATTATTTCAAATGCTAGGTTGTTTTAAGTTCTTTTTTCAGGTTGTCTTTTGTATTTGACATTTTAGATTTGTAAGAAAAGTTATTTCTTCGTTTATATTGGAAACTAAATAATGCTCAATAGATCTTAACTTATTATAGAACAACACTAACTAATGTACTGGATATGTTAACTAAAAAATAATATAAGTCATATAAATTACCAGCTCTAAACTATTGTATTAAAATACTTAACTAATTGGCCAAAAACATTAACTAATTCGCCAAAAAATATTATTGTGAGAACTTGTGAGACGCGGTCCGTTTTTGAAAAACATATCTTTTGGATCTGGCCAGGTCTCACGTTAAGACTAACGTGAGACCGTCTTTTTCAAGAATTTGTGTATAAGGGATACCCTCTCTTATTCTAATTTTCCTTCAAATATCACCATGCTTATTTTAAATTGTATTTGTTCTGCCAATGTTTTTGTATATTATGGAATGGGGAATTTACTGATTCGTTTAGTCCTTCGAAGGAATAAGGCAAGGGGATCCTTTATCCTCCTACATATTCGTGCTTTGCCTCGAGCGTTTGTCTAGATTAATAGAAAATACGGTCTCTAACAAATGATGGCTTCCCATTAGAATTGGTAAGGATGTAGAGCTATCCCATCTTTTTTATGCAGACGACGTTTTCTTGTTTGAAAGGGGTACAGTGGAAAATGTGGTTTCTATTATGAATACCATGACTGAGTTTGGAAGACAATATGGTCTTTTTCTTATTAGTTAGAAGTCTAAGTTAATTTTTCCTCCTTCCATGGTTCCTTCCCATAGGCATTTGATCAGTAGAACTGAAAACATTGTTGGGTTAACTTCTTTTGATAAGTATCTAGGGTGTCCATTAATCCAAATAATTAAGCTTAAAAAAGGAGACTACTCAGAGATGCTTGAAAACACTAAGATTGGAATCCAAAGCTGACAGGCTAGAATGATTAATTTAGCTGGAAGAAAAACTCTCATTACTTCAATGCTCAACTCCTATCCTCTTTATGCAATGCAATCTAATATTCTTCCTTTTTTCATTCATATGAGAAATGGAAAAATGCTGCAAATTCTTTTGTGGAATAGAGTGGATAGATCTCATTACATTCCTCAGATGAACAAGAACAAAGTCTATGAGCCAATAAATCTCGGTGTATTATCTAGGGAATCTTAAAATTGCAATATGTCTTTCATGGCTAAATTACGGTGGAATAATATTTAGAGGAGCTTGTTAATTTATGAGTTAGAATTTTGAAAGCTATGTATCTAAAGAGATGCAATTTGCTTAATTGCATTTAAAAAACCTACTGACTCCCCTCTTTGGAAGGAATAATCATTAGAATAGGGAATGGTAACTCTACTTCTCTGTGGTATAAAAAAATGGATAGGTAACACCTCTTTTTATGAATTAGTTATCCTCCCTATTCCAAGCTCAATGGAACATTGAAGGGTTAGTAATATCATCAAGATTATTGCGGTTTGGTGCATTGATAAAACAAAACATCTCCTTCTTAAGCAAATCATTTTGTATATAATATGTTATCCTATTTCTTCCAATTAGAATACTGAAGATATTATTATTTGGAATGGTAACAATTACTGGGAATTTTTTCCATGAAATCAAGTTACATATTAATGAAACCACCTTTCTTTTTCTTTTCTAACAAGCCTTTTAATTGGAACAGGATATGGAAACAAGAGGTCCCTTACAAATATTGAATGCTGCTTTGGAACATCTGCATGAAATTCGACCAGTAGCCAGTGTTCTAAAAGGAAAAAATCCCTACTTTTGAACTTATTTGCTTTAATTGTTTGCATAGTTAAGAATCTCATGTCCATTTTTTTTGGGGTTGTCCTTCATCTAGTAGTCTTTGGTCCATGGTCATTAATGCCTTCTTCACTGGGGATGGTGAAACTTTCATTGACTTTTTTCTTTGGTCTTGTGAAAATTGGATTATCAACAATTTAAAGAAAATCGAAAGTTGGGAAACAATTTTTATCGTTGTTCTTTGGCATATATGGAAGATTAGAAATGAGATTGTTTTTGAAAGGAAAATGAGGAAAGTTAAGTCTATTTATAATATATTAACTGCGGATTTAGTGGCAAATGACTATGCTTTTCAAGGCAAAGGTAAGGAGGTATAAGAAAAAAGTGCAAAGCAGAATGGATTCTCCCAATGGTTGGATTCCACAAGCTGAACACCGATGGATGCTGGAAAAATATGGGAAATTTTAGTGGGGGAGGAGTTATCAGAAAATAATAGATGGAAGCTGGTTCGTTGGTTTCTCAATCAAATTTAAAGCAAAGGATCCAGCACATGCGGAATTGCTAGCTGTGAAATAAGGCATGGAGTTCGTAAGAGATTTTGGATTGAAGAAGCTTCATATTGAAATGGATGCAAAGTTAATCCATCAAATGCTTAAGGAAGCAGAGGAGTGCATTTTTCATCAGTTAACTGCATGAAGGAACTTTGAAGCACAACGTCTCCATGTCAAAAGAGAAGCCAACATGGTGGCTTATAAGCTCGCCAAGTTTGGTTTAGAGATGCAAGACAGCAAGAGGAGAGGAAGATCCATGTAATTTTCCCTGACTGTATGTGTTAGGGAGGACATGAAAACTGATTTGAAAGGATATAGAATTCAATAAAATTAGGTTTGTCATGCATTCTATAAAAAAAAATCCATGGATAAATCTAACTAATGATAGGGTTATAAGTCCACTGCTTCATATTAAGCATATGACACTTTTGTATGTGCAATATTATTAAGTTTCAATAAAGCTTGTATTTCCCTTAAAAAAGATAGGATCGGAAGAGATAGGGGTTCTAAAAAAGAGCGGGGCTAGGGTGGATGTTAAATTCATGAAGTGATGTTGAGGCCTCTTTAGGGTGGGTTAAGTGGTGGCTTTGGGTAGTGGTAAAGGATATATTAGGTTAATTAATAAGGTCATTAATAAAGGGATATGTGGCTTAAGTAGGTCATTTATACAGTTAAATTAAAGATGGTTTGACATAATCCTAATTACTTAAGAGTGATTCTAAGAATAATCATTCAACCTAGAGGTAGTTTTAGATTAGCTTACATCTCGCTCAGAAACATATTAGGAACACATAAAACTTTTCAAGTTCAATGTAGCTTTAATTTTGTTATTGTTAACAATCTATTGGTTACTCCCTCTGTTTTCCTACTGTATATGATCCCAACATATAAACCATGAAAATTGTGACAGTACATCACTAATCAGGGAGCACTTGAAGAAACAGAGACAACTTTTAAGGGGAGGAAATTCTGGCACCATGGAGGAAAAGTGGGATTATGAAAGAAAGCTAAGGTTAGTGGATCTATTAATTTGGGAATAGATGCATAGACAAAAATCATCCACCATTTTTCAAAGAAAAAGATTACCATTGACATTTAGCTGCTAAATCATGATTAGCAAACATAACAGTTTCTTAAGAGCTAATATGTTTCCCCAACAACAATATGTTTATGGTGACAAGGACAATAAGGTTGTTCAAGAAGTCATTTGCATATCATCGTGGAGCCAAAATCTAGTTTTTGGAACCATTAGAGTTCACAATATATTTTTCAAACTCTCAAGCATACGTCTCAACACTGGATGCTCATTTAGTCATTTTGGGGAAATCTTTTTAGATGTGTGCACAACAACATGTGATTTTCCTTATATCATTATATACTTCCTTCGCTATTTCATAATTGCATCATTTAGACTTTCACCATTCACATACATTACTTTAACCATCTTTATATGATTATTTGAACATAGAGAAAAAAATAGTTATATCAGATCTTGTTAGGTTTTTTCGATATGTGCATTCAAAATTTCAACCTTTTCTAATTTTTTATAAAATATAATTACTGAATTTCATAATGTGGTTCACGCATTAACAAGTGTAAAATTCGAAATGCTGCAATTAGCAAAAAGTTGATAACGTGGATAACAACCTACCATTGCTTATGGAAAAAAGCCTTAAGAATCATAGACTTATTTGCCAATCTTTGGGCTGTCAGCTTCCATACTAAAACATGGGCTTATAACATGATAAATAAGGCTGATCCAAATTTATGGATTTTCTAACCAAGTGACACAAATGAGCTACTAATATGATACTTGGATTATACTTTAGATATATGGACTTTTAGCCACATAACCCAACCCATCAAAATTAACAAGATCGTTGACATTATTTGATAAAGAGTGGGAAAAAGAATTGTTACTCCCATTTCCCAATCACAAGTCGATACTCAAGATCAAACTCCCATTTATATAATACTAACATTAATTATCTAGTCCATTTCACCAAAAAAAATATACAGATAAAAATAAAATATTATTTTTCCCTTACTTGTACAACTTAATTTGTGGACCGTGCCATCACGCCTTCTCTAAGAAATAAACTACTACTTGTTGCTCTCATCTCTAAGCTCACCTCATAAGCCACCATTTGGCAAAAAATGTGGGACCCATTTCCAATCTGGCAGGAGAAATGTTCATAATATAAGTTTAGTGCTCAACAAGTAACATTATCATATTAATAATAACATTTGCTTGAATAAACTTGAATTTAAACACTTCTGATTCGCTTATTTTTTTCTCTCTTTCTCTCTATCTTTTCTCTCTTTCCAACTCTTTTCTCTGTGGTTGGCCTGTTCTGCTCTTCTGCTCTCTGCATTTGCAATTGTTTTGTGCGGAAGCAGAACTGCAAAGACAGGCCCCTAACTGTTGATAATAGTAGCGAGTCGATCAATCACTTGCATATTCGCCCTTTTTATTAGCCTAACATGGCCGAGTTATCTTCAGGTATGTTTCTTTAATTAGTTATGTTTTGTCTTTTATACCCGTTTATCTTTTTGTACTTGCTATATTTTCTATAAATAAATGTCTCTTTTCAGTTGATACATTTTTTTTTTTTTAATTTGGTAACTATGGTCCATCAATAATTATAATTATTCCTCTTCATTTTTGTCATCTTTCTGTCTATAACTCCTAAAAGTTTTTCATTTTTTCATAAATTTATAGAGAGTACTTTATAGTTTGTGTGACACCAAATTGAATGTAGGGTAGCATTTAGAGAGATTATAATTTCATCTTATGGTGTACATGAATACAAACAGACATATTTTTTTAGGGGTACCTTTCGGAACCCCATGGTAAGAAGAATTTTCTTCCGAGATGTCCTTACATAAGACACTCACCTTGAGGCACCTTATGCGTTCGTGTATAGTATGCAAGCAGGGGCGGGGCAAGGATAATAGAGGCCCTGTGCAATTCATAATATTGGGCCTTTTATTTATAATACAAAAAGATAATTGAACTTTTTTATACTTACTTTTTTTTTCCAAAATATATTAAGCACAATATTCAACTTTAAGCTAATCAAACACTGAAATTAGTAAACATGTGAAATAAAGAGCACTTGAAAAGGACGTGACCATCTAACTAAAATATATCTTTAGGAAAAGAAAAAGGAGATAAGATATCAAGGGGATACAAAAATTGGTTATATGACACATATAAAAAGGATTAATTAGAACTACTAATAGAATGTACTAAAGGCAAATAAAATTTAAAAAACAAAATTAGAACAAAAAAAATTCCATTAAACTATGGTTGTTTTCCGTAATGAGAGAGAGAATTGGGTTGGACTTTGGAGTGGAAAATTAATGTATGACACTGTCGGGAAGAGGTTGAGATTTTTGGGAGATGAATATAGCTTTTTGGAGAAACTCAAAACCTAATTTATTGTCTCGAAAATGTAAATAGACATAATAAAATATCCACTATCCATTATTAAGTTTCAAAACTGAAACGAACAAGAATCGAACGCGGGTTCTTCTATGCCCAACAGCATTTACGGGCCCATGTTCAAGCCACTAATCCTCAAGAAATCTTCTGTTTTATTTTAAGAAATCTAAAATTATATTTTTGGGGCCTCAATTTCCCCGGGGCCCTACGCGGTCGCGCAGTTTGCGCCGCCCTAGAACCGCCTCTGTATGCAAGCGTCTTTTGTATTAAGAGATAAATCAATCAAATTAATAAGTTTTCAATTTATAGGTAAAGTAAGTCATATGAGTTCTTCTTTTTGGTTATATGTACTTCCTCCTTTTTTAAATATTTTTTAAATAAGTGAATATTCTTTTTGGTTTGTTTGCTCTATTTCTCTCTACTCATCTCATCAACACGTTTTTCTATTATATTCTTATCACACAAGATTCCTAAATATATTGTTTGAGAATGAATTAATATTTTTTTCCATATATTTTTTTATTAATAAATATAGTGATAAATCTTAGATTTGAAAAAATCAAAAGCTTAAACCTCTATTAAGGGGTGAGGCGTAAGCCCTTTATCACAAATCACAAAATCACAAAGATGTATACAATGTCTACGAGAACTATGAGGGCATTCTAAATTAAAATTGTGATATGTAAAAATTGCATATCACAATGACTTTTATATGATTATGAGAAAAGTTGCAAATTTTTTACTATAATATAATAATCTCTAATTACTGTAATATACATTTTTTATTCATTAACTTAATAGTTTATCGAGAATTAAAAATTACTGAGTCATTGTTGGTTTTTCTTTGTGGAAATAAAACAGGTAACGATGACAAAAGTGTTGGAAAGTCAAATAGCTTCAAGTTATTTGGGCGTAGCCCAGCACGTAGCTCGTCAAAAAAGAATCTAAATCCTTTCAGCCGGGTGTTCTCTCGCAAGAAATCAGGTACTTTGCTTTTCTGTTTCCTTTTCTCCTCTTTTTTTTTTATTGGCCATTTGCATCTTTCTTCCTCAACGTGCAATACGAATTGACAGTGGCCGAGTGGGTGAATCGATCAATTAATAACATATGGCATAATTATGTAGTTGAGATCGATCCAGGTCCTGAATATCATTACCATATTCACAAGACTTCACTAACTAAGTTAGACGACGTCCACATAATCTAATTGATTAAACATATGAGTCAATCAATTAAGATGTTTAGATTGTATTAAACCTTGTGGACTACATTTTAGTAGTAAACAATTATAGTTCTTCATCCAAAATATATTAAAAGTAATATCTTTTACACACCTATACTAAACTCAAGAGCATTATTCAAGTTCTCTTCCTAAAATTTCCTCGTAATATATATTTGTCATAGAATTAAAGTTGTTATGTAGTTAGTCAATTATCTTAATAAATATTAATTCATCTGTACTAATATATTAAAAAACGTTCTTAAGCAAGTTTACGCGCCACATGACACTCTTTCTTTAGTTGTTTTATTCCATGTCATCATTATGCACATTAAAAAAAGGAAACATGCTCCATATAAGATTCGACCACGTGACCTCAAGATAATATACTAAAGTTCTAACCAAAAAGTTATGCAACATTAGATGATATTTTTTAACATGAAAATATTAATAACCCGGAACATCGTCCGGGAATAAAAACTAGTTAGGAATTAAACTTTGATTTATGAAAGTTGGTTTATTTTTCCAATCATATATGTGATACACTAGTCACAAAAGGCAAGCATGACTTGGAGATCACATACACTTTCAAAAAGCCCGGAATATAGTTGTTACAACTCTTAAATTGTGATGGTGTATTATTGAAATTTCTAATATGCCCTACTAAATATATCATATCTTATCATATTTGTAACTCTGATGTGTTAGAATAATGCGGTTACTATAAAGCTTACTATCGTAATACTATATCATATCTATAAGGTTATAAGCACAATATGTTATAAACACAATATGTTATAAAAATGTGACAATTAGCTAAATTAAGACGTACAAACAAAGTAAAATACATTTCCTTAATTGCAGTAACTGAACCCACGTGGATCCGGGACAAAAACAAGAAAACTGGGCAAAAAAAAAAAATATAATATATACAAAACACAACGCGTTATATCACTGAAGGCATCGTAACTCAGCGGTAAAGCATGCCTGATACTATTTGTTCTTCCGCACAATGGTCGCATGTTTGAACCTCGGCTAATGTGTTTTTATCTTCTCTTTTTCCTTTCTTGGTCCTCCCTTTAGGCTCACTGCATTATATCCTTGGTCTTCCTTTTTTTCTTATCCTCCCTGTATTTTTAAAGCTCTCCTTTTAATCTATAAATCTCTCCCTCCCACAAAGTACAAATTTTAGTAAAAGGTAGTGAATTTGGTTAGTCTCCATTATTTTTTTGTATTTACATCATTTTTGTTTTTTGAGGGGATTGTATACATCATGTTTGTGCTAGCTAGTTGTTAAAGTTTCATGTTATGTTATACACATATATATATATATATACACATATATATATATATATATACACATATATATATATATATACACATATATATATATATATATACACATATATATATACACATATATATACACATATATATATACACATATATATATATATATATATAGTTTTAACTTTTAACACTTGATTGATAAGTTAATTCAATGAAAAAAGTCTTAATAGTTATACTCGATTTGTAGTTTGTATAGCTTTGTAGCTTGTTAAAAAATTGATAGTCTTTCATTACTACAAGAAAATTAATTACCTTATTTTTTTTGTAATGATGTAATAAAGAGTGAAAGCCTCGCTAAGTACAATTGTTGAAAAGTTATTTTGTTTACCTTTTCTTTAAAAAACTGTAACTCCAAATAGAAAAAAATTAATTTGAAATTTATATTAAAATTATTCCGAACCCACGTGGTCTAATTCCTGGATCCGCCACTACTTAATTGATAATAGTAGTATATGATTAGCATATTTCACGTACCCTTGAATAAGCCGGCCATTGGACCAATTAAACTGTACTATTATAATGGGGTATCCAATAAGACATTTTGAACTCAATCTCACTTTCCACATATCGTCATACTTTTCAACAAGTTGATTTTTCTTACGCTGAGAATTACGTCTAGTTGTATTATATATCTTATTTACCTTTACAAGCTAGCCATCCAAGGGCCAAACAAGTTTTTTTTTTTGAAAGAAAGATAAATTTCATTAAATGAAGGCCAAACGGCATCTACAATAAGTATTAAAGAAAAACAAGATATAATCAGACAAGATCAAATCAAATTCGTCTTGAGAAAAACTACAATGAACCAGGATCGAGCAATACAAATACAGATTTCCTTGTATTTCTTTGAATAAATGCAGTATTGATGGGGAAGTCTATCATTCGACATAGTTTGGGGAAGAAAATTCTTGATTTAACCATGTTGACCGCATCTGAATTTCCAATACTTCGATGTTGATGGTCTTGAACTTCAACCAATAGGAACAATCTCTCATACCAAATTTTAAACTTTCACGTGGGAAGAGACTAGAACTAAACTCCAAACTCCTATAAGAGGAGAGAAAGAACCCAAAAATTGGGTAGAAAACTCTCAAAAAGAGAGAGAATGGAAGATTATTAATAACAAAAATAATAAAAACTAGAAGAAAAAAGAAGAATTGGGGGCTTACCACCATCGAAAGGATGATGGCAGCCCCAAACTGAGAAAAGGATTAGGGTTTTTTGGAGGAAGAGAAGAGAGGGGAGAGGAGGAGGCTAGGGTTTTTTTTCTTTAAGGGGGAGTCGTAAGTTAATAGGGCCAAACAAGTTTAATTAGGCATCGACGACCCAGTCAATCAAAAATATAAAATTAAATTATAAAAAAATATACAAGTAATGATTTATAATATCAATTGGCACTTTAGGGGGGAGGGGGAGGGTTATCCAAGTCATTTTATAATTAAATTCTCCCTCCCGTTTTTTTCCCCCACTTCTCTTTTTTATGTTTAATCAACGTAGCTTATATAATCAACGATTGTAAATTTATCAAAATCAATAGATCAGAACGATATGTTGTTGTACAGTGATATGCAACCTGTTTCAGGATCCTTTAAAATTGCGCAACTATACATGTGAAATTAAAGTGACTGAGTATAGGTTTATCCCTAATGTTGGAACAAATTTACTTTGAGCACTAAAAACATAGCTACCTACAAGTAAAAATTATTAAATTTTATTTACATTCAGATGATTATATTAAAAGCAAAATGATGTTATTTTTGACATTAGTGTTGGCGAAAATTTACGACTAAAAATTTATGAGTTTGACCAAAAAAATTGATACTATTATTCAAAGATGAAGGGTGTAATATACTTTCTTTGTCTTGCAATACTGTACTTTTTTCCCTAGTACATAAAATACAAATATCGCTGTATTGGACTAGTTTTAATGTATTATTTTTTATTATCAATTAATTTAATGTTCTTTATTTGCCAAAATAGAATAACCGCTAATAAAAAACATATTAAATTTGTCGAGAAGTCCTCATTATATATGCATCTTGATCAATTGAATCGTTTAGCAACAGTAAAAATAAACTTGCAAGATCATTTCTTGCCCATGTTGTAGGTAAGCAAAATATATCAGATGCTGAAGGAGATCCAAGTAGCACTGAAGCTGATACTGGGAAGATAGAAGAGTATGTTCCAGCTATCCTTGAGCAAGTCAAAGAAACGGTTCCTAAAGTCATTGAAGAAGTGGTTCGTCATGCAAACATAGAAAATCTGGCTCATGAGATGTAAGTTGCCCTTTTTATATCTAAGGATTTCAGGATATAATATACATGGATAGGAATAATAAAAACCCTAGCTTATTTCACCTAATTTTAGTGGATATTTAAGCACAAATTTCAATTGCACCAAGTAAGGACCGCTTCAAAAGAAAAGTACGCGAATGTTTAATTAGATTGTGTGGATACTAACTATTTTAGTGATGGAGTTTTGTGGAGATGAACCAAAAACCTAAGATTGAATCTCGTCCACACAAGATGCCTTACATAACTCCCTAAACGAGAAAATATGCTTAATCAAATGTGTGGTGATCATGTTGCAGGACGACTGCAAGTTCCATAGCGGAATCCAAAGGGGAGGAAGCCAAAGAGTCAACCCCAGGTACTTTTAGTTCTCTTTGATGACTAAGAATGCATCTAATTGATACATCAACTCATTGAGTAAGCTACCCATTTGAAATAGCAGACAACTAAAAGATCATTAATATTGTTAATTGGACTCAATAATTATTAAAGTTCATCTCTAGTGGGTATATTATCCACCGGATAGATAAAAATTTTCCCACCTATTGTATATAAACTAGTGGGTTGGCCCGGGCGTTGCCCCCGGGTGTTACCTTTTTTTCTTCTTCACTATTGAATATATTTTTTCCACTCTTATAAAAATTAATTTTAAAAAATCTAACATTTAGTAATTTACTTTATGTTTGCTATGAATATATAACATTTTGTGGATTTATGAAGCACTAAAAAAAATTGGTTGAGATGGTAAGGACAAATTTCTCTTTGCAAGAGGTTGCATGTTCAAATCTAGTGGCAAATAATATTTATTTTGTAAGATGACGTAATGATCTACATGACACATAAGATGATGTGGCGAAGCTACGTGACACATATATAGTGACTAGTGCCACGTGGCACCTTTTTTTTTATAGGAACACCTTTTATTCTTTTTTATCGGAACACATTTTGGCTCGGGCGATGCCCCGGGTCAGTTACACTTATCAAATATATTTTTATTCGTAAATTTCATAATTGATTATATTAGTTTTTCGTAATATTCTGTCTAGTGCGAAATTTGAAAATAAACGTTATGGCATGATAAGTTGTTCAAAAAACTTCTAAGGAATTGGGGATAAAAATAACAATTTCAATGGAATTTGGGTAAGAGAATGTTATTACTTAATAAAAAGGTTAAAGATCAAAAAGTTCGTCTACATGTTTTTATAATTACATCTAATTATAAGACTTTATTATGTTTTACTTTGAAACATTAAGCATTGAAATTTTAATAGATTAGTAGTTAAACTCTCACATTTCATTTCAAAGGTCATGTTTAGAATCCTAGTAATACACGTTGTTAATATTTTTTTATTGAGATTATAAACATGTGTATTAAAAGCTTTCGAAGAATGCCACGTGGCATCGTTCCTTTGATTGGAACGCCTTTTAATATATATGTATAGATTGATTCTAAAAGTGCTAAAACTAATTTGTTAAAGTTAAACTAGTTGGGAAATAATTAGTTGACTCTTAACTCTTAAGTAGATATAAGTTGAGTATTCATTTTCCCTAATTATGTTGCTTGTTAAGTATCTTAATATGTAAGGGTATGAATTAAGATTAGTATGCATTTTTTATGATTCATGATTGTGTACAAAACTGTAGACCCACAACTCCAAATGCTACTATATTATCTTAATTACTAGTCCTACTATAATTCATTATTGTATTAGATGTTGTAATCCTCCCGTCAAAAAAAAAAAAAAAAAAATAGGTGTTGTAATCCTACTCTAGCTAAAATACTGATGAAAAGAAGCAACACATGTGGATGTATTTTGACAATGCAGCATCTGATGAGAAGAAGCCAGAGATGCTAAGCAAATTATTGGAAATAGCAGATAAGGCTAAGGATGAGCTACTGGAAAAGGCCAAAGAAGGAGGGCTAGAGAAAGTATACAAAGTAATTATGCCAAAAGAGAAGGCACCAGTTGATCAACCTCTACATGATGAGAAAGTAGTACTCCAAGAAAGGAGTGTTGTCAACATTGATGAAGTGAAAGGGCCAAGCTTAGGTCAAAGAATACAAGATGAAGTTGCCGCTATCACCGGAGTGGTGATGGCGCAAGCGCCACCGGAGAAAGAGGAATCATCTCAGGGAGAGAACCAGGAGAAGGATGAGAAGGAAGAAGATAATTGTGTAGCCTCTTTAGCACAAGGGCTACAAAAGGTATGTGCTCAATGGAACAACAAAAAAGAAGACTAATGTTATGGATGTATGTAAATATATCCAATGGGATAAGTATAATTTGTTTGTTTTTAACTTTGCATTGGTTATAAGGTTGTATGACCTTAATGGTGTGGAATGATTGAAAGGAAAGTTTGTGAATACTATTTATATGATCCGACCCCTTTGTTGAATCTTCACGCAAAGAAGGAACTTCATATTGGTATATATCAATTTTTTATGCATTCTAGCTACCTTTTGTATTTAGTTTTGTAAGGCAAAATAATTGTATTGGATATATTCTAGTAAATGACAATGTCTTTTTTCTTTCTCAATTATGAAAATTATCTACACTAATGTTGCAACGGAAGCGAATAATCAAACAAACAAACGCGAAAAAACGAATAAAGAACACGCAAGATTTAACAAGGTTCAATTCACTATCAATTTGATAGCTACGTACTCAGGGCAGGGATAAACTCTTTCACTATGATCAAGCGGAACAATGAATACAATAGGCAAGAGAATCACTTGAATACACTCTTCAATGAATCTCTCAAAGCTCTCTATCTAGAACTTCTCTTTTGTTCTCTCTTGTGTTCTGATGATCTTGTTCTTAATCTTGCTAAATGGCTCCTAAACCTATTTAATCTAGGTTTAGGATTGGAAGAAACGGCATTAGAAGGGCTAAATCGCGCGTTCCGTCGAAGTGCGCGACCCAGGCACTAGAAACTGACAAAACCCTAGTTTTGCTCGATATGCCCGACCCGGGCACTTTTAGTGCACGAGCCGGGCACGAGCTCCTGCATGGCGTCTTTGTCTTTAGTAAATGCCCAGCTTCACCCAACTTCTTCTCCACACCATATTGAGCCCCCAAGGCTCCTAGCACACGATCAAGTCACCATTCTCACAAATCTCCACTTTGACTTGCATCTTCTACAAGTACTCCACCTTGAAAAGATAACCATGATACCTCTCAGCAGCACATGAGATATCGATCCCTCCCAAGTCTCACACCTTTAACCCGGCGCAGGGTTTTACCCTCTTTATCCCAGGGCCGGGCTGTCCTCCACCTTGAGACAACAACCCCAAAGGGGTTATATGTGACTATCAACGTTCAACAAGTCCAAGCAATGTTTGAACTTGCGAACCGGAACTGGCTTGGTGAACATATCAGCTGGGTTATCAGCAGACCAACTTTCTTCACCACTATCCTCTTCTCACTCCTCAGAAAATGATACCGCACATCAATGTGCTTAGTTCTATCATGATGTACCAGATACTTGGCGAGACAAATAGCACTCAAGCTATCACAATACACAGTCGCATGATCATGATGTAGACCCAAATCACTAACCAAGCCACATAACCATATACCCTCCTTTACCGCAGCCGTTAGAGCCATGTACTCAACCTCCGTAGTAGACAAAGTTACTGAAGACTGCAACATAGCCTTCCAACTAATCACGGACCCTCCTAGAGTGTATACATACCCAGTCATTGACCTTCTAGTGTCTATATCCGCAGCATAATCCGAATCAGAATATCCAGTCACCAAACACTCAACATCATTCCCATATATGAGACCAACATCTACCGTTCCCTTCAGGTAGCGGAAAATCCGCTTCACAGCTTGTCAATGTTCCTTCTTAGGTTGAGTCATAAACCTACTAACAACACTAACAGCATGAGCTATATCTGGCCTAGTGCACACCATAGTATACATCAAACTACCAACAGCACTAGCATACGGAACCTTAGACATGTACTCCTTCTCCCATCAGATTGAGGAGAAAGAACAACAGAAAGACGAGCATTAGTAGCAGCCGGAGTATCAATAGATTTCGCAGTACTCATACCAAACCTGTCGAGTACCTTCAAGATGTAACTTTTCTAAGATAAGAAAAGTTTCTTCTGAGCACGATCCCTATAAATCTCCATGCCTAGAATCTTCCTTGCTGCTCCCAAGTCTTTCATGTCAAACTCAGAACTCATAAGCTTTTTCAATTTCAATACGTCTGACTTCTTCTTCGCTGCAATAAGCATGTCATCAACATATAATAATAAATAAATATAATAACCGTCCCTCCACCTTGCTATGATAAACACAACAATCATAACGACTCATGTCAAATCCATGCTCAACCATGAAGCTGTCAAACCTCTTATACCACTGCTTAGGTGACTGCTTAAGTCCATACAAGGACTTCTTTAGTCGGCAAGCAAAATTCTCCTTCCCTGGAACAACGAATCCCTCTGGCTGACTCATCAGGATATCCTCCTCCAAATCTCCATGTAGGAAAGTTGTTTTCACATCTAACTGCTCAAGCTCCAGATCAAAATGTGTTACTATTGCTAATAACACTCTATAGAAGTATGACGTACCACAGGTGAGAAAATCTCATTGTAGTCTACCCCTTCCCGTTGACTGAACCCTTTAGCAACTAGTCTTGCCTTGTATCTGACACTGTCACCCTCTGAAATTCCCTCTTTCCTCTTGAACACCCACTTGCAACCCACCACCTTACGACCATGTGGCACCTTTACAAATTCCCATGTCTGATTCTTGTGAAGAGACTTCATTTCCTCACTCATAGCAAATAACCACTTGGATGATTCGTTACTAGCAACTGCTTCCTTGTAGGACATTGGTTCAGGTGACTCTATATCATCGGCTACATGTAATGCATAACCAATCATCTCCTCTACAGCAGTTTCGGCCAGGAACTTTCCGGCCTTCTATCTGTTCAATCACTCTCTGCGTCTTCTTCCTAGGTCGTTTCTGACCTTCAACAGTAGTTTCCTCATGATCAGACTCAAGTTCAGTTGTTTCATCAGCAATAACTCCATTTGTCCGACTAGTCTCCACAAAGGGGAGAATCTCTTTGGAACATCATCCCGCACCTGAATTCGAACCTGTGTCTCAGGAGTAGGAATTGCCGCAATTACTTGCTCAATTCCTTCAGTAGTGCTATCATCAGTATCACCTGCAGGTTTGTTAGCAGATACAAACATAGTATTCTCATCAAAAGTAACATCTCTACTAAGTATGACACGCCCTTCTGATGGGGACCAAATTCGGTAACCCTTAACACCATATCCATATCCCAGAAAACAACCCTTCCTGGCCCTTGGTTCAAGTTTACCTTCACTAACATGATAATAAACAATACAACCAAAGACACGCAAACTAGAATAATCATCACTTCTCCCAGACCATACCTCATAAGGTACCTTGCAGTCAATACCTGTATGTGGACCACGATTTATCAAGTAGCATGTCGTTTTCACAGCTTTACTCCAGTACTTTATAGTCAACCCTGCATTAGAGAGCATGCATCGAACTCTCTCTAGTAAGGTTTGATTCAACCGCTCCGCAATACCATTCTCGCTCGTGGTGTTTTCCTAACGGTGCGATGTCTCACAATCCCTTCTTTCCCGCAAAACTCATCGAATTCATCATTAACAAATTCAAGACCATTATCCGTACGTAGCCTTTTAATCTTCTTGCCCGTATCGATTTTCCACTAAGACTTTCCATTGCACAAAAGGCTTAAAAGCCTCTCCTTTGTGCTTTAAACAATAAAGCCAACTGTACCTGGAGAAATCATCAATAAAAGTCACAAAGAAACTGAATGCTCCTATACCTTCTACCCGAGCCGACCCCAGCAATCTGAGTGAATATAATCTAGCGTAGCCTTAGTTATGTGAAGCCCCTTGCTAAACTTAGCCCTGTGTTGCTTACCCAACACACAATGTTCACAAAACTCAAGGTTCTTCACCTTGTGGCCATCAAGAAGATTCATCTTGAATAATATCTGCATCCCACGCTCACCCATATGACCAAGTCGTCTGTGCCACAACATAGTCACCTCCTCAGGACTCGGAGATGCAACATTTGCAGAACTAGTCAGAATAGTACCCTGCGCAACATACAAAGTACCCACTTTGGTGCCTTTAAGCACCAACTTCGAACCTTTCCACACACATAATTCCCCATCCGAGCCAGAAAATTTAAATCCTCCTTTATCTAAGACACCCAGAGAAATCAAAATTTTCCTTAACTATGGAACATGCCTAACATTCATCAACGTAGGAACTTCACCCTCAATGGTCCTTATCTTAATGGAACCTCTCCCTACAACCTTATAAGCAGCATCATTACCCATAATAACATTACCACCATCACAAGACTCATAAGAAGTAAACCAATCACGATGATGATACATATGGTAAGAACATCCCGAATCTAGAACCCAATGTTCAGACAGACTAGACACATCAACATCAGCTAGTGCTAAGTCCTCCTCGGAGTCATATTTCGTACCCTGTTGTGCAATGTTAGCACCGGAAGCTTCAGGATTCTTAGGCCATTGATGCTTCCAATGGCCAGGTTCTTTACAGATGTCACTAGTAGAAAAATGTAATTTGCGTCCTTGGATCTGCGTCGGACATTTAAGGAGCCAACGCAGATATATCATTTGCGTCGGATAGGTGACAGATCCGACGCAAATTATAAGTAATGTGCGTCGGATTGGCTAGAGCATTCGACGCAAATGACTACTGCAAATGGAAAAAAATGAGTTGCGTCAGATGGGCCACGAGATGCGATGCAAATGATGGGCCATGATTTGCGTCGGATGGGCCACTACACGTGACGCATATAATGGGCTTTCATTTCCTTTTAATAAGCAGGCTTAGGGTTTCTTCAAGTCTTTATTTCTCCCACTCTCTCACTTTCTCACTCCAGCAATTTCGTCCGCTCCAGCCACCTTCACTCTCCTCATTTTGTCCTTCACTTCACTCTAACGCCCATCTCCGTTCGTTCTCTCAGGCGACTCCCCATCTCCGTTCGTTCGCTCGGGCGACTCCCCATCTCCATTCGTTGTCTCCGGCGCGCCGTTCAAACTCGAAAAATCACTCTAACGCCTACGGTGGTTGCGTGGTGGTATACGGTGGTGGTGCTGCTGTCTTCTCTTTGCAGACCTTCACTTCTTCAGAGATTCGCAATTTGACGCTCATATTTTGGTCGGCGAAGCTTCTATTCCGGCGAATCCCGGGTAGTAAGTTCTCGAATGTTCTTGTATATTTTACGCTCATATCTTCGCCGGCGAATTCTCGATCGTTCTTCCTTTGATTATTCTCCAATGTTCTAGATTCAGATTTATTTACATTTTTTTTACATATTTTCTCAATACAATCCATGTAAGATCTTGTATATTTTCAATTTCGATTTTAGATCTTGAACCTTAGAGGATTTAATCTTTTTTTTTGTAAATTATAAATTGATAATAGTGGTTTGTTCTCTATAAAACTAGTTTGTTCTCGTTGTCTCTCTTAGTTTTCTTGATTATAGAACTTTTCGCCATTGGTTTTTTGTTTGTGTTTGTTGAATTTGTGAATTATTTGAGTGTGAGTTGCGGTGATCTGTTTGCTGTTTGCTGGTATTGCTTTGAACTCAGATCTATCATAAAATAATTGAACATTTGTTGTGTATGTATTGTTGCTCATGAATTTATATTTTTTTAAATAAAAAAACGACAATTTGCGTCGCACGCTGAGTTATACGCGACGCAGATGGTTGATCATCTGCGTCGCATGTAGCTTAGGATACGATGCAAATTACATATGCATATCAGGATGTTGGTGCTGGTTAGGCGCCTTATGCGTCGGACTTCACGTTCCATCCGACGCAAATAGATCAACATTTGCGTCGCGTCCTTGTCCGACGCAGATCCTTACTCCTAAATTTGCATCGAGGTCTGTGCCATCGGACCGATGTCCAACGCAAATGGTGGTCCCAGGTCCGATGCAAATCAATGATTTTGTACTAGTGTGTGATAGACATTCCTAGGATTGGCCCCTTTGCCCTTAGAATTTTTCTTCTTCTTAGGACCCTTCCCTTTAGCCGAGTTTACCACTAACCCAGCCCCCGAATCTCACCATTCTCTGTCGTTGCCGCCTTCTGGCGCAACTCCCTTGTAAATAGTGTTGACTTCACTTCTTCTAGGGTCACAGTCTCTCTCCCAACAACAAATGATTCAACAAAGTTTTCATATGTATTTGGAAGTGAAACAAGCAAAATCAAAGCAGCATCTTCATCCTCAATCTTAACATCTATATTACGCAGATCAAGTAAAATAGTATTAAGTTTATCTAGATGATCTCTTAGAGACGTACCTCCTTGCATACGCAAGGCAAACAAGCGTTGCTTCAAAAGCAACTTGTTGGTGAGTGACTTTGTCATGTAGACACTCTCCAACTTCGCCCACAGACCAGCAGCAGTCATTTCGTCTGCAACTTTCGTGGTCACATCGTTTGCCAAACATAGCAAAATCGTGGAGTGAGCCTTCTCCTCCATCGCCTCCACGTCGGCCTCACTAGGGCCGTCTGCAGCTTTGCTTTTGTCATCCTTTTTGACAAGAGGTTTCCAGATGCCTTGTTGCTTTAGTAAAGCACGCATCTTTATCTGCCATAGTCCGAAACTATTCCTCCCGGTAAACTTGTCAATCTTCGAGTTCATCGTATTCATCTTCCTGGATCCCTTACACCGATTCTAATCTCAAGCTCCCGGTACCAAGTTTGTTGCAACGGAAGCGAATAATCAAACAAACAAACCCGAAAAACGAATAAAGAACACGCAAGATTTAACGAGGTTCTCTATCAATTTGATAGCTACGTCCTCAAGGCAGGGATAAACTCTTTCACTATGATCAAGTGGAACAATGAATACAATAGGCAAGAGAATCACTTGAATACACTCTTCAATGAATCTCTCAAAGCTCTCTCTCTCTAGAACTTCTCTTTTGTTCTCTCTTGTGTTTTGATGATCTTGTTCTTAATCTTGCTAAATGGCTCCTAAACCTATTTAATCTAGGTTTAGGATTGGAAGAAGCGACATTAGAAGGGCTGAATCGCGCGTTCCGTCGAAGTGCGCGACCCTAGCACTAGAAACTGACAAAACCCCCAGTTTTGCTCGATATGCCCGACCCGGGCACTTTTAGTGCGCGAGCCGGGTACTAGGCACTGACAAGACTCCCTTTCGCTCGACGAGCTCCTGCATGGCGTCTTTGTCTTCTGTAAATGCCCAGCTTCACCCAACTTCTTCTCCACACCATATTGATCCCCCAATGCTCCTAGCACACGATCAAGTCACCATTCTCACAACTAACATTTTAAAATCATATTACTTATAGTTCCCTTTTTAGATTGACTATCCTAAAGACAATGTTAATAGTCTAATCTTGCAAAGTTTAACAATTAATGAATCAAAATTTATCTTTATCCAAATTAAAATACAAATATATAAAATTCCTCTTTGTGAAGTGCATTCCATATATTAGATAAGCTCTTAAGTCTTAAGATTTTCTTTCAATGGACTAACTCTTCTAACCACCTTATTGGGTCTCATACTTTAATTAAATTAACAGAGACTGAGAGCCTTTCCTTAAGACATCAAATAATAGTTAAGGAGCCATTTGTCTTTCAGCTACAATTATGGTATTTGGGTTCCACAATACCAACGTATTGTTAGCAGTGGAACTAGGAAACAAAAGAGGCAATTCATCCTCCAAGAAATCTAAAGATCCCGATACTGAATTCACCTCCACTTTAAAAAAAGGCTAATTCCTTCTCAATATCCAAAAAAAAAAAAAACAATCCCTCCACAACATTACGTTGAACATCGAAGGCTAAAGCTTCTCCGACCAACATAGTCAACTTTCTTAATTTGTAGTGAAACTAGAACCCACCTTAATTACATTTAGCCTTTCATGTCATCTTTAACTTATTTCTCCATAGATAGCTTCCTAAAAGAAGGAAGGCCGATACCTAGACCAACTGAATCCAATCTTAACTGGAACCTTCCAAGTGACAAATACAAGACTTCTTTTACCTTATTACTTGGCCTCGTTGTTTGTCTAACAGTGTCTAATCAATCAATCAATCAATCAATCAATCAATATATATATATAAAGGAGGAACTTTTCGGGAGCATAGGGAGCTCCTCAAGATTTCGAGCTCATAGAGCGCGCCACGTAGGATTGTCACGTCATCAATTTATATTTTTATTTTTTACAAAAATAGAGTTCTAAATGATTTAAATACATATAAGGAGATTTGGATAAGCGAAAATTAGAGTTTGGATTTGAATCAACAACCTAAATTATTATATCATGAAAATTGTGTGTAACTTTTGCTACGTAATTCGGAATATTATAATTTTTGTACCAATGGAGAGTGCTCGAAATATGCTTCGAAATAAGATCCATCTATAATATAGTTGTACAAATTATGAAATATAGAGCGCCATGTAGGATTGTCATGTCATCAATTTTTATATATATTTTTTTTTTCTAAAAATACTAGGATAAGCATAAATTAGAGTTTCGTTTTGAATGAACAACCTAAATTATTATATTATGTAAATTGTGTATAACTTTTGCTACCTAATTCAGAATATTATAATTTTTGTACCATTAGATAAAAAGTTATAATTTGATAGTATGCATCGAGACGAATCTAACAAGATCCCACTTTATTATGTTTTTCTTTATATAATAGCAATACATTGGAGTCAAAATTGATCAATGAATAGTGTCATTTCACTCAATGTTTCATCTAAAATAGAACGGAGGAAGTATTAGAGTTTTGGATTATGTAAAAATTAGAGTTTGATTTAAATAAAACAGCCTTAGAATTATTACCCTCTACTTTCTTAAAGTATCATTCGGGTATTATACATGTTAAACTGTATTAGCTATTGTTAGTCATACCTGTTATTGGGATACCATTTAATAATAGACTTAGCTACAATATTCAATTGAACATTAAAAATTATAAAATTTATATATCACAATAACAAATCTAAAAATTACAGTATAATGACATATACTTTCTCCTTTTTTTTCTACTTCAACAATTGGTTTGGACATGATTTTTAAGAAAATAAAAAATGGATAGTTTAGCATAGAGGTACCTTTTTAGTTAACTAGAGTAGGGGACAAATAAATCCTTATTATAAGGCAATTCGGGTAATTAATGATGATTTTATTAACATAAAGTAAAGGTAATATTGTCAACTGTAGTTTCTTTTTTTACCAAAAGTGGAATGGTTTCAAAAGATTAAACTAACTAAAGTGGTAATTGTTGTAATAGAAAAAGAACGGAAGAAGTATGTAAATACAATGATCTTGAAAAATCTCATTTTACAACAACACAAAATCAACAATAATTTTAACAAAAATTTTACAATAAAATAAAATAAACAACAACCCGTGCAATCGCGCCACGTAGGATTGCCACGTCATTAATTTATATTTTTATTTTTACAAAAATAGAGTTCTAGATGATTTAAATACATATAAGGAGATTGGATAAGCAAAAATTAGAGTTTGGATTTGAATCAACAACCTAAATTATTATATCATGAAATTTGTGTATAACTTTTGCTACGTAGTTTGTAATATTATAAGTTTTGTACCATTGGAGAGTGCTCAAAATATGCTTCGAAATAAGATCCATCTATAATATAGTTGTACAAATTATGAAATATAGAGCGCCGTGTAGGATTGTCATGTCATCAATTTTTATATATTTTTTTCTAAAAATAGAGTTCTACATAGATTTAAATACATATAAGGAGTCTAGGATAAGCATAAATTAGAGTTCGTTTTGAATGAACAACCTAAATTATTGTATTGTGTAAATTGTGTATAACTTTTGCTACCTTATTCAGAATATTATAATTTTTGTACCATTAGATAGTGCTCGAAATATGCTTTGAAATAAGATCCATTTACAATATAGTTCTACAATTTATGAAATAGATAGCGCCACTTAAGATTACCATATCATTAGTTTTTATTTTAAATATTTGAAAAAAATAGAATTCTACATATATTTAAATACATAAAAGAGTTTTGGATAGGGCGAAATTAGAGTTGCGTTTTGAATAAACAACCTAAATTATTATATTATGTAAATTGAATTTAACTTTTGCTACCTAATTCAAAACATTATAATTTTTTTTACCATTGGATAGTGCTTGAAATACGCTTCAAAATATGACCTACTTACAATATAGTGTTACAACTCATGAAAATATATTAAATTAGATGCATTGTAGGACATTATTTAGTCTTTTTTTAAGATAAATATAATAATGGCTATAAGTATTAAGTATAATGTATTATATGTGATTATAACATTTGATTATAGGTCCAATTTACAGGATTAAACATATTAGCTTTCAAAACCTCAACCTTACTCAACTAAACTAAAACAAAATAGTATTGCAACAAAATTTATTAACTAAAATCTATAGCGATAAAGTTACATATTAGAGTTTTGGATTATGTAAAAATTAGAGTTTGATTTAAATAAACATCCTTAGAATATTATAAAGAGCTCCACCTAAGCATGCCATGTCATTCTTATCAATTTTTAAGAAAGTATTCTTTCTGTCCTGCATCAATTAAATTATTACCCTCTACTTTCTTAAAGTATCATTCGGGTATTATTCATGTTAAAACTGTATTAGCTATTGTTAGTCATACCTGTTATTGGGATACCATTTGATTGGTTTGGACATGGTTTTTAAGGAAAGAAAAAATGGGTAGTCTAGCATAGATGTACCTCTTTAGTTAACTAGAGTAGGGGACAAATAAATCCTTATTAAAGTAAACGCAACTTTATAAGGCAATTCGGGTAATTAATGATGGTTTTATTAACATAAAGTAAAGGTAATATTGTCAACTATAGTTTCTTTTTTTACCAAAAGTGGAATGATTCCAAATGATGAAACTACCTAAAGTGGTAATTGTTGTAATAGAAAAAGAACGGAGGAAGTATGTAAATACAATGATCTTGAAAAATCTCATTTTACAACAACACAAAATCAACAATAATTTTAACAAAAAATTTGCAATAAAATAAAATAAACAACAACCCGTGCAACGCACGGGCTTAAAACCTAGTATATATAAATAAAGGAGGAACTTTTCGGGAGCATAGGGAGCTCCTCAAGATTTCGAGGCCATAGAGCGCGCCACGTAGGATTGCCATGTCACCAATTTTTATTTTTATTTTTTACAAAAATAGAGTTCTATATAGATTTAAATACATATAATGAGTTTTGGATAAGCGAAAATTAGAGTTTGGTTTTGAATGAACAACCTAAATTATTATATTATGTAATTTGTGTATAACTTTTGCTACGTAACTCAGAATATTATAATTTTTGTACCATTCGATAGTTCTCGAAATATGCTCCGAAATAAGATCCATATACAATATAGTTCTACAACTTATGAAATAGAGAGCGCCACGTAGAATTGCCATGTCATTAATTTTTATTTTAAATATTTTAAAAAATAGAGTTCTACACATATTTAAATTCATAAAAGGAGTTTTGAATAGGGAGAAATTATAGTTTGATTTTGAATAAAAAAACCTAAATTATTATATTATGTAAATTGAATTTAACTTTTGCTACCTAATTGAAAACATTATACTTTTTATCATTGGAGAGTGCTTGAATTTTGCTTCAAAATGAGAACCATTTACAATATAGTTTTACAACTCATGAAAACATATTTAATTAGATGAATGGTAAGAAATTTTTTAGTCTTTCTCTTAGATAAATATAATAATAAGTAAGCTATAAGTATAGTGTACGATATGTTATTATAGTATTTTATAATAGGTCCAATTTACATGATTAAACATATTATCTTTCAAAACTTTAGCCTTACTCAACTGAACCAAAACAATTTAGTTATTGCAACAAAATATACTGAGGAAACTTCGTATTACAACAAAAACTAAATTTTATAGTGATAAAGTTACATATATATTAGAGTTTTGGATGATGAAAAAATTAGAGTTTGATTTTAAAAGACAACCTTAGAATATTTTAAAGAGCTCCACCCAAGCATGCCATGTCATTCTTTTTAATTTTTAATTTTTAAAAAAAAATTGTAATCAAAATAAAAATAAATACATATGAGGTGTTTTGGATAAGTGAAGATTATTACAATATGATTTTAAATAAACAACCTAAAATATTATACTATGTATTGAATATAGCTTTTGCTACAAATTCGCAATATTATAATTTATTTACCGTTAGAGAGTGCTCGAAATATGCTTTGAAATAAGTTCCATATACAATATAGTTTTACAACTAATGAAATTTACTTATTTAGATGAACAATAACATATTATTTATATATATTTTTTATTTTAAATACATATAACAAAAACTATAAAATAGCAAATTATATGTGACAATAGCAATTATATCTTTCAAAATCATACTTTTAAAAATTGAGTTATATAAAGATAAAAATACATATCTATAATTTTTGAACCTATAGCATACCACGGAGGCATTACATGAAAAATCAAATGAAAGTTTGTCAACGACATTGCAGAGGTATTATGCAATTGACTAATTATTTTATTCCTATAATATTTGTTGTATACATAATTATTTATGTTTGTCTTTTCCATATATATATATATATATATATATATATATATATATATATATATATATATATATATATATATATTATCTTATTCTTTTCTCCATGAACGTAATTCTACTAAAACCTAATTGGAAAAACAAGGTTCAAGTTTTTAGACTATTTTTGAGGTCACGGATCATATAAAAAAGGGGAAGTTTGATAAGTCTTGATATAGTCATGATTGATGAAGAGGTATATATATATATATGTGTGTGTGTGTCTGATCTTATTCTTTTCTCCATGAATGTAATTCTACTAAAACCTAATTGGAAAAACAAGGTTCAAGTTTTTAGACTATTTTTGAGGTCACGGATCATAAAAAACAAGGGGAAGTTTGATAAGTCTTGATATAGTCATGATTGATGAAGATGTATTTTTTTCTCTTAAATAGTATTTTCGATTATTAGTAGAGTTTAGTTTTATTTTTAATTAATTTTATTCATGATACCATCATTATGATCTTTTTTTTGGCTTTCCCTTCTTCCATTAATTCTATATGCATTAGTGTTTATATGCTATATTAAAAGTTAAAAGTTGTGGCTGGCACTCAAATTTTACTCTATTCTTTCTGTCATGCATCTATTAAATTATTACCCTTTATTTTCTTAAAGCATCATTCGGCATTCTTCATGTTAAAACTATGTTAACTATTGTTAGTCATACCAATTATTGGGATACCATTTAATAATAGACTTAGCTACAATATTCAATTGAATATTAAAAAATATAAAATTTATATATCGTAATAAAAAATCTATAAAATAGAGTATAATGACAAATACTTTCTCCGTTTTTTTTTTCTATAGCAACAATGGTTTTGGACATGATTTTTAAGGAAATTAAAAAAATGGGTAGTTTAGCATAGAGGTATCCTTTTAATTAACTAAAGGAGGGAATAAGTAATTCCTTAATAAAGTAAATGCAACTTTATGAGACGATTGAGTAATTAATGATGCTAAATAAAATAAAGACAATATTGTCGACTATAGTTGCTTTTTTTTATACCAAAAGTGGAGTAGTCTCAATAGATGAAACTACCCAAAGTGGTAATTGTTGCAATAGAATTAGAATTAGAATGGATGACGTATTTAAATACAATAGTGTTGAAAAATCTCATTTCAGAACAACACAAAGTCAACAATGTTAACCAAAAATTTGCAAAAAAATAAAATAAAAAACAACCCGTGCAACGCACGGGCTTCAAAACTAGTATGACAATAAATCTAAATAAGCTAAGTCATGTATTCCCCACTCCAGGGTAGTATTGGACTATTGGTAGTAAAGGGCCTCTTAAATAAGGCTTTGATATTTTTGGGATTATAGACAACGGAACCAACTTGGATATAATTTCTTGCTTTTTGTTAGATAAAGGCTTTAAGCCTTGTTTTGTATCTTAGAAGATGTTTTCTTTATTTATATATCCTTTCTTTCATCTACCTTTTGAGTTGCTAGAATATGGTGTCTTTATGGACATGAGGTTGTTGGGCTAAGAAACATGTACGTGCCACTGCTTGCTTGTACCGGGCCTGGGATCTGGGAATTAGAGTTGAGCTAAGCCTTTTTTTGGACCAGATTCCTTTTGAGGATACTTAAGTGTATATAACGTTATGATTTGAATAAATCAAAACAGTTAGTTACTAGCCGTAATTTCGGCACCTAATTGATTATGGGCGTTACATATTATTTCCTATTTAATCTGATCCCCTTCTCCATTTCCAACACACAGAAAACTCTTCTCTCTTCTCTTCTTTTTTCTTTTGTAACTAGTTTTTAGGCCCGGACAATGCCTTAGGTAATTAAAATTTTCATTTATTAATATTTTACATTTTACTTTAAAATTATAACATCAAACATTACTTGGCTTAGTGGTTAAGATTTTAGGAGGCGTTTGGTTTGGGGGAAACTGGAAAGGGAAAGGGAATAGAACCTCTTGATTCCCTTTTCATTGTTTATTTTGGGGGTTTGTTCCCCCCCCCTTCCCCTCCTTACCCCCAAATCCCTCTAACTTGATTACCCCCCCACCCATCTACAATAGGTGGGTAGCTATTCAAATTTAAAATTTAAGCCCGATTACCCCCCCCCAAAAGGTTTCACATTTCCTTTCTTTGACTCATCATTGACCACCTCCTTGAGGACCTTGACCACCCAACCACCACTTGACCAAACCACCCAATTACTAGCACCGCCACTCAACCATCACCGACCACCCAACCACCACCACCTGCCACCCAACCACCGGGACTTGAACCGACCACCAACCACCACGTGACTCCTCCACCCCAACACCCCAACCACGCCACTAACCACCGAGAATTGCCCACCCAACTACCAAAACTAGCCCACCCAAGTGACCCTAACACCGAGAAACCACCACCACCATCCACCATCTAAACCACCCACAAACCCTAGAAAAAAAGGAAAAATAGAGAGAAAAATGGCAGATCTGGAAAGGGAAGGGAAGAGAATGGCTGCGCGCGATCTTTGCGAAAGGGGAGGAAGAGAACGGCCGGCGCAGTGCAGCGAAAGGGGAGGGGGAGATCGCGCTGGCGCAGTGCTGCGGGGAGGAGAGGGGGAAGGGCGAGACTGCGGTGGAAAGGGGAGGGGGAGGGCGCAAGCTCGGCGGCTCACCGGCGTACCGGGCGTGGAGTTTCGGCGGGGCACAACAAACATGAGAGGGAGGATGGTGGTGGAAGGATGTAAAAAGAGGAAGAAAGAGAAATAAAAAAAAATTCAACCAAACAACATTTTTAATCTAAGGGTTTTGCTTTCCTTTATCTCTCTACCCCTTTCTTGATTCCATTCCCTTACCTCATGGCAACCAAACGGCCCCTTAATATATAAGTTTGAAGTCATGGGTTCAAATCTTACACCGTGTATTTTCTAGTTTTTTTATTATATGTGGCTTACATGAAGTAAATACTCTAATGGATAGTTGCACGTGGCACAGTTCCTTGTTTAGGAACGCCTTTTAATATATTTGTATATATGTGTGCGCTATACTCCAAAGCACTCTCGGCTAGTGGTGACTAAGTGTGTGTTAACCTTGAGGAGCATTTCGGCCGTCTTTGATTAGGTTGTAATCGCTTTCAAATTAGTGGTCTCCTACCTGGCACAACCTTGAAATCTTGTTTTTAAGCCATTGCCCTCTTTCTGTGTCTAACACTTTTTGTAAAAGCTAGCAACTAAATTCCAGCCGATTCCATATCATATGCCAATTCACGAAACGCATAGCAATGATTCCCTGATGTAATTGAAGAAAGGTTAATAATTTAGCAACCAATTTATACTTCCATAAGGATTATCCAAAAGACCAAAACTACCTTGCTCGAAAAGATGATTCCCAGCTAGCATCCTTGAAGTTTCTAACATTAATCAAGACACCTTTATAGTTCTCCAAACTTAGAATAAAATCAATCACAGAAGCATCACTTTCCTTTCTCTCTTCCTCGAAAAGAAGGAAAGATTTCCCTTTTATGTCTTCACAAACATCCAAGGGACTCAGAATTAAAGAAGCACAAACTAGAAATGGGCATCATTAATATCCATAGTAAACCAACATTACAATTAATCAATAATTTATAAGTAAAATCACATGCACGTCACACCATTATATTTAACGTATAATATATGAAAGACATTAAGCTACTCCACCAAAGTTATAGACGAAAGATTAGGATTTGCACGTGAAGTGAGCCTTCAAAGTCCAATTGAGGCACAAGGAGAGAGCATAGCAATTAGAGCACGATAAAAACAAAAGGGACATTTTGGTGGCTTATTTGTAATTGAAAGGCATCATATTCTTCTCTATTGATGATATGTAGCTTTCTCATTTTACTTTATTTGGTTTGTAAAGATTGGAAAATAATTTTTCCAATTGGTGGAAAACAGTTTTCCTAATGGTGGAAAACATCTTCCTTTTTTTTAAAAAAAAAAAGGGAAATTTACGTTTTCCTCACTCATCTCCCCCTTTCCTCCCATTCATTTTCTCCATTCCATTTAAATCTTCTTTTCCTCCTATCCCTAATTTTTCATACAACGAACCAAACAATGGAAAATTAAGCTACAATTGTGTTTTGGTTAGAACATATATTTCAAGGAAAATCATTTTCCATTGAAAACGTTTCTCATCCAACCAAATGGAGCCTGGAGAGAGAGGGTGTTGCATATTGGGCTGCATATAATAAACTAAAAAAAAAAAAATATTAAATAATAATCAAATATGAATAAAACCAACCGATATGAGATTTGACCGTAAACTAGTTGTTGGTCCTGGGTGATGCTGCGGGTAATTGGGATAAGATATATAGGATGTATAGTTTAGAGTTGACATTTTATCACAAACATAAGTCACAATATAATGGTAAGATCATGACATTACAAAGTAATAGGTCACGGTTCAAAACCTCTTATGCAGATTTTTGGGTTATTTTCTAAGAGAATGTCATGTTAAGTTATTGTTGACATATGAATGCTATGTTGGATATAAAGTGTACCAACATCAGCGTATGAGGTGGGGTGATATGTGGTGGCTTGCAATGCTTGCCCACACGTTTTAATAATATACTAGTGTTTAGGCCCGAGCGATGCCCCGGGATTTCTCTGTGCTACAATTTAGTAGTAGTTATATAAGTCATCTCATACTCATTTAAAAAAGTCATGTTATTCATTATATGGATTTCAAAAGTATTCTTTTCATATATCATCATTAATTTTGATTAAATAAGCAATAATAGTATGGTGGAGTGATGGTTGGATCTCTTTCTTTCGTACTTGAGGTTGTGAGTTCGAATGCTCACGTTAACAATGCTTCTTTTTTTTACTATATGAGAAAGACGTGGATATAATGCTACTGAATGAGGATGGAGATCAAATTTCGTTTATAGTATTACTGTAAATATAAGAGTAGTACTGTAGAATTCAACACTGCTCTTCAAATGATATCATGCATACATAATTAATTTTAATGAAAATGCGAATTTATTTATCTTTAAGGATGCAAGGGCTATGTTTAATAACATTAATTAATTACAACACATATCTATAATTTTGTAGAAACATGGATCACTAAAAGACGTTAGATCAGATAGTGATTCTATGGAAATCTTTACATAAGGTCAGGGGTTCGAGCCCAGGCTTCATCATATTTATTTTTTAAATAATGACCACTTGACTTTGTTGGTTAATAGACACGTGGCAAAAATTCTAGTGGCAGGAGGAGGGTGCCACGTGGCGCATAGCCGTTGTTAAGCACGTCTTTTAATATATTTGTATAGATATATACATAGGTAAATTCTCCTAAACTAATTGCTAACCCTTAGTGTTACATACATCAAAACTGATAGTTTATTTCTCCTTTAAGAAAATTTAAGAGTTTCCTTTCATTTTCGAGTGGTAGGATTGTAGCCTTGTAGGAATAGGAGTTTAAAGTTTAAACCAAACACTTTTAGTTCTTTTATTTTATAGCGAATAAAAATCATCATACTAAATTAAAATAGCTAGTTACACACTTAGGTCCTGCTCTTTTGGATTGAATACATGGAAATTCACTTATATTTAGACAAATCTCTCTCACAATTTCAGTTCAATTCGATTTAATTCACTAAAATTCAACTAAGTTAAATGAAGTTGAGTTCAGTTTAGTCCAAAAAACAAGGCCTTATACTTACAGTCGCCAGTCGGCAATATAATGTTATATATGTGACAATTGGCATACAATAATAGGGGCGAAAGTTATTCGGATAATAACTGAAATCCAATCTAATCCAATCCGAATTAGTAATTCGGATCAGATTCGAATTGTGTTCGGATTGAGATTTTTTTTAAAAATGGATTTTCGGATCGGATTGGATTGAGGGTAATTGGATCCGAAAATCCAATATAACCGAATAGTAATATACCTTGTATTATGTATTCTGGATTGGGCTTAAGCTGATTTATTTTAACAAAAAGCCCAGTGCTTAAGTGTTGTTCTTGTATTCTTTGTTGTTGAACTGAACCTGTTGTATTATGTGTTGTTGGACTAACCTCATGTATTCTGATACGTTCTGTTGTAATGAATTATGGCATATGGTTTTGTTATTAGTTTATTAATGGACTATGTGGTTTATAATGAATTATGAATTTGTAAATTGTAAATCTATTTGGCTACTGTTGTCGTCTTGTCACGCATAATTTATTTCATAAAAAAATAGAGTTTTCAAAAATCGGATTTTCGGATCGGATCCAATCTAGTATTTGAAAATTCGGATTGGATCGGATCATATTCAAACTCTAGTTGGTTTGGATTCGGATTGGAAAAATGAAATCCAAATTTTGTTCGAATCCGATTAGATTAGACTTAAGTCAAAATCGTATACCGAACTTTCACCCCTATATAATAACTAAGGGGTGGGCCGTGAGGAAGTGTAGTGGTAGTACTTGGTACTTTAACATGTCATACCCCAATTATAAAAACACAAGCTTAAAGCCCCCCTAAGTCCCTAACCCCTTGAACAAAATAATAAAAAAATCAATAAAGCAAAACACACACATTTTCCTCTAGATTCACTGCCCAAATTTCCAAGTCAATTCGTCAACGCCTTCCCTCTCTCCATAGTCCATACACTCTCTCCTCCATTTTTCACACACACATATACATATGCGTATCCATTCTCTCTCCTCAACCTCCCTTTGACTTCTCCTTACTCCACCATCTCCAATGTCGATTTCCAATCTCTAGCCCTCACATGACAACCACCTCTACAACAATGGTGATCGATTCTCGCACCGCTTTCTCCGATTCCAACGACATCAGCAATGGCAGCAGCATCTGCTGCGTCGGCGCAACAACAACAATAACAACCGCCGCAGAAAACTCTCTCTCCTACACTCCTGACGCCGCCGCTCTTCTCCGCCTCTCTGAAAACCTCGACTCGCTTTTCCAACCCTCGCTTTTCCAACCCTCGCTTTCTCTCTCCGACTCCGACTCTTTCGCCGACGCTAAAATCGTCGTTTCCGGTGATTCGCGTGAAGTCGCCGTTCATCGGTGCGTTCTCTCGTCTCGTAGCTCGTTCTTTCGGTCCGCTTTCGCTTCGAAACGAGAGAAGGAGAAGGAGAAGGAAAAGGAGAGAGAGAGAGTAGTGAAGCTTGAGCTTAAGGATTTAGCTGGTGATTTTGAGGTTGGATTTGATTCGGTTGTTGCAGTTTTAGGTTATTTGTATAGTGGCAAAGTTAGGAAGTTGCCTAGAGGAATTTGTGTTTGTGTTGATGATGATTGCTCTCATGTTGCTTGTCGTCCTGCTGTTGATTTTGTTGTTGAGGTTCTCTATATGTCTCACAAATTCGAGATTGTCGAATTGGTTTCGCTTTATCAGGTACTAATATGATCATCCTTTTTATATTATTTTTTAGTTTTTTTTTAAATGAGTTTATGTTGAATTTGTTCTTACATGTACTAGTATCATCATCCTTTTTATATTATTGTTTTTCAATATTGAGTGATTTTTAGTTTTCTTAAATGAGTTTATGCTGAATTAGTTCTTACATGTTATGAATGATTCATTGCTGCTGATTTTGTATGTGAGTTTTTTCTTTTTTTTTTTGGTTAACTGTAGTAGTATGATTGTATGAAGAGCTTTGAAGTTTACATTAGGATTCAAGAATTAGGTACATTGATGTAAGTTTTGTGTACTATCTTCGACAATGCGAAGGCCTTTTCGTGCTTTTAGGTTTGCTTTATGTGTAGATTTTGGATCATGGTTAGTTGTTATTTGTTAGTGATTAACTTCCCCTTTTTTCTATCGAGAAACATGATCCATCCCTTTCTTGTGAAAAGAAAGGACTTTGTGAAAAAGTTGCTAGTGTGTTAGGCAGGATTAGGAGATTAGGCCATGTTTTTAGGTGGGGTTAGGAGATTAGGCCTCATGTTAATTTAGTGGTGACTTTTCAAGATATGTACTACAGGGTTATGATCGAGATTTGGGATCAATAAGGAAACTTTTTTAGTTCTAGAGGTTCACATCAGTGCCTTGAACACTAACCTTGTGTTACGGATGAATTCATGTGCTTGACAGTTGACAATTAAGATTCTAGTACAGAACATCTTTGATTGTGACATAGCTCGTGGTTTATGAACTAGTTTTTAATTACATGTGCTGAGATTAACTTTCAATTGAATTATCTGTAGGAAGGCCATGTTTCTAATGTTTTAGGATTAATGGTCTAAGACAAAATGTTAATAATGCTGTTTCAACACTAAGATAACGAGTTCTTGGTCATGAAGGAGTGCATAAGTTTTTCAAGTTGGGGTTTTAACTATTGGTCTAACATACACTCGATCTATGAATTATTGCATACAACGGCTTCTATTTTGGTGGACTCCATGGGCAAAGAATTGTATCCTTATCCAGTAACTGTACTTGAGAACTCAGAGTCTGGGGAAGTAGATAACAGATTCAGCCCAAGAAGAGGTTGGTCGAATAAAGATGGGAGCCTAAATACAAGAGATTCACCAGCTAATTAGGACTATGAGACAGATGTCTAAATTTAAGCTTTCTTTAATTCTTTGACTGAATGGTTCCCTTACCTTGTAGTAAAGAATTGTTGATCAACAGGGTAACTACTTTCCCCCATTGAATGAAATGGGTATAAAAGGTTTGGTACAGTTGTACACTATAGGATAACCAGCTAAGAACTGATCCATTAGTCATCAAGTCTAATCTTGGGATGGAATCATGAGCTCGAAAACTTCAAGTCAGACCCAATTATAGTGGGTCTTAACTCAACTTGAGTTTTTAACAGCTGTTGAGTTGTATTTAGATTCCATTTCTCGTTTCTATCAGAGTCTTGTCTCTTGTATATGAGTATATTTACATGATTTTTCGCTTGTAATGCTTTTTATTCTTAGGACAAAATTGGGAGATAGAAAGAACATCAGGTTTGAGGTTATCTGCTAACTTTTTCTATACTTCTACTAGTTTCTTGGAATACTGTGTCCTTATTAGTCTTGAGCAATTGATGGCTGTAAATTTGAGATATCTTATTTCTAGCAGGAAAAAGTGATTTTCTTTGGCTCTCAATGGAGTCTGGGACAATCACTTTATTGAATAAAACTATCCTTTATCACCAAAAAGGTTGCAATAGGGTAATGTCATTTTACAGTATGTTGACACTGATTTCCGTGGTTGACTACGCATGTGTTGCTCACGTGATTGTTTTTTTTTTCCTTATATGTTTCCTTCTTCCTCCCTCAGTGCTCCAAATAACTGGCCAAGGTCAATTATAAAATGAAATAAGAACCAGGAAAAAGTGAAAAATGAGGGAGCCATAAGGAAAATTGAAAGAAAATATATCACGTGTCCATCACATGCAAAGTCAACGCCAGAAACCTAAGTCATCCATCGAAATATTACATTGGTGCCCTTTCGCAACCTTTTTGGTGATAGAAGGTAGTTTTTACCAATAAAAATTTTTAGGTAGTAGTTCACAATATGACACTTATAAAAGGTAGCTTTTCACAAAAAAATTATTGCTATTAGAAACTTAACAAATACTTCCTCCGTTCCATAATAAGTGAAACATAGGGATTGGGCACAAGATTTAATAGACATCACTTTCAAAAGCCAAAAAGTCATAAAATACCTTTACATTATCAAAAGGAGGAGAGAGAAAAGCAAACCACATAAGTTTGTGATGGGTACTCTTGTCATTTTGTGACTTTCTTTTTTCCATTTAAGGTATGTTTCACTTATTTTGAAACGTTCTAAAATAGTAAGTGTTTCACTTATTATGGAACGGAGGAAGTATGTAGGAAAAGCCATAGAAGGTAAATTTGGAGTAATAGTGGATGGAGGGAAGCCTCACACTCTGGGATGCATATTTAAAAAGAATTTTTGGCCACTGGCCACCATGCATTATTAGCTTTGAATACAACATTGGTTAGTTGGCTTGATGTTCTATTTCTCATAAATCCTAATAAATTTTGGGATTGCAGAGGCACCTACTGGAGATTCTTGACAAGGTTGCACCAGATGACGTTCTAGTAGTGTTATATGTCGCTGAGATGTGTGGAAATGCGTGTGACGGATTGCTGGCAAGGTGTATTGACAAGATTGTGAGGTCCGATATTGATGTAACCACCCTTGATAAATCCTTGCCGCAGAATATTGTGAAACAGATAATTGACACGCGAAAGGAACTTGGTTTTACTGAACCTGGGCGTGTCGAGTTTCCTGATAAGCATGTGAAGAGAATACACAGAGCTTTGGAATCTGATGATGTAGAGTTAGTCAGAATGCTTTTAAAAGAGCGCCATACAACTCTAGATGATGCATATGCCCTTCACTATGCTGTGGCACATTGTGATGCCAAGACCACCACGGAGCTGCTTGAGCTTGGGCTTGCAGATGTTAATCTTAGAAATCTAAGGGGTCACACCGTGCTACATGTGGCAGCCATGAGAAAAGAGCCTAAGATAATTGTGTCCTTGTTAACCAAGGGAGCCCATCCGTCTGATATAACATCAGATGATAAAAAAGCATTGCAGATAGCAAAGAGACTAACAAAAGCTGTGGACTTCTATAAAACTACAGAACAAGGTAAGGCTGCTCCAAAGGATCGGCTGTGCATTGAAATACTGGAACAAGCTGAAAGAAGAGAACCATTGCTAGGAGAAGGCTCTGTTTCTCTTGCAAAGGCAGGAGATGATCTGCGTATGAAGCTATTATATCTTGAAAATAGAGGTATTGTAATGTTTGAATGCAAAATTTATTTCCCTTATCGGAACTCGCCTTGTTGATAGTGTGTGATTCACAACTTGGTCTCTTATTTGGGGGGTATTTAATAAGAACTTCTATTGAATACCAAAACAAGGATAGTACAGGCCTATAATTGATCTTTCTACTAAATAAAACAACCAAACTTTATTGCATCAAGGAAACCAAGGAGCCATCCCTTGAAGGGTTTATCCGGTTTCTCTTTATTTGATAAGGGGGTGTTTATAAGACTACTGGACCAAAGTATATCCAACCAAGAAATCTACTTACCTATGTTACCATATGAATCTGGAAAAGAGCATAATTTCCACCTGCAAGCACACAGAACAGTAAGGAAAAAAGGCCTAGCTGCTGTGTTTTATCAAAACCAAACTAGATCTGCAACTATAGATTCTTTCCAGAATCTGGAGGAAGCAGGCTGAAGTCCAATTTATTTTCCGAATTTAGGTGCATCATGCATTGAGTTTATGCATATGTTTCGTTGGCATCAAATGCATTGTTGGATTGCTTAACCCTTGTTCTAGCCACCAGAAAGCACCCTCACACACAAGAAATAACTATTTCCTCTTCTGCAATGGGTAAGCTCTATGACAATTTGTTCTTATATAAACCTTCATATAGGGTGATTTCTTTTCCGCATGTTTGGTAGGAAGCTCTTATATGAACCTTCATATAGGGCATTGAGGTTGACGAACTGTTCAAAAAAAAAAAAACTTGCTCAATAAATGAATTTTACTGGATTGTTGACCTTCTCGATATTTCCCTTCTTTTGATATCATTTTTATTATTTTGATGCATTTCCGATGCTTGTTTGGTCTACTTTATGCAAGGGCATTTGTCTTTTCTCCCTGACGTAGTGATGGTATTGTGTTAGAGGCTTAGAGTTTGTGAATTTTGTTATCTGCTTTCTGCTGTCATGCTGAGCACTTGATTCTTATATTTTTGTTAATAATGTTTTTATTTTTATAAATGGACGAAATATGTATCTGTCAAATGAAATATTATTGCTGCTCTGTACGCCATTTAGACCTGTTAATGAAATTCAGTTTTGATTGTCTACTCCTGTGTGAGTGATGTTAATTGACACGCATATTGCTTTTACCTGAAGAAAGTAGTACCCAAGTATTCCGCTGACAGGTACGATTAAAGTGCAACCAAGGTTCTATGGAATGGAAAGGAAATTGTTGAAGAAACAATTTGTTCACTTCCTTAAGATATTTAATTCAGTATCTATTTTTAATGACAACCTTTTCCTTCTCTTTCACTCGCTCTCGCTCTCGCTGATTTTGGGAATTTTCCTTATAAATTTTGGTCTTTCCGTCATCATATGTTTTATTCCTTCCGCATGTTTAGTGTTATTACAGTATCTAACACTGTCAGATTCTTTTTTTTTTCAGTTGCACTTGCTCGATTGCTCTTTCCAATGGAAGCAAAAGTAGCTATGGATATTGCTCAAGTGGATGGAACTTCTGAATTCACATTGTCAAAGAATATAGCTGATGCACGAAGAAATGCTGTGGACTTGAATGAGGCTCCCTTTATATTGAAAGAGGAGCATTTGCAGAGGATGAAAGCACTGTCTAAAACTGGTAATTAAGCATCATATTCCTTTCATCTCTTCAACAATAGGCTTTATTTTGGTTTACTCCTATAGTCCTACTTGTGTGTTTGCCTTCTCTTGCTGCCAATAACATGTATGATTGACTGCACTTCAGTTGACATTCAAATTAGCAAAACTTTTCTGAAGGATTTCTCAAAAAAAAAAAAAAAAATTCTGGAGGAGTCCATTAAAATATTAAAGGTGTCTTTCAAATTTGCAAGCTTTAAGTTATTTATAATATATTACAAACATCAGGCCGAAAAAAGTGTTTAGTAAACTGGTGCTGGACCTGGAGAATATGCATATGCAACTGGTTAAACACGAATGCCGTGCTATGTATTCTGTTATTTGACTGTTGTGTTTGCTTAAGATGATGTTCAAATTTTCTGTTTTACAGATGAAACTGAATATATATGTGATACTACAATCTCAGAGTTTCCTTGTTGAGGAATGAGGATTGAGAATATGAATTTGCAGTAGAGTTGTAATAGTTTTAATGTACACTGTTTTTGCAGTTGAGCTTGGCAAGCGTTTCTTTCCGCGTTGCTCCGATGTTCTTAATAAGATTATGGACGCCGAAGATCTATCACAGCTTGCATTTTTAGGAAAAGATACTCCAGAGGAACGGCAAAGGAAGAGAAAACGATACCTTGAACTGCAAGACGCTTTAACCAAGGCTTTTTCAGAGGACAAAGAAGAGTTTGATCGTTCTACATTATCATCATCGTCGTCCTCCACTCCGATGGGGAGGCCTTATGGTAAGACGAATATCAAGAGGTAACTCTTTGTTAGCTCAAAGTTGCATACGACTTCACTTGTATAATATTCGTATATGTATGATAATTTTTCTTTTTGTTCTCCCCTTCTATTCTTGGCCACTGTTTCAATCTTTTTGGTCTGTATTATAATTTTTGACCGATTACTTGATATAATTGTATTCTATACATCTGTATAAGTTCATAGTAACACCAGATTTAGGTACTATCAATTGAAGACACATACTCTTGTGTGCGATGAATCATCAGATTACATTACAAGAGCCATTTCCTGCCATATTGTAATTCTTGAATCAAGGTACAAATAAATACCATCGTGGGGTTGCGCCTCTTGCATTGTAGGCGTAAAAGTCTCTTTTTGTATTCTCGGTCCCCTCCTCAGCTCCTCTCCCACCACCTTCTCCTCCTCTTGCATTGTAGGCGTAAAAGTCTTTTTGTAAATATTTCTTTTGTTGTATCTTTAGTCAGAAATTATGATCTTGGTGAATTTTTGAGTTGTTATCATCGTATTGGAGCTTGGACTTCATATTTGCTCTAGTCATTCTGAAAACCGTTCACTTTTATCAAGCTTTCGAGAGGTTCATCCAAGATTAAGTTGAATTATTTTTCAATAGAAGATAAGAGCTTTGGTTTTGGCTCTTTTGGACAAAAAATGGGCAAAAGAGAGATTCTGCAGTTTGGGCATCACTCCGATAAATTCAGTAATTTGTGAATGGGTACTTTTTAATCAATATTCTACGCTAATATTTTAAAACTTGAGAAGCAAGTGATGGCATTGTGGTATTGGCATCACTTTCAAGTTTAATTCCCTGAGAATCTGGATCGAGTCTCACCCCTCGCAAGGGGGATTTACAATTTCTCTCCTCTTTTGCAAGGGATTCTAACTTACCTACTTTAAGAAAATTAAAAACCAAGTTTGGAAAAAATTTATACCGTACATCCGAGTGTACTGTACACTCAAGAGTCAAGGCTATTCTTTTGCTCGTCACTTTTTTTTCTCATTTGAAATTCTTTAGATAAAGTAGTGAGCAAGGAATTAGTCTTGGTTTTATTATGCACTAGGTGTATAATATGAATTGCAAAGGTTGGATTTCATGATCCCCTCTGTGCTCTTCATATTTTTTGAGTGTTACATAGAATTCTTGAGTTCACCCTTTCTCAGAAGTCAGAATTACAAACGTTCGATTCAGATTTAGAATTAAAGCCAAACCTCATGCTCCACAAGATTCGAAGCTTGTCTCTCGTCTCAGGAGGTGGATAGTTGGTACCAATGGTCTTTGGTATTTTTTTTTCTTTGGAGAGAAAGGGTCTTTGGTATTTGGCCCTTTGCCCCTTCCTATGTTTCAACTATTTTATTTAAAATTTTCAAAGTTAAGGAAAAGTACTTGAATTCAATTTTGTAATTAACTCCCATTTCTTGCTCTTTCTCTACCATGTGTCATGGATATTATTGTAAAAAAAAATTCTCAAGGTACAAGAAGTAAAGGCACCTTTTTTCCAAGGGAAATATGGATATGATTTTATATATAAATGATGTGATATCGATGAGAATTATGAACTTAACATGTGCTTCATCTAAATTGCATATTGGATGTCACAACTTGAGTTATATAATCTACCGAGCCTTCTTGCTGATTTCATTTGCCTGGAGTATCTAATGCATGAAGATATAACTTGGAATTCGAAAATCACTATAGCAACGTCAACACACTTCATTAGAAACAAAAATTCTTAATTAATTTTCAGATTTTAATTTTACTGTTTGTTATACTACTTTGACCATTAATAAGTAACTACGTATTAGTAACAAATTATGAAAAGTCCATACTTCGCAAAAACACAGTATGGATGTCTGTGGGCCTGTGGCATCACATAAAAAGACACGAAATAATAATTAGTGAAAAACAAGGAAGAATTTAGACCATTAAACTACAAATATTTACAATACACATTAAGTATCCAGCTGATTACAACTTTGCATTGCCAAACGTATGATATCTACCTACATCTCAGCGAACAGTCATGCATATACAAAGGTGAAAGGTCATCAACACTGCCTCCCCAGAATAAAACCAAAATGTATGTTTTTATAGAAACAAAGATTCTCCTACATTGTTAGTTTGACCTGAAATTACAGAGAAACATTATAACTAGGGAAACTGCACAGAGTTCTTTATGAACTTCAGAATCTTTAACACCTCTACAATCATCGGAACGCGATCTATGTTCACTCCTGGTCCTACTGCATTAATGTCCTACTGTCCTGCTTAAGAAGATAAACATCATGTTAGTACTATGCTACTACATTTCATAGATATCAATCACAAAAGTAGTAACGAAAGTACAAGAAAAAGTTCACCTATAGGACAAGTTACTTCACCAACATTATTTGCAAACCCAATCAAGCTGGATGGTTTAGTAATCAAATTCTCTAATTCATGGACATACTTCTCCTCTCTATCATCTTTACAAATCACATCATCTGCCATTAGCTTTTCCCACATTATGTAGCTTCCAGAAGACAAATCTGGACTACTAGTCTCAGATGTCAAGTTCGACTTTTGGCCCACGGACCCAATAAGCGAGTTTGCTTCAAACTGAAAAATAGACACATCTTCCTTATTTTGGATCGGACTGTTTGCCATAAACTGGTCTGCTGGACTGTCACTAGTTGAGGCCAATCTACGTTTCTTGTAAACTTCTCCACTACTCAGAACTTTGTTGTGCCTATAGTTTTGGAGAACCTGCTGAAATGAGGAAGTTCTTTTCATTGCGTTGGCAATGAGCATAATGAACTCACGTTGCTTCCATTCAACGAACTTCACACGCTCTCCCAATGCAGCCAAACACGTGTTTGAGTTCTGTTGTTCTTTCTTAAGATCAAGGATCTCGAGCTTTAGTGCCTCCTGTTCTTTCTTAATTTTTTCTATTTCAGTCTCTCTTTGGAGCAATAGTTCAGTATTGTTGTTTGCACCATGGTTTCTCCTTTTTATAGTCTTCAACAAATGCTTCTTACCCTTTTGAAACCCTGAATTTGCATACTCCAATCGATGAAGATTGACTTTTCTGAATCCCTATTCGAAGGATAGTAGTGAAAGGAGTGTGATTGGTCAGCAAAGAACGTAAAGATTGAGGAAGAACAAATTAAATACATACTACTATTAGTGAAAATGACCCCCGCACTTGTGAATAAAGCTCTAGTTAGAAGAACTTATCTCAGGGAGTGTAGAAGTACTTATGCTGCCTAATTAATCCTCCTTACATCCATAACACCCCCCCCCCCAACCCGCCGCATTTGTAAAAATGACCAAAATTAGGACATCTGGTAGGTGATAGTAGTAATAAATATTGGTAACAATGACAACTTTTAGTGTAAATTTGTAAGGAAAATCATGTCAATGTTTAATGGTAATACTTGCCACCCAAATTTTTTTATTACAATTCATCATCACCTTGAAAAGTGGTATTGAATGGTAATACAAATTTATCTTTAAAAAAAATGGAGATTCATTGCCATGGACACGAGGTCTTTCTTATTTGTGGTATACTCTCATGATCTCCTAATATATATTTTTGGGGCCCCTTCCGGGAACCCTTTGGTAAGAAGAATTGTTCCTCTAGAAAACCCTCTCACAGGGTCACGCACCCAGAGGCTCAACAGGCAACAAGTACCCCAAACCCCCCCTCCCCACAACATTGAAATTTTGCTTCCACCAAGATTTGAATCTTGGTCTCATAGGAAGCCATACCATTGGACCCAAGGGTCCTTGGTTCATGATCTCCTAATATCCACTATCCTTATCTGTATGTATTTACTTTGCCTAAATTATGTATATTTCCCTTTTCCATTTTATTATAGATTTTATTGTTATTTTCAACTTATTTTTATTTATCTAAATATAATTATCCGAACTTATCTAAACTACTTAGACTTTATTAGATCTTAGTTGTGAATACATCCAACCTTATTCTTATTGACATGAAATTATCTAAAATTATTTTTTGAGGGAAACTTATAGAAAATTATTAGACCTTAGTACTCATTAGACATTATTTGAAAGTAAGGTAAAAAGAACAGACCCTCGTCCTCCTATAGCGTATTCCTTTCTTCTCCTTTGAGGATGATTTCTACCCTTCTATATCTATTCATAAGGCTTGTACCAAGTTACTCCCTCCGTTTTCTTTTTAATCTGCCCCTGTTTATTTTTAATCTACACATTATTATCTTTCTATTTTTGATAATATATCCCATCTACTTTCTTCTCTTTTTCCACCCATATCATACAATTTTTAATATCTTAGCCCACTTTATAATTTCCATTCACTTTTTAGTTTCTCTCCCTACCTTTTCAATTTCTCTCTCATATTTTGTACTTCCTCCGCGTTCTCTCCCAACGTAAAGTGGATAAACTAAAAAGAAAAGCAGGGAGTTAAGGAGGAGTTTACAAGCACATGATAAACCATTAGATAATATAACAACTACTCTATGAACAAGTCATAAAGAAGCAAAATATATCTATATTCACATAATCCATGAAGCAGGAAAACCTCAATTCTCACTACTTTCTAAGTTTCTATCATTCTATGCTTAGCAGAGCAAAACTACCCAAAAATTATAATCAATTAACAGGGGAGACATCAATGGAATCAATTACTCCATGAAAAAAGCCATTCAATCAACAAAATTACACAAACTTGAAACCAAACTAACCCAAATAAAAGTTCAAAAAAAGAAAAACTTACATAAGTATTAAGTTGACGGACGAAGCTGTTGAAATTACCATGCTTAAAATACTTTGAAAGCAACTCAGAGAATTTAGAGATATCCCAAACAATGAAACTATCAAAAGTTACACTCCATGAAACAATTGTGTCAGTTTCTGGGTCTTCTACTATCTCAAATGTCTTACTTAAAAATGGGGGTGGTCCAATTTCATGTAGAATTTCCAATGGTTTAGGCAACTCTATCACTTCGTTTTCTTCTTCCTCCATTTTAGTTTTAACAACCCCAGAACTCCCGATTCCACCACCTAGTGATAACTCGGTTTTGGGTTCCATGATTAACAAAAACTTCAGAAAATTACAAAAAAAAAAAAAAAAAAAAGTTATGGGTTTATTTTTGGGATTGATTGAGAGAGAAAAAGTGTGAGGGAAAGTACAGAGATTGTGAAGGTGTGTGAGTTTCTGAAATTGGATATCTAAAAAGGGAAAGGGAGAGGTGGGGTAGTATATTAAAAATTAGTAAAAAGTGGTCAAGTCTCAAGTGTCCACTCAGAAGTGGAGAGAACTAGAGAAGTTGCCATTTGTAGCATATATATGGTGTAATTGTGTATGATTTTGATTAGTACGTTTTTTTAATCAAATTATTTTTGGGCTATAAGTTTTGGTTTTAGAAATTTCGGTTGAGTTTGTTTGTTTTTGTTGTAGTCTAAAATTGTGTGAACCACTTCCTAGTCGGTAGGTGAGCTTTAAGAGGGATTTGATTTTCCCTGATACGTGGCACTAACTTTAGCCGCTTGGATTAAGGGATCCTTTTGCAGTATTGAGTAGCTCAGTATCGTTGCTGGGGCAGTATTGACTATTGAGTAGACATACACAGTATTGAGTTATGCCATGTTGTTTTAGACTTAGTTTCAGTCCAGTTTCATTTAATTCAACTCTATTAAGTTCAGCTTAGTTCAATTTAAAAGAAGAGGATTTTATTAGAGTTTGGCTCTATTTTATAACTTGTAAAGTTGTATACACTATTAATTCCTCTATTATGAAATCAGAAATGAGTAAAGCACTTTCTTTAAAAAGCTCTCACATGAAAAAAAGAAGTGTTTCCTTATTTCAGAAAGGATGAAGTATTTTCTTTATCTGACTGAAGATACGGGGTAAGGAATAGATTAGATGAAATAAACAAATAAATTATTTGGAGAGGATAAGTAGTTTTCTATTGTGGGGATCACGTCATTAAAGTAAGGAAGGGAACGATCGAAAACATTTAAAGAAATTGGGGTAATCTTTTAAAAAGATGAGGGCATATTATATTAAATTTAGGGTTTTGATGGATATACATGTATATAATATATACAATCCTTAGAGTTACAAATAAGAATTAAATACATTTCTAAAATAGTATTAATTGAGGAACTTTTTAAATAATTATGCGTCAATCGATGTAATTAATTCTTATTTATTGCTTAATATTTTCATTTTTAGCTTTTTATATCTAGCTCTAAGGGTTGCATATATCATTTTCCTTAAATACTAATGAAATTATCCCAAAGTAAATCATGTTGACTACCGCGGGACAAATGAAAAAAAAAGTCAACTAATTAATTTGGAATTGATGGTGCATCAATTTAGTCATAATCTTTGTTGGAGCAGAATGATGGAATTATATTAGGAAAAAACATTGACATAAATAATCCCAACTTTCAACCATCTTCTCAAAATAATCCAGTTTTTTAGTATTTTAGTGTAATACCAAATTTGAGATTGTTCTTTCATATTATATAGCATAGTCAAAATGAATTCAGGGATATTATTTTGAGAATTCTTCTGGAAAAGTTGCAATTGCTCTTTGATCATACAAAGTTGAGATTATTTTTAAAAGATGAGTGAAATCGAGATTATTTATATCAAATTTTCATTGGATTATTTAAAATTATCTTTTCTGTACATTTAACAAACAACGGGTGACACAAGCTAATCACTAAAATTCATCCAGGAGGATTTAGGAGAGTGTTACCATAATTAATTTTTGTTGGAAAAATTGATGTTAGAGGTCCCAACTATGGCTCAACATTTTAAATAGGTCCCAACTATGGATTAACCTGTGGAGATCCTAACTTTGGGGGGCATTATCTTTTATTAGACCCAGATGACTTAGAACTTCCTAAGTAGGTAAACTGATATTATTTTATTTTATTTTTAATTTTTTAAATCATTAAACATCTTTCATTTTTTTATTTCTTAAACTCATTAAACTCATTAACAAGGAATCAGGATACCTCCTGCTTCCATGAAGCACGAAGGAAGATGGCGGGATGCGAGGCACAAGCAGTGACCACAACTAGAGGGCGGGGCTCCGACTAGGCGGCGGCGCGGCCCGGAGCCGGCTGCAGGGCAGCAATCATCTTTTTCTCCTTCATGACTTATTATTCTCTTCTCCTTGAGATATGCAAGCTTCTTGTTATTTTCTCTATCTCAATGTTCAACTAACGTGTTCTATATTACCTTATCAATAATTCTTCCTTTGATTTCACCGATTTGCAGGTTCTCTAATCTAGTAATTTTCCCACTTCTCTTTCTTACTGCCTTCTCAAGGTCTATTTCTGTTTTTTTTTTTTTTTTTTGCTGTTACAACTTCATTAGCTTGAGTTTTATTTCAGTCTTATATTTCATACTTCCCTGTTATTAGAAGGTTATAATTTTTTTTGGTGCTAAATTACTAGAAAATTACAATTTGGAGTTCAAATTTTTGTGCAATTTGGGTTTTTATGTAATTCTAATTAAAGGCATCCATATAATTCCTCATGAGTTGCTCATCCTTCTCCTTCATCTTCTCCTCCATTTTAGGTTTTTCAAGAACAATTAAAGCTTGCATCATTTCCCCTAAAATGGCTGAAAATTGTTGGTTTATGCTATACATTTGAATCTCTTGAGTGTTCACCAAAATTGTTGAGAAAACTCCAAATCCCTAATATCTATCTTTTTCTCTCTGACCTGTTGTTGTTGTTGTTGTTGTTGTTGTTGTTGTTGTTGTTGCTGTTATTACGCTTTTCGTCGCTGGTATGTGTTTGTAGCCGGTGGAAGAAGGGGAGTGGGAAGCAACGACGGAAGAAGAGGAGCGACGGTAAGGGTGGTGGACTGGTGGTGGGGGGTGGAAGCGACGAGAGCAATAGAGGAGGCGCCTGAGAGCCATGGTGGGTACCGGTTGGATTGTGAGAATATGGGGTAGGGGTCAGAGCAAGAAAAGCTTGAATAAAAAAGTCAGACGAGAGGAGAGAGAAAGGACTGGGCTTTGCCCCCACGGATTATATTGATGGGCAACAACGCCACCATCAGTGGCGGTTGACGAGCGGTAAAGGATGAAGAATGAGAGGGGTAGAGGAAGAAGAAAACATAGGTAGTGTCACGTGATTTTTAATGGAGACGCGTTACTCATAACCTGCTCCAACAAGTCAAGTAACCTGAAGGGTCCAATAAAAGACAATGCCCCCCAAAGTTAGCACTTCCACAACTTAATCCATAGTTGAGACCTATTAAAAATGTTGAGTCATAACTGGGACCCCTGATATCAATTTTTCCAATTTTTGTTTGATACTACCTCCGGTTATGAATATTTGCAACATATGGAAATGAGTCATGAATCAAGCAAGAGAAGATAGTGTGTTACATGTCCCTTGTGATTAACAATAGGAAAAATTGATATGAATAATCCCAAATTTCTCCACTCTTCTAAAAATTATCCCAACTTTGGATTATTTTAGAATAATCCTAACTTTAGGGGGGTACCTTCTTAAAATAATCCGAATTATTAATTTTCTATATATTATAGACCTAAAACGGATTAGTATAGCCAAGAAAGGTGATAGCCTCAAAAGTTAGGATTATTCTGGAATAATCCTAACTTGGGATTATTCATGTCAAATTTTCCTTAACAATAAAATAAGGTGTATGGTTATAATCATCATCATTTTATAGTGGAGGGATTTCTAGAGCGAGAGGCTCTGCCTTCTCTCTAGAAAATACCCTTAGTTTTCCCCAAAAATAACCCTTAAAACCCTAGCCCCAAATCAATTTCTTTAGAAATTGAAACCTAGCCTCCCCTCTCTTCATTTCTTCCTAGATCTAGCCATTGTTATGGCTTAGTTCTTATCATTTTAGTCAAATTTCTCCCCGTCCTCGCCGGACTTTGTTCTCTCTAGCCTCTTCTCTTTTTTTTTTTTTCGGTTCGTTCGCGGTGATGGTTCGTCGCGATGGTGGGCTGGTCTTTCGGTTGTTGATCTTGGCCGAATATGCTTTGTTTCGATGGGTGCTGATGGTTTCGAGCCATCTTCCTTCTCCCGTTTTGGCGGGGCTCGTGCTGGGTGGTTCCAATTCACCATCCATTCGGGCTTCTTGTCTCTAGTTTCATCTAGTCTTTGTCTTCGGCTTTTCATTCGTGATGGGTCTTGCTAGAGTCTCTTTGTGTAGATCGCGCCTTAGCTCCGATGAAGGGGATGTAGAAATTTCTTTCGTAGCCTCTGTCGTTCCAGAAGAATTGTTTGGTTTATTGTTTTTGTTTTTTTGCTTTTCATTCTTTTTGTTTATTGTTTCTGGTTGTAGTTGCTTAGTTTTCTGATTGTTTTGTTTTGATTAGGTTTGTTTATAAGTTTTGTTTTTTGTAGTTTTTTGTTAGCTTGTGTTGGTGATTCTATTATGCTGGCTCTGAGTTCTCAATTTGGGTGGGATTAGGGGGTTTTGATCTTTTACAGCTTTCGGCTAGCCATTCTCCTTAAAAGTCTATTCACCAAGTGTTCTTGGAACTGGGGCTGGGGAGTTTTGAGGCCAGAGCATGCGTTTATCTGTACTTTGTAATCCTTCTTTAATTGTTTTAGAGTCTGTATTAGAGTCATGTAGCCATCTCTTCTGAGATGCCTCAGGTAGTCCACCTGGTTTCCTTTCCTTATCAAAAATAAAAAATAAAAATAAAAATAAAATAAAATAAAATAAGGTGTATGGGGCTTAACAAGTTCCCTGCGGGTTCCTTAGACCGCTTCAACCTCCATTATTACTTTACAAGGATGTCATGCATGATATCAGGAATTGGGATATCCATACCAATCTGATTTTTTTTTTTTTTTTTTTTTTTGCTGTTACAACTTCATTAGCTTGAGTTTTATTTCAGTCTTATATTTCATACTTCCCTGTTATTAGAAGGTTATAATTTTTTTGGTGCTAAATTACTAGAAAATTACAATTTGGAGTTCAAATTTTTTGTGCAATTTGGGTTTTTATGTAATTCTAATTAAAGGCATCCATATAATTCCTCATGAGTTGCTCATCCTTCTCCTTCATCTTCTCCTCCATTTCAGGTTTTTCAAGAACAATTAAAGCTTGAATCATTTCCCCTAAAATGGCTGAAAATTGTTGGTTTATGCTATACATTTAAATCTCTTGAGTGTTCACCAAAATTGTTGAGAAAACTCCAAATCCCTAATATCTATCTTTCTCTCTCTCTGACCTGTTGTTGTTGTTGTTGTTGTTGCTGTTATTACGCTTTTCGTCGCTGGTATGTGTTTGTAGTCGGTGGAAGAAGGGGAGTGGGAAGCAACGACGGAAGAAGAGGAGCGACGGTAAGGGTGGTGGACTGGTGGTGGGGGTGGAAGCGACGAGAGCAATAAAGGAGGCGCCTGAGAGCCATGGTGGGTACCGGTTAAATTTGTGAGAATATGGGGTAGGGGTCAGAGCAAGAAAAGCTTGAATAAAAAAGTCAGACGAGAGGAGAGAGAAAGGACTGGGCTTTGCCCCCACGGATTATATTGATGGGCAACAACGCCACCATCAGTGGCGGTTGACAAGCGGTAAAGGATGAAGGATGAGAGGGGTAGAGGAAGAAGAAAACAGAGGTGGTGTCACGTGATTTTTAACGGAGACACGTGACTCATAACTTGCTCCAACAAGTCAATTAACCTGAAGGGTCCAATAAAAGACAATGCCCCCCAAAGTTAGGACTTCCACAGCTTAATCCATAGTTGAGACCTATTAAAAATGTTGAGCCATAATTGGGACCCCTGATATCAATTTTTCCAATTTTTGTTTGATACTACCTCCGGTTATGAATATTTGCAACATATGGAAATGAGTCATGAATCAAGCAAGAGAAGATAGTGTGTTACATGGCCCTTGTGATTAACAATAGGAAAAATTGATATGAATAATCTCAAATTTCTCCACTCTTCTAAAAATTATCCCAACTTTGGATTATTTTAGAATAATCCTAACTTTAGGGGGGTACCTTCTTAAAATAATCCGAATTATTAATTTTCTATATATTATAGACCTAAAACGGATTAGTATAGGCAAGAAAGGTGATAGCCTCAAAAGTTAAGATTATTCTGGAATAATCCAAAGTTGGGATTATTCATGTCAAATTTTTCTTAACAATAAAATAAGGTGTATGGTTATAACCATCATCATTTTATAGTGGAGGGATTTCTAGAGCGAGAGCCTCTGCCTTCTCTCTAGAAAATCCCCTTAGTTGTCCCCAAAAATAACCCTTAAAACCCTAGCCCCAAATCAATTTCTTTAGAAATTGAAACCTAGCCTCCCCTCTCTTCATTGCTTCCTAGATCTAGCCATTGTTATGGCTTAGTTCTTATCATTTTAGTCAAATTTCTCATGTCCTCAGTCGGACTTTGTTCTCTCTAGCCTCTTCTCTCTTTTTCAGTTCGTCGCGATGGTGGGCTGGTCTTTCGGTTGTTGATCTTGGCCGAATATGCTTTGTTTCGATGGGTGCTGATGGTTTCGAGCCATCTTCCTTCTCCCATTTTGGCGGGGCTCGTGCTGGGTGGTTCCAATTCGCCATCCATTCGGGCTTCTTGTCTCTAGTTTCATCTAGTCTTTGTCGTCGGCTTTTCGTTCGTGATGGGTCGTGCTAAAGTCTCTCTGTGTAGATCGCGCCTTAGCTCCGATGAAGGGGATGTAGAAATTTCTTTCGTAGCCTCTGTCGTTCCAGAAGAATTGTTTGGTTTATTGTTTTTGTTTTTTTGCTTTTCATTCTTTTTGTTTATTGTTTCTAGTTGTAGTTGCTTAGTTTTCTGATTGTTTTGTTTTGATTAGGTTTGTTTATAAGTTTTGTTTTTTGTAGTTTTTTGTTAGCTTGTGTTGGTGATTCTATTATGCTGGCTCTGAGTTCTCAATTTGGGTGGGATTATGGGGTTTTGATCTTTTATAGCTTTCGGCTAGTCATTCTCCTTAAAAGTCTATTCACCAAGTGTTCTTGGAACTGGGGCTGGGGAGTTTTGAGGCCAGAGCATGCGTTTATCTGTACTTTGTAATCCTTCTTTAATTGTTTTAGAGTCATGTAGCCATCTCTTCTGAGATGCCTCAGGTAGTCCACCTGGTTTCCTTTTCTTATCAAAAAAAAAAAAAAAAAAAAAAAAATAAGGTGTATGGGGCTTAACAAGTTCCCTGCGGGTTCCTTAGACCGCTTCAACCTCCATTATTACTTTACAAGGATGTCATGCATGATATCAGGAATTGGGATATCCATACCAATCTGATCTTAAAATATAGGTCTGCCCCTTGTAGCCCATGTATATTGGGCCTGTGCTTGATCCAATACGTTGGGTTAGGCCTATGTTGCAAATGTGTTGGGCTAAAGGATAAGTATTGCTTGAGTCAATATAGAAGCTTTCCTAATGCTGGGAAGGTTTGAGAAGAATGCTTAAATGGCAACACTTAAGTTCAGATAAGGTCTAATAAGTTCAGATAAGTTTATTTCAGTAAAAATAAAGTATGACGCTCTCACAAAAGGTCTAATAAGTTCAAATAAGGACTAATAATTTCTTATAATTTCTGATAAGCAAAAACAAGTTGAATACAACATGCCTTATATCCTTTTGTTGAACATGATTTTTATTGGATGGTTAAGATTTTTTTTAAGGGATATTGAACGGTGCATATTAAAACCAATTACAATGGCTACAAGTTATATGTAGCCACTGAAAAACCTTCCAACAATATTAAAGCCGTGATAATCGACAAATCCGTAATTTAAGGGGAGTGTGAATTGAATTGACTTACTTCCCACATTCGAGGTCGTAAGCGTTCTTGTTTTGTTTATTTACGAATTTCTTAGATAACAAGATACGAGTGGTAAACTCGTATTGATGCAATTTGGTATGTATAATTTCGTAAAATATGTAGACACAAATGAACCCTATTTTTTTAATAGTTATACTATTATTATTATTATTATTATTATTTCATTTGTGGGCATAATTCAGATTACAATTTGGACTTCCTTTTATTTTATATACATACACGGAAAACATAGTCAGTTGATCTTGTTTGATTCATCTCAATATGTACTTTTCAAATATATAAATTTTATAATTTTCTCTTAAACATAACTCAAGATATTAAGGTTTAAAATTTTATCTCAAGAAATGAAAAAAAAATAGAATGTAGCAAGTAAAAATAGACAGAGGGAATACTATTAGCACTAAATATGAACAATACCATATGATTTGCACTATATTACTAACAAAATAACTATTTAATCAAATTATAAAGTGATCCCGTCTTCAAAAGAAATTTGGAAAATTTGACAACAGAGGTCTCAACTTTGGGTGATAATTTTTAAAAGGTCTGAACTATTGATTAACCTGTGTAGGTCCCAACTTTAGGGGGTCTTAACTTTTAACGGGCCTTAGTGACTTGAAACTGGCTTAATAGGTCATCACTTGTAAAACTTGGGTCACACCAGAAGGGTTAATTGAGGGAGGGATGTATGAACTAGGTGAGATTTTTAAAAAAATTGACAGTTTTAAGTCACCAAGGCCCGCTAAAAGTTAAAACCCCATAAAGTTGGGACCTACACAAGTTAATCAATAGTTCAGACCTTTTAAAAATTATCACCCAAAATTGAGACCTTTGTTGTCAATTTTTCCAAGAAATTTTTAATTCTATTTTTTAAGCTCATTAAAATTTCATATTTTCATATGCAATTCCTCAAACTAATTCCATTATAGATGATTATAGGATAATTCGGGTACCCACTATTAACTTAACGGGTACCCATATTCGACCCAATATCTTATGTTTTCGATCCAATACTGTACCTGGTGAATTTGAATGTTTCGAGTACCCAATTATTTAGATTGGTTTGGGAGTTTTTCAGGCTTTTTAATTTTCGGATAGTTTTGCTCAACTCTAGTAATCTTATGAAGAGTGAAAAATTGTCTGCTTGAGAATTGTGAGAACATGAAATACTATATTACTTTCCATCAAAACAAATTAAAACATAAAGAAATACTATATAAAAGGATTGACTAAGAAAAGCAAAAAATAAAAGAAAAACTTGGGCTCTCACTTCTCGAAGTTTACTTGCAAATTTGTTTTTGTCCGCTTAGCTTAAAATCTCCACTCTTATACCTATTCAGGGTGCGTTCTCTTCACCTTAATAAATTAAGTTTCATGTCCAATCAATTCAGTTTAGTTCGGTTCAGTTCAGATAAGTTTTAATCAGGTTCAATCAGGTCAATAAGTTCCAATCAGGTCCAATAAGTTACAATCAGTTGCAATAAGTTCTAATCAGGTCTAATCAGATCCAATAAGTTCCAATAAGGTCCAAATAGTCAATGATCAATAAATTTAAATTAAAAATTTAATTAAAGTGCCACTATGATATGATTATTATATAGTATTATATTTGTAATGTTGCCTATTATTTTATTATTCATATTACTATTAGTTGATTATGTCATTATTAAATTTTATAATTAAAATACCACTATGATCATATAGTATTATACTTGTATTATTATCTATTATTTTATTATTCATACTACTATTAGCTGATTATGTTATTATTAAAAAATATTATAATCATGGTCAAATAAGGTTAACAATAATAATCATCATAACTATAATATTTTGCAATTCATCTTTAAATAATTAGAGATAACATGTTTTCGTGACTAATAACAATGAAAGATATAAATGTTATTAATTGATTTCCTACTAGTGCTTTATGAAATCAAAGCAGGACTATAGATATACTAGTGGTGAAAGTTGTGTATAGGCAAGCATAAAAATAGTATTTTTATTTTGTTAAAATGTTAATTATAAGAGATAATTAATAATTACTATTTTTTCGAAGGATAAATTTTAATAACTATTATGTCATAATAAATTTTGAGGGATAATATTTATGTTAGGGGTAATATTTATGTTATTACTCATCAATTTTTTTGTCAAATTAGGTCAATAAGTTTCAATCAGGTCCAATAAGTTCCAATCAGGTTCAATCAAGTCTAATAAGTTGAATCAGGTCCAATCAGATCCAATAAGTTCAGTTCAGTCAGTTCAGATAAGTTTAGTTCAGTTTAGGGTTATTCAGGTGAAGAGAACACACCCTCACTGATATTAATGTTTTTCACATTTTCTCTTTCTCCATCAATTTGTAGTACATTTAAATTTGGCTGCCTGAAACATAAGGTTTTTACGTGATAGATATTATAGTTCGTTTCACATATAATGTAACGCCCGGAAAAATACATAACCTTAATCGTCAGCGTAAACATAGCTTAAGCCTATGGGTTATGGCCCACCAATAAAATAGCCTAAAATGGTAATTCATCTATACATTTGCTCATCATAAGACAATACTTGTTTATCCATCATAAAAAAAAAAAATCTAAACCTCATAGAATCATACATAGTCTCCTCAACACATCTCATTATAATAGCCATACTGCCACTGTTCTTCCATACCTAAAACATAAAACAAAACGTTATTTAGTCGAGGCTCAGTAACATTCTACCCTAACATCGTAAGAACATTTCACATCATTTTGTTAGCAAATAGGGAGGAGAAAAATAGTAAAATCATTTCGTAAACATAACCATTAAATTATAATCATAAAACATTATCATCATTCTTTGTCATGTTTATCATCATATATCTTCATCATTATCTTTTCATCTTACATAATTCATGTTGGTAACTTGGCAAGTACAACGGAAGGGATGTCTCCCTAAATTTTCATTTTCGTAAACGGGAGGCTACCACCCGAGGACCTTGGCCCCCACATTACAGGAGGTGGTGTATATATATAATGCCCAAAACATAACATGGAATCACCCCAATAAGTAGAAGGTGACTAACCCGCCAAAAGGTACGTGCAAGTTGCAAGACCCAATTTTCATTTTCATAAACGGAAGGCTACCACCCGAGTACCTTAATTAGCCCCCACATTACAGAAGGTGGTACTTAATGCCCAAAAGCGCGCGGTGCCACCCGAGGACATTAGCCCTCACTAAACGGGAGGTGGTTAACCGGACGGGAGGTACGTGCACGACCCAACATAACATTCTACTGCCAAGAACCGTTCTTCCACTTATCATGTTTCGTTTTCTTTTACTTATCATAATTACATTACATAATCGTAATCGTAATCATGAAACGTATCTTAATCATAACGTAACCATAATTACATTACATCATCGTAATCATAATCATGAAACGTATCTTAATCATCACGTAACCATAATTACATTACATCATCGTAATCATAATCATGGAACGTAATTGTAATCATTAAACGTAATCATATTTTCATAACATCAAAATCGTCATACTTCTTAGCATTAAATCATTTTATAAACATCATTTACATAGCAAACATTTCATATCCCGCAAACCATAAATAACATCGCATAAACATCGTATAAAGCATCATAAAACATAGTTGGAAGGGGAGTGCGGGTGTTAGCAGTAGACGTTACCTGAAATCCTACTTACCAACTTTGATAGCCGGGGGAGGCTTGTAATGTCCTTTATCCTTTAATCTAATTAAGAATTGAATAATGAGATTCATTACTATTTAACTAGACTTGGACTTTTTAAAATATTCTTTCGTTGGGTGTCAAAGTACTTATATCATTACTAATAAAGTCTTCTTAATCATGCGAGTTATACTTAGGCGTAAATAACCGTAGTCTTGACTTATAATTCATGTTTAATGACTTGGAAAACAAGATTTTCATAATCTAATTACTCCAACTATAAGTACTTGTCACTAAATAAATATATTTTAAGAAAACTTTCATTATAACAACAATATATTTTCATTCTTAACATGATTCACCATTTTTCTTTAAACAAGTAATCAACAAATTTATTAAGCTACCAAATTACCTCCACAATTAAGTTTAAGCGTGATTATTACTAAACTAGAATGATTGTTTGCATTATTTGAACTATTCGAAACCATCATATTTATAACCTTAATATTATCGTAAAATCTTGAAGCTAGTTAACTAATGAATTAAACTAATGAGCATGAAAACAATTACACAAGTTTAACTGCTCCTATTACTCATTTATAAAATTCAGATTAAACTAACTGAATAATTAGTTTAACATACATAATCCAATTTGTTTAGTCTTCACTACAAGTTTAGCCTAACTAAGTGGTTTATTAGCATGACTTCTAACCAGTTTAGTCCATAATATAAATTCAGTCCAACTAATTAACTAAGTGAATTAGTTATTAAGCCCAAATATTAATCTAACTAACAATAGGTTTAATTGGGCTTGGAGCAGCGAAGGCACGCGAGTTGCGACACCGGGGGGGGGGTTTCGAACTCCGGCGAGCTAGGCAGCAAGGCTGGAGTACGACGCGGCGGAGTACAGGCGACGCATCAGGTGGTTCGAGCGGAGGAGCTCCGGCGCGAGTAGCGAACAGACGAAGCAGAGCGCGAGAGAGAAAGAAACGGTGATGGAGAAGAGCTTGAGGCTGCAGGGCAGGTTGTCGGTGGTGCGCCGGTGATGGTTGTGCGGCGCACAAAGGTGGTTATCAGGTGGTGCCGAAAGAAGTAGAGAAGGAAACTGTTTCTCGTGGTTTCATCATTCATGCTCAATTCAATGGGTTTTGTAGAGGGTACTAAGGGGACAAACTAGAGGTGGTTTACATGGTGATTGGTGGTTCAACACCTTGGGGGGTAAGGTTATGAGACAAGTCAGAGAGAAGGTAGAAGAAGGAAGAAGTTGGGCGGTGGGGGTTGTCGTGGGTTTGGGAGCTGAACACCAACTTTCTCACTTTCTTTCTTTCTTTATTTGCTAAATCAACTCATAATTGTTAGGAAAAATTGACAATAGAGTCTGAACTTTGGGCGATAATTTTTAAAAGGTTTGAACTATTAATTAACATGTGTAGGTCTCAACTTTAAAGGGTCTTAACTTTTAGCGAGCCTCGGTGACTTAAAACTGACTATATTTTTTTTTTTAAATCTCACCTAGTTCCTACTTCCCTCCCTCAATTAACCCTTCTGGTTTGACCCAAGTTTTACAAGTTATGACCTATTAAGCCAGTTTCAAGTCACTAAGGCCCGCTAAAAGTTAAGACCCCATAAAGTTGGGACCTACATAGGTTAATCAATAGTTCATACCTTTTAAAAATTATCACCCAAAGTTGAGACCTCTATTGTTAAATTTTCCTAATTGTTAAACTTTAAACTTTCACTTAATTAGTTTAGTTTATTTTAATGACTTTAATTCATAAATATGCTTATTTAGCAATTTATCTTTTTTTAAAAAAATTAACCTTCTTAATTACTTAATTAAGCGAGTTTAAAGCTTCGGGATATTACATATAATAGCAAAATGTGGTAATTGTCTAATATAACATGTAAATTTTTAAGAAACATGAAGTATAAGAGCATAACAATGGAGAGGAGGTCATCTTCCTCTTATATCTTCTCTCTCCTATTCTCCTAAGGACACCTCATTTTCTATTTCCTCCATCTCATTTCCCACTAACTCCTCCTCTTCCTTTTAACATCCACACCTATTTTTCTACAACAAAGAGGATCCTCTTCTTCATCCTCTATCCTACAATCCTACTTTACATATGCTTTACAATATACTGATATAGTCTCTAGTTTATATGATAATTACAATTTTAATTGTATGTTTCATATCATTAGTCCGTGTATAATAAAAATTAATGTCATATTTAATTACTAACGATTATATTCTTTAAAAAATTAACACAATTAATGAAAAGACATAAATTGCAATGGACGAACATTAAGATAACACACGACGTACGATACATTAATAATTAAACTACACAAATTTTAAAGTCGATGTACGTAAATATTATTATTCAATGTCGAATCCCGAACTTGTACCATATGTGATCAACCAAATTGTTCTTTAGAGACTTATGGATATTCCTATCATGAAGATCTTCCCTCCGAGTGAAAAAAATCTGAAGGTTTATGCTCTCACACCGTCCAGTCGTGATAATAAATGTCTCAACAACAGTGTTGGATGATTCACCTTGATTTGTAAGTTGTTCTTAGGCAAATTCACTCGGGTCCTGATAATTTGCATAAGTCTCTCGTTCATCTTCCACTATCATATTGTGCATGATAATACATGTCACAATGATTTTCCATAGTAGGTTGATACTCCATGCTAGTGCTGGATGACGTATTACTGCAAATCGAGCGTATAACACCACAAAGGCATGCTCCACATCTTTTCTAGCTGTTATGGCATCAACAAATGCTGCCCACTTTGGATATATCCTGTCTGTGAGATAATCTGCCGTATGATAGGTGTTTCCATTAACACTATAAGTGACATTTGGTGCTCGACCATTAAGAATATCATCAAACACAAAAGAACGTTGTAACATTGATATCGTTGCACGACCTAAGTATCCCGTAAAATGCGTGCCAAATCCAAAGATCTCTAGAAGCAACAACTTCTAAAATTATAGTAGTTGTTCGAGATCTACCTTGGTACATTTCTTTCCATCCAAATGGACAATTTTTCCACTGCCAATGCATGCAGTCAATACTTCCTATCATCCCGGAAATCCACGACATTGTCCTTCACTTAAAAGATGGTGAAGATCTTCATCAGTGGGCCTTCTTAGGTAATCACTCAAGAATTTAGCAATCACCCCGCTAACAAAGTGGGTAAGTCACTCTCTTGCAGTACGTACTTACACCCAACTTCAAATATTCGTCAACTTGATCAGCTGAAGTACCATATGATAACTGTCGTATTGTCGCAGTGCATTTTTGTAGAGTTGATGTACTTAATGTAGAATCTTGCCTCTGTTTGAAGAAGGGATCACTTGCAGGCTGCAGCCAAAGCATTAACAATTTGAAGGAAAACCTCTTTCCGCATGCAAAACCTTCGCCGAAACTGGCCTTCATCATACAACGGTTAGTTACAGAAGTAGTCCCTAATTAATCTCTCGTTAGCCCCCTCACAATCTCTAGGAACAACTTTCCTTCGTTTCTTCTTACTTGACCTATTAGGGAAGTGGTGTTGAATGGTTGAGGCAACATCGTAAGTTATTGCTTGCTCTGTAAGCCGCAAACTCTTACTCTCTTCAACCCAATCCAACTTCATGTAATCATATATTTCATCACTTGAACTAGAAGAATTTTTGTCAAAATCCATTTTGAACTTAGATATTTTGGAACTTGAATTTGTAAGTAAAGGATAATAAGCTTTTTAGTTGATTGTTGGTGTGGATATTGCTAATTGTAGAGCTCAGTATATATAGACAATTTGAATTGATTGTCAATATTGACATGCTCATTTTTCTAGCCACACAATTTTAAAAGAAATCTTGAATGATTCAGAAGATCAAATTTTGGACAACTTCTGAAATGGTTCATGATCACTTTTCAGATAATTGGCTTCCCAGTGGAAAGTAAAAGTTAATATTACACCATTAGTAAATTATATGATATCACTAAATGGAAAAGGCTATGTGAGACACTATCATAAGCTTTTTGTAAGTAAAGGATACTAAGCTTTTTAGTTGATTGTTGGTGTGGATATTGCTAATTGTTGAGCTCAGTATATATAGACAATTTGAATTGATTGTCAATATTGACATGCTCATTTTTCTAGCCACACAATTTAAAAAAAAAAATCTTGAATGAATCAGAAGATAAGATTTTGTACAATTTCTGAAATAGTTCATGATCACTTTTCAGATAATTGACTTCCCAATTGAAAGTAAAAATTAATATCACACCATCAGTAAATTATATGATATCACTAAATAATGGAAAAAGCTATATGAGACACTATCATTTAGCTATAGAACATGACATGACAAAAGAAAAAATTATATAGTACTCCTATATGATTTAACTTGACAATGAAAAATAGAATTTGAAATATAAAATAATCAAAATAATTAATGCAACAATACACTCACAATAACTTTAAAAGGCTGACAAAGGTAAGAAGTGAAATATTTTTACAAATAAATTCTGCATCTAAATTACTCTCTTATTACCCGTAATTTACCAAGTAAGACATTCGTAAATAAACTAAGTATAGAAGATCTAGACCATCGATGTGGGATGAATGTTGAAAAAAACTGAAATCTTTTGCGTCCCACATAAACTTTTACAAGATTTCATATACTTAGATTGCAAGAAGGCGCAGATTCTTTATGCCGTCATGGACAAAATTTTATGGAAGATGATAACAAAAAGGCAACGCTGATGAGTCATGACTCATGAGTGGGTGCTTACTGCTTACTAGGCAGTAGGCACTAGCTTTGAGAAGAATGCTCAAAGAGGCAATGTCGTTGGAACGTGAAAGCTTATGAGGCCAAAGAACTCGATTCCTTCAGAAACAATGAGGAGATTACAGGCACCTACTTGTGTTCCTTGTCCTGTTGGAGACCCATGTAATACTTTATAGCTACTTTATTGTTATCCTCACTTCGTTACTCGTGTAAACCACCACTGAATTGCGTATCTCAATTTGATTAAATTGTAGATACGTTTGTTTCAAAGATACAAAATACAGAAGTACATATTAAAAAAAAGTACTCCCTTTCATAAAGCACAAATTGGCTGCCAAGGAAAAAAGAAAACAGCACAAACTTGAAAATTTTGTGTATGCCAAGTTAAGCTTCGCAAAACTAAAAGGAGTTATTATTGTTACAAACCCCACAAATCAAGGTATTCACAAACATAGGTCTGGTGTTTTGTTACAACCAAATTACACAAACAAGCTAAGAATTGAATTGTTTTTTATAGCTCTTAAACTAAATGGAGAAAGGTCCAATGATCGCTGTACAACAAAGAATTCAGATGGCTGAAATTTGAGTATGACTGAAAATCCTTTTCAAAATTAAGCAAATAACAAAAAAAAAAGTGTAAACAAGAAAGCAATCACTCACGCGATCTATCTAAGTCAGCACATGAACAAATAATATATGTGCTTCAATCAGAGGAGGTAAACAAACCGGCCCAAATGTATGTTGACTGTTCTGTCTTAAAATGCGAAAAAGAATCACCCTGATATTGGTTGTAGGAAACACTATCGTTCACCTGCGAGAGCTGATGAAAGCCAATTTGACACAGATGAATGTATCTCCGCCTGAAGGTCTGAGGACAAAGCCAGAGGAGTCACAGCAACCTGACATCCCAAATGCACATGATCAACAAAGAATCACAGGTAGGCAGTGTGTATCATTATTGACTAAGAAGATTAGAACTCACAAATCCATTTTGTACTGCCTTAAAATCTAAATCATCATCTCCATCTTCTTTCGCCTCATCCAAGAACTGCAGAATAGGCAAAGAATGTCTTGACTGCCATATGTAAGACGCACAAAAAAGAACCAGAAGAACAGAATGATGAGGAAACTTCTGCTGAAGAAGGCTGTAAATAATTGCCATATACATACCTCAAGGCGGTAGTGTTTTCTAATTGTTTGTTGGGAGTTTGGTTTTGCTGCAACACCAACAGATTCAACCTCTACATTCTTTCTATTTGTATTCAACCGGCGTGCTGCACCCTAAAAACAACACATTATAATTGAAGATTCACATTTAAACAGCAATAAACTGGTAAAGCAAAAACTCAAGAAACTAAAAAAGTACTCACAGCTGCTGAGGCATCTCGTCCCAGCTGAGCAAGCTGAATACCAAGGCTTTGCTGAGTGGCCATGAAATTCATAGCAGACGGGTGCTTGTATGAAGAAATGGCTCGCCAGGATAGACTAGATCTCCATAAGCTCTGCCTTGTCAACCTGAAACCCTGACAAGTACAGCAAAGATACTAACCAATAAAGTTGCCAAGTATAGCAAGATCTTTTCTTACCTAGATCATATGAGCACAGCCAAAAAAAAAAAAAAAATGGGATAAACACTAAACTCAAACAAATGTTTGAAGTTTGAACTGCGGGTCCACACAAATTTTTCTTGACAAAGTCAAGCTACAAGCATTTAGATAGTAGGTGCTGCAATAACATCTAACGTTAAACTGTGCCAACTTTCTCAAATTAGAGTAAGGTATATATGTCCCTTGCTCACTTGCTACCCCCCCCTCTCCTCCCTCGGGAATGTGTCTCACCTCCTCTTGAATTTGCCATCTCAACAGCCTAATATAATCAACATTTAATATATCTAACTTGTCGATATATGGTTAGAACACAAGAAGAGAGTGCAAAATGGGAGACAAGATCTTTCTTGCTCCAACATATACTTCAAGTGTGGATAGCTTTAGAATTTTCACAAAGAAAGGGCCTTCAGCCCACTTCCAAAATTCAATATGATATGTGCAGCACGTAGAAACTATTTTCCAGCCACTAGATACCGATCAAGAAACTCATAGATCTTAAATAATATACAAGTGATGTTAGTAATGATTGTTCTTGAAGGCAGAAATGGCAAAGTAGAGTAAAATTGCCTTGGGGATTTTTTTGAATGGAAACTAAAATTCATGATTAGATTATATTACACCTTGAAAGGAATAATACAAAACCCACAAAAAATAGCCAAAACCAAAATAAGATTCCCCCCATCCTAGAAGCATTCTCAAGTTGGACATTTTTACCTAACCATCCACTAATATCTAAACTGATAAGAACTATAGAAAAACAACTATAAAATATTCGTCCGGAAAAGATGTATTTCTCAAGAGGATATTTCCCTGAATTCATATTTCATACTATGTACTACAGGAGATATTTGTGACTAAGTACTAATTTCTGTCCTAAGAAAAGATAAGTACTATCATGCACAGTTATTTTACTGCCTATATATTACACCTAGCATGTCTTGGACACATAGATACAATGAAAATCCCAGTTACATCAAATCAGATTGAAATTATGCAATTCTGATGCCAAAATTATCTTTAGAAAGAATAGAACCCACTATCTAGTGCCTACATCGAGAATTTAATTGTTCGTCATTAGTCCAATCTTTTGTAGGAACACTGAAACAAGTTATAACAACTAGAAGAGGGGGAAAGTAAGTGTTCAACCAAGATCACAAAACGACAAAAGAACAGTAAATTTTCATCAACGCATGCAACAAGTTCCATATCTAAATTAGACATTGATACGAAGCTGAATGGAAAAAGAAGAATGCCCTAGGGACAGCAACAACAAACCTTGTTAGTGGAAGGAGAACTTGGAATCTCTACATTAAGAAAGCAGCCTTTTGGGAAATTTCCATTCTCAATGTCTCTAATTGTTGCATTTATCAAGGGCAAGCAAATTTCAACTACTTCCTTGAAATCATTCTCAGAATTTACATTGTTTTTCCTGCATCACAATTGATATTGACTGTATGAAGCAAGAAGACAACCAAATAACAGAAACTGAATAAGAAAGATAATTAGTTAATTACGAGTCCACTGATATACAAAGTGACGGCACATTATGTATCAATGCCTCTCTGGCTCCAGCAATAGCCCCCGAATACACCCTATTCATTCACATATAAAAACACTTGATGAGAACATATGGAACATAAGGCGGAAAAGGCAGGGAAGTAATAAACTGAATGTACACTGCAACGGGTAATCAAGGGAAATCATAAGAAAATGTTGGGATAATAAAAACCACCAAACACTCACATGTTTTGACCACAGCTTGATCCCCTATTAATTCCACTTAGTACCTAAAATTTCATTATGACAATGTTAACATAAAGATGACAAGAAATTCCATTATTAACTCAAAAGTGCACCAACTAACAAAACATACCAATAAAGGCTTTGACCAAGAAAACAACGCCTGAGATAAAGCTAATGACACACAATCTGCAGGTGTACCTGATCAAAATGTAAACATGACAATCAGGCTATTAATGCTGAGCCCGATGACACAAAATTAATTCCGGAAAACGAAATACAAGCCAACAATATTAGGCCAAATGGCCCAAATCATCCACAAAATTATCATGTCAAAAAATCTCATATCATCACCGACAATGAAGAAAGGATGAAACTATGAAATTTCATTTGCATATTAACAGTAGGTAAATTTCTCAAGTCCATAGTGTAATAAACAAAATCATACGTCTAATTTAATAAAATTCAGGACAAATATCCGGAAGATAACGTAATCCTAAAAACCTAACAAAATTCCTTGTAACAGGATATTGCTTAAATCACATTTGACAGAAACTAGATAATTAAAATCTAAACCATACTTATTCAATAATTCGGTAAATAATCAAATGACAATAAAAAATCACAAGAGATTACCAGAAACTTCGAAAGCGGTGGCACCACTGATTTCAGCAGAAGTCACCTCAACTGTCTCACCAACTGTCAATGAATGTCCAGATGCAGATTTATCACTGCAAAACAACCACTTCATCATTCTCAGTAAATCAAAAATCACTCAAAATCGCCAAAAATTAACAAAAACAAATTATACTAACAATTGCGGCGCACAAACGTAAACGTCGAAACGACCTTCACGAACAAGAGCATCGACAAGACATATTAGACCAGAGGACTCAATTCCGTCGCCATTAGTGACCAAAATCACCGGTTTCGAGCTCGCTTCCTCCGAAATAGACTCAATATCAGCAGAAGAAGGAGATTCTTCTTGTTGTTGTTCTTGTGGTTGATGAAGTTGTTCAGTGGACTGAGTCAACTCGTTGTTGGACTCGGAAGGTTGATGTTGTTCGACATTTTTTCTGGATGATAAAACTTGCTGAAGATTGGCGACTAGAGAAGGAGGCAAAGCGTTTCGATTCATTGTTGACATATACGATCTAGAAACCCTAGAAATGGAAGAAATCGAATCAAATTTTTGGAATTGGGAGGTTTTTTTTTCTGTTGTGTGCAGAGGAGAGAGAAAGGAAAGCAGAAAAAATTGGGGGGATTTTTTAGTTTATAGAGGAAGATTGAAGTAAAGACGACTGAGTAAAGGGGGGAAAAAGGTTAAAAATGAGCGCTGGATTTTCCGACGTGGCCAGGTGGATATATGGGGTGCTATATTTTGGGGGGATTTTTTTTTTGGATATTTTAGTGTTCAGTTTACGACAGTTATTAATGGCTTCCACGTCTTTACGTCGTCGGTATTTTTTTTTTTCAATCTTTGATATTTATTCTGATTTTGAGGTGTTTGGTATTTGGCGGTTGGCAGTTGGCTGTTCACTATTTTACTTGGGTATATTAGGCTATGTTTAGTTCACCTTATTTTTATTAATCTGAACTTATATGATTTGATCTGAACTTATTTTTTCTTATCTAATCTGATCTGATCTAATCTAAACTTATCTTTTATAAAACATATTATTACTAATATTATTATTACTTTATATTTCATTACTCGTATGACTAATACTATCATTTTATTACAATGCACAACTTTTAATAATAATAATAAATAATAATAATAATAAATAATAATAATAATAATAATAATAATAATAGCATAATTTTTGTTTTTGAAAAAGAACACATAGTGTATGAACATACAATTAAAAATAAAAGAACACATATTTTAGGTTAAAAAAATATATTGTTTATGGTAAAAAGAACATATTGTTCATGTCTAAGGTCCGTTTATAATAAGAATTTAGGTAGTAATGAAAGAACATATAATGATAATAAAAAAAATTATCATATATTGAAAGAACATTCAAAATATATTTAAAGAACACATTCTAAAAATAAAAGATAGATGTCCACTCAAAAAAATTTAAAAGATAGTTGTTATTTTTATATGGATTGATGACATGTTTGGATTTAACTAACAACATTTTTTTTGTTATATCAATCAATTGTTCTTTTTTCATTATAAATAAACCTATAAATATATATAATCATATGATCTTGGACCAAATTGTTAAATATTCGTCTGATATCGTTGTCCTGTTCTATATAAACTTTGTTTTTAAAGATAAGTTGAAATCCCGTGTATGGGGAAATTTGAAGGTGATGCCAACACCATTAGGTTATCCCTTGCTACTCATGTTTTATATAAACTAGTAACATATACCTTATATTATTCTGCCAAAATTGTTTAAAAAAATAAACATCATATATATATTATCATGTTCTTTACATGTACAACATGAAATAGAACATCGCATATCAAAATTGTTAATTAGAACAAATATAAAAAGAACACGTACAATTGCCAAAATAACTTTCATCTTCTTGAACACAAATAGCTTGAAATAGTGATATCAATGAAATTTATAATAATAGCAACGACATTAATAATAATTACCAATATTAATAATTATTAAGTACAACAACGACAATAATAATAATAATAATAATAATAATCCTTTTGAACAAATGTACTAGTAAATAGTAGCAGTATTAATAGAAATAGTAATCGTATAAATTAATACTAATAATAATAGTAATAATAATAATAATAATAATAATAATAATAATAATAATAATAACTACAACAACAACACGAATAATAATAATAACAAAAAAATAATAATAATAATAATAATAAATATAAAAATAACAATAATAATAATAATAATAATAATAATAATAATAATAATAATAATAATAATAATAATAATAATAGCGTTAGTAATACTAATAATCATAATAATCATGATACCAATAATAATAACAACAATAATAATAATAATAAGTTTTAAAATATAAGCATGATCTGAACTAATATGATCTGATCTAATTTGATCTGAACTTATCTGATCTGATCTGAAATAAGCAAAAATAAGGTGAACTGAATATAGCCTTATTGAGTCCGGATCCTCTAGATTGTTTATAAAAATGTTTGGTTAAATCAGTTGTTAACGTTGGTTGTCAAATGCAAATGAGTCTAAAAGTCAAAAGTTAAAAGCCAAAAGCTGATGAAAAAGCCGCCCAAAAGCTAGTTAATAAACACCTCTTGACCCCTTTTAGTTCTAATAAGGGTGGTACTTGAAAGCACCTCTAATAGTTAGGATAATTGTTGTAGAAGAGGTGAGATGGTCATATTAAGTATTTGGGGGTAGAAAATTATATTGATATGTGTTGTAAGTCTATGATTTATTAAATTTTTGTTGATATATAACATTTGTCATGGGTGAACGAGAGGTTCTCTCTCTAAACTTTTTTCTCCAACTTCTCTCCAATTTTTTTCCCTCCTCTTTTTCCCTTGCTCTAAAACTCTTATGCTATTCTAAAATCCTTTTTATTAAGTTCTCTCTATTAATTGTTTTCCTTGATAATTCTCATCCTCTTTGATCTTTCCTTAATCCTTCGGACTTTGTAATCTCCCTCCTTCTCCTACTATGTAATTTTGTTAATCTTCAGTAAATGGCAAGATCAGGCTCTCAATAGTCTTCTAATTTCGTTATCTGGCATCGCAAGCAGGGTCCTTTCTTTAAAACTCCTCCAAAGGAATTTGTTAACCCTTCCATTGATGTGTCTTGTATCATGGTTGGCAAATTCCTTGATGACCGGGAATTCTTGGTTAGACAAATCCAAGGCTGGGTAGATTCATGGAGTACCAGGAGCCGCATCTCTGTGTCTAAGGAAGAAAATTTTTTCTTTTTCCATTGTCGAGAATTTGAAGACAAAGCAGACATTCTGGGATTGTATGTTACTTTCAATTTTCAGGGTGCCCTTCTAATTCTCAAGAATGGAGACCCTTTGATTCCTTTAAATCACTCAATTTCTCGGAGACTACGCTATGGGTTAAGTTAGAAGGTCTTCCATTGGTTCTCAACTCTCCTCAAATACTAAATCAATCCTTTCTTCATGTATTGGGAAGTTCCTTCACTTCGATGATAATTCTCAACAATCAGGGGTCAAAAAAAATTATCGTGCTTTTGTTTGGATTAAACTGAAGCGGTCTTTGGTTCCAGGCGTGTTTATTGAAGTCCACGAAGGTAAATCAGTTTGGGTGGATTTCAGATATGAGGGTGTCTTTATTTATTGCAATAGGTGTGGTAGAATAGGTCATAAGAGCTCTTCATGCGCTATTTCGTGGGAAAAAGCAAAAAAATTAGTTGACAGGGCAATCACTGAAGCTTGTAAGACTGAAGTTCCGGTGATGATGGGGCAACCTAACGCCTTATTATATACAAATAGGTTAATTGGGCTACCTGTAATTCCCCAACATCAATCCATATCTGTCCGACTAGATGAACCGCGAATTCCTCCGGTGTCAGGTAGTTCTTCTAGTACATCTTTTAATGGAAACGATGAAAATGATGAAGATGATAACAACGGGAATATCAATGATGGTGGTATGAAGCGTAATTCGGATTCTACTTCTTCACACTCTTCAAATTCTAAGAGTAATGATAATGGGCCGAATAATGATCCGGGTCCATCAAAGAGATTTTGTTCTCATGGGCCCAATTCAAGATACTTTGAGAGTGGTGAATGCAGTCGGTATGTTAGTAATTGATGACTCAGATCTCCAGCTGGCCCATGACATGGAAACAGACCAAATTGACTTGTTAAGCCCAATTATCGTTACAAGCGTGGGTTCTAATAACAAGAAAAATCAAGATTTTTTTTATGGGTAAATTGGGGGTTTCAATTTCTCATCACTTTTTCAAGAGGAAGAGGAAAATAATGAGCTGGCAGAAATCTTCAGTACATTTGGCAAATTAAAACCTGCAACACATCTCAGCAGGCGGCGTCACAGGCTCCCTCTCCACGTGGAGTTTTTTCCCCAAACCCACCCATTGCAAATTTTAAATTCACTCCATCTTCTTCCCCAATTAAAAATTGCTGTCAGGGTTCTCATTGTGCTAATTTATTGTCTTTTTTAAACAAAAATTATGGAAGTTTAGGAGAAATATTTTTCAACTGCTCCTATAAAAGCTTATCCCCTCACCCTCCCCCACGTGAGTTCCCACCTGAAATTACTATGGAGTCCAACCACTTATACCCTCAATCTTCAAACTCCACCTTTCAACCTCCAAATTTACTTTTAACCCCCCAGTTTTTGCTGATATGGACGATTCCTTAACCCTGTAAAACCCACCAGATGTTGTACCCAAGCCCAATGAATTTCAACCAACTACGCTCCATGATTTCGGATTTGAAAATGAAGACTTGCGAAACTCGTGGAATAATTTAATCTCATCAGGGAGTATTTCCTCCTTCTTTAATTCAGATGATAGAGAAGGAACCGTGTGGCCCCTACCAATAGACTCCTCCCCTATTTATGGGTCATTAGGTTCTTTTGATCTTTTGAGAAACTTTTTGTAACACCCCGTAATTTTCACCCTTTATTTTTGGTGTTTGTTTACATTAAAATGATATTTTTCGTAAAAATAAATAATTTATTATTTAGATTATTTTGGAACGTGTTGTGAAAATGTGTATATATTTATATGTTGTGATATATTTATATATATTTATTTTAAGTTGTTAGTTATTTTTTTTAAGGTTGTATTAGTTTCGTTATTTATTTAGGCGTTTAGGATGCAGTTTTGCAGCGTAACGTTTTTGTAACGTTGATGGACCGACTTGGGATGATGAAATGGTACATCATGTGTGGCGTATCATGCTGGCCGAAAATCAGCAATTATGGAGTGGAGGATGAAGTGTTTTTGTGCTTATTAAGCTAACCTTTGAATATCTTGTAACCGCTCATTTAATTCCCCACTAACCCACCTTTATAATCACCCTTTAAACCATTGCTTAATGAGGTTATTAATCAGGTTTTTGCTGCATTTTAACCCCCATTTTCGCCCAACCCTTAGAGAGGAAGAGAAAGAGTTCTTCTCTCTTCTCGGATTTTCATCCATTTTTGCACACCAATTTTGTTTGCATCATATCTCCTTCGTTTCTTATCCGAATTGAACGTGTGAGTAGTCAAAATCCATCTACTCGGAAAGATCTTGCTCGGGGTACCACTTGTTTTTGAAGAAAGAGAAAGACGCGACTGCAGTTTTCGTTTCAATCAGGCGAGTCATCCGGTTTTTGTTTTCTGTCACACCTTCGCGAAAATGTCTATCACCGGAGATCTACCCGTTGGATCGTCCGTAAATTTGGACAGAAAGTTTAAAACATCTTGGAATTCACTTTGACTGGAGCGATTTGGAATCCGATCTTTCAATAGCTGGAAATCATGGTTGGAACAGAAGAGTACGAAATGAGATTTTTCCACATTCAAGAAGAAAACGCCTAGTGACTTGTTGCTACAATTATCGTTCATGGAGGACTTGGATTGCACATATTTTTCGTATTTCTTTAGACTCAGCTCTCCTGCCGACGTTCCAGGTAACTAGTAGTTATCTTAGAACGATAGAGATTAGAGTATTTTTTGGTATTAGATTATTACGCAAGGAAATTGTTTAAAATACTTTTTGTATGAAATTATTGATGAAATTACACGTGAATGTTCTTGATGTATGCTGTGTGAATATTATGTGCAGAAAAATAATTTTTGTTTGATTTTTACTATTTATTTGATTTATTTGGTACTTTATGCGTTTATGGCTTATTTGCAAAATAAATAGTGAACGAATGTTATAATTGCTGAAATTATTTTTAGTGAAGCATGTTATATGTTTTATATGTATTTAATGCCTTGGAATAATTTTTGTCTACTGTTTACAAGTTTATTTAATTGGTTTATTTGTTTTTACATTTTCGTGTATGTCAGTATATAAATCGTGAAAATTATTTATGGAGGCCGAAAAATTCATTTCTTTGAATATTATAAATTATTTTGATTTTATGCATGTTATGTGAATTGTTGGGAATTTTTGGGCCTTTAGTTTTATTTTTAGTTATTATATTGGCTTTATTGAGTTTTCTGTATATTAACGTTTAAAAATACTTTTAAAGTCCGAAAATTATAAATAAAAATTGTACCATGTCAGTAGAGCCAATAGGGTCGTATGATAATTTTTGTGTTCTTTTACTGATCGTACTTATTAGTTTAATAATTATTATTGGATTTTTGTTGTGAATTTGAGGATATTCTTTTAAATTATTTAAGAGCTTTTCAATCAGAAATAATTTGTGATCTTTTGTGTTCTTGGATGTTGGTGTTTTGTAGGTTGCTGTAAGTATTATTTGGTATCATTATGTTTATGTTTGATTTACGTAAAAATGATTAATTGTGTACTATTCATTTATTTAGTAAGCCTTGGAGTTAATTGGTGATGCATTTTTGATTGAACTGTTAGTGCTGTAAAAACTAGTTTAATATCATTGTTGATGCTTAGAGATGTTCAAAGTATTTATTGTGGGAGACATTTGTTGTCAGTTTGTAAGTTACTATTTTTGAGGAATTTTGAAGAGTTGTTTCTTTTGATGAATTATGGGTATAAGGCCGGGTGGCATCCCTTTTGACGAATATTTTTGAGATGAATGATACTTTGATGATATTTATGATTTTATTTTGAGATAAGAATATCCGGTGGGATAGATGTAGTCCCCGGTGAAGAACATGCCAACCACCTGGTTTGCGAACTAGGGGTACACCTGGGTTAATTGTTGTCGTCCGAGAGGTCAGGGAGTTCTGCGTGTTCTACCCTGCATCGGGAGTTTGGCCATTCTTAGACACAGGCAGTGGGGAACGTAAGCCCATAGACTGACCTGGAGATTGCGATCTGACAAACCTTAGGAAGTGACTTGCGATTCGCTGGCGTTCGATTTCTGACTCAATAACTTGTTGTACTTTTGTTTTATTATTATTTAAGTATTCTAGAGTTGATTCACTCACTATATCTTGTTTACTTGATGTTGATGATCACTTGTATTACCTATGAGCTTTATGGTTTTTTTTATATGCATGTTATTGTTATAATTATTGTATGATTTCCTTTCTTATTAATCTATTTCTGAATCGTGCTTTGATTTCTTTTGTTCTGGAAGAACTACTAGTTACTCCCCACTAATTGTGGATGTTTGTTGATATACTTTGCAGGTGATGTTGATGGGAATCTTCTTTGGTTTTGGGCTCGGGTTGAGATGTGAGCATTAAGATGTTAGATGTTTTAGGCCTAGACTTTTAGTTAGTTGAAGAGTTAGTTTTATCTTTTGAATATTACTCTAATTAATTTAATTTATTTATACTATTTACTTATGTTGGTTTATCACTTAGTTATTTAAACGCATTTCTTGTAGTAATGACATTCCCAGAAGACGATGTTTCCGCCATCGTCCTATTAATACTATTATTATTTCCTTCTTTTTCCGCTTTGAAATTCTGGGGTGTTACACTTTTGGCTAACTGAAACAAGAGCCTCCCCTCAAACTCCTCTTCAATTACCTGGGTCACACACCTCTCTTTAATCGGGCTCCTCAAGCATTTACTACTCCCCTGTCCTTGGGTTACCCGACTCAGAGTTTGCAGATCTCCATATTTTCTCCATGTTAAACTCCTCGATGAATGCTTTCATGCCCACCGGAAACGATGAAAAATCATGAGCAAGTCACTGTGCCGGAGAAATCTCAAGTCCAACCTCAAATTTAACCTCTGGAGCTGCTCGGCAAAAATGGCGACTCGAACCTGGGTAAGAGAAAATTTGAATCGATTGAATTTGAAGATGATGGTACCGTGAATGTGAATGGTGAGAAATTTTTTCTCACTCCTGCTTTGGGTCTTGACCCAAACAACAACCCCCTGTTCAATCCCTCTTCATCCGATAAAAGTAAACAAATTTTATCCACCATCTCTTAATGAACTGGAAAACCCGTAGGCTGTGGAAGACAAAATTAATCTGTGATGCCCCAAGACGAACTATAGTCAGGCCCCCCAAACCTAAAAGGGTGGTTGTGCAAGCTTTGCCTTGTGAGAGGAAACGCAAATTTGAAGATTTTGAACCCATAATTCAGAATTTTGTGGTTGAAGTTGCTTTGGATATTCACAACACAATAGCTGCAAAAAGGGAGGAAATTATGGCAAAATACAATAAGCTTAAGTTCATGGTCATTTTCGATGAGGTTGGCCTGGAGATTGGCCCAAACAGTCTCCGGGAGCTCCATGAAAGTATTTTCATGGAATTGTAGGGGATTAAACAATGCGGACTCCCCTACAATTCCATTTTTGGGATGGTTGGTCTGCAAATTCAGTCCTCAAGTCCTGTTCCTCATGGAGACTAAATCTTACATTAATATTATTAACAAAGTAGCTTTGTATTTAGGCTTCCCTAATGTAGCCATCGCCGATGCTGTTAATAGTGCAGGTGGCTTAGCTCTTTTTTGGGTTAATGATGTGAAGTTGTCAGTGATAAACAGCTCTAGTAATCATTTTGATTGTATTATAAATGATGTAATCTCTAGTTCAATGTATGTATGGAAGCTCATTTTGCTGTACGATTCCCCCTACTTAGCTTTTAGAAGAAATATTTGGGAAATGCTAGAGGAAGAACTAAATCAAGTCACAATGGACTACGTAGTCATGAGGGATTTTAATCAGGTAGTGGAATTTATCAATCAAAAGATGGAGGGAGAGATCAACAATTCAAGGACAAGAGATGTTTACATAATGGAGAACCCATCTAAGTATCTCAGAACTCAATTCTCATGGACAAAGTTTCACCTGGTGTAATAATAGACAAGAGCCTCACAGAAGCTACGAAAGATTAGACAGAGTTTATGCCTCAGAAGATTGGATGCATTCCTTCCCAGAGGCGACAACTCTAAACTTGCCTATTTTAATTTGGGATCATAGTACAATCCTGCTTTTTACCAGTCCGAAAAAGGAGAGAAGGAAAGGTCCAATTAAAATGGAAGACTGGTACTTTGATTTTCAGGAAATAAAAGAGATTGTTCATACTCAATGGAATGGTGTTTTCTCTGGATCCCCTATGTATCAAGTCGCGTGTAAGTGTTCAGCAACTCGCTACCATCTGTTTAAATGGAGTCGTGAGTATAAGTCAAAGCATAACTTAGTTTGGGAAGATCGACTAGCTGAGTGTAGAGAAGTTCAAGAACGATTACCTGATGAAGATGTGGGTGAGCTAGATCATCAAGTCAGGAAAGAGCAGCTTGATAAAGTTCACATTTAACTCCAATTTTGGAAACAACGTGCAAAGGGCAAATGGCTTGCTTGGGAAGATTCAAACACTAAGTGATTTTTCATAAAGCCGAAATCCAAGAAATAGCGAAACGAAATCCTAATGCTAAAAACTCAAGATGGGACATGGGCCTCTAACAAACAAGATATTCAACATACTCTTGTGAATTATTTCACTACCATCTACAAAAGGTCAGATCAATCCGACGGATTTTGGGATGAACTCAATGAGTTAGAAGAAGTGGTGCCTAAGTTGTCTCAGCAGCAAATAGTAGATCTTCAGACTCCAGTCACAAAAGAGGAAGTTAAAAGCGTTGTCTTCCAGATGGGAGGACTCAAAGCTCCAGTTCCTGACGGTATTCCAGCAAAATTTTACCAGAAGTTTTGGCCTAAAGTTGAAAATGATATTTGTTTAGCGGTATCCCATTTTTTTTATCAACGGGTTTCTTTAGAAAGGAATGGAACTTTACCCACATATGTCTTATCCCTAAAGTTAATAGACCGGAAGAGGCAAGCCAATTCAGACCAATCAACCTATGCAACGTCATCTACAAAATTACATCCAAGATTATTACGAACAGACTCAAGCCGATTCTCAAAAGGTTAGTTTCGCCATATCAAAAATCCTTCATTCCTGGTAGAATTCTCTCGGATAATTGTTTCCATGCGCACAAAATGGTCAACGTTATCAAACATCAAATCAAAGGTAACAAATTCCTTGCAGCCTTAAAGATAGATATGTTCAAAGCCTATGATAAGGTAAATTAGAATTTCCTTGATTGGTTGTTAGTAAAAATGGGGTTTCCTCCCAAATGTCGTCATTGGATCATGCAATGTGTCACAATAGTCTCTTATGCGGTTCTAGTTAATGGTGAACAATCTTCACAATTCACCCCAGAATGCGGCTTACGACAGGGAGACTCGTTGTCGTCCTACTTAGTCATCTTAGTCATGGAAATCTTATACCGTATGATATCCAGAGCTGAACAACAGGGGGCCTTTCAAGGAGTGAGATTATCAAGAAGATGCCCTCCAATCTCTCATCTTTTTTTCGCCGTCGATTCATTATTCTTTTTCGAGTCTAATCCAAACATATGTGCCACAATTAAAGACATCCTTGCCAAGTTCAGCCGCCTCTCAGGTGAAGTAATTCACTATTCAAAATCTCATGTCATGTTCAGTCCTAACACCCCTGCTAGGTTTAAACGATTTATGCGAAGTATAATTGGCACTCCCTCGGCCGATGAACTGGGAAAATATTTGGGTTGCAATATTAAAGTTGATGATTGAAGCTCAAGCAAATTTAAACCTTTACTTGATAAGATTCAGCAAAGAATTGGTCACTGGAAATATCTTTCTTTGTCTCACGCAGGGCGTGTTTTGTTAATTAACTGTATTCTCTTTGCTCTAAGTCAACATATTTTAGGAGTGTTCCTCATCCCTAAGACGTATGCCGACAAAATGAACTCCATGTTTGCAAGGTACCTTTGGGGTGGTTCTTGCAATGCGCACCCGATATTTTGGAGGAAAAAAGCTGTAATTGAAATACCAAAAGGAGGTGGTGGAGTAGGAATAAGAAACGTTCATGCTTACAACAAAACTCTGTTACTTAAGTAGGCCATCAGAATACATACAAATAGAGAAACCTTAATTTCCCGTGTTCTCTGCTCTAAGTAAAGAAAATCCCCGATTGATATGGTTCTGGAAAATAAAAAAATTGGTAGAGTTTCTTGGGGTTACAGAGGAATGTGTAGGTCTGTTCAGGCTTGTCGTAAGGGCTTCATCAAAAGGATACGATCTGGTTCAAACACAAGAATTTTCTCAGACAAGTGGCTCCGAGGACAGCCGATTAAGCTATGTGATAATCTTTCCTTTCATGGCTCAGGATTGGAATTTGTGCAAGACTTAATGATCCCAGGTACTAAGTGTTGGAACTCATCTCTTATTTGGAGAACTTTCTCTAGGGACACAGCATTTAAAATCATCTCAACAAACGTCCCCAAAGAGGATTTTCAATACTATATTTTGTATGGGGTAAGTCAAGATCCGGAGAAGTCAAAGTCAAAGAGGTTTATTCTTAAAGAGAATGGTCAGTTGAATAACTGATCTGAGGATAAGAAGTTTTGGCATAAGTTATGGGCAATGAACATTAGCCCTAAATGGAAAACTTTCTTATGGAGATTATTCAATCGTGCTCTAGCCCTCTCCAATAATTTGAGAAAGCGTAATATTCTAGTCCAGTCGAACTGCTATCTGTGCAATAAATATAAAGAAATAGAAAGCCATTTGTGAAGGAGTGAAAAGGATGACTATTGCATTATATTGTTCACGTATTTATAATACAAACTAAGTAAAGCTACAGTAAACTAAGATACAAGATATGTAAAGCTACTGTAAACTAGGAGAAAGTTACAACAATAAGATTACAGAGAGAGGTATGTACAGCTAACTATTAGAGAATATTCTCATATCTTATATAACAAACTAAGAAGATAAGATAGAGTTAGACCAAGTCTAACTTCTATCCGTAACATGCCCCCGCAAGACGGACGGCCGGGTTGAAAGTCCGATCTTGGATAGTAAGAGATCAAGCCGGGACGGGAAAGAGGCTTGGTAAGAAAATCCGCTAGTTGATCACCGGTTGGAACATGAGTAACACGTAACAAACCACGTTGAACTTGTTCCCGAATAAAATAGAAAGCTAGAGCAACATGTTTCATCTTGGAATGAAAAACCGGGTTTGCACTTAGATGAGTAGCACTAAGATTATCACAATATATAACAGAACCCGGGCCAAGGAAACACGTAACTCAGTGAGCAAGTTACGAAACCACATTAGTTCGGCCGTTGTAGCAAACGACCCTATACTCGCTTCGGTAGACGACCGAGCGATAGACTTTTGCTTCTTGGAACACCAAGCGAGGAGTACGACCAAGGAAAACAATGTGACCCATTGTGGACATGTAATCATCTTTATCTCCAACCAATCGCGTCGAAAATGCATGAAGTATAGGAAGGAGTCACGATAAATAGTAAAACCGTGGTCAAGAGTACCACTAAGATAACGTAGGAGGCGTTTTAAGGCAGCCCAATGATCGGTTGTGGGACGGTGCATGAATTGGGATAGCCGGTTGACGGCAAAGGCGACATCGGGTCGCGTTAAGGTGAGATATTGAAGACTACCTACAGCAGCTCGGTAGTCCTTTGGTTCAGCAAGTGGCGTGCCCATATTAGCATGTAGATGTTGAGTAACAACCAAAGGAGTTGGAGATGACTTAGCTTCAAGCATTCCCATGCGTGCCAATAAATCAACAATGTATTTACGTTGACTAAGAAAAAGCCCATGTGAGGAGGGTATTACTTCAACTCCAAGAAAGTATGACAAAGGCCCTAAATCCTTTAATGAAAATCCGTGTGCCAAGCTTTTGATAAACAAATCAAGATTAGTAGCATTTGGACCAAGTAATAATAATATCATCCACGTAAACAATAAGATATATAGGAGTAGTGAGATGATGCAAGATGAAGAGTGAAGTATCCGAGACGGCACGAGTGAACCCCAAACTAACCGAAAATTAGTGAGCTCGGTGTACCAAGCTCGGGAGCTTGTTTTAAACCGTAAATGGCCTTCTTTAACTTACACACATGAGATGGATATTGTAAGTTAACAAAACCGGAGGCCGGGACATGTATACATCCTCATGTAAGGTGCCTTGGAGAAAGGCGTTATTGATATCGAGTTGACGAAGGTGCCAACCTTTAGTAACCGCAAGAGCAAGGAGTGTACGAATAGTCGCCGACGAACAACCGGGCTAAAGGTTTCCGTATAATCAATACCGGTCGTTGTTGAAATCCTTTGGCGACGAGACGAGCCTTGTAGCGGTCTAGGGAACCATCGACTTATATTTTATACGAAAAACCCACTTACACTTGACAAGATTATTAGTGTTGGTGGATGGCACGAGATCCCACGTGCCAAGTTTGTGAATAGCCTGAAGTTCGGAGTCCATAGCTTGGCGCCATAAGGGGTCAGTTAAGGCTTGCTTAATAACCGTAGTGGGTTCATGGAGTTTAGGGTGCACAGAGATAACATTTGCGTACTTCGGGTTCGGTTTTCGGATATTGTTTTTGGAGCGAGTAACAATGCCACGGGAAGGGTGAGGAGGTACTTGGGTAGATGAGGTAGGAGATGCGGGTGTAACGTTGAGAGGAGGGACGTTGTGTCTTGCGGTGAGGGTGGAGTGTTGAGGGTGGGCGGCGGTAGGTGTTGTAATACGAGGGAGGGATCGGCATGGAACTCGAGGGGTTGTAGGAGGAGCGAGGGAAGGAGGTGGGGTGGGGGCAGCAGGGGGAGGGGTTGGGTCGTGTAAGATGGGTAGTATGATAGGAGTGGGGCACCAAGAGTCAATGCAAGGAGGGGGTCTAGAGGACGAGAGAGAAGGCGTGTATATGGAAAGTCATGTTCAACAAATTGAACATGATGAGAAGTATAAACCTTGTTAGTAATAGGGTCAAGACAAGGATAGGCGCCCGCGTCTTGAATACCCAATAAAAACACAAGGTTTAGATTTTGGCTCAAGTTTATGGGAAGTGTAAGGTTTGAGCCAAGGGTAACATAAGCAACCAAAACTTCGTAACTCGAGATAGTTTGGAGGATTGCCAAAGAGGCAATGGAAGGGAGATTTCCCATTAAGAGTAGGCGTAGGGAGCCTATTAATAAGATAGGAGGCAGTGGTAAAAGCGTACGTCCAAAATGTAGGAGGAAGATGAGCATGAGATAATAGAGAAAGACCGGTTCAACAATGTGACGATGTCGTCGCTCCGCAAAACCATTGTGCTCGGAGTGTGAGGAGGAGATGTCAAATGTGAGACTCCGTCAATGGTGAGAAAATTAAATAAAGCTTCATATTCACCACCATTATCGAGTAAAGGGTTTTAATTGGACGTTCAAAATATTTTTCCACTAAAGCTTTGAACCTAATAAAGATGGACTTAGTGTCGGATTTATTTTTGAGAGGGTAGAACCAAATGTATTTGGTAAAGTGATCAACAAAAATTACATAGTATTTGAAACCATCAAGAGAATATAGAGGACACGTCCACAAATCAGTATAAATAAGTTCAAGAGGATGAGTTGAAACTAAAGTTGATTGACAAAAGGGGAGCTTGTGGCTCTTATTACATTGACATTCCTCACAATTAAATGTGAGCGAACTAGTAACGAAAGTTTAAATTGAGAAACTAAATTCTTGAAAATGTTAAGAGATGGATGACCAAGGCGGTGATGCCTCAATGGCCGGAGCTTTGACAAGGGAGAGCTAGGATAGATGAAGAAGTTGGCAACTCATAGATGCCCCGACTAGTTGGACCCCCGGATAAGATGTGCCCCCGTGAGTGGATCCTTCAAAATAAAAGAATCGGAGAAAATTCGATTAGGAGATTATTGTCGAGCATAGTTGAGAAATAGATATAATATTCCTAGCCATGGAGGAGCACAAAGCACATTATTCAATTTTAAAGGTTTAGAAGCAGTAGGAAGACATAATGAACCTATATGAGAAATTGGGATGCCCATACCATTACCGATTACAATCTCCTCCGAGCCATCATATGGATGGTGCAAAGCAAGATTAGAAAGGTCATTTGTAACGTGACGGGAGGCGCCCGAATCGAGCAACCAAGTAGGGAGGGGAGATTGGTGGAGCCACGGCAACATTTGCTTGAGGAGAGGTGGAAGCGGAAGGTAGAGTAGGCTTAGCATTAGGAAAGGCTTCTTGAAATTTGGTGCAGCGGTATAGAGAATGGCCTTGGACATGGCACCATTGGCATTTGCCTTGGTAGCCTTGTCCTTTGGAGCGGGAAGATTTTTTGAGTTATTGTAGGCGGGTTTGTGGGGATGATACGAGCGAGAGCTAGGGTCCCGCGGATGGGACGAGGATGTAGGGGGTAGCGGGTGGTAGCGGCAAGAGCAAAGGCAGGTAAAGGAGCGGTAGGAAGGGGGTTTCAGCACGCAAATTTCCCTCGCGAACCAAGAACTTTTCATAAAGTTCATCAAAGGTAATCAACGTGTCCCCGGCATTTACAAGCATCAATCAAGGACTTGTAGTTTGGGTCTTGCAGGCCTTCAAGAATACGGTCAATTAAATCCTCAAGTTGGACAGTTCTCCCAAGATGGCTAACCGATCGGCACAGACCCGACAACATTCATGTACTCGAGAGACAGACCGAGGACCTTTGGTGAGAGGCGAAAATTAGCTTTAAGAAGCTTTGCATGCCCGCGGAGTGTCGGGCAAATGTGTGGGCTAGAATATCCCAAGCCTCCTTGGCCGTGGAGGCTCGAGAAACAAGCGGACAATGGTAGTGTCCAAGGTGCCGATGAGAGCACCAAACAACAATTGATCTTGGCGTAGCCAAGTAGTGGCAGCGGGATTCGGAGACTCGGTGGAGTCTTTAGTAATAGTAGCAGGTGGTGCTAGGTGAGAGCCGTCGAGGAATTTGAACAAGCCATAGCCAATAAGGGTGGCCTGAATTTGGAGTTTCCACGACAAATAGTTGGTGTTGGTGAGTTTGAGAATGTTGGATAAGGAGACAGCCACAAGAGGGCAGGAAGGTTCAGCATCATTGGAGATGGTGGTGTTGGCCATGGGGAAAAAAAGATTCACGAGATAGAAGAAAAAAAAAAATGAGGGAGGTTAATAAACCTGCTCAGATACCATGAAGGAGTGAAAAGGATGACTATTGCATTATATTGTTCACGTATTTATAATACAAACTAAGTAAAGCTACAGTAAACTAAGATACAAGATATGTAAAGCTACTGTAAACTAGGAGAAAGTTACAACAATAAGATTACAGAGAAAGATATGTACAGCTAACTATTAGAGAATATTCTCATATCTTATATAACAAACTAAGAAGATAAGATAGAGTTAGACCAAGTCTAACTTCTATCCGTAACAATTTGTTCAGAGACTGCGAGATTTCCGCTCATGTGTGGAATTGTTCATCATTAGGCATTCAAGTGCACACTGCGAGTCTTTTTCCAATTAATGACTGGATCAGTAATTTCCTAAAGCTATTATGGAAAGAAGATAGTAGCAACCTGCCGAGACTAAAGAACTTTTTAGCTACTTTATGGGCTCTCTGGACCCATAGGAATAACGTAGTGTTCAGAAGAATCGACTCTTCTATGTCCGTTATTATGTCAAGCATTAACATGATTCTCGAGGATGAAATAAAAAGAGATGATCTCAGAGAAAATCAAGCTTCTCGCTCCTTACATGCAGATGCACTCGCCAAGGAGCTTCTAATTAGAGGATGAAGTTGTCACGGTTAGTCTGCAACGTTTTAGTGGACGGAGCTTAGAAAGCACGAAAAGGAAATATTCCCAATGCAGGTTTTGGTTGGATAGGAGAAATGGATGGGCGGAAAATTATGCAAGGTAATGATAAAATTTTAGCCTCCTCTGAGCGGAAGCCTATGCTTTGCTACGAGGATTAATTGAAGCATGGAAGATGGGTTGCTCCAACGTTCGAATCTGCATGGACTCCATCTGCATGGGCTCCACAGATCTGATAAGAATTTGTCATAAAAATGTTGCGCCGATCGAAATCTCTAACATTTCTTATGATATTAAAGTAGAATTCCATAAGTTCCGTTTCTATGAAATAAAAAAAAAAGTAGATAGAAAGGAGGTCCATCCTGCCCATGTACTGGCTGAAAAATGCTAGGAAAGGAAGGACTCTCCTCTAGCTTTGTCTTGTTCGCTTGTTTGTTCTTGCTGTTAAAAAAAAAAAAACATTTGTCATGGGTACTCTCCCTGTGTCATGGTCATTTTAGGTCAACATCCATTAGATTGTTGACTAGGGCTTAGAAGACACTCTGGGGGTCTTGAAGGAGTCCAAATGGACATGCAATGACTTGCAATTTGCGAAGCCATGAACAATACCACACACAAAAATCATGAGCTCAATCGCCCATTAATATGATTACATTAGGCGGTGTTCCCTTGGATTTCATAGCATAAGCCTATAATACTCCGTATTTTTAGTAATTTAAATATTTATAATTTTAAAAGGTTTTAGTTATTAAAAATGCTTGTTATTTATTTAAAAGGTTATGGTTATCTAAAATAAATTCTAGCCCAAATAAATTTTGGGTCTAAATTTACTAACTTTTAAAACCAAGTGTTTTGTTCAAGAAAAAAATAAAAATATTTTAAAAGATAGGGAAATTCCATTTGATACCATCGTAGTTTGGGCTTTTCCATTTGGTACCCAATTGTTTTTTGGATTTTACATGGTATCACTATAGTTTGGATTTATTCTCTACGGTAACATTCCATTAAATAAAACATTAGTTTTGGGTTAAATATGGTTAGTAGTTTGAAGTCGAAATTGGACAAAAACGATTAGAACCTCGTTTTACGTGTCAGGAAATGCCTACTTGATTTTTTTTACCAAATTGGACCTTGAGTTTGGTTGTTAAGGACACAAATGACTCCTAAAACCTTAATTACGCAAAATTAGACAAACCCTAACCCTATTTAACCCCCAAACTAACATTTTGTTTATTTAACCCCCAAACTAACATTTTGTTTAACATAATGTTACAATATATAATAAGTCCCAAGTAAAGTGGTACCATATAGAATCCAAAAAAAAATGAGTATCAGATGGAAAAGCCCAAAGTATAGTAGTACCAAGTAGAATTTCTCTAAAGGAAATTACAAAAAGTTTGCAAAAGAAAAAGAATAAAATCTACGTTGCCGCATGAAAAGAGTGACGGCATTTAGGGATGCAACTGGGGCGGGGCGGGGCAGATTTTGGCATTCTCATCCCCATCCCCACCTCACTTTTTCATCCCCATCCCCATCCCCGCGGTGGATCCGGAACTCATCCCCATCCCCGCCCCGCCATGTACACAATTAAAACCATCCCCGCCCCATCACCCACTTGGGTATCCATCCCCTCCAAATCCCCACTTTCCCCGCCCCACCATCCACTTAATCCTCATTTGAAACTCACTAAATAATACTTATATACCATATATAATTTCAAATACTAATAACAAAAAATATATACAGCTAGAAAAACTATTAAAGAGTGTTATAGACTTGTAATTTGTTGAAAATTTAATATTTTAAGTGGGTAAGATATAGGGTGAGTGGGGATGGGGCGGAGCGGGGTGGGGATGGGGATGGGGCGGGGACAACTTAAAATCCACCCCCGCCCCATCACCCATGGCGGGTATAACTTTCATCCCCATCCCCGCCCCACTACCCACCAAACTAGGATCCATCCCCGCCCCAATGGGGCGGGGATGGGGCGGGTCTCTTACTTAACCCGCCCCACTTGCATCCCTAACGGCATTGGCGGCTATTTGCTAAGTCTTTACCCTTGTTTTTTTTTATCTTCTTAATTTTTGAACCTTCTAGAATAATGTTTTGTGGGATAATTTATAACTTTTCCTAATTTTAGTTGGATGACCTTAAATATTAGCTAGATCTTAGCTAATTTGGTTTATGTTTTTCTTCATTTTTAGTTTCCTAGTCCTGTTTCGACACTCTGTATCCCACTCGTATAAATAGGGGTCTCCAAACCTCATATTTTTCGCACCAAATTTGAGTAATACATCTCTTTTCTCAAGTTCAAATTCTTTCTCTTAACCTGCCCTTTCTATCTTCCTTAAAGTGCGTGTATACATAGATCTTTAAATATCGTTTGACAAACTTAGTATCATGTTTCTAGGGTTGTTCTAGAATTTATGAGTTTAATATGAACAACATGATTTTTATGAATTTAATATGAACAACATGATTTTTAGTTGAACATAGTCGAATATCTATCTATGAATGTCATGATATCTTTAATAGTTATCTTTACTGACGTAGATGTTATATCTATACAAATATATTAAAAGGCGTTCTGAAGCAAGTATACACGCCACGTGGCATTCTCCCTTTAGTTGTTTCGTTCCATGTCATCAACATACATTAAAAAATTAGAAACATGTTTAGTACAAGATTCGACCACATGACCTCAAGTTACTATGGTAAAGTTCTAACCAATGAACTATGCAACATTAGATGCTCTTTTTTGACATGAAAATATTAATAACCCGGGGCATCGCCCGGGCCTAATAACTAGTTACTTTAACATTAGCCGCATGATTGATTTAGCAACCCTAATCACATACTTTGTTTAAAGTTTTATATAATACACTAGCATGAGAATATTTGAACTGATGATCAACGTAGTTAGCTAGCAACACCACCTCTATTATTGTTATCACTATATTTCCGCTACATTCTCGCCGATTAGCCATATATGCTAATGAAACTTGAAGTGAAGAATAATGTCGATTCATTCATAGTAAAGAATGTTGGAACATTTATAGTTAAATGTGTATGTTGATGATACACTAGTAGAAAAACGCAAATTTGCGTCAGTCTATGTGCGTCGCATGCTAGAAGCACTGACGCAAATAGGCTATTTGCGTCGCACATTAGAAAACATGCGACGCACAAGATGATGTTTGATCCCTATTAAGTCATGTGCGTCGGATGAGAGAGTTTATGCGTCGCAGATGACTAAAGGATTTGCGTCGGACTCATGGCCCATCCGACGCAGATCCTCGGCCCACGAATAATTAAAAGAGCCCAACCAAACATTTAACCTAAATAACTCAAGCGCCCTTCTCCCATAACTCACGCCACTCTCTAAATTCTCTCAAGCGCTCCCTTCTCATCTCAACTCTCTAATTCTCTCACTCTCAGATTCTCCGTCGAGCCTTCTCACATTCCGGCGAATCATCTTCCGTTTTCTCTCACTCTCACACACTCCGGCGCATCACATCTTGCGAACGGACCTTCGTCGCCGAGCAAATCTTCGGCGGACGACTTTTTTCGAACGAATCTTCCGAGCAAATCTCCAACGACCTTCATCGGCGAGCAAATCTTCGCCGGACCTTCATCGGCGAGCAAATCTTGCGAACGAACCTTCGCCGAGCAAATCTTCCGCTTTCTCTCGCTTTGACAGGTTCAATTTTTTTTTCATTTTAAAATCTGATTTTCTGTTTTAGTTTTCAAATCTGAAAATTCATTTTCAAATCTGAAAATTCATTTTCAAATCTGAAAATTCATTTTCAAATCTTGAATGTCGTTTTTTCATTTTTAGATCTGATTTTCTATTTTAGTTTTCAAATCTGAAAATTCGTTTTTTCATTTTCAGATCCGTAAAATAAAAACTTAGTTCATGCAAATGAAAGATAAAAACTTTCATCCTTTCGTTTTTATTTTTTATATCCGATTTTTTTTGTTTACTTTTTGGCATTTTTATGGTTTATTTTCGGATCTAGAATTTTTTTTCAGCTTTCAGATCTGGAATTGGTTCTTCTCAAAGTCGGCTCCCTCAAGCTCCTCGAAAAACGTCGGCTGCAAATGTTCCTTCATTGTTCTAGTTTCAGTTTTAATTTTACATTTTTTTTACATATTTACAATGTAATATGTTTGTATCTATTGTATATATTTTTTACATATGCTTGTATCTAATATTTACATGTTAATGCAGAATTTTGTTTGTATCTAATATTTACTTATTAATGAGAAATTCAATTGTGATTTTAAGTCATGTTGTGGGAATTATTTGCTTTTGGAATCATATCTTGATTTACCTTTTAGTACAAGCAATGTGAGTTTGAGAGAACAAAAAGCTGAAAAAAAAAAAAGGAAATGGCACTCATCTCGGCCGCACATAGTGTCACATGCGACGCAGATGACAATCATTTGCGTCGCATGTGACACTATGTGCGACGCAGATGATTGTTACTTGGGTGAAGGGTGTGTCTCCCATCTGCGTCGCATGTTGAGCTACATGCGACGCAGATGATTAACCAACTGCGTCGTGTGCTAGTCCGACGCAGATCTTGTCTTCTCATCTGCGACGAGACTTGTGCCGTCGGACCCATGTCCGACGCAAATGGGCGCCTCGCATCCGACGCAAATCGTCGATTCTGTACTAGTGATATATGATGATATTATGTTTCGATGTTGTGGCGTATGATGAAACGTAGTGAGAAAGAAGAAAATGCGAAGAAGCTGGCATGGTGCGTGCCACGCAGGCAGTTGCATGTCGCGCATGTGGTTGCATGCCGCGCACTGGTGTGCGCCCACACCTAGTATTATGGTGCTCCCGCACCATCGCCTGTGGAAATCTTTTTGATTGTCCGGAAGTCTGGTGCTCCCGCACCAGGTTCACAGGTGCTTGTTTTCGCGAAATAATGCATGTCTATTCGTGTGAAATGATGCATCATTTCAGTCTTTTGTTTTGTAAATCTTCCCTAGTATATATAGGGAGATATCATATATGGAATAGGGTTAGATTCATTCACAAATCACATACTTGCCTTAGGAGATTTATTTCTAGATTTCTCTCCTTGTTCAAAGAAAAACTCAACCTTCAAACACATTGTAGTGTATGTAGTTTGTCATCAACCAAACTCCATAGTTTCTTCTTTGTATCTCACAAGAGTTTACCGTGAAACTCGTTGATCATAGTGGGTCGGTAAAATTCTTGTAGGAAAGCGTAACATTACGTGCTTAGAAGTTTCATCCGGTTTCCCACAAGATACATATCCATACATAGTTGATAACAAAGAATCACTTCATATGGCTTTCCTGGCTGGTCATTTCCCCTTCCATCACATGTTCTTATTTTTCTGCATTTCCAATTTACTTGATCGAAAAGTAAGGCCCAGTACTCTTTGTTGGTTTTAATATCTAGGAGTGGTTTATTCACTATTGATGGTGGGTATAAATCGCAATTGATTTTAATTAGTTAACGAATTCATTTTTGTTTCGTTGGGTATTATTACCTTTTGAAATCGAGTTGCTTCAATGAGTGGATTCCAATCGTATCTCATTTTGCCTTCAATTACTGGGTTCAATTGATGGGGGTGATTTCAAGGCGGAGAAAAAGGCGATTGGGAGGAGGGGGATAGGAATATAGGATGTTATGGGTAATTTGAGTATATTAGGGGGTTGCGTTTAGTAACTTAAGGTTGCATTTAGCAATCATGAAAGTTTAGTTAGTAGTTACTATTTTAGTCTTTAACGTTATCACATGGCGATAATGCTCTCAAGTTTCTCAAGAGTTTTTGTATTAAGATATATTTTCAAAAAAAAGTATTAAAATATTTTTTTTAAAGTTTGGGGGTTTTACAAAGTGGTAACAAGAGTCAGTTAGGTTTAACATAGGATTTGAATAAATTAATGAGAGTATGGATAGATTCAGGAAGGGCATATAAGCTAGAGTTTCTCATTTTATGTGCATTTTATTTAGCAGTTTATGTGCATATTTTTTCCCATTTGTCCCTAACAACTTGTATTTTAACGTATAAATATCTTTCAATTTATATAATGAAGAAAGAAAGGAATAAGTGTGTGGAATAATTTTTTTGAAAATACTTCTGGCCAGGTGAGACTTGGTACTTAAGTTGGCCATTTGTGACGCATATCTCTTTCCTGGGAACTCCCTCGATTAATTTTTTCATGCACAACAAAACCTAGTATCCAGAATATGTGTGTGTGTGTGTGTGTGTGTGTGTGTGTGTGTGTGTGTGTGTGTGTGTGTGTGTGTGTGTGTGTGTGTGTGTGTGTGTGTGTGGTATCTTATGGTGAGAATAGTGAGAACCACTAAAAATAAACAAAAACTTCATGAAATGAGCAAAAATAAATAAAAAATGAGCAAAAGCATAAATTGAGTAGGATAAATTAAATGAGCAAAAACGTAAAATGAGCAAAAATGTAAAATGAGAAAAATATAAATTAAGCATAGAAAGTTAAATGAGCAAAACGTAAAATGAGCAAAAACGTTGTCAAATGAGCATGAAAATGTTTAATGAACAAAAATATAAAATAAGCAAAACATAAAGTGAGCAAAAACGTTGTAAAATGAGCAAAATCTTCGTAAAATGAGAGGAAAATGAGCGGTTCTCACGGTAAGGATGGTTCTCACTATACCATTTTTGAAAATACAAATAAATTGAAATTTTTTTATTTGAAATCTTTATGTATATATCTATTTACACTTGCATCATTGTTATTTATGAACGATATATGATATTTTGTCTATTTAATATGAAAATATTAATTTTCTCAAGATATGAAGTTTAATCGTCTTTATGTCATTTTGTATGGTACTTAATTTTAGTAATGCTTTTACCACATATTCGATATGGATAATTTTAGTGCATTTTCCGTGCCCATTCCAATGAAAAGACGGAACCAGATTATGACCAATTATGCGGTACCATTCTGAGATATCAAACTTCCTAGTTGAGTAAGTCCACCTGAAATTCAAATATCACGTATCAACAGTTGCTCTACTCTTAGAATACCTTTATATTCAAGCTTACCATGGATCATTTGGCAAATACTATAATGTAATAAATCTATTGGGTGTAGAAGACCCAACTGGGAGGACCATTACCAAGAGGGGATTTGGTCATCCACCGACCACCGTACCCTACTTTATAAATGACCTCCGCTATTCTGAAATGTGGAAGGACCACCAAGAAGTACAAGAAATGATTGCTTCATTCAGACCTTCGAGCCACTATCATCATGAATCTACGGCCAGTTCTGAGACATCCAATGTTCAGACTAACTCATCAAGCCTAGAGTATATAGCCCATCGACCATCATCTCCTGAATATATCCGGATGACCGAAGAAAGATGGTATGAAGAGTTGAGGATATGTAATGTATGATTATGATGATGAAGATTCATATGATCCCGACTATTATACATCATCATTAGTTTCAAATTTGAACTCTTCATACCATCTTTCTTCAGTCATCAGAATATATTCAGGAGATGATGGCCTATACTCTGCTCTTGATGGGTTGGTCTTAAAATTGGATGTCTCTCTGAACTGGCTGTGGATTCATGGTAACAATGGCTCGAAGGTCGGTATGAAGCGATTATTTCTTGTATTTTTTGGTGGTCCTTCCACAGTTGAGAATAGCGGAGGTCATTTATGAAGTAGGGAACGATACTAACCAAATCCCCTCTTGGTAATTAATGATCCTCCTAGTTGGATCTTCCATCCAACAAATTCATTACATTATAGTATTTTCCGAATAATCCATGGTAAGCTTGGATATAAGGTAGGTGTTTTAAGAGTAGAGCAATTGTTGGTCCATGATATCTAAATTTCAGGTCGCCTTGATCTATTAAAAAGTTTACATATCTCAGAATGGTACACACATAATTGATCACAGTCTAGTCCCATCTTTTCGTTATTAGAATAAAATGCACTATAATTATCCATATCAAATCTGTGGGAAAAAAAATACTAAAAGCGCCACACAAAATATCATAAAGGCAATTAAACTTCATTCCTTGTGAAAATTTAAAATTTTCATATGAAATAGATAAAATGTCATATATCATTCATAAATAACAAATTAACAATAGTGCAAGTGTAAATAAATACATAGGGATTCCAAACAAAATTCAATTTATTTGTATTTTCAAAAACGGTATATATAGTTTTTATTTTGAATACTAGGTTTTATCGTGCGTATAAAAATTAATCAAGGGAGTTCTCAGGAGAGAGAGGTGCGATACAAAGTGCCAACTTAAGTACCAAGTCTTTCCTAGCCAAAAGTTTCCTTAGAAATTTATTCCACACACTTATTCTTTTCTTCACAATATAAATTGGAAAATATAATTTTTTAGGATGATGTGAAAAAAAATGTGCACATAAAGTACAAATATTTATGCACTTAAGTGCATTTTACCCGCCTTAAAAGGAGTTACGCCCCCGTAACTCTACTACTAACCTCTGCCAACTATTCCAGATATTTCTTTCACATATCTAAGTTTACTAACTCTATCGCATTCTACCCCCCTTAAAAGAAGCTACAATCCTCGTAACTCTACTACTAACCTCTGCAAATAATTCCAAGTACTTTCTTCGCATCTTGGACTCTGCTTTACATGTTGCCTCTTCAGAATTTTGAATAGACCAAAGTACACGATTTTAACATCCTTATTCGGGTACTTCTAACCAAACTGTCCAAAATCTTAATATGTCTTTCCTCGTAAGACAAGTTTTCATCATTTTAGACTGTTTCAGTTTGCAGCATATGTCATTTATATCTGGGATATACGTATACCGTCTCAACTAAGATATATGAAACACAATATAAACACAAATTAATTCAGTGGGTAGGACTAGTCTATAGGCCACTTTTCCAACTGTGTCCAATATCTCATATGGGCCTATAAACTTAGGGCTAAACTTTCTTTTCAAACCTCATCACACCCTTCATTGGTGAGACTTCCAAAAGCACTTTTCCTCCCCACTTCATATTCTTCTTCCTTACGCTTCAGATCAATGTAGCTTTTCTGTTGATCGTGGGCTACCTTAATTTTTCCTTGGATCATTTTAACTTGTTGCACTGTCTCTTCAATCAATTGAGACTACCCAAAAATAACGATTTCACTTATATCGTTCCAACACAATGGGCTTCTATATTTTCTACCATACAAAGCCTCGAACTGTGCCATGCCTATACTTGAATGATAATTATTGTTGTAGGAGAATTCTATAAGATCTAAATGATCTTCCCACGAACCCTAATATTCCACAACACAAGTTCTTAACATATATTCTAAGGTTTTTATGGTTTTTCATTTTGACAATTGGTTGTTGGATAAATAACAACTCATTAATAGCTTCAAACCAAAGGCTTGTTGTACTTCTACCAGAAGTTAGATAAAAATCTAGAAACTCAATCATAAACAATATCTCTCGGTACTCCATGCATGTAGTCTCAACATGCAAGATTTAAGCCTTAGCTAATTGGTTCATAGACCATGTCGCTTTCATGGGTATGAACTGTAATAGCCCAAATTCTAAGCAACTTTAATTAAAAACTAATTATATTTAGTTAGCTTAATTGGGTTGCTGATAGTTTTCCAAAATCGTTTTGAGAAATATTGAGTTTTATCTATAAAGCAAGTTTGAGTAACAGGTAAACTATGATATAGCTTGCAAGGTAAAGGTTCACAAAAACACAACCATGACCTTAGGCAACGAAATAAGTAACTTAACAGGTGACCAAAAGTGGTTTATTACTACCTTTATAAAAAATAACAGCATTATATTATAACTCACAAGAGAAGGGAAAATAGAAGAAAAACACACATTTACTAAGTCTATGTTTAGTTCACCTTACTGATCTGAACTTATCTTATCTGATATGATCTGAACTTATTTTTTTCGATCTGATTTGATCTGAACTTATCTGATCTGATATGAACTTACCTGATCTATCTGAACTTATCTTTTATAAAACATATTATTACTAATATTATTATTACTTTGTATTTCATTACTAGTATTACTATTACTATCATTTTATTACTATGCACAACTTTTAATAACAATAATAATAATAATAATAATAATAATAATAATAATAATAATAATAATGATAATAATAATAATAATAACAATTATAGCATAATTACTTCTTTTTTAAAAAAAAAAGAACACATAGTATATGAACATACAATTAAAAATAAAAGAGCACATATTTTAGGTTAAAAAAATATTGTTTATGGTAAAAAAAAAAAATATAAGGTCCGTTTATAATAAGAATTTAGGTAGTAATGAAAGATCATATAATGATAATAAAAAAAGAACATATATTGAAAGAGCATACAAAATCTATTTAAAGAACACATTCCAAATGTAAAAGATAGATGTCTCCTCAAAAAAAAATTAAAAGATAGAGGTTATTTTTATATTGATGACATGTTTGGATTTAACTAACAACATGTTTTTTATTATATCAATCAATTGTTCTTTTTTCATTATATATATATATATATATATATATATATATATATATATATATATATATATATATATATATATATATATATATATATATATATATATGGGCAAGATCACATGAGAATACCTCCGTACATGAGAAATGAGAATGAATCTCAACCACACGATTGAATTAGAGTTACAACACTTGTTCATTAGAGTTATACCCCCGAAAAAACTTCGAGCCCAAAAAAAAAATTCAATTTTTTTTTTGGGAAATTCTATATGGTAGCCCTCTATTTTTTTAAATTACATATAGTAGCCAAAATAAATTGTAGTTACATATTATGGCCTTGAATTATTATTTTTTTACTCCATATGACATTAATGATAATAAAAAAAGAATCCTAAAACTAATACACTGATGATAATTAAAAAAAGAAGACCATTTCTATACTTCAAGTTGATAAATATTCTAGATCATAAAATCTATGAGTTGCACTAGTGAGTTTAAAGTAAACGTTCGTTAATCACAAATCATATCCCTCTCCAAACAATTCTAATCTTTTGCCCTCCAATTAAATCATTAGTTTCACTGGTTTAAGATTTTATATAAACTAATAATTTCTGTCATCAACCATTAATAGGGTCCTTAACTAGTGCTAGGGGTCATATTAATATGACGTGGCAGCGAACAAAGCAACCAAGATGTGTTACTTCGCCAAGCCAATTAGTGGCAGCATCTCATTGAGCGCGTATGGAAGAAGAGGATTGATGACCTAGCCAGTAGTTGAGATGCATCCTACATTCTAGGAAGAAGGGCGTAGTGGGAGAAGGAAACGGGATTGAAGATAACCGCCAAAGAAGAAGATATGCACACGTTCCATTAAAATAGGATCTAGGCCAATCAGGTGCCAAGGGCAAAAACAGCTAAAAAGCAACGTTACTATTTGTAAATTAGTATAAATTGTCTACTAGCTCACACTTTGTAGTGTTGTCCAACGCGTCCAACTCCCGCAAGCGTCAGAGTGATATTGGCAGCATAGCCAAGCAACTCGATATGGAGGATCCCATCCATGAAGATGACGAAGATGCCATACCTGAGCAAGGAACGCTAGCTGTCAGCAAGTATCCTAGCTTAAACCGCCAGGCCGCCTACGAGTGGATCTCCACGTTCGAAGAAGGTGCTAGCAAGATGCAGGATCAGCCATCTCAGAAGGAGCTGCCATCCAAAGTGGTCGTGGAGCAGCTTCAGCAGGTGCAAGATGCCCGAAGCAAGCAACCTGCGCCCAACGTGCCAAAAATCGTCCCTGCAGCTGTCAATGCAGATCCCCTGTATGAGCGCCTCAGGCAGGTCGAAGAGATGATTTTCAAGATTCCTGGGGTGCCAAGACCCGTGGAGAAAGTTGCCTTAACCAGCTATGCCGACTCGCCATTTGCAGATGTCATCGCCTTGGTCGAGATCCCGAAGCGCTTTACCGTTCCTGCTATGAAGTTGTATGGCCGAACGACGGATCCCAGCGAGCATGTCGCCTAATATAAGCAGAGAATGATAACCATCCCAGTCCCACGCGAGATGCGTGAAGCTTGCATGTGCAAGGGCTTTGGATCAACCTTATCAGGTCCCGCTCTTCAGTGGTTCATTAATCTACCTAATGGTTTTGACTTTTGCGGGTCTGGTAGACATGTTCAATCTCCAGTATGCCAGCAGCAGGCGCCTGGAAAAACAAACTAGCGATTTGTACCGTGTCGTGCAAATATATGGTGAACCGATGCGAGATTACCTCAACAGATTCAACCGCAAAAAGGTCTTCATCCCAAGATGCGACGCTTCTACCGCCATCGAAGCTTTCCGAAGAGGTTTGCTAGAAGAGTCGGAGCTGTATAAGGAGCTAACAAAGTATCCTTGCCCAACCTTTGAAGATGCCCAGGCAAAGGCCCTCGCGCAAATTAGATTCGAATAAGATGTTGATACCAGGAAAGGTGCAGCAGAGTTAGATCGAGGCGGCAGGAAGGCCCCAAGCAACAACAATCGTCGGGACAACCGATATTAACCATATCACAAAGATGCTGTGCAAAATGTCAACGTCGCAGATTCAAACCACCCTCCAGCAATCCGAGAATACAACTTCAATGTCAGTCCAGCAGGATTAATCAACAGCCTCGGCAAGTTAGGAGATGCAGTCAGGTGACCCATGAAGTCAGACAAGCCCTCAGACAAGAAGGATTCATCAAGATGGTGCGACTTCCATGCAGATATTGGTTATACAATAGACGAGTGCATTGCTCTCATAAGAGAAGTTACTCATTTGCCCCGGAAAGAATTTTTGAGAGATCTCATGACTGACAAGGCCAAAGCAACCATGCAGCGCGAGTCATCAACTTCAGAAAGGACGCCAGCTCCCCCTCACCCTTCTAGAATTGTCAATCTATTTCAGGTGGATCGGACGTGTGCGGGCTAACATATTTAGCTGCAAGGCGTCAGGCCAAAGAAAGCGCCATGGAAAAGCCCGTCGGCTCATGCAGAAAAGCGAAGGCAGATTGCATGCCTATATCCTTCGATGAAGAAGATGCAGCAGACTTGGCGGATCCGCACCATGACGGACTCGTTATCTCACTCACAATTGGAAACTGCCTCCTAAGAAGAGTGCTCGTGGACAATGGCAGCTCGGCAAATATCATCATGTTAGATGCCCTCAAAGACATGGGGCTAAGCGAAAGCGACATAAAAAAAAAATCCACAATGCTCGTAGGATTTAGCGGCGAGGCTAAACATACACTTGGCGAAATCATTTTGCCCACTTATGCGCAAGACATTAATATCCAGGTAAAATTCCTAGTTATTGATTGATTGTCATCCTACAATGTTATCGTTGGCAGGCCATGGATCCATGATATGAAGGTGGTGCCCTCCACCTATCACCAAACCATCAAGTCCCCCACCAAATGGGGAGTGCAAGAGATAAAAGGCGACCAAAAGTTGGCGAAGGAATGCTACAAAATAGCCTTGAAGCCTTCGGCAACTCGCAAGATGCCTGCATAGCAACTACAGCAACGACGGACCATCGAAGAATATGCTGAACCAGAAGCTGAGCTAAATTATGAAATCATCCTTGATCCGTCTAAACCTAAGCAAACTATCAGGATCGGAGCAAACTTGCAAGGCGAATTGCGAGAGCTATTGATCGAGTTCTTGAGGAGAAACGCCGACTGCTTCGCTTGGTCCCATGAGGACAGGGTTGGCATCAACCCCGAGGTAATAACGCATAAATTAAATGTTAGTCCTTATCACTTGCCTGTCAAGCAAAAACGCAGGAAGTTTGCACCTGAGCGCAACCAAGTCATCAACGAAGAAGTGCAAAACCTTCTAGAAGCAGGCAAGATATGAGAAGCAAAATACCCCGACTGGCTTGCAAACGTGGTGGTGGTGCCAAAGAAGAATGGGAAATGGCGAGTTTGCATTGACTTCAAGGATCTCAACAAAGCATGCCCAAAGGATCCATTTTCACTACCTCACATCGACGCCATGGTAGACGCAACTGTTGGTCACGAGATGCTCAACTTTATGGACGCATTCAGCGGGTACAACCAGATCCTCATGCATCATGAAGATCTAGAAAAACGACATTCATCACAGATCGAGGCATCTACTGCTACAAAGTAATGCCCTTTGGCTTGAAGAATGCTGGCGCAACTTACCAAAGGTTAGTAAATAAAATGTTTGAAAAGCAGATTGGGGACACCATGGAGGTATACATTGACGACATGCTGGTCAAGTCCAAAAAAGCCGACGACCACATTCAGTACCTTGAAGAAGCATGTGAAATCCTAAGACGTTACCAAATGAAGTTGAATCCCAGCAAATGTTCATTCGGCGTCACCTCCGGCAAATTCCTGGGGTATGTCGTAACCTAGAGAGGCATCGAAGCAAGTCAAGAGCAGATCAAAGCCATTGTCAATTTACAGTCTCCAAGATGCGTCAAAGATGTGCAAAAGCTAACCGGACGAGTTGCAGCGCTTAACAGATTTATGTCCAAGTCGTCAGATAGATACAAATTGTTCTATGATGTGCTAAGGAAGAACAAATCATTCGAATGGACTAGCCAACATGAAGAAGCATTCCAAAACTTGAAGACCTACATGATGACGCCACCACTTCTCGCAAAGCCAAAGGACAAAGAAGAGCTGCAACTTTATCTAGCTGTTACGCGTGCAACTGTAAGCGCCGTTTTGGTAAGAGAAGAAGATGGAATCTAATCTCCCATAAACTATGTAAGTAAAACTCTTGTAGACGCTGAAACAAGGTACACTTCATTAGAAAAACTTATACTTACCTTAGTCATGGCCTCTATTAAGTTGCGCCCTTACTTTGAATGTCATCCTATTTGTGTTAAAACTAACTATCCTATAAGATCTGTGATGAACAAACCTGAGTTGTCAAGCAGAATGGCCAAATGGTTAGTGCACCTAAGTGGCTACGAAATCAGGTACGAACCAAGGACAACCATTAAGTCGTAAGCTTTGGCAGACTTTGTGGCTGATTTCAGTCCAAATTTGCAAAAGTGAAGCAAACCGCAAGTCCCACATGGACACTATGCACTGACGGAGCATCAAATACAAATGGAGCAGGACTTGAATTTGTACTAAAATCGCCACAAGGGGACATCATTGCCCAAGTTGTGCATTATGAATTTAAAGCAACTTACAATGAAGCAGAATACGAAGCTTTGATTGTTGCCCTCAACGCAGCGGCAAGACTCAAAGTAAAACGTATCGAGGTAAGTTGCGACTCCTTACTAAATGTCAATCAATTTAATGGATCCTATGCAGCAAAAGATTAGAAGATGGCGAAATACTTGGACATTGCCAAGAGTGTTGCCAGCAAGTTCAATGAATTTACCATAAAGCAAATACCAAGGGAGCAAACTGTAGAAGCGGACGCCTTAGCCAACCTAGGCTCGGTTTCGGCAGCGCTCAAGTTGAGCAACATTCCCATTGTGCATATCTACAATCTACGATAGACAGACATCAAGTAAATGAAGCCAGCATTGAAGTTGCCTGCGAAGACGCGGACTGGACAGAGGAGTACTTTCAATGGCTAAAAGAAGGCATCTTACCCCAGCAACTTGGAGATCTGCGAACTTTCAAGTTAAAAGCATCCCACTTCATCTTAATCGATAACGTACTATTTCGCAAGTCAGTTGCAGGTCCCTACTTGAGATGCCTCAAAAGGCAAGATGTACCCATTGTCTTGCGCGAACTACACGATGGCGAGTGTGGCAACCACGCTGGAGGAAGGAGTCTATCTAATGAAGCACTCAGGATGAGGTATTTCTGGCCTACTATGAGAAAAGACGCCATGGAGTATGCTATAAAATGTGATGCTTGGCAAAGACACGCTGCAGTCTCACACCAGCATGCTGAGCAACTTCACCCAATCCTGGCCCCCTGGCCGTTCATCAAGTGGGGAATGGATATCGTTGGCAAACTTCCGCAAGCTCCAAGGGCAACGCGTATTCATGCTCGCTATGACAGATTACCTCTCCAAATGGATCGAAGCAGAAGCATATCGGAACATCACCGACACTGAGGTAATATCTTTTATAAAACGCAACATATTATGCAGGTTTGGCATCCCTTCAGAGATAATTTGCAATAACGGATCACAATTCATAAGCGGCAAGACGAAAAAGTTCTGCCAAAAATGGAACATCAAACTAGACACTTCAACCCCGAGATACCAGCAAACTAATGGGCAAGCTGAATCTAGCAACAAAATGGTCGTCAACAACATAAAAAAGCGCATCGACGAAGCAGGTGGCAGATGGGCTGACGAGTTGCCTCTAATCCTCTGGGCAGACAGGACAACTCCCAAGAATGCAACTAATCAAACTCCTTATTCTTTAGTTTTTAGTTGTGAAGCAGTTATCCCAGTGGAAGTGTACATGCCAACTGCAAGGTTTGGCCTCATGACAGAAAGCATGAATGATGCAGAATTAGCACACAACTTGGATACCATCGACGAAATCAGAGATCACGCTAAGGTAACAATGGCAGCTTATCAGCAAGCAGTCGCCAAGGAGTTACAACAAGCACATAAAGGTCAAGCAATTCCGAGTTGGAGATTAGGTCCTCAGAAAGACATTTCAAAATACCAAAGATCCAAAGGTAGGCAAACTTGCTGCAAATTGGGAAGGACCGTACCAAATCGAAAAGGTAATAGGCAACGGAGCATACAGGCGGATTACTAGGAATGGTGTGCAAGTCCCACGCAGTTGGAATGCAACTCACCTCAAAAAGTATCACTTCTAAAAATTATCATTTTACTTTTTTGCAATTTATTTCTTTTCCTCCATAAACTTTTATTGACTTAAGCATCGGAGGGCCGTTGGCAAAACGCCAACGGTCTAGGCTTCCCAGATCACCTCGCAAAGGGCTACGACCTGCCAAAACACAACTCGGTAGCTACCCAGCTAATTTATAAGAACACATACTGATTTAAGCATCGGAGGGCCGTTGGCGAAACGCCAACGGTCTAGGTCTAACATACCATTTTGCAAGGGGCTGGCATATCAGAGGCGACTTCCTAAGTAACTTCCCAAGCAACTTCTCCATCAACTTCCTAAGCAATTTCCTATACAACGTTCCTCAGTAACTCATCAAGTGACCTTCACTTCATCCCCTTGGCTAGATATGGATGTAGCAATGCAGAAAGCAATTTGGATTGAAACTCAGTCAGCTATGTGTGTAATCAACGGCCAAGCGACCTCAGAGTGGCGACTCAAGAAGAAAGATGCTAGGTCGGCCAGATTGTGGTTCCTAACTGAGACACTTTGCCATTATTTTTGAAGAACAATCTTTGTAAGCAAGTTATTTCTTTTATTCATTACTTGTAACCTTCGAATTCTATTCATTCGAAATTGTCCAAAGACAAATTATTGCCTTCTTGCAAGTTATGCCAATTATTGAAAAGGTTATAACACAGCAGTAGCAAAACAAATGGTTTCAGAAAGCAACTTCAAAACGGGTCGACGTTTTACTTTGCTACAACATGAATGCATGAGACAAAATCACATAAACACAAGTTATTCTTAAAAGCAGAATGGCAATAAACAAAATAAAGCAAATTTCATAAAAGTTGCCTCCTTCAGGGGAGGCAATAAGTCAGTTCCTAACTTCCTGCTCCTAGCAAGTTGCTCCTATGAGCAAATACCAAACACACTAATGTATTGAACTTGCTCCCATGAGCAAGTAAAACAACATACAAAATAAAACATTGTTTTTAAATCCTAAACAAAAGGCAGCAAGCATTAAGCGGCATCATCCTGGGGATTGTCAGCATCAACATCAATAGGCTGAGATTGTGCGCCAACTAGAGAAGCTACTGCATGAGTAGATGCGTCGTCAGCAACTTCTTCAAGAGCGGATGCAACCTTTACATTTTGGTTCTTTTTGGCCTCTTCATAGGTCAACCTCTCCGCAGCAGGGTTCCATTCCAAGTGATTGCCAACAGCATACTCCTCTATAGCCTCAATCCTGGCCAACCACAGTTGCATGCCAGTGTTGTCAAGAAGTTCATTAAATTTCACCTTGGATTCCTCAGCAGCCTTCTCCACCTCTATCTTCAAACGTTGTACTTCTGCTTGCTCCTTCGTCAGCTGGTCCAACCAATGTTGGCATCTTCTCTCAGCCTCTTCTTTTTCCTTGGTAAGTGCGGCAACTTTAGTGGTCAAGTCAGATAAATTTTGGTGCGTGGCGATGAAGGCTTGCATACACTGAAAGCAAGATGCACCAGAAATCATTATATAGCAAAAAACAAGGAAATAATCAGAGGTGGGAATAAAGTTAACCTGGACAAATAAGCTGACACCCTCAGATGCAATGGCAGCGGGTGCCATAGTTTAGTGACGCGATTTGGCAGCAGGAAACCACAAAATTTTGGCGCTTGGCCATATCGAAGTTGCTTCAGCAACAACGGAGCAGAAATCTTCGGGGATTTCGATTTCCATATTCTTTCTCTTCTGCCCAGTCAGCGTAGAAGCTGCATGTGTGGCAAGTGAGCGAAGGGTCTGAGAAGCAGGTGGACGGATCGTCGCAGAAGGCGCAAGAGGGGTAGCAAAAACTCCACTCCTGTTGCACATCCTTGAAATCAGTTCGGAGTTTGAAATTGGAGCAGTTAGCTGGGATGTAGAAGTTTCTACCAACAAGAAAGGAAAGAATAAGCAACTCATAAAGGGGAACTATGAAAGGAAATAGAAAGATGCTCGCATACCAGAAGACATGTTAGAGGTCGAGCGAGTTTTAGTACTTCTTCTTCTTCTTGGGGAGTTGGACGAATTCGCTTGTGCAGGCAAATTGGGACCAAGGTGTGAGGGAACAATAGGGAAAGTTCTATCTTTAGCACTGAGAGCCAAGATCAAGTCTGTAAAACCAGGTCGATTGTTCGCGCCCAGAAGAATGCAGAGAAGCGCCTGCCCAACAAATGGTGTAAGCAAATTGTCAAAAATCAGTATGCAAAATTCACAACAAATTAGGCAAATTACCTTCAGATCTCCAAGTATCCTTGAAAAAACCACCAAAATCACCCACATAATCTGCTCTTACAAAAAAGTATCTTGCGGCCCAGCCCCTGTCTCGGCCCTTGTCGATTTTCTCTATCAAAGCATCTTTGCCTTCGTTAGTTCTAAGGGTGAACCTCCCTTTCCCGAAAGTTTTGATTTGGTAAGTGAAGGCCAAATCATCTATTGTGAAGTCAATACCCAAATTCTTGCTTAGAGTTTCTATACTTGTCAAAACCCTCCATGCCCTAGGGAGAAGTTGGCAAGGTGTCATGTCAATTGCAGCAAAGAATTGGCGGATAAAAGGCGAAAAAGGGAATTTCAGTCCTAATTTGGCAAAAGGGTAGTCATAGAAAACCAACCAACTTGGGCAAACCCAATCCATTCATTCTTGATTTATTGGCAACCTAATCACAGCGCCAGGGGGAAAACCGTAGTTCTTTCTAACAGTTTGCAAGTCGGCTGCAGTTAGCACTCTAGGATAAATGTTCTTGTCTTCTAAAATTTCGAAAGGGTGAAAGGTATTTGCTCCTTCAGGGAGGAACTGTTTCTTGAAGAAGCCCTAGGGTTTGCTCTAGTCATGACGGAAGAAAAAGAAAAAGGAAGCAAAGGCAAATTCGTGCAAAATCGAAGAACAACTTGAAGAAAAATGCAAAGAAAATCAGCAAGGAGGAAAAATTACCTGAGAAAAAACTTGAACGGACAAAGGAAGAGGATGAAGAAATTTTATCGTTTCCCAAAGAAGCGCATTTATAGAGAGAGAAGGGGGAAGTTAACTGTCTAATCAGCGCATACAAAAGGAAGAATTTGTCATAATTCACTAGTGGAAAAAAACTCAAGGGCTGCAGTGCAAGGGCTGCGGTTTATTGCAAAACGCAGCCCTTAATAATGAAGGGCTGTGGTTAGCCCAAAAACCGCAGTCCTTTATAAATTAAGGGCTGCGGTTTTTGGGTTGACCGCAACCCTTTAATAAAGGGCTGCGGCTTTTGGGCTAACCGCAGCCCCTAATGGGCCTAGTTAGGATTTTTGGGCTAATGGACGCACACACGCACTTGGACGAAATTTTTGGGCTAACTTTTCTCTCTCCCTTCCCAGTCCCCGATTTTCCCTCTAACCTCATCAAACCCCTCCCCCTCTCTCTCTCTCTTTCTCTCTTCGCATCACTCCTCGCCGGAGTTGTCGTTCGCTCGCCGGAGCTTCTCTCTCACTTGTCGTCGCGTGTTCCCATCGATGCTTTTGTTCTGCTGTCATCTCATTCTACAAAGGTTATTCGTCTTCTTCTTCGTCCTCCGCTGCCGAATCTTCGGGTAATTTTACTTCTTTTATTTTCAGTTGTTTTTTTTGTTTGATTATACATCTTATTTGAGTTGGGTTTTTGTTTAATTCACTTTTTATTGTTTCATGTTTGATTATACTTTTTATTTGATTTGATTTTAGTTCTCTGTTTGTTATTGAGAGTTGACAAAATTAGGGTTTTAAGTTTGTCATAATTATGAAATCTAAGTTTTTTTTCTTGTTTCATCTTTATTCTACTTGATTGATTTGGACTTTGATAACTTGAATGAGATCTGTTTACAGTCTGTAATTAGGGTTTTAGTTGATGTTTTCACATTGGAAATTTTTAGGGTTTAAGGTGATTGATTTAGCTATTTTGCTTGAAAAATTTATAGATTTACTGCCAGTGATGGAAAACAGAAGCTAAAGGGTATTCTGCAATCAAGTTTTTCAGAATTTAATTTGGGTCTTATTCGCATACTCAATTACACACTCAACGACATCCCGAACAAACCAGAGAAGTAAAACATTTATCTCATTTGCATAACTTGACCTCTTATGTGATTGTTTAGATTGGTTATTGATTCAAAATCTGAATTGTTGATAGGTATATGCTCGTAACGAAGTGTGAGTCTGTGTCGCCTGCCCCCCGAGGCCGAGATTAGGACTGAGGTGAAAAATGAGGATTGTGGTGTTGTCTTAAAATCAAAGCAGGAGGTTAATGGGGAAGCTGAGGTTAAGAAGGAAGAACCGGGTATTATGTTTAAGCCTAGGCAGGATGTGGTTGCAAAATTGGCTGCTCGGATCATGAATGAGCAACGGGGAAAGTAAGTTACACTGTTTCTTTTATATTGTTGCTCTCCTCTCCCTGCTCTACATCTCCTCTGCTTTGTGCTGCAGCAATTGTTGCCGTACCATTAGACCAGCACCGCGCCACCACCCTGCCACCTAGCAACATCAGCGCACACCGCCACTCGCTAGAATTACGACATGATCATTTTAGAGATAAAGTTTCCACCTACATGATTGAGGGTGACTTGGTAATTTCTTGTTCCTTTTCTATCAATTTAGAGATAAACTGCTACTTATTTTCTATAATTTCAGAAATGTAGAATCATTCTAGGGAGAGTTCAAATGTAGAAGAGTTAATTGTTTGATCCATGATTAAGTGGTTGTTTTTTAGACTTTAAAAAGATTAGCTGCATATATATTGATATATTTTTAATTACACATTACATTTCTCCATCATTCTTCAGTAATCGTCATTATTTTTTTCTTCTTTTGCCTATTACTTTATAGGTTGAATTTTTATAATCTCTATTAGACATACATTGAAATGAATTTGTTGTTTTAGCTACACTTTACTTGTTGAATACCAAAGTATTACAATTATTATCTGATATTGACAAATTGACATCATGACCATTAGTCTATTCTTTCTCTTCTTTTCTTTTTGTGCGTACTTTTTGTGTATCAAAAGTTTCATGCTACAACACTCACGCTATTCGTCTTAAGCCAAAGTTCTAGCATTTAGTCATCGTTTTAAGCCCTGCCCCCCTTGCTACACCCCCACCCCACCCCGGCACCCCCGCTTCCCCGCACCCCCGCCCCCGCTACACCCCCACCCCCACCGCCCAAAGAACACCCCCCCCCCCGCTACACCCCCGCGCCCGCACCCCCGCCCCGCTACATCCCCTGCCCCCCACGCCCAAAGCAGACCCCCCCTCCCCCTGCTTGCCCCCTCCTACACCCACCCCCGCCCCCGCCCACCCACCCCACCCCACCCCCGCACCGCCCAGACCCCCGCGCCCCCCCCGCTACACTCCCACCCCCAACCGCCCAGCAGAAGACCCCCACCCCACCCCGGCACCCCCCGCCCGCACCCTTGCCCTGCTACACCCCCCCAGCCCCCACTGCCCAAAGCAAGACCCCTGCTGCCCTCCTTGCTACACCCTCACCCCGCCCCCTGCTTACACCCCCCACCTTAATTTCAATTTCAGTCTTAATGGTTTTAGGGTTTTCCTACATAGTACCCCTGTGTTTTGCGAAATTCTACGTTGTACCCTACGTTTTTGAAATTTCCACGTTGTACCCCTAAGATTTCTTAACGTTACACAAAATACCCTTATACACGATATCAAATAGTAGATTTTGGGACTTTCTTACCCTGTGGGCATATAGTATGATATTTTAGCCTTGTTAGTTGACTGAGGTTTGGGATATGATCTGATAAATTGAAGACTAAGTGAGGTTTGGAGTAGGATTTTCTATTAGTAATGGTATTTTGTGTGACATTTAGAAAGTTTAGGGGTACAATGTGGAGAGTTCAAAAAGGCTGGGTACAACGTAGAATTTCGAAAAACACAAGGGCACTACGTAGAAAAACCCATGGTTTTATGATGGATGTCTAGAGAATTAGTCTCATTTGGTTAGTGTTTTGAAGAAATTTCTTGTTTTTTCGGTTGGTTTTTTAGCATTGTTGGTTGAATTTTGATGCATAGTTTTTGGTTTTCTGAGTTGGTTAGTGCCTTATTGATTATGATATCCTTGCTTTGGTGTAATTTTATTAGTGGCTTTGTTTGGTTTTCGCTTTCTGGGCACAGTTAGTGTGCACCATTGTTGCTGCAGTGATTCTTTTATTTTCCATTGTAGTCACTGGATGATCACATCGCCTGCTACCTTCTATGCTACAGCGGGTGGAATAGCTGCCACATTTATTTCTGTTTCCTTTCCTTTTGGTTATCTTCGCCTAGCAGAGAACTCCGCAGAACAGCAAATGACCCATCAAAGGTATGACCAAAGAAAAAGCCACTGGTTTTCTGCTGTTGGTATGTCTTTTCTTTGATTGTTCATGGAAATTGTCTTCAATAAGCATTCAAATATTCAGTGAGAGAACAGGATAGAATAGCCTAACTTTTTTTGTGTTCCCTTTGGCCCCATTTATATACCAGAGATGATGTAATAGAAATCCCAGGCTCGAATCTCATATCATGCTATAAAATGCACCATCAGGGTCCTAAGCGTCTTAATACTTACTGAGTTTACTATAATTAGGATTCATTGACCGCTTGCTTAAGCTAAAGTGATAAGTCATATCTGCACGAATGTCTATCATGGTTTGATTGTAATTTCAGGTGGTACATGTTTATGAAATTATAGAGCTTTCCTTGCACATATGCAGTCAGAAATGCTATAAAATTAAGAATCCATGTGATTTTGTCATCTCTTCTAAGTTTGAGTACAATATATATGGATAAAATTTGAGTGACTACAGTTTTTGAGGTATGTAGTTCAGATGATTATCTCTTAAATTTTCAAGGAAAGGCAATAAACTCTTCAAATGCCTTAAATATGCAAATTTATCTATTTCTAGACTCACTCTTTAGCTTAGGCCTTTTTTTTTATTCAGTGAGAGAACAGGATAAACTCTCTTTTTTTTTTATCTCAACAAACATCAGGTAATGGATGATTTTGGGGTTTCGATTCTATCACAATTGGTTATGATTTTATCTGTTTTGTTAAAGGTGTTCATTAATTTGTTAATTGATTCTTCCTTTTTATAGTTCCATGAAATACCTAATTGTTCCTCTCATTTTTCTCTTCCCTTTTATGAATTTTTTCATCAGATGCTTAAAGATGCTGCATTTGTTGATGTTATTGCCAAGGATAAGACTGATCAGGTACTCAATCTCAGACCATCTCATCCTTCTATTTATCCCCCTTCTATTAACTTATCTTAGAATTCTTTTTCCGATTATGTTTTAGAAATTAGAACCATCCTATCCGAAGTTGATTGTTCGAGGATTAACCTTATTTATCCCCCTTTTCCCCATAGTTGAAGATGATTGTTCGAGGAATTAGTATGGGCATTGTAGCCCCTTTGGGATCATGGTGTTGGTTTTATTGAATCTTTTTGGCATTGATTGATTGTTTCATGCATAAAGTTGGTGAATATTAGTTAGTTAATGATTTTTGTGGGATTTCTTGGCCTACTATGCATCTAAGTGGTTATTTTAGGACTTCAATTGCTTGATCCATGGATAATGAAGTGGTTACGGCTTGATATTTGTGTGTTTTGATGGCCTAATAAGCAATTAAGTGGATGTTTTCATGGTTTTTTGTCTTTTGATTCATGCAAAAACATGATGGTATAATGTAATCTTATGCATTTAGTGTCATCAAATGTAATTTGACAAACTATTATAATCATCTAAGTTTGTTGATTCACTTTCAACTACATTTGGGGTAAGTAGATAACTTTTTTTTTTGTTTAATCATGTAAAAAAACTCAGTTATGGGAGATTAGAACAGCATAACAATTAATTATGGACAAAAAGAGTAAAGGTATATAGTAGTGCATAAAATAGTTGTAAATTTATGATAATAAGCATGCATGCGTGCTATTATTTTCATTAGAAATCTGAACGTTAGACTTAAATTATCAGATCATTTTCATACTTGAAGATGCATCCCTCATGTATGTAGCTGATGGAATCCTCTTCTATATGATGCTTAGTCATAATCTGTCCGAACCAATCGATTCTAGCTAGTATCATGTTCGAATTCACAACTAACAAATGGGCCACTAGAATGATCGATGACCATGATATATCAGATTCTTACGCATATAGTAACCCCGCCCCAGCCCTTCCCTCTCTGCCCGCGCCTCCCCCCCCCGCCCCCTCCCCCGCACTCCCCCCGCACACCCTCTCGCACTCCCCCGGTCCTCCCCCCCCATTGTTGAATGTTGCCCCCCGTTGAACTCCCCCGCCCAGCCTCCCCCAGACCCTCGCCACCCTCCCCCCCGCTGCACCTCCCCCTCCCTGCACAGGGCCCTTTTCACACATCGCACACCCCTTCCCACCCCTGCCCCGCCCACCCCCAATATTTTAGCATCTATATTTTTGTAACTTTCTTATATTTGTATAAAAATCATAATTTGTAATGGAAAATGATATTTATATATATATAACTGTTTG